>JAKCOX010000006.1:32078210-32798835 GCA_022605575.1 Laterallus jamaicensis coturniculus
GGAAAATAACTCCAACAGGGCTGAGTAGCTGAAATTCACAAGTTTAATAGGAAGATGGATGACTGAAGAGCCTGTTCTGTGACACAATTAGGACTTTATGTAGGCCTTTTTCAATTATTTGTAGCTGACAAAATATCACACAAAGGCTGCTTCACACTGCAGGCCAGGTGCCCAGAGATGGGCTTTTTTTGGAAGGGGGGAGCAACTGGGACAGTCGCCCAGGGCATAGGCCACTTGGGTTGCCATCGGCCAAGTTATGCAATGGTGAACGTCACCTCATGCACAAGTGGCAGGAGCAAAGAGCATCCTGCCATGCCTAAGGCCCCTGTATGTTCGAGCCATCATCCACCCATCCCCAGAGCTGCAGCCACAATGTGGGGTGGGAAGCGGGTAAACAAGTGCATATGGCCCATCTTGGTTCTAGTATGCAAGTTCCTGCTACAGGAAGAGGTTTCTGCTCATGGGCAGTTCATAGTGCTGATGTTATATCAATAGATCTTGTCCAGGAAGCTGCTTAGTGAAGGTTTTGCCCTCCACCCAGCTCCTCACTGGTCACCCCCCAAATGCTACTATTGTTGTGGCACTTCATTCTCAGCACAAAGCTACCGCAGTTCAACCACTGATGCAGGTTACTTGGATTAACCCATCTGTGCTTGCACACAGCACTCACCCCTTTAGCACTGCAGCTTCAGGAGACATACAGCAGCAGAGCAGTGGGGAGCTAGTGAGCAGTAATGGCTTTAGTATCTCCCAGGAGACCTGCAGACGTTCTTACCAAACCATCAGATTTTAAGTATCTTTAATTTGCTTAAGTTTGCTCCATTCCACGGTGAGCTAATCTGACTAAAGGCATTTAAATTCAGACTGAAAATGCCCAGATGGGGGTTGATTAGTAAATTTAGCTTCATTAATTTTGGGTGAACTCACCTGTGAGAAGGCAAAGTTGAATCCCAGGATCTGTAGAGGGATTAATTCTGCTTTGATGGAGTTCAGGTGGGGCAGGGCCCAGCCTCTGGGAGCAGGCACAGGCTGCTAGGAGTCTGCCAGGCAAAGGTAAATGAGGTAATGGACATCTTCATCTGCATGCAACAACCCTGACTGCAGAAAGACAGACAAGAGGAGCAGGGTTTGTGGGGAAAATGGTGTCGCAGGAATGTCCCTCCTTGAGGGAGGTAACTCCAGAGGAGGGAGCAGAATGAGGGCAGCACCAACAGGCAGGAATCCTTTGGGCAGCGTCAACTCTTACTAGGGCAAGATTGTCTCAAGGGAGATGGCTTTCTGAAGGCTCTTCAATGAACGGTTTACAAGTTTTTCCTAAGACCCAGGTGGCTCCTTGGTGTAATCGCCACAGGAAAGTGGTATGGGCAGAGTCCTCTCTGTGCCCACAGTCTTGGTGGCTCAGGACACTCTTCCATCATGGTCTCCCTGGCCCTCAGGAGGACTGTGAAGGGCCAGGGCTGCCTGGCAGGATGGCAGCGGCTGTGACTTCAGCTTAGAAGTGTGTGGCCTTGCACTCTCTTCAAGTTACTTAAAAGCATGTTTCCACTGAACGGTAATGCCTTTCCTCACCATCTGTCAGCACTAGTGAGGCTGGTGGGCTTGCTGATATGACTAAAAGCTACTAGATTTTTTAACAGGGTCAGATTTTCAGCAAGCTTTTCCCCTGATCAGATGGCTGGCCTGCTCGCCCCTGTGGTAGCTCCATTGTTGCTCCAACTGGCAGAACACAGGAGGGTCCTCTGCTGGGATGGCTCCTGAGGGAGAAGGAGCACAAACACACTTCTCAGGAAGCAAAACAATTAGTTACAGGAAAACCAAACCTCAAGTGCCAGGAGTTGGGAGCAGCGTCAGAGCACTGAGGCGGTGTGCTTGGGGCTGCCTGAGCACCACAGCAGGCCGTGCAGTTGATCCAATATTTATTGGCCTCAGCAGAAGTTTATTTTTGATTACCCTCTACTGCTTGGCAAACCTGGCTGGTAAGAGGATTAAACTTTTTTTTTTTGGAAGGGGGGGCAGGTAGAGGGATCAGCAAAAACCAAAACATAAACCACATGCTTCTAAATGACTCAAAGTACCAAGCACTGGCTTTCCTCCCTGTCCCTCCCCCCCTCCCCACCAGCATCTGTGCTCCGAAATGCAACAGTGCAAGGAGAATTATTCATGTAGTCACATCAATAAATCTTACTTAAGTCCTTTATATTGCAATCTTCGTTCATCTAGCTGGGACTGCTCTGTAAACGGTAATTAGGGTAAGAGCTAACTGAGATCCCACACAGTTTGCTCCTGGCAGTCATTTAACATCCAGCGTGGTGTCAGGGCTGTACAGTCGGCTGTTCTCAGCAGCGGTTCATTCATTGTAAAACCTGTTTCGGTTATTAGCTCGCCTCCAGTTTCACAGCAAACACACACGTTCACATCAAGACCTCAAAGCATTTGTCAATGAATTTCTTGAATGGACTCCACTGTGTTTTGTTTCCTCTGCCTAGATCACAGAATCACAGAATCACAGAATCTTAGGGGTTGGAAGGGACCTCAAGAGATCATCAGGTCCAACCCCCCTGCCAAAGCAGGCTCCCTATCTCATATTACATAGACAGGCGTCCAGACGAGACTTGAATATCTCCAGAGAAGGAGACTCCACCACCTCCCTGGGCAGCCTATTCCACTGCTCTGTCACCCTCACTGTGAAAAAGTTCTTCCGCATGTTGGTGCGGAACTTCCTGTGCTCCAGCTTACAGCCATTGCCCCTTGTCCTGTCTCCACAGACCACTGAAAAGGGGCTGGCCAATTCCCCCTGCCACCCATGTCTAAGATATTTATAAACACTAATTAGGTTCCCCCTAAGTCTTCTTTTCTCCAGGCTGAACAGACCCAGCTCACTCAGCCTTTCCTCATAGGGGAGATGTTCCAGACCCCTAATCAACTTTGTCGCCCTTCTCTGGACTCTCTCCAGAAGGTCCCTGTCTTTTCTATACCAGGGAACCCAGAACTGGACACAGTATTCCAGGTGGGGCCTGACCAACGCAGAGTAGAGGTGGAGGATCACTTCCTTCGACCTGCTGGAGACACTCTTCCTGATGCATCCCAGGATCCCATTGGCTCTCTTGGCCACCAGGGCACACTGCTGGCTCATGGCCAACCTTTCATCAACCAGGACCCCCAGGTCCTTCTCCACAGAGCTCTTTTCCAACAGGTCATCCCCCAGCCTGTACTGATACAGTTGTTTATTCCTCCCCAGGTGCAAGACTTTACACTTGCACTTGTTGAATTTCATTAGGTTTCTCCCTGCCCAGCTCTCCAGCCTGTCCAGGTCTCGCTGGATGGCAGCGCAGTGTTCCTGCGTGTCAGCCACCCCTCCCACCTTTGTATCATCAGAAGAGCTGGCCCAGGGGAGCACTGTTTCCCTCCGGGAACCTTACTGGGCTAGTCCTGGTTCTACTGTCAACTATTCTCTGCAGCACCCAGTGCCTCGGGGGCTGGGAAGCCCAAATAGTGAGGATAGATAATGGATCTACTCCCAGGTGTGGAGACTCTCAGCAGCAGAGTCATCCTCCAAGTCAGTATGTTTCTGCTAGACCTGACTAGCCTTTCGATGTTTCTTCATTGGGCCACCCAGGGATGCACTACTAATTTACATCCAGCCCCTTATTCCTGCCAACCATGAAGACCAGGAATGTCACTAGGAAGGGTTCTGTTCTGCAGAGAACATCATCTCAAGACTTAGATCCAGACAGTATTGCCACGGTTTTAACAAAGATGTTTAGCAAAGATGACACCCACCAAGCAAGTGTGCCTAGCAGAGGCTCTGTACCATCTTCTGCCCTGAAAACCAACCTGTCTGGCTCTCAGAGCTCAACCTCTTCTCCCTCCACCCTAACACACTCCTTCAGATGTCACTTTCCAGCCTGACAAGGGATGGAGACTCTCAAACTTCACAAAGCCACTTCGCAGAGACAATAACACAAGGACAGTGCAAGATCTTCAGACGGAGATCTTTATAGTTAACCATCTGACGTGAGCCTTAACCCTCTGGCTCACAAGCCCTGACTGCACTGTCTCCTCCTAACCAGAGTCTATCAAGGCAAGTGACAGGAGTAGGCAAAAGTGGCTGGCCACACTTGCTGACACATTATTCAATCAAAAGTCTCAGCAGGACTGAACCTGCCTCGCAGGCTGGATGGATCCCTGGGATGTGTTGCCTGTCTCTGGCAGAAGCAGACCACAAAGGCTATGAGGGAAACCTGAAGCTTAGAGAATTTTGGTGACTTCCCCAGGTTCCAAAAGCTGAAAGCATTGGACTTGTGTCTCCTGACACCATCCAGCCACTGGACCATGAGAAATACCTAAAGGGGAGAAAGAGACATCAGTATTTCATCCCCTTGCACTGGAGCACTCGAGTCCTGGAGTGAGTGGAACAGCTGGGACACGGGATGACATGCCAGCACAGGGGCTTTCCAAGCAAGGCCAGCCTCCACCGGCCTTACTCTCCCAGCAGAGCAGCCATCTCCTCCAGGAATGAAGGTAGGATTCAATCAACCTCCTTGCTTCTCTCTTTCGTTCAGGGGTGACAGCTGAAACACAATTATACCCCTCTTAATTGACTACTTAGTAATAGGAGGTGCGATGGCACTGCTGGAATTGAAGGAACTAAAGGAGGACAGCCCACAGCCCCCTCTGCCATGGACTTGAGGCTGTGATTTCATAGCACAAAGTGTGCAAGATCCCTCACAATGTGTTTGGCTCTTTCTTCAGACAGCGCTGCCCACTTATGCCTACCCCATTTTTAATGCCAGCACAACTGCTTTGTGAGGCCACTGTTTAAATCAAAGTGGGGAACTGACTCCATTTAAAGAGGAGAAAAATAAGCCCCCAAACCCTGAACAACTCTACAGTGAAATAAAAAGTAAAAAATGTTTTTTTAAGCAGGATCAGTTCCTGAGTGTCACTGAGAACGACCCCACAAGCAGTCATGCTGACATATCTGATGGCAGGAAAAAGCTGTGGGGGCGTGGGAATACCTTAAGCTTGTTGAACAGTCGCCCAGTGCTTTGTCTTATGAAATCACAACCCGAGGAGAGACTGTGCTCTGCAGTTTCCCTGCTCCCCCTCTCTTCCTTTCCCCCCAAACCCTCGGGCCCCCATCACTGCCATGACTACAACCAGTCTGGGATGTACATTATAATCTGCAGTGTGTATATAAAAGAGAGCCTGAGACCCACCTGACCTTGGACACACAGCAAACTTCCTGTTCCAGTGCTGCCGGCTCTTTAATCTCCCAGGCCTTAAAAAATAAAAGTCAGCCTATGTGAAAAAATGCTTTGTAACGGGAACTCCTGGAACAACTTTCCTCTCTTGCCCTCTGACTGAGCCATAGAAAACAGTAAATATCTCTCCCAAGAGTCCTTTTATTACAATAGAAAAATGGCAGGCAAACCCGAGGGTTCATTTCCCAGCCTCAGACTCAGCAGCAGACAGGCACAACAGCTCCAGAAAAATAAACCAGCAAAGGGAAAAAATAAAAAACCCCAAACCCTGCTCTTATTCATTCAGAGTTTGGGGAGACTTTTCTTGGGGAACAAGCTGCTTCTGACAGTAGAGCAAGTCACACTTGGGAACTGGGCTTCGTTTTGCAGGAGGAAGTGGTCTTGGGCCATAGACTTGACAGCAAATTAGCATTGACATTTGACTTGTTTTGATCCCAGCTATTTACAGTGGTATTATCTGTGTATTTTTGACATGCTGTGAAGATTCCCATTGCCAGATGCCTTGCTATGGCTGTGGGACGCAGTGCATTCCACAGCCATTACTCAGGGGTCATAAACCTCACATTATTTGTGGGGAGGAGGGAAGCAGGGAAAAATGGTCTAACAATTAAAAAAAAAAAAGACTCAAAAGAAACCCTGGACTTGGGTTTCACTGGGCTGGCTGGCTGTTTCACTGGAAGGAAATGAAAAACGCGCTCAGGCTGGCACAGTCACACTGCAGAGCTGCCCACTGGAAGGGTTCCTTGTGGATTTGCTCCGCATGTAGGAGAGAACATCATGGTGATAACATTCCCAACTGCCCTGGGCTGAGGAACTGCCCCATCACACTGCTGGGTCCCAGATCCCCAGCTGGGGGGTGCTGCCGAGGACCCCCAGAACCTGGGTTGGCAGGGCAGGTCCCAAGGCTAGCACTGCACCCTAACTGTTGCTACAAGGGAGGAGCTGAGGCTCAGGCAGTGGGTTTTCTGAAGCCAGACCGATTCAGAAGGGGGATTTGTTTGTTTGTGTTTTTTCTGTGGCTGGGAAATGTTCAAGAAAATGTCCAGGGCCAAATCCCAGACCTACACTTGCAGGTTTTTAGGCAGATACTCCATGCACAAACCTTCCTCACTCCCTGACCATGCGGAGATGCCCAAGGATGCTAACAGGAGGTAGATGCCCAGGGAGCACCTACTGTGGAAGCGCCTGGTGGCTGAAGGGTGGTGGGTGGCGAATGCAGTCCTGCCCTGCACAGCAGTGAGGGAACATCTCCCTCACGTCTGGTGGTCCAGGAGAAGGGGAAATAGGCAGCAGAAAACTTTTTTTGAAGAAAGGTCTCTCTTAGACTCTGTGCTTGCCTTTCAGGCAAACAGGCAGATATTTAAAAACATCCCTGTGTCTTTTTAACTCTGGCTCAGGTTTGCCCAGCACTTCCCACCAGTAACCTGCACCTCACCATGTGTGATCAGCTGAGGTTTGCTCACAAAAGGCTACAGTTTCTTTAAAAGAAAACCCAGACCCTGAAACCCTGAAGCTTCTCAGCGCTGGTCCTAAATAAGATGAGAATAGAGCATAGGTTATTATGTCCTCATTCATGCTTGGTCTGACAGCTCTGAGGGCTGGGACATGGCCAGGAAGTAAATGTCTATAAACATGGAAGAAACAGAGAAATGAGGGATACCAGAATGCACACACCAACCTGCTGAAGTCCGTGGGCTTACATGCCAGTTGAAAACGAGCCCATTAACTGTTCAAAGCAAGGGTCATCTCCACCCTGTTTCGTACAAATCATCTGGTTTAGGATTAGGATTCTTCCAGTTAGGCACTGCAGCGATGTAAGTAACAAAAAACCCTGTGTTTAAATACTCTGCTCTTCCCTGAGTCAGATTTCCAGCAGTTGTAATAAATTAATCTGATTTTCTGGGTTTGATATGATTTTGTCCCACCTAGAGTGAAAATGCAATCTCTGGAGCGAGCCAGCCAAAGAAAGGAAGCACCCAACTGCCACCAGGTCGCTGTGCTAGATTTGTCCGCACAAGTTTTTCTTGTGCAAGCTCCAGCACACAAACAACACAACAAAAACCTGAGAGGTGAATGGGGCAGACAGGAACGTAGCTGAAGTCTAACTTCAGGGTAGTGTTGAATTCCCCACCTCTTGCACTCCAACCAGGAACCTGAGTGCCCACGTCAGTCCAGACTCAGTCCTTAGAAATACCCAGCGTGGTATGTTGATATGGGGGAACCTCTACCTTCATTGTGAGAGAGAACCTGTGCAGGGTGTCAAGGTAGGGCAGGGCTGAGGATTGGAAGACGGGGAACGTGCTGTCTGCAGGGCACGGACCTGGATGCTGCAGGGGCTTTCTGTTGGCTCAGGATGCTGTGCAGAATGTGTGCTGCATCACTCCTGCCTCTGAACAGAGGGCTGCAGCTCAGATGATCAAGGGCCTGAAGCAGGATTCTTTGCCACCCCATTTGAGTTTTTCTTAGGATTGATCCCCAGTGGTTTCACTTCAAATAGTAACATCACCCCCACCCCCCTCCCCTTTAACAAACAAGCCTGGAGGCCAGTACTAATGAGGCTCCAGCTCTGGTTGCTCCAGGTCCCATAACTGCAGGAAGATCAAATTAATTCAGTGAAGATGTTCAGTAAGTCGTCTAGAGAGCTGTGTGTGAGCGGCTTCTTTTCCAGGAGATATCTACATGCAATAATGAGCCAAGTCCCTTGATCTGTCTGTCTTCCCAGGCAATGACAGGAATTGCTACTCCTCTGAGGTGCAGTTTGCTAATTCTGTGGTCTGCTGGGAACCCAGCATTCAGCACATTCACCCATATTTTGTAGCCCTGTTTGCTTGAACAGCATCATCCCCCACATTCTGCACCAAGACCAAGGCTGGGCAGGCACACAGCCAGGTAATTAAGCAAACATCTAACTTTAAATACTAAGACATGTAAGTATCTTTTTGCTGAACTTGCACGATAAAGAAAGGAAACCGCTTCAGAACATGGAGCTGATATAACAGCACGAGCTACGTACCTCGCTGATATCTCAGGTGCTTTTAAGCCACAAGCTGACCACAGGAAGTGAACACTCCTATGTGTCTGTATGTGCATCTATTTCTAGTGAATTAGTCACAGGAGGCCTCGTGTCCCTTTTCAGACATAGCTTCACTGCAGCTGTGTATCTGCCTTGCTCTGGTCATTCACACCTCACCTTTCTGTCTCTCCTGAGAGCACACTGTGTTTTGTATGAGGACCTTGGTGCTACTCTGCAAGACAAATTAAAAAAAAACAAATGAGGCAACATGAACCCAGCAATTAAGAATAAAGCTCCAAACTTTATTCATTGACTTGAATACAACAGTGATGCAGATTACAGTGGCACAGGAGTGCAATATGTGCTGTTTGCGGTATGACAGTGGAAACACTAATTGTACAGAACAGCAACCCAGCTCAACTTTTCATTATGCATACAAGCAGACTTACTGTACAGACAGGACATTGATTCACTTTTACAGAGACTCAGAGAGTTGTCTAACAGATGAGTGGAAAACACAGGGACACCTCCCCAAAACGCTGGTTTGTAATGTGTGGAGGGAGGAGGAAAGTAAAATAATAAAATATCCTATTGCCAAAATCTACTGATTTAACGGCAAATACACCTTTGAAAAATTAGTTCAATTTCCAAAGCTAAAAAACAAACCCCAAAAGCCCCAGCTGTAAGGCCCCCTTACAGGAAGGGTCATCGGCAGCTACCAAGTGCACTGCTTGGACAGGGCTGGGCCAGTAATGACATACATGGTGGCCAGAGGAAGAGCCTGCTCCAAAGTGTGTGGGTGTCAGTGAGAGGCTCCTCCGATTTCAGTGGGTTTGCATCTCTGTGTGTGTGTGTGTGTAGTGCTTTCTGAAAGGTGTTCAGTGAGAAAAGCCCAGGCAGGTGTCCAGTGGGACCTATCAAAGCGCCTATGGGAAGCTAGAGATTCAGCCTGGTAAGGCACCGCTGGAATTCCCACAGCTGCTTCTGCAGCCTGAAATGCTTCATCCCCCTAACGCCTTGAGGAACATGCAGCTCCAGGGAGCAGCACTTGTATTAACTGCAGTGATCACAACAAAACAGGCTGCTGTTTGCCTTCAGTCATCTCTTTTCATCTCAAAAGACAGGCTGCAGTGCGTGTGGAAGTACTACCTCTTCACATGGACAAGCATTTTCTGGCAAATCATTAGCAGAAACCTATTTCCCTGTTAGAAGCCCTCTGGGCAACAAATAATTTATTTTGCATACAGGCAAACAGCATTAATGGCCAATTACCTTCCCACTTCCTGCTCTCACACATTAAAATTAATAATACTTATCCTCTCCCTGCCAAACGTGAGCATCGCCCAGCTCCTGCCAGCAGAACTGTCTGACTAAAACCTGCAGCTTTTCATTGTGCTGGATTTTTTGGTTTTCTTCCTTTATTAAGCACTAAAACTATGTGTGGGAGGAATCCCAAGGCAAAACTCACCAGCCAGAGCTGTCCCGCGACCCGTAGCAACAAGGGTGTTTCTTCATCGCAAGAGGAAGATGCATTGTACTGCTAGCACAGTGCTTAGTAGCTCTCTGTACGTCCTAATTGCGTAGGAATGGGGTAAAAACATACTGTCCACTGTCAGGGCCAGCCCTTGCTGTGCCTCTGTCTTGAAAAGTACCCTGGACTTTAGCAGGTATGTCAAAAGGCCCGCAAAATTTGCCAGAGCACGAACTGGACCATGACCTGGGGCTGAGTGAGTGGGGCAGGGGGCTGTGGGGTCAGCCCGCAGCATCTCTCTGACGTGGGGAGATGGCTAGTGTTTCAGGACAGTGTTAGTTGCTCTTCTTGTTTCCTGCACGTTTTATTGTGTCCCCATTAAGTGGTATCTTTTACTGCCACAGGGAACTGCCAGGATGCGGACGTCGCCCTCCACAAAAATTACACGTTGCGAGGGAAAGCAGTGAATCACAGCGTGGCAGAAAGGCTGGTTCCCATTTAATCTACTCCACAAAGCCATGGCCTAAATATGCCAAGATCTCCTCCCTAGTCAGGGTGAGCCAAGGTAAGTCATTCCAAGATGAGTTTAGAGGATGTTTGTACTTTTAACGTTTTGGGGATTAATTTTTCTGTCACTTCTCGTAACAGCTTCACACTACTCATTTCGGTGTAGATGCTCCTAAGCTATGGGCTCCAAGCTCGACTTCCCCACAGTCTGAAGAAGGTACCACAAGGCAACACCTGTGTTTTCTTCTGTATCTGCTAAATGCCACCCTGGCAAACTCTGCAGAAACTAATCCATTTATGCTAGCTCTCCTTCTTCCCAGGACATAACCTTTCTGCATCCATGGCCATTACCTGACCAGGAGAAGCACAGTTTGCAAATGACCTGCCCTGAACAGCAGGGCATCTGAACTACATGGCTGAGAAACGGTTTCCAAATTGCCAGTGGAACAGGGCAGCAAGCACTTCTGCACTAGGCCCACAGTCCTACTTTGTAAGGAGAGGTGACAATCTGTCTTGACAGAAGTAAAAGCACTACTGGAGCCAGGGAGCTGTCCTGTCCCACACAGCTATTTAGAAACTTCCTGTTCTCCTAGTCTAACCTTTCACAGCACACTGCAGCTATGTCCACAATGCATCACAAATCGTGTTTAATGAATGGCTACTAACCAAACAGAAAACAAACATGCTTCTGAGATGCCACTATAACCTGTCTTCAAGGACACCAGCATGAGAGATAACAAACAATTAAAAAAAAAGAAATTCTGTGAGCAAACTTCACAAGAACTTACTCTTCTGGTCATACAGAAATTCTAGCAGGGTTGGGATAGGACACTGGCAGAGCTGAGATGCTACATTCAGCTTCCTAAACTGAGGCCACAGAGGATCACATTGCTTCACTGAGAAATAGTGGACACTCATTAGTTTCCAAATCTGCTCTTCAAGTTGGTTTAATTTCGCTGTCTTCAGGGATGATGAGCAACATATTTATTTCAACAGATTTATGTCAGTGTCTGCCTCGCTGGAGCTTACACTGAGTTAAGGCATGGGTATACAGGGCATGGCTGGCTGCTCCCACTGCAAACACAACAGTTCTCTAGCTGTTGTGTGGAAATCATCAGACTGGTATCCAGAGCAGGCACAGAACCCAGCAAGTGAAAACCCTGGATTCCCTGTTACGCAAAGACAGGGAATTGCCCTTCCATCCATCCCAGCACTGCCAGGGGAGGGTGCTGCAAATGTTTGGGTACGTCTGAGGGGGGACTTTGAAATGACATTACCCGTGGCCAGCCTGGTACCTCCACCCTGCCTTCTGCACACTCGATACATCACAGAACCAGGTATCCACAAGCCCCTGCAGACACAAGCACATACACAAGTGACAACCTTCACAACTTAATGAGCACTATTTACTAAACACTACGCACTACTTGGAAATTCCAGGTTAGCTACTCACATAGCATCTCAGCTCCAAACAGGGAGTGTGTACACTACATGTGCACCCGTGATTAAGAACCAGGGAAAAAACAAGACAAAAGCAATCAGTTTTCAGTCCTCTCAGCAATGCTGCTCTTTTGACAGCACCAAGTCTGATGGGACTTCAGCAGAAGCTCCAACGCTTTGCAGGAGAGAGAAGAATGTAAGGATGTACTTAAGGCATATTCAGAGAATCGCAGAATGTTTTGGGTTGGAGGAGACCTTTAAAGATCACCCAGTGATCCCTGATGTGTCCCAAGGGAATACTAAAGAGGGGAATTGCAAAGAACTGCCCAAGAAAATGCTACTTGATTGATAGTAGGAAAAGGATTCTTTGCTCCCTGGGGCTACATTTTTATATTTGCTAGGTGGGAAGACCAGATGAAAGACAGAAAAAGTTGCAGGGACAGTTGCTAACAGCCCACTGCAGACACCATCTCCCCCTGCAGCGGGCTGCAGCACGGACAGGCCATCCCTTGGGGTGTGTGTACATGTAGATGCTTGGAAATTAAAGCCCAGAAAACCCTTCACCTCCTCAATTAGAAATAAAGCAGTATTAACTCTAGTGCAGAGGGCTGTATAACTGACTGACAGTGCTCCATGCCAGTGAGATGCGAACCTGTGATGGTCTAAAAACCCAGTTAGAGATTAATTATTTCTGCAGCACATAAGCTGGCTTCTCTTCATTCCTCCCCAAGCTACAATTGCAGTTTTTAAATTCTCAGTTGATGAGGCAGATACTAATTTACTAATTACCCTGTCATTCTTCACAGGCTGGGGTGCTGGGTACTTTTTTTCTTTTGGTTTTGAATTGTTTCCTTTTTCTGAGAGCCTGGATTAGTAATTGCTAAGTGACTGGGTAGTGTATTCATATACACTGTGAGAAGTTCCACAGTGATCTAGAGAGGGGGCTGGAAGAAGGCAGGCTGGGGGCTCACATCCTTGAGAGAGCAAGTAGTGGGATCAAAAAGGTTTCATGTTGAGGTGACTTGGGCTGAGACCTGTAACGCTTACTGCGTTTGAGAGGCAGCAGCACAGTATTGCATAGAGGATGCAGGCTGGGAAAATGTGGACAATTTTAATGCTTTAAATGCATAAAAACTCAAATGTTCATCTCAAAGTTAAGCCTCACCTTGCAAGTGACAAAGCCTTAAGTCTGAGACTCCAGCATTCCCAAAGCCTCTGACTGTAAAACGCTGCTGTTCTTTTGCAATACGGATTTAATTTCAGCAGTCACTCAAAAACGCATCTCAAGCTGCCAGTGCCCCAACATTCCCACTTACTTCTCAGTGTTCCTCTAAAACCCATTCAGATGCTTGTTCTGAGAAATGAAGTAAAGATGCTGAACTGATCCCTGCTGCAGTCTCAGTGAAGTCTGGAGAGCTGTTTCACAGCTGTGTGTGTCACAGCGCTCACTGATGGTTTCCATTCAGTGGGGACAGCAATACCAGGTCTGCATGGCAGCACGTTCTCCAGCTTGTCCCAGACTCACTGCTCCCTCAGCTCCAGGGACACAGAGCCAGTGCTGACCCCTTGCCTCTGTCTCTCACATGCTGAATTTTCTACTCAGATTTTAGCAAAGGAACCACAGTGACCTGTTAGAGCAGGAGTTCCTAAAACAGCAAAGAAGAGGCAGGATTTGGACTGCCCTGCACGTTCCATGGTGAAATGCCATTTGGTGGTATAGAGAACTCAACACAGTGATACTGAATCTCACAACTGAATGGGACTGTTTCCCCTTCCCCACTTCCAGATTGTGACACCAACGTCCCATATAACAGAAAAAACAAAGGTTCTGATGTCTCCAGTGCTGAAAGTTTCTGCATTAAAAATGAAACCTTGATATTCTTTGACAGACACAGAACCTAAATGTCCCTCTCCCTTATCAGGAGATGGGCTCATTAGTGCAGTATGCATCGGCAGTTAAGCACCAAGGAAGAGAAAAAGCTGACCTTGCAGCCACAACCCATTCGTTCAATTACTTTGGTGCTCGTGTCCTCCTCTGTATAGGACTTGCCCAGTAGCAGTTAAGGTATATACAGGCAGTTTTTTAAGCTGCAGCATATTGGAAGAAGACTGAAAAGCAATAAGGAGTTCAATGCAGCTCAGAAATTGTCTTGCACGATTACTCTGTCTTCACAAACCAAGTCAGGCACAAAGGGAAATAAAAATAACCAAGGCTGGAGCTTTGAAAGCTTCAAGAGAGGAAAGAAAAGAAGTCTGTGCCCTCTTTTCCAAGCACAAGTGAAAAACCTACGTTAACTAAAGAGAGTGCTTGGCCCCATGCACTGTGCCATACTGACAACAGCAACTGCGATTTAATCAAAAAGCCTCTATTGGCAGAGCACGGCACCTCCATGGTACCTTTTAATTCATAAACGTTCCTCCCACAGAGGGATGGATTTGTGTGATAGCTTGCAGAGACCCATCTTCCCTGCCGATGTAAAATCCTACAACTCCACTGCAGCCTGATGAGCTGTACTAGTAATTACTGGCAGGGAGTCTGTCCCGAAATCTCTGGGTGCAAACCAGGGCACGCTTAAAAAAAGCATTTTCTCACTCTGTCACTCCCACCCCATCCACCCATCTCCTGGACTAAATTACAAGAAAACTGACTCTTCTCCATCATTCCCATTACTCGAGTGATCTTAAATTATTCAGGCGACTGGTTAAGCCCCAGCCTTATTAATTCAAGCAGAAAGTGTGGAAGGGGGAAGACTGACAACAGACACAGCAATTCACTTCCTATATCCTAGCGAATATATACACAAGTACAAGGAATCCAATTTTCCAGAAATTCAACTAGCACGTACTGGCAGCGAGCAGAGCGCCCACCGCCCCAGACTGGATCACGTGAAGAAGATGCCTTTCCAAAAGAGTGCCCGGTGAGTTGTGTGAAAGACTTGACGTGACCATGTGGGTATGGTACGAAGGCCTTCTCCTTCACTACAGAGCATCTACCTTCCTCTCCATATATATACACATATATATACATACATACACGCACACACATAGGTAGATGGATAGATATAAATACATGTGCGCACACACGCAAACACACATATATATATATATTTATATATATATATATATTTCCCAGTTCTTGGAGTGGTTACAACTACTTTAGTCTACAAGGCATCCTAAGGGCACTTCCTGGCTCTAGCAATAAAGTCCATCATATTGTGGAGAGAAGTAAAGGGAATATCATTGAGGGAGAAGAACAGAACAGTTTCCTATCTCGTGTAATACCACGTAACAGGTCGACACCTCTGAAAACTATCCTCACTGTTTCTGAGCCCAGATATTTTCTGTGTTCCAGGAGAGTAAATGTTCTCATTCAATTGCTGTGTACAGAGGTGCCACTATGCGATTTTCCCTTTTTGGTGGATAAGTAGTTGCTTCCAAATAGTTTGGACTGAATGACACAATATCCTATGCATAATTTTTTGTTGTTGATCTGTTTAAAGGGAGATTAAAAGAGTTTTGCTTTTTTCTTCATGTCGTTGCGTCTCCAGAGAGGTAACTTGTCAAACTCCTGTATCGTCATGCCAAATATCTCTTGAAAAACTTCAGGTGCTAAGTGACGCTTTAAAAAACAAAAACAAAAAAAAAAAAGAGGGAAGGGGAGGGGAAAAAAAAGGAGAAAATGGAATGGTCAGTCAAAGCCAAAAAGACACAGCAGGGGACAGGAGTGCCGTAGGGATTATATATCACTGTGCAGGAGCCATTGCAAGAAATAATGCTGCTCAGGCAATACTCACATCCAAGTCATCAGGAACTTACTTGGGTCCTCAATGAATCAATAAAACTTTGCAATTTAAGTCTGAGGAGTTTACAAAGAAGCCAGGAAAACTATTTCTGTGGCTGAACAAGCAAGAAATGGAAAAGTGATTTGTCTGCTGCCACTCAACAAGCAGTGACAGACCAGAAAACAGTAGCTAGTCACCTCTGCTTACATATGGAAGTTCAAGCTCAGGAGAGCTTTGCAGGAAGGCTGCAGGCTGACCTGCTGCATTTAAAGTTCTGAGAATAAAGCTGTCTGGCCGGAGTAACCGATCAGCACATTTTTCTAATGCCAGTGAAACACTGTTTGGTGCTGTCTTGGGCACAAGTTACTCATGTTCAGCTGCTTTAGAGGGCACTGTATGGGGAAAGTGTCTCCCCATAGCACTAAGTTAGGGCAGCATTGAATTCTGGTTAGTGGTAACATCTACTTGTTTTAAAATGTCCACAAATGGTTACTTACCCAAATTTTTGTAGTCACTTCCATTCACCTCCGCAGAAGATTAACTAGCTACAAATTACTTATCCCCAGCCTTCCACTGGGCTGCTTAAGTCTTTCTAATCCACAAAGTTGTAAACAATTTTTCTTTGTTGGCAGAGGTTTAATTCCTCATATTTTTGGACATCAGCCAACTCACAGGACTCATGGATGAGTTAAAGTTAGATTTTTGAACCTCAAGGATGGCTGACACTGACTCTTAGCCAAGAAATGATCCAAGATCAAAGTATTGCTCTATTCCAAGATGGATCCTATGACTGCAAAATATGTCCCCAATGTTGGGATTTTTGCAAATTTACAAGTACATAATTAACTGAGGTGGTTTTGAGCTCAGCCCAGGAGCAGGGACACAGAGATGTGAGGACTCCTGGCCCAGCACTGTTCACAGAAACGTGGCTCCTTCCACCCCCATCTGACTCCTTCCCTGCTTAGTGCAGAGGCACATTCCCAGCCTAACAAGGACCCACACCTCAGTGTTTGAGCTTTCAAGTGTGCAACAACAAACAACTTCAGCAGGAAAGAGCATTTAGGAACTTGCTTCTCTTACCTCGAGCCTGGTTCTGTCTACATCTTTTAGTATTTTATTTCGCCCTCTGTTCGTCACCATGAGAATTTCATATGGAAAAATCTGTTAACAATGTATAAAAGGGGGAAAAAGAGATGTATTTACATTCTAAAGCAAAAAGAACACAATGCGTCTCATTTTCACAACCCCACAAACATTTGGTTTCTTTTTCAGAGGAAATCACAGCACTTTTGTCCCCTAAAGTTGCACAAAAGGCAACCCAATCTGGCCACAGAAAGAACTTGGTTAGTATCACAGTGGCTCATAGTGTAGAGCCACTGCCCACTTGCCCACCCCGCTGGTGACTGTGGTCCATGTAGTACAGCTGACTTTGGACAGACAGTCCTCTCTCATCAATATCCTTTCTCACCCAGCAGTGTATAAACTTAAAGAGTTTAAGGCAAATAAATATACTTGGCACTCATTGGTCTGAGTGATGGTTGGACAGCTCTAAGGAAACAGACATTGCGTGGACTTTTAAAAGTGAACCACACGGAAGTAAATCAGAAAAAGGATCAAGTCTGAATAAGCAAGATCTCCATCAGTGGGGGCCTCTGCACTCATCAGAATCCATCACATGACTTTCTCTGCCTCTTTGGTTAGTTAAAGGATTCAAACAGCTGCTCACTGTGCTCGCTGGCTGTGCGATGCACACACGGAGTAAAAGAGATACTTTGCCTTACACACCTTCACCTGCTTGAGAACAGTATGTGTCCAGCACACCTCCCATGAGCTTTGCCCTTGCTTTCCCTTTACATTGCAAGGGACACCCAGAACTTATACAAATCAGTTATTAACAGTAATCAGTTCCTGAATGCATAAATGATTTTAGTTCTGTTTTACAGGTTCTTTATTTCAAGTAAGATTTTACTGTCAGTGGGTCTCAAAATCAGTTTAATCCAACAGAAACCATGCTGCTTAGAAAGGAGTTCAGAAAACCAGTGCCTTAAAATCAGTTTCCAGAATCATTCCTGGGAAATAAAACTCTGGTTTAGGATTTCTTTCTTTGGGCAGACACTTCCATGAATGCCAGTGTGAGTTAGGAGAGCTCACATTGCAACTCTCAGGACCTCTCAGAGCCCTTTCTGAGCAAGAAAACACCATTCCTTGTGAGGTTCTCATCCAACCCCTACTGAAGCCAGTGAAGTTTTTCTGCAAACTTCAGAAGTGACTGGCACAGCCTTTACTGTTACTTATGGATCTTCTTTTACTTGCCTGCTGGGAACAAGAGCGAGACCACCAAAACTCTGCTGCCATCAAATGCTATTAATTCAATTATTTTAGCATCAGAAGATATTCAACCTGATCCACTTCTGTGTGGAATTAGGCAATTAAGTTCATTCCATTGTCAACAATTATACCAATGAACTTTTCAGAAATACAATAAATAAGATTCAGGCATCAATGAACACATCACTGAGTTTATTGTAAGTAATAATAACTTAAATAACGTGTGCTTACATATCAATTGTAAGATATGATTCTTAGGAGATTCAGACATTGTCACAATCGTACAGTTAAGTCTATACTTTGAATTAACATTGTTTATGTCTGAGACTGGAAACAGCTACCATATACAGCATTATAGGAAACTAAAATGTAACTTCTGATATTTAAACAGGCAGAGTTTAAGTCAAGATCTACGGTCATAAGTACATTTTATATTTAGATATTCATAACAAGGCATGTCTCAATCTGGGGTGCCAGGATGCACAAATTCTGTCCTTTCTGGAGAACCATTTGGTAAGGTTTGGTCATCCTTGAGTTTACTAATTGTCACTTTTTGTTGTGTTTCTGACTTTGAGCTGGCTTTTTAACTATATCAGGTTTAAATTAGCATTGGACCATTGATGTGAATAAAATTACTATCAATTCACACAAGCTGAGGGTCTGGCATCACCTTTACAAACATCAACAGATAGTGACTTATTGTCTCATGAAAGCTCCTGTAAATTTTATCACTAATAATACCGACAGAATTTGTCACCCAAAATAACATCTCATATCACTGGGTGCATCAACAGCAGTGGTGGCTGTAAGAATTGTTATTGCACTGAAAGAGAAATCATTTGGAATAAAAAGTAGTATCTGAGGAATTAGGGATGTCCCCAAGGTCTTATTTATAGAATATATAAAAACACTTGTTATATACATTGCAGTGGGGTCTCAGCTTATAAAGCTAGGGTTATTGCCTTGTACAGTTTGTCTGGAGGTGACTTGGAAGCACAAGTAGTAATCTGGTTTGCAAAGAGAGCTCCTGGCTTAACTGCAGAAATGCTGATCCTTTTAACTTTGGCAAAATCAGGACTTCTCAGAAGGTTCACCAGCAACAGAGAAAGTTGTCAAATTTTAAAACACATCCCTGGTTGAATTCCCTCTGTATGTTGTGTTAATTTTTGACTAAGACAACTCTGGACATAGCTGCAAAAGCATTTATATCCTAATTTATATCTTGAGTTGATCTGACATTGCCTTTTTTCCAATAAACCTCCTGAAAAATTCCTCATATGGGGAATTCAAGGTTATTGAAAGGTGTCAGGCCAGCAGTGCTGAGAGCTGGAGAACAGATCCAGACAGACATGTAGGGATCTAACTTCCAATTTGAAAGGTAGATCCATGTATTCCAATTTTAAATCAAGGATGTCTCAACTCCGCACTGTGAGCCACAGTATCCTGCATCACTTTTCCAACCTGACAGATCCAAGACCTTCACATCGAGTTCAACCTGCTGTTTTGGCTAACAGAAGCCTGACAGAGAACTAGCCATTGAGCATCCTCAGTATCTCTGTTTCACCTCTGGAAGTCCTCCCTAACCCAAGAAGGACAGCTGAGCTGCCCTCGGCCTGCCTCAGTACTAACCCCTGTAACAGGCAAAGTCCAGAACAAAGGGAGAGGTTTGGCACAGAAGGAGCAGGGACTGAGGTGAGGTAAAGAGAAACAAGGGAACTAAGACATTTCCTGTATTTTATCTGCATTTCACAGTCAAATCTTCACTGTCTTGAAGGAAAGTGAATAACATCTGCACTTGCCTTTGGCTCCAACATGTTAGGCATAGATACTCCTCTGTCCATTCTCATTCCAGGGACATGACCATCCGGAAGGGACTGCATCAGATACAGGTATACATCAGACACATAGGTTACACACACAGAGGGTAAAGGCACTCAAGTAGTGGTGAAAACAAAGGTGAGTTTGCCCTGAGACTTCTTTCAAGTCTTAATATTCAGTCTTACCATACTGATCATCACAGTGGCTACTGTTTGCTAATCTCTGAGGCATGAAGAGAGATCCTTTGATCCTCTCTGCCACCACAGCCTTCTGTCTCTGCTAAGGCTGGCGAAAGCTCCCCGCTGAGCCTGCCAACATCACTTCCCAGGTGGACATGGGCACCCCAGGAGAGTGTTGGGCCCTTTCCCACCCCAGTGACTAAGCAGGCTTCTCCTCTTGACAAATACACAGGATTAATTCAGATCCCACCCAACAGCTTACAAATTGCCTCTGGGCTTTCCTTCCTGTCATTTACTGGATCAGCTGAGAGGTTTTTTTTTTGGGGGGGAGGGTCTCTACAATGGGAAATTTTTGCTCTGAACACAAACAGGGAGAGGGTAAAAAGGTGCTGTTTTGACACAGGTACTGCTCCTAAGGAAATAACATTTCGAGCACAAGACATGGACAACTCCTCTGCTTCCATCATCTTATTCTCTTTCCAATCATCGTGATTTTGACACATCATTAACAAAATTATCTAAGTAATTAAACAATCTGAAATTGCTATTTCATTTTGTGATTGTGCTGAGGAGCCAGCCAGACTCAAACCATTCTGGGAAAAAACCCTGCAGACAGGATTTGGAGTAAAAGGCTTTATGTTTGCAATCACACTTCTTACTGGCTCACCTGTGATGCTTGTCTAGAGAGCAAGTTCCAGGTTAAAAATGAGGAGTTCAAGACTCCTGATATGGGAGAAAATTGCATCCAGAACAGACTTTCTATATGTCTCTGGGGTCGGTACAAGATAAGCTGGAAATAAATCCACCCTCAGCTGTCCAGAGAGGACTATTACAGATAATCCATGTATCAACAGACAGTGGATTTTACAGAGCAAGTCACAGAACTGGTGTGCGTTGTCTCAGCCCAGCTCCGGGGAGGTAACAAGGAGGAATCTGAGGCTGTGTCTGGTTTTTTTGTTTATAAGAATCTACATTGGTGATTATGCTTAAACATGCAGGAAAATCAATGCTATTGTCTTAAGAAACCCTTCCCTGTAGCAGAAATTCAGACTTCAACAAGAAAGTAGATGCTTTTTTTTCCCCTGTTGTCAGTTGATTGATGAAAACCCGTACTCTACCTGGAAATCTGAAAAGCAAAAGAGAAATCTAATCAGCTTTAGAGTGTGGAAGAACAGGAATCAGTCACAGTTTACCAGATAATCCTTATGTCTTCTGGTCTCTCTGATCTTTTCAAAATCTCACCAATTGTCTAAGGCCAGCAAACTTCCTACGTTTGGACTTCGTATGTAAAGAGTCAAATACTCCAAATATTGATGCCCTCTACATTTTGAGCGGGCTTTTTATTCAGGAAAATCAAGTCCCTTTGACATACTAAGAGATATAAGACCACAATCAAGTGAATAAATAGCAAACTAAAATATAAATGTATAGAGTGGGATTCACCTCACCTAACCTCTGCCATCAGGTAGCTGTCTAGGTTCCTTCACAGTCTACAACGAGATAGTAGACACTTGATATCAGGGTATCTAAGAGAGGTGGGATCAATCTCACTTTGGAGATAACTAGCCTCTCTCCCTCTCTCAGCTCAAACAATTTCAAAACATTAACTCTCAAAGTTTCCTTATTCTTATAAATATTGTCAATTTTCATTAGACAATGACTGACATAACATCTAGCTCAAAGTCATCACGCAGAAACAGGGATTAGAAGGCATTATCCTCCTTTCTTCACTGCAGTACATTCTTGCAGACTGTGCAGTGGATGGTAACTTTCAGGGAAAGAAAACACCATAGCAGAACTCAGTACTTATTCCTGGTGACACACACATTACCTGCTTTCTATTGGCACCAATGCTAAAGCAGTCCCTTGGCATAAACAAGGACCAGCTTCAAAGGCAGATTTGGGAAAATAAGCCCACACTTTTTGATAGGTATTTTCAGAGCTTAAGTTAATCGTTGAGTTTACCAGAGGGACATAAAATGTACTGACCAAATGCAAAGTAACCACATCCACAACCTTAAAACAAGACAGCAGAAAGGATCAAACATCCAACCATGTTCAGTAACAAAGCAGCATGTAAAAGGGCTCCCCAGCCTTACCTCTAACACCACCACTCACATCCCCGTAACTGTTGTACTGACCAAAATCTGTGGACACCGGCTGTAACAGGAAGAGAGGGACATGCACTTAAATTCACAGTTCATGGCTGTACAAGGAAGTTGGTGTACAAGGAAGGTAAATTGCTCTAAGCCTTTTATTTCCTCCTCAATTTTCACAACATTTCTTGTATTGTTTTCTTGCCTTTTTATCAATGTAGTTTGTGGGAAGGGAAATCAAGTTTTGTCTGACTTCAGATTGTCTTATAAGAAACCTTGATCAAACTGAAAACCCAATACCATTAATACAAATATAAATACCATGGATAACTGAAGCCGCCTTTCGCTCCTCAAAATCCCCATGTCCTTACCCTGTGAAGTCCATTTTTTCCATAGCCAGGGAGAGAAGAAGTTTTGGAGGCTGAAGCGTGTGCTGTTGAATGAGAAAGGGAAAAATCTTTTACTGCAAAAATCCCATGGAATGTCAAAACCAAGAACATCTGAGGAATAAACTAGCATAAAACCCACAGCTTAAAGAGCTAAGCATACAGATAACCAACTGACACACACTGACTTTATGAAACTAACATCTCAGCCCCAAACTCATCACAACCTTCCATGCATTCTGTAAGTTACATACTGCGTTAGCATGCCATGGTAGCAGGTCATTCAGAAGGGACACTGATTTTGCCTGGCTCAAAACCAAAGTGGTCCCCACTGAGTTGAAAATAATGCTCAAGGATCAGACAACAGAGGATTGTAAATTTTTAGTCCTTAGCTAGGATCAAGTATTGCTGTTCATCTTATGACGGGACAAAGACAAACAGCAATAAGGATCCAAGATATCTGACTGAATAGGTTCTCTATTAAGTCTTCCATTCATGTCAATTGAATTCTGCTCTCCTAAGTGGCACACTTGGTTTATATTTCATCATACCCTCTGATCCTTTTTCCTTTCCATCCTTCCTTCTGCAGCTGTTAGTTCACTCCTGGCTTGTGCTGCTTCACAAGCCAAGATACATACTACTAGCATACTCAATTCTCTCAGTGTTCACATGCTTCAGCTTGCCATTTTTTCCATGGAAGAAGAAAAGGGTATTGGTTTTGGCCCTGTAACACCGTAACTGAGAGATGTTTTATTACTGACTTCACCAGAAGAACGATTATAGAATCATAGAATGGCAAGGGTTGGAAGGGACCCCAAGGATCATAAAACTCCAGCCCCCCTGCCACAGGCAGGGCCACCAACCTCAGGCCTGGATCTACACAAGGTTGCCCAGGGCCCCATCCAACCTGGCCTTGAGCACTTCCAGGGATGGGGCATCCACCACCTCTCTGGGCAGCCTGTTCCAGCACCTCACCACTCTTTCTGTAAAAAACTTCCCCCTAATATCCAATCTAAGATATCCGATCAGAATGGGCAGTCCTGAGTTGCAGTTTAATAATTTAATAGCCTAGACTATTATCATTTATGTGATGTAATAGTCACTGAATATTTTACCTCACTCCTTATCTATCCTCAAAATTCCCTGAAAATCCTCAACCTCATATTTCTTCCAATTAAAAAATAACCATGACACACTTTCCCTCACCAAAACCAGCTAATGAATTAGGCCAATCTTTCAGGGTAGTCACCGCACATACAAATATCAAGCGGTCTTCCCAGTGGTCTCTCTTCTGGGAGTCCACTAGTATGGGTATACATGGTACCCATTACTCACTGTCCATCAGTAGCTTTATTGCCTACATGATTTACCTGGAGAATCATAGCGACTGGCAGAAAGGGCTGACCTATCGCGACTCTCCTTCTCCATCTCTTCTTTCAGTATCAATTGTCCCAGACCTGAGTTGAGCTATAAACGACAATCAAAAAAGCCAATGTCAATGAAATGAAGCTGATCAAGGCATTAGTAGAAACTGCTTAGAGAAAACAAAGGGTCACTTTCAGAATGATGTTCAGAAACAGAGTGAAGACAAGCATATAACCACCTTCATGAGCTGCTCCTCCTGCAGCTGTCGGCGCCTTTGTAACTCCTCGTCGTCTTCCTCTCTGCCACTTGACCTGCGTCTCATGTCAGCTCCTGCTTCCATAAAACCACAGTACAGAGAGAACTTTGTGTATCAGTTCAACTGCAGCTTGAAGACTTCAACTCTCATTCAAAGTACTGGACAGTCTGATTTACTGAATAAACAGAGTGGTTATTTTCTTGCACACACAAAAGACTTTTTCAAAACTCACTGTTAATAAAACACAGGTAGCCTGCCCTGTGGCTGTCAAGCTCCTTATAAGATTGAGAAAAGAGAAATTGGCACATGAGTTCCAAACCAAGCAATAGCCCTGGATGCAAAGGCATGAATCCATGTAATAGAGAAAAGGAGCTCAGATTGCTTGTTCTGGAAACGTGGGGTTTAATGGCATCAGTAACTGTACCAGTGGCTGAAAAGAGAAGTCTGATTTACATATATATTTTTACCTAGACACAGAAAAGCAAACCTGAATTAATATTTCAAATGGAGAACTTAGCTATAATAATCTCCTAAACTGACACTCTGGAATAAACAAGGCTTTATTTTTAGTCTAAAATGAAGCAAACTTATTTGATCCATTGGATGAAGCTAAAACTCATTAAGACACAGGTGTTTTACATTTTAGTTCCTTACTTTTTATTGAAAAATCTTTATTTTCCTGACTATTCTGAAGAATAGTCCAGTTTGGACACCAGGACACTTCCATGAATACATGGAATATGATGTTGCTGCAAGCATTTAGACAGCAGCTGTATTTTTTTTCTGCAAGGGTTATACCCTGATACAGTTATTCTCCAAGCCTATGCTAGACAAACTCATGGGTTTTATTTGAATGAAAAACAGAATTTGCAACTAAACCATAAGAAGTTTTATATCAATTATTTTTTTGTACAGTGGTGTTAAATTGTTGCTAATATGGAGATAGATGAAAAGTTGTGGAAAAATGACTTGTTTTTATTTAAATTATCTACTATTTTGTTTGGCATCTCAAGCTTTTCCAAGACTTTTCAGTACAACAGCAGTAATATTGCTTTTTTTGATGGCTAAGCTCATTCTAGCTCTGTAAACAAAGTATCACATTCAGAAAATCAGACAAGCTAAAAAAACTGGGGCTTGTGGATTTGGTTTTCAGTGATTAATCTGGTAGGATGGCTTTTTATTTCCTAATAAACATAAGTCCATGAGCACATTTTTTTCTTTATTGTTTCCAAAAAGGCCTGTTTATTTTCTCAGGTGTAACCAAATCACCTGATAGTCAACATGCAGTTTTGAAACAATTAAAAGTAAATTTGAAACTATTAAAAGTTGTCATCCACTGCTTGGAGACTGAGCTGACAGCCAACATTTCCAAGAAAGGCTCCTCCTCCACGCAGCATAATAATGCTGCAGTCAGCACAAACGCTGTCAGGAGAGTTTTGAGTATGCAGATGTTATCGCTGTGCCTGTGATCTTTGCCAGGCTGCAATCCTACACTAAGGGCATTTCCAAAAAATCACTGCTGCAAAGGCCACCCCTTCAACTGGTCACTGAGCTCTCCCACCCCATGTCTCCTCTCCCTGCACATCTATGAAAATCCCATTGGGATGAAAGCTATACACTCCTTCACAGGATCCTAACTCAGGCAATGCTTTCAGTGTTTCAGAGATGGCTTCATAAATGAACCAGGCTAGATAGCTTAGCTTATGCTACAGGGGTCAATACAAATTAACAGAGGGGGGGGGAAAAAAAAGTACAGACCAAAAGAAAATTAAAATGACCATGCACATGATATAAAGAAAAGAAGATACCTGTGTCTCAACAACACAGAAGGAAAATATAAAGTCTGTAGAAACAGTAACTCTGAAAATCAGGACTTTTTTAGTCCATTAACTGTTCCACTTCAGCCATTGCTTCTTGCTATGAAAGCAGTAATGTGGTTTAGGGCTAAAATGATTAAATGGACAATAACTGAAAGAAGTCAGGCTTGTGCAACACACCACACTTTTTAAGCTACTGCAAAATCTCTTCTATGCATCACTATTCAACAGTTTTAAGTCCACAGACACTCAGAGGTCTCACCAGAAGAACTGCAGTTTACGGTGAACACCTGGACACGATCTTCACTACCCATTTATACAGCTCCAGAATTAATCTACATTGGTTAGCAGTACCTTTTAAGTCACATTGCTTGTATCAGTATATTTTTTGTCATACCTATGGCCGCAAGAGAGGGAGGACCTGGCCAGTGGTCTGTCTCAATCTTTGGTATCTCGTTGGGTGCTGGTGCATGAGCTGCTGGGAACTTGGAGGACTTGATGATATCCTCGGAGGACTTGCTCTGTGCTGCCAAAGCAGCTGCATCTAGATGGCAATCAGGGAACTTAGCTATGTAATAATCTGTATCAATATAAAGGTCTTCCTTATTTTGGCAAAAATTTATACTTTACAAGAAGTTAGTTTCCAAAAGCAAACGTTTGCATGTTTGCTTTTCTAACTGCAATTTGAAGCAAAGTAATGTTCTCTTGCCAAGAGATTAGAATCAAACCTTCCTCTCCCCCCTCATCCCCAAAATAACCCCAAATCACCTTTGGATTTTTCTAGGGTTGTAAAGTGTTAGATTGATTAGGCAAGACTATTTGCCAATGTCTCTTAAGGACAGATGATTATTAATGAAGAGGAAACCAGATTTATGTACTGATCTGTCTTCCCTCTAGGGCAAGAAAACAAAAAGTTCAGAGGAACAGCACTGGTTTTAACTCTGTCAATGCCAATTACTTCCTATGTCTCTGTGACAAGCTGCAAAACAAGCAACAAAGAAATCTGAAACAAATCTGTTGATTTAACCCAGGGATTTTTTTCTGCTGCATGCTCTTGCTTATTAGCATGCAGTAGTAGTGAAAGCAGATGTGAGTTTATTAATAAATACTAAACTCCATCCAGATCAGCTTGTCAGGGAAAGGTGCTAGCAATGAAATGAACCTCACCAATAAAAGAGCTCAGCAGTGGGGCATACACTTAAGATTCCAATCAAAGCCAAAGTCTCTTAAAAGCATGTGGGGATGTGCATTATGGCTTTCACTTCTTGACATTTAAAAGAAAATAATAAATCCAACAGGATTCAGTTTACATTTAAACCTGCCTTAACTACCTCTTATCCACAGACTGTTCGCTCCAGTCACCTTCTCATGTATGAAGCTACCAGATCAGAGGCAAGGGCTTTTGTTTCATTTTTTTTTCCTTTTTTTAAACAGAAAGGCATCTCTTAACAAAGTGAAGTACTTTGTTGTTCATCCAACATGTTCAGGGTAGTTTAGGAACATCAGTATTAAGTATCAGTGGGAATTCTGAACGTTTTACGATTGGGAGACTCTAAGAATAATTGCAGGTATGGAGGAAGCTGGTCAGAGTTTACAATGCATGACTTCAAACAGTACTTACGTATTAGAATTGGTGATGTCAGTGGTTAAACATTCACATGTTAATGGGAGGTGAGGAGATACATTAAAACCATAAAAATAAACAAAAATAATGTTAAGGATTTTTCCAAAATGAGCATATGGTTTGAAACTTAAAAGAGAAAGAGGAAAAAAGTCTGATGTAATCATCACGTCCTATTCCATGTTTTCTATTCAGAGCAGAAGGGAAGAGGGAACACCCTCCATTATAACCCAGACCCTGCTCTGCAGTACTAAAGACTGGCAAGAGAGTGGCCTTCTCCCATCATGGTCACTTCAGATGTGCTGTAACAATGTCTACACTGAAAAACTTAAAGCACTAACACTGCTGTCCAACCCAGAATCCAGACACCTGGAAGAGCAAGTACAGCGCACTACCTGAGCCACATCACAGGATCTAAGAATCAAATGAGTCCTGTTAGCAATGAGTCACCTATGTTATCTTCAGTAATGAAACAGTCTTATTTAAAGCCACAGGTACATTTGGATAATAGCAGTCTGATAATAGTATCTCCATTTCAGCTGTTGGATTCAATTACTGTACTTTGTTTAAAATAAGGATGTGGAGCCCCTGTCAGGGAACAGTCTGTTGCTAATCATTTTAACATGATCAATCGCTGTATTCTGAAAACATAAAGAAGTGAAACACAGGAAGGTATCATAACACTAAAGAGACAGCAAAATCCCAGTTAACATCAATTTTGACATTAATATCAAAGTCTCCAAGATTTAAACCACATGATCCAAATGAAACAACATGCTTTAAAACATAATCACTCAGCAGGACATGCAATAAGAGCTGCTTCGAGCCTGGGCTAATTTTTTATGCTTACAAAGTAAAACCAGAATGCTTTTCACTAGTCTGCATGCCTTTCAATGTAACTGTCACTCCAGCTTTGCAATGAAAAGGGAAAGATCATTTACCATGTTGCTTGTAGATGGGTGGTTTTCTGTAAATGTTGACTCCTTGATCTGTGAAAGTGAGAAGCAGAAAAACAGGACTATGAAAACGAATTCAATTGTTGACAAGTACAAGGCCAACACTAAAACAATAGACAGACCAAATCAAGGATGTAGCACAAGAAGGTACTATTTCTAGTATTATATGAAGTCAGATTTTTTAAAGAAAAGAAGACATAGGAACAAGTGAAAAGTCAAAGACATGTGGCATGAAGTCCTTTGGAGCTGATTCTGCAACATGTGGATGCATCCAAGTCATGAACCATTCATTCTGAACATTCAGAAGATTATCAGTGGGATAAAAATCAGAGAGGAAATGCAAACAAGCAAGACATTTCAATGGTGAAGATACAAGCCATTTGGGGAAAACTACCCCAAATAACTTCTGTGGAAAATTGTGCTTCAGTCACAACAGCTCAATTTTCTTTCCAACTGACTGGCTAGATTGAGCAGAGGAGAATGCAGTGAGCCTACAATTTGCTTAAAGCCAGAGGACAAACCAGACACCTAATAGACTTTTCTGAACAGTCAACAACAGCTACACTTCAGTGAGTCAAACAGATGCTTTATGCAGTGACAACAGGTGTACTGCTAATTCTCAAACCACAAGGATAGATACTATTTCTCTTTTGCATTTTTCATTTGTAAGGCACATTATCAATGTAAATCAGAATATCAACGCTTCCCAGAACTCTAATGCAGTAAATATACAGCATGTCTAAAAGATACCATGTTTTCACAAATAATTATCCAAGAGAGAACCGGTTTGTTCTGAACTACCTTCCACCCAAGCCTACACTTCATATATTTGGCACAGCTACAAGAGTTAATCCAAAATCAGTGCTACAGTGCAAAAATCTGACAAAATCTGACAAAATCTTACAGGAAGACCAAAATAAGCTACTGGGAACTCAGAAATCAATGTCAGAATGCTGTTTTTCTACTTCACACTGCCTGAAAAAAGTTTTCAGTTACATTAGTATGAAAGATGTAAAAGCATTTTAGGAATACATGCTGTGTATTGCAGATCCAATTAAAGTGCTGCAGGAGACAATTCAGCCTTTGACATTAAGGAAAGCTAACCCTAAAAATCTATTGAAACAGGGGCAAATCGTACTTCTGCAGAACCTTACATCCTTCACCAGACAGGCAAATTCATGGCACACAAAGGCACTGAAATACTTCATTCCTGTTAGTAACCTGTCACAGCTACTTGACCAGCCAGTAGGTACAAACATTACCAGGGCAGTCATGCAGTACTTTTGCGCACATCTGTACCAGAAAGCTGTAAGGAGGACAGGAGAGCAGCTCCTTCTGTGGCTGCACTGCACCAGCTGAAGAGGACAGCTCTCCCACCATGCTAGAAGTTATTACTCAGAGCTATTCATGCAAGTGCGCTTTAGCTTACGCAAGTCAAAGTGAGCCAGGTTAGCTTAAGCAGTTAAACCAGCCTACCTTAGCCAAGCCAGGCCACAGTGACTGCAAGGGAAGCTCCCACGAGCAGTTTATCTGCCAGATCTGAGGAAAGGAGGAAGAGCAGTAGCCTCTGGCAGTGCAGGGACACTAGACTTAAGGGGACCTGATAACTAACTGGGTATAATAATGTTTTCAGCTAGCGCTGATGCAGTCAGAAGGTGCATGTCCACAATCCTAGGGGCCTACACCCTCATCCCATCAAAATCTACGAGAGATGATCTTCTCAGAGGCTGCAAGAACCATGCAGCTCACTTAAAAGCAGAGTCTGTCCATTATGGAGAGAACATCCTAAGGCATACTTATCCTTGTGGATCTGCAGGTCTCTCTGAGGACACCAAGCCATAGCACAAAACAAGTAAAGAAACACCCTCATCTGCTTCAAAAAAGGGAACACTGAACTACAACTGTTGGGTTCAAGACTGAAACAAATCACAACAATCTGAATGAACAACTTATGTCAATAGCTCAGCAGTCAACTCTTTTCTGCATGTGAATCGAAACCAACTACTCCAAAGTCAGCAGAGCTATGCCAGTGCTCAGCTGGTGCAACAGAGAAAAACATCATGCCCCACATAGCTCACGTCCAGCTCACAGACCACCAGCAGACCCTGGAAACTAAGGTGTTCTGGCAGTGAAAGACCTGACCAACAGAAAATGTAAAAATCACAATGACACTTCCCACCCCTTTCCTTAACACACAACTCCTCTCAGCAAGCCCAGGAGCAGCAGTTCCAAACCCCGAGGGAGCATCCCATGGTAAACAGCGTGAAACGATGGAGACAAGACAGAAGTTACAAAGGCTACATTCTACACTGTGACAGGACACCGAGACACGTACAGTGCCAGCTCCTACCTGGAACATGGAAATGTTTAGGGGCCTGAGCGTAAGTTGGAGTGAGAGGGCGGCTGTCGGGACGGTAGGGGACAGGGGAGTTCCGACCGCTGGACGGCTCATTGCCTCCAATGAAAGAATGGAGAAAACAAAATGAGAAGAGGGAGAGCAATAAAAAAAAAATAAAAGGCAAGCCCAGTCAAACCCAAACAAAAGTGGTGGAATCAAAACCTCCCGGGAGAAAAGAAATTGAACCAAAATTATAAATACAAACAATAACGAGAACAGGTAGCCCTGGTGACTTATTTTTTTCCCCCTGATATTCCTGTAGAGACAAGAATTCCTGTTCAGGCTGGAGTTGAGGTTTGAGCAGCTCAGACTCATTCTGACGGCATGCAGGCAGCAGCTGTGTGCTCGCAGCTGGTGATTAGATGGGCAGCGTGGAAAAGAAGAATGGAAGGTTACTCGGCAATGGTTTAGTACAGAGGCTGGTATTTGGAGTCAAAAGTCGCAGACACAGAGCACAGTAGTTCATATGCAAACCCAAAATTAAACCAACTCCCAAGCAGATAGAAGCAAATGCTGGCAGATACTACGGTTCCTTAAACCAAAAGCATACACAGAAGCTAGAGATGGAAAGGAGCGGTTAGGTCACGTGGCCCGTATTGAAAGGCATAACTGTTCCTTACACACTCTTTCATTGGTTTAGCTCTCTGATAGGAAATTGTTGATATGGTAAAACAATTTGTAAAAGCAAGGCAGCCCACCTGGTGGCTGTGCTCTTATTGTTGGTGCCACCCCAAATCTATGTCAATGTCAAATCTGGCTCTGGTGACAACGCTTCTCCACTGCTGAGATAGCATCTAATGTCTGTAAAACTTAAGTTCCACTTTGCACACAGAGTTTGCTCCATTTGTAGGATTACTCTTACCAGGATTGTTTCTTTGCCTCCTAACAACCCATCATAACAATCCAACAGCCCTACAAGTTCCTGTGTCTCTCAGGGAAGCTGATCAAGACACAATAGCCATATATCAAAACACACGACTGTGTGTACAGAATCCCAGAACAGCAGGGGTTGGAAGGGACCTCTGAAGATCATCTAAGTCCAACCCCCTGCCAGAGTAGGATCACCTACAGCAACTTGCACAGGATAGCATCCAGGAGGGTTCTGAATGTCTCCAGAGAAAGAGACTCCACAACCTCTCTGGGCAGCCTCTTCCAGTGCTCTTCCACCCTCAAAGTAAAGAAGTTTCTCCTTATATTGAGATGGAACTTCCTGTGCTCCAGTTTGTGCCCATTGCCCCTTGTTCTGTCACTGGTCACCACTGAGTCTGGCCTCACTCTCTTGATGTGCACCCTTTAGATATTTATAAGCACTCACGAGATTTCTACTCTGTCTTCTCCAGACTAAAAGAATGTACTGTAAAAGAATGTTGCTGCCTTTTTGGGCCATTCTTCACACTAGCACAAAGTCACATGAGTAAAAACCTTCACCATGGGTGTTTATTTTTCATGGGTGTGAGTGACCACAACAGTGGAAAGCGGGGGAGGCATCAAACCCCTTCTGTTTTTCAGGTATGCACAAGGGCTTGAAAACATCTAGAAAAGCTGATCAACAAAGGAAGGGAAAAAAAAAAAAAAGGGTGAGAGGGACAAGAACAGGAGGGCTATAAAACACAAAAAGAAACTGCTGGCATCCTTTCAGCTACAGATTTCCTGTGCCTCCTTAGAGGCTCAAAACCTTGGACCTAGCACACTATGTACGTATTTTTGGGGAGTGGAGAAGTTTTCTTTACCCTTTACACAAAAATTCGTCTTTTACTTGAACAGCCATCTGCCAATTTAAAAGGCACCAAAAGGGAGAAAAAAAATGCTCTTTAAAAACCTCCCTAAGAGAGATGCAGCACAAATGCCTCTGCCAGTATGCAGGTTAATCCATCTGCATGTAGAAGTTTTAAAAACGCACAGTTCAGGGAACTTGGCTGTACTACATGGGCATGGACTGCATGGGCAAAATTCTGTATTTACTACTTAGTTCAGCCCTAAATGACAAGATGCTCTTTCCACCACATGAGCTGATGGTAGTTTTCTGTTTTGGGTGCAGCAGTGCTGAGCTTCTGGGCACAGAACAGTAAGTGCTGGGTGTACTAACTCAGAAAAGCAATATTGTCATATCTCCATCTATGGTTCTTTAGTCAGAGGTTCCAATATTGTGTTCTACTTGCCCACTCTTTGAGATACTGTGATGGTAAAACACCTTAATTGATTTAAGCTGATTTTACTTCATTTACTTGTTTCTACTGAGAAATTGAGTTACTTTTCCACAAGCTCATTGGTTTATAGGGGGGAAACCAATCAATATTGAGATAGCATCAAGATACAGTTTTGTCTATAACATGTATCTTTATAGACATGTTATTCTGCTTTTCTGCTTCAATTAGCGATTAGTATATTCAATGGAAAAGAATGAGATTTACTGACTTGTGGACTTGTCACAGCAGAGAAGTCACAAGTACCTTTTACCTGCTGGGGATTGCTAGTCAAAATGTAGGCATGTTTAATTTACACCACCTCTATCACCAACACTACCAATACAGAGAAGAAATCCTTCCAATAACCTGCTCTTTATCTCAACAAGACACAACAAAATAGGCTCACATCCACAAAGGTGTGCAGGTTAGTCTTGTACCTGGTGCACAGACAATTTGTTTGGAGAGGACTGGGGATGTTGTATAATGCATACAGTACCAAGAAGACAATTACCATGGTATTATCGTGCACGTGTTGCTTTACAGATGTCTCTGTTGGCTTGTATTTCCTAGGGTTCCTGTGCAGCCTCCTCTTCCTAACGACTCCTACTAGTACTGACAAATGACTCTCCTTTACACTTTCTAGGCTGGCAGCCTCATTACCTCCAACCACGGCAAGATGGAATGGTACATCTACTTAGATTCTCATTAGATCGTCCCAGAGGAGCCCACTCTCATAACGAGGCTTAAGTGCTTCAGATGCAGCTGTCAAATCACCCACAATTTATGAAAGTGCCGACAACATCTGTAGAAGTTGCAGACACACACAGGAAAGCAAACCTGCTAGCCTTCCTGTATCTGCCTCCAGCCTGCCTGCAGCTTTACAGAGAAGCAGGGGCTGTGCATGCTCTGAATTTGGATTCCTTGCTGTGCTTGTAAGTCTCTCTTACTATCCCAGATATGCCATAACTAGTGTTAACTCCACAAAGAAGTAAGAGCACTCCAGTTCCCCTACACTGTAGGAAAAACTAGTTCCCACATCCCTGGCATGAAGTTGAACATGTAGGTAGGTGGGTGGGCGATAATGGAGTAAGTTTAATATTAAAATCAATCCCTTGAGCACAGCAGCCTCAGAAATAAAATTCAGGGGCTTTTTTCTTTCATTCTGTTTGCTCCATCTGGTAGTTCTATTTTCTATATCTTGATTTGTTAAGCAGGTTCTCCCAGCAGCCAGGAATACAATTGTTTGCCTATACACAGCACAGTGTACTGCAGGCTCCTGGGACTTTCTGAAGTGTTCACCACTGGGCTGATGGTGGGATCCACAAGCTAAGTTCACAGAATCAGGTCAAAACCAAAACCACCATGTGCAACCAATACTCAGCCTTCTGCCAATTTGCAATTTTGATGCTTTACTTCTGAACAGACATTGGATAAAGATCTCAATAGCACCTGAAATCCTAAGACCTGTTCATGTTTTGTCAAACTAATTTGGCATGTTGTCCAGATATGTAGCTCATTTTTCCAGCACAAAACTGTTAGACATGAAACAGCCAGAGCACAGCTGTTTTCCAGAGCAGAGCTTTCAGCTGCATCCACAAAACCCTGGAAATAGTTATCACACGCAGAGAGCATTTGATTTTAGACACTTTCCTCAGGGAAGGAGGGCAGGAACATGTGAAAAACAAAGCCAAATTCACTATGAAGGCGGGTAGACCCCTTACAGGAAGGTCTGTGAGCAGAGAAATACACATTACTTTGGAGCTCTTTTTACGTAGAAATCTTATGGGGGCTTTGCAATATCCTTGAATGCCTCTGAAAAATTCTAGGCATGTGAGATGAAATCCTGGCTCTCAATGAGAGTTCTGTCTCTGATTTCAGTAGGGTCAGGGTTTCTTTCATTCATAGACTTGTTTTGACTCTTTCATAGCAAATACAGTACTTTATTGAGACAAGACCAAATTCAATGGAGAGTCCAAATGAGATTAAATGAAGTCTAAGCTGATGCATATTACACCCTCTTTCAGCTTTTTCAACATACATGTGACATTAACGAACCCTTACTAAGACTTCCTGAGGCATATTTAGCCCCTTGAATCCTTAAAGTTTTTGTTTACAAGGCTTGAGCATTACACTGTTTAAGGTATAGGAAAACACACTGAAATGGGTCTAAATGCCTAATGTTGTGGCTTGAAATAACACAGGTGTAATGTGTCATATGCAGCTTTCAGTTTCATTATGCTCTTTGGAAATTATGCTCCTTTACCTAAAGAAAAAAACAACCCAAAATTACATCTGTATGAAATCTTCCTTACAAACTTACACCAAGCTCAACTTCCTGCTAAAAGTAAAAGCAGCTTTGAGAAAGGCTGGCCAGGTACAAAAAAGATCACAATGATGCCTCTTCTTTGAATCACTGCAAAATTATCTACCGCATCCAATTAACCCCCACAGCACCAGTTTTCAACTCAGATACAGTCACAAGGGTCTGGGTCTAATTCCCTAGTAGACATAAAATTGCTGCTCTCCAGGATAAAATAGTGCAGTTCTTTAAACTTTGAAAAGAGACACCTAGATTATTGAAGATGGACCCCTACAGATAAGGATTTCGGGGAGCTGCATTATGTGCAGCCAGTGCCAGGCTAATCACAGAATCACAGAATTGTAGGGGTTGGAAGGGACCTCAAGAGATCATCGGGTCCAATCTCCCTGCCAAAGCAGGTTCCCTAGGACAGGTCACAGAGGTGTCTCTCTTCGCTGCACAGATGTAAAAAGGTGCTACTTGGACACGTGGTATGCAAGGAGGACACAGGAAGAACCATGTAGGAAGTCCAAACCAACCTCATCAGTTGGTAACAAAATACACGTGTATGAAGTAGTGAAGAGGACATATGATATAGTGCAACTGGACTTCATTCAACACTACTCATTTCAACACTACTCAATGGGTTTGGGGTTTTTTTAACACCACCTCCAAGTATACACTGGGCAAGCTATGATCTCTTCCTATGGAAACACACCTATACAATGTACTTATAGAGAGGTTTATTTAATAAAAACATTACCGATCCCTGTCACCTTGTCTTTCTTTAGGCACATGTCCACTGTTAGTACCTATATGCACATTTACACTGTGTTTATTTTCAGAGTAAACCTGATCAAGAACTATCTTCTATCATATTCCTTTTACAGGACAAGCCAGAGCTTGCTCTCACTTAGGGAACACAGTGAACATTTGTTCATCTAATGTTTTGTGAACACTTCGTTGATCACTTAACATGCTGGAAAAATTACAAAGGTCTTCAGGCCTTTTGGTATTTAGTAGTAGTAGTAAGACAAAAACTTTTCCCAAGCTGTTTCAATAGCTGCTTATCTTCACTGTAAGCAAGTCAGAGAAATAATGACAATTTTAATCTAATTTAAGTGTAATATAGGATCTTATAGTATCTTTGCCTGCTATATGGGAGAACCTTGTGTTACCACACAGGTACACAGGCACTGAACAAACCACTACCAAATCCTTCCATTCGATAGTGGTAATACCTTATCGAACATAGCTTTTCCACTGTGGGATTTTAACTATTTGATGGTCCTTCTCTGAAGCTTCTGCAACATTTATTATGTCACCCATCCTGCTGGGACTTAGTAATTCAATTCCCTGTAGCTCTTATTCAAGTACCTAACGTCTCAAGCTCAAAGAACTTAGTTCTTTGAGCTGCAGCATCTCTTTCTGCTGTCCTATCCATGCACCCTAACATCTGCTGGAACAGTATAATCATCTTCAGAGTCACTGCCCTTCCCAGCACATACACACATGGACATCATCACTGAGAAGCATGGCTGACATTTGGCTACACTGTTCACTGATAAAACTGTTGCTCATGTTCATTGCTAACCACTATCCTCCCAGTCTGCATGCCATCAGTGAACTTTGTGATACTATGTCAAGTACTCTTTTAGATCCTTATCAAATATACCCCAAATTAATTTCTCTGTGTACCTTTTATAAATACCCAAGTTTGGCTCAATGCCCTGAGGGAATTCAGCTTGCAACTGAAACACGGAAGTGTATTTTGGGTTTTTTTTTTTGAGTAGTCACCTTCCTCCACAGGGAGGAAGAACAAAAAGAAATTAAATCCATGAGGATATTCCCATCTCATTAACCTAATCACCCAACTAAGGTCACCTTAAAAAGGTGCTTCCTTTTCTCAACCTGCTATTAAAAGATTACTCTTTCAGTTCAGCCATGTGAATTACAAGATGTGGGTACCTGCTACTTGCCCCTTCTCTAATGTACCACATCCTCAGCTGGTGTACGCTGTCACAGCGATATGAATTTGACCTTCCAGGAGCTTTGCTGAGTGAGAAGACATAAATCCTGTCAGGGCCCATGATTTCATAAAATCATGGATTCTTACAATGTCATATGTGACATATTTGATAAGAACCATACCCACCCCTTTGTCTACAGTCCTTCCAATCCTACTTGCCCCTTTTGTACTGATAACTGAGATACCTGGCTGTAGTTTAGACATGTAATTCTCTGAAATCTGGAAGCAACAGGCATGGATTTCCAATAATTCTTCTGATTTGTCTGTTGAAGAAGCTATTTTCTCAACAGAAAAAGAATGAAAACGCCACTTGAAAGAGTGTGAGCATGTTGAAATTGCAAGGATTATGAATTAACTGCATGCTGAAATGAGCAGTGTATCTATTTTTAAGGGTCCCAATCTTTGAAGTGAGATTTTTTTTTTATAATAGTGACACAATAGGAAAGTTGAAAGTGGATATTAGAAAAAAAATCATCTAAGAAAAGGCAAGAGTAAAATTAGTAATGGTGATCTGAATGCCTCAATGGCTGTAACACTGAGATCTAGTAACATTTCTTGAAGGTTCATGGCAACAACTTCTACTACGTTAATCTGTGGTGCCAGAACAGGATCTATATTCAACTTAACTGCCTCTTTTTGAGCTCTTCTAGGTGATATAATTATGACTCTCTCCTCCAACAGAGGAGATGGCACAGCCGAAGTGCTCCAATGGAAATAAAAGGAAAACCACATTCACAGAAAGCAAGAAACAAAACTAAGGGCTTACTGAGCTAAATGAGCTCCTTGAAGGGATACAGTGAAAGAACCCTCTCCTCAAACCAAACCATGGACAACAACAGGTTTAAAAAAAAAGAAAAAAAAAAAGAAAGAAGAATTACCAGATCCTCAGGTAGTGTAAATCCCTGCAACTCTACTGCCTTCAGCAGAGTCTGCTGGTTCTCACTAGCTGAGGAAAAGCCTTGAGATTTTAATTTTACTTCATTGGGCACTAATTATTTCCAGTGTGATTAACAATAATTAACTTCCTTGTTGCCACTGATCTTTACAGAATCTTTTTTTTTTCTTCCTCCATATTTTCAATTGCTGTGCCCTCATCTGGCAATATTTGTAGTCAATTTTTAAGTGGAAGTTTTAAGAATGTGGAAATAAGAATTAAAAATTTGATATGCTAACTGCTGTAGTGATTGTTATGTGCTGCTTTAGAACGAAGCTAAATCAGGCACATATAGGTTCTAAATAGTAAATGAGAATGCTTTCCTGTTTATTTCTAGTAGGTAATTGCTTGATGACTCTCCAACTAGGGCCCTTAGAAATGACATATTTCCTCTGAAAAAAGGATATTATGTCTATTCTAAGATAGTTTTAAGTGTAACGGCACATTTCGAGGCATGCTCAGCTGTACAGCCCATGGCAACCTGACGGAGATACACCTTATTAGCTTTGACAGAACGCTAATAAATCTCCAGCCTGGAGGGTAGTCCCTGGGGAAGCCTGGCTCCTTACCTTTGACATGGGGGATGAAGTGGTGTCGGAAGGGGGAGTTGGGGCGGGAGTCATGGTGAGTGGAGCTGAGACTGCTAGTGCGCAGGTATGACAACCGCTGCACACCAGTAGAGAGCAGCTCTGCGGCAGCGGGGAGTCGGGGGGCAGAACAAAATGAAAACAAAGAAAAACAATAAGAGAAAGGCAGGGAAGGAGGCTTCAAAGGAAGAAAAAAAAAGGCATTGAACAATTAGGATTCTGAAAAGAAGGAAGGAGAAAAAAAAAAAAGGTTAAAGACATACCAAAGGGTTCATAAATGTTAGACAAAATTACAGGAAGTATTAGAAGAGAGGCTCAGATTTGAACTGCAGTGCTAATTTAGCATAACATTCATTGGCTTAATGAGCTTCTGGATCTATGCCTTGCTACTAAAAAGTACCCAGCTACCAGCATGCAAACATGGCAAACATTGACGCTGGATTAGTTAAGGATGCAGCTGTTTTGAAAGCACCTGACCGAAAAATGTCAGTCAAGAGGCATGCAAGACACCTTCTAGTGTTTCAAGACATTTCAAAAATGCTGCCAACATCAGCCAGGGCACTGTGGGAGGAAAAGGCTGCAAACTTTTTCAAAACTCGTAGCACTCAAGTTTTTGAAGAACCTTATGCTGACAACGTCAACACACTGGTTCACTTCTCTGACAAGGGCCAACTGGGAGCCAAAGAGAAGTGATCTGGGGTCACTGGCTTCATTCAGAGAAAAATCATTCTTGCAAATAGTGTGATGATAAGAAGTGCCATTAGGAGAAAAATGGTACATACACATGTGCTACTATTCAACATGAATACTTACTGTAGGAAAATTACAAAGTAGCATTAACAATTACCCCAAAGCAGGGTATCAAAGATCACAATGATACATACTACAGAATTACTTCTGTGTCATATGAGAAAGAGAAACAGGTGAGCCAAAGATGAGGTCATCTGAACAGAGATAAGTTTCAAAATTATCTTCTCAGAAAATCCCTCAGGCTGCAAACTTTTGAAGATTTTATGGTTGGATCCAAGCTTTGGCTTGAACCCATCCGGCCATCACAGAGACTGCTTCTGGAAAAGGTCCTTGACTGAACAGACAGTAAAACTCAATCACAGTGAAGTCTGGAATAGAGCCTGGAGTCATTCCTATGTCTGATACATCCGATAAAAGAGGAAAAATCCCTTCAGAACTGCCAGAATCAAGAGACAGAAGTTTGCAGCTTTTTCATGCTTTTAAGTCTCTTTCAGTTTCAGTTATAATGTCTTAAAACAGTCATGTTGTCAGCACCAAGCATCAGACACAATTTGCTTCTGTCCCACTCCCCTGGGTCCTTTAAATAAAGCATTCTCTGACAGACACAATTAGCTGCTTTCAGCCCACCCCCACTAGGAAATGGCTGCAGCGTTCAAGTTCCACAGTGGTGGCTCTATTATAAATCTTTAATTTTAAAAATGCAGCTCCTATTGCATATGGGCTTCTGGCATCCCAACTGTTCAGCTGTAATCACCAAGGAAGATGGAACTGCGTGATTGTATCACTTAATTTAAAACCAGATCACAAAGATTTAATTCATCACCATAAAAGATAAATCCAGTCTTGAAAAGTCTTCAATGAATGGCATTTAGAGAGAATTTTTTAATGCAGTTTGGGTGTGGATGAGCAGTTCATTTTCATATCTTGCTTTTATACACACAAGCAGTAATTTTTAATGCACTGGGAATCTGAATGAGCTGTACATTTTCTATATTGCACATAGAACCTGCACATCACTGCCAAGCCAGCAAATTGTTTGTGGTTTTTAATATTCCCAGACAACTGCCCATGGCTTTAAGAAATCTGTCTTGTGACCCATGGGTCTATGCTTTAAAAATGACTAGCAATTTGGAATATCTGGGGGGGTTGCTGTTGAATTTGAGACTCCATGGCTGCACCAAACTTTAAATAGATTATTTTTTAGGAGGGAGGAATCTTGCATCACTGACTTTTGTGTGGTCAAGCCATAACTTTTGTTCCCAATATGTGATACTTTTCCAAAATTCCAGAATGAAGCTTGCGATTCACTGGTACAAAATTTTGCTCACTTTCAGAAACACACAAAGATTTAAAAATAATCAGAAACAAACCCAGAAGATACATATTCCTGATGTAAGAAACACTCATCAGTCTAGTGCAAAAGACTGCATCGATCAAGAACAACAACAACAAAAAAAAAGGTAGAAAAGGAGTTATTAAAATATGCAACATTTTTTCAGTGCTAAATTCTCACTGCTAAGAGAAACAAGTGCTTCGCTGCATTGCTAAGTGACATAATAAAGAAACAATGGTTTTACAGATACTTCTAGTGCAGTTGCCCTTACCAGGTCTGTGGAAATGCTGAGGTGAACGTGACATGGTGGGTGTGTAGCTATGACGACTGTACACTGGAGAATTAATGGAGCCCTGACTAGTAGACCTGTGAATCATGCGATCCCGAACATCTTGATAACCCTGCAGAACAGAAGCATTCACTAATCAATGCAAACACACATCACACGTTTATAGCAGCACTTAACTCTCACGGATCTGAAGACATCTGGAGAAGATACTGAAATAACAACATCCCTTAAGCTTGTCACCTACTTCATTATCATTATTCTCTAATCATCTGTTCCAATGATTTCAATCCATTTTTGTGGTCTGGGTCAGAGTTGAGTCTTGGAAGGTCCCAAGTCCATCTGTCATTTCCATTAAATTCTAGATAATCCTAGATTTGCCCATGTTCCTGTGGCTCCATACAAGAAGCTGCATCCAGAATGTACTGCATGTCTGTAGATACAGAGCATACATCGTACTGCACAAGATACACAAGCTAGCCTTCAGCTAGCTAACTTGCAGACCAGCAAGTGTTCAATAGCTGCAGCACAGAGTTCTGTGTGGCTTAATTTACCATGTGTCTTGACTGACTGCATCAAAAGGTACGTAGTATCAAAGTTAGGTTCCCTTTGTTACTGAAAAAGTGGAACTCTCTTTTATATAAGAATATATATAATGCACAGTACTTAGTTTCCTGGAAAAAAAGGAGCCAATAAAAAAAAAACCAAACACCAAAATCCCCTCAAAACAAAGTACCCCTCAGCCCCCCAAAGCAAACCAAACCAGGACCAAAGGGACAGGACTGGTGTCAATGCATGAAGATTTATAAGGATTTTTATAGTAACTTTTTTCACATGTAGCAATCACTACAACTTTTACATTGCAGATAAGCAACACTCCCCAGCCCCAAAATGATAATGCTTCTGCAATGGCATCTATTATCCAGACAAATGATTTCCCAAATGTTTTGTGCTATTGTGATGTTCAAAGTAACTCCTATGGAAAAGCAAAACCAAACCAAACCACAGTCATATATTCTTCAAGAAAAAGTCTTCAAATGCTTTAGTAGCAAGCATTGCTTATTATTTAGATGCTTAGAACAACACTTAAGCTCATGTAAATCCTTCAGTTCCTGAGATCCAAGGCCGCCTGGGCCATGAGAAGGATGAACGTACAAGAAGTGACCTCTGCTGGGGAAATGACTCTGCTTTACAGATGACAAACGGGTAGGAGTCACAGCTTCAGCTTTTGTACAACCTGTCAGTAGGAACTTAACGTTTTCTTTTTAGAGTTCATTTTTCTTAGGTTTCAGTGTTCATAAAATATGTCTATGTTCAAAATCAACACTTGCACTTACTGAAGTGAGTAATTCTAATTACAGTAAGATATTGCGCCCAAAGGGTCTACCAAACTTACTTCTGCAGAAGGGGTAGGTGATAATGTCCTTGGAGACTGTAAAGACATAAAAAAAAAAGGTTACTGAAACATCACTGCATGTGCTGGGCCAGAAAATGGCAAACTAAACATGGCTGGAGATACATGAATTTATGGAAAAGCAGAAGTTACTGAGGCCACTGCAGCAGCTTTATCCCCATTGCTCAGGAACTGGTCCATACATCACTGAAGCCATTAAGGTTTTTGGGAGAGTCTTTATAAGTGTGATTAATTCAGGCAAGCATCATGCAACATCATCTCTCAGTCATCTAATCATTGTGGTAATTAAAACACAGCTGTGAAGATCAACATCAGAAAGGTTTATTAATTTAATAACCATGCCTTTTATGAAGAAATCTTTAAAGTGGAAATCAAAGTAAATAATCTTAACTCAGAGCTCTGCATGGAAAATCAGAAATACAGAATAACTTCCAGGATGAAGCATCTTTCTCCTCCAACACACATACTCTGGTAAAAACGTGCTTCTCCCCAAGGCCTTCCATTTCTTACCCATGCAAAGAAGTGTGTAGCTGTCATCAACATTTCTTTGATATGATCTCCTTTAAATTCTGTGTTTTTCCATGGTTACGTAAGGAAAACAGACAGGAACGACAAGCACGTGTATTGAAAGAACCACACAAAGGCCAGAGGGCACAATATTACAGAAAGGTTCTATTACGGAGATAGGGAAACTGAGGCAAGAAGTATCTTTAGAAATTAAACATAGAATTATGCATAAATTCATGATATGAACAAGAATAAAGGCTACATATAATTACCAGTATTTTTAATCACAAGGCAACTTGAAGCTGGAAGATTGGAATTTAATTATTTTCCTTATGCACCAAACTTCAATATTATTTAATTGCCATAATAAACTGGGCAAAGGATTATGCTTTTAAATAAGTCCTCAATTACTGCAGAATGATACAGTTATCAAGATAATGTCTCAGAAGCAAAACTGCTGATCCTGGCCTAAGACAATAATGTGCAGCAGCAGCAGTGTAAAACGTATGAGGAATTTCTGGTAATAAATACCCACCTATACCTTTTGCACTGAAAGGCTATTAAAAGTTATGGGGCTGGTGACACTGTGAGTGCAAAGGATTGATGCTTTGTACTTGGATACAGAACATCTCCTTTTTAGCAAGTTTCCATAAAGCATTTTAAAGCCTGCTTTTGCTACTTTCCATCAAAGCCCTGAATGTCTTTTACATTCTTGTCTCCCTAATCCTTATAAATGCACAAGTTCCATACAGCAAACCACCACTCCATTACAGATCTAACAGCAGCAACCATGAAAACTCTGCTCCACATGAAACAGAGCGTACACGGTGCTCTGTAGCATCATTCTCCACAAAAACTGAGAGCTCATCTAAATCTTTCAATATGACTGGAAAAAGCATGTGGCATTGTGCATTCCCACATTACTAGAGTAGCTAGCGTTACTATAAATAAACACATTTCCCTAATATGCTGTGGTTGCCTAGATACTAAGTAAACGACTACTGTAAAAGGTAGTCACAGGAATATATGAGTGGGAAGACATCCCAGAATGTAACGTGCTGAGTCCATGACCAACCTTTCAAGTATCTGTACTCCATCACTCGTTGCTTTCTGGGAAGTGAAACCAGACTCCGTAGCCCACTGACTGTTTTATCACACACGGTTGAACTGCCATATCTCAAACTCTGAGTCTGCCAAGGAATGCTTGGTTCTTCAGGGTTTATGAGATCTTTTAAAACCCAGCCTTTCACAGAAGTCTTTACATTGGTCAGTTAGAAATACGCTGTGCAGTTGACTGAGAAGAAACAGTTCAGTTCCAGAACAGTAAGCTGACGGAAATACGGAGTGATGGCTTCAAATTAAAAAGTCAGGGTACAAAGCCTGTTCCTACCCAGTTTAAAGTAAAACTTCTACTCACTGCAACAGGCTCAATGCTCTCTCACTTTGAGATCTAAGGAGCTGCCCCACTACCTGAAGTCACACAGGTGATTTTGTGCTTTGGGAAATTTCTGCAAACTTTTGCAGGTGCCATTTCATAGCACATGTTCCAGCATTTTGTGCAAAGGTCAATTTAACTGTGCCCTGAACTACCAGGTAGGATGCCTATTCCATTCTGAGGCACCCATCACATTAGAAAAAAAGACTTTCCTCATTTTAGGATGGTGTGTTTAGTGAAAGCTGTTACAGACCTTCACTGCTTTCAGCAGGCAGAAACAAAGGACATGCAGGTAAAATGCTGCTTCTCTCAATATTCATGGGGCAAAGGTCAGAGCAGAGAGAAGACTTGATTCCAGTGCTAATCAGGATGTTGTTAGCAGGGCAGAAGTTACAGGACGTGAAGAACCTGAGTGCCTGAGTTTTGGGAAACGTTATCACTGCATTAAGGGTCAGTCCTCAGTAGCAGAAAATTTCTTTACGGATCTCATTTTGTATCTTTTATATCAGAAGCTAAACCACCGTGCAGTCCCTTTCCCTTCCCCACTAACTGCAGCCAGACCTGTAACTAAAACGCCTGTTTCCACTAGATGGTGCTACGGGATAACATTTCTCATCACGGGCTCCCGGAAAAACAAGGTTGGGCTTTAACTCAGCAAGATTCAGAGCGAGAAACTTTTCAAAGCATTTCCCTTCCTTTACAATAAAAAATAAAGTTTCATGCTGTGTTTTCTCACTTTCTGTGGCTGAAGTATATCATTTTCTTGTAGCCCATTCCGTCTAATTAAGGCTTGTCTCCACTACTGGATTAACTTTGGTTGCTCTTGCACCTCTCCCTTGTAGCCCCAGAAATCCTTTTTAGCTGGCTTGGGGGGTGGGGGGTGTGTGGGGTTTGGGGGGGGTTGTTTTTTGGTTTTAATTATTTCTAGTGTAAAAACTTAAGCTCAGGATCCCTTTTCTTTTACCACCACCACATACACACACTTGGCAGAGAGAATGCAGGTTAAACCACTCAAAGCCTGCAAATCCCTGCCTTGACTAAATCTGTTACCTCCTTTGTTTTTTAAAGATGCTGGTGATTGACATATGATGCACCCAGACTGAGGTATCACTCAATTACCACAACACAAACACAAAGTAAGAGATCACTCCACCCTGCTGGGCTTGTGTTCTCATTAAGGGCAAGGGAAGGGATGAGAAACAGGTACAAAGAGGTGAGGTAACTTGCCCAAGGTGAAAAAGTCAGCAGTAGCATTGTGTGGAAAACCCAGATCCTCTAAAAAGAAGGTGAGATCCCTTCTGTGTCCAGAACAAATTTCTGTAGTCACCAGAAGTTAGTGAGATTTAACACTGGTGAAAATATGGGGTAAGGAAACACCAAAAGCTTTTGGTTATCCCTGGAACAAGCATAAGGGGAGACAGCTTCCACCATACTGCTTTCTCAGCTTCCAACACACTGCTTTGTAGTGAGAAGCTTCCCTTTAAGGATTAACAAATAGCTCACCTTCTCCCGGTGAGGTTAGCTCCTCCTCTGTGACTAACAAGAATTGTGTTTGTAGTGGGTTTTGTGGAATGGGTCAGAGCTTTTGGAACAGGTCAGAAGTCACCACTGCATCTCACAGCGGTTTTGAACTGGATGTCAGCTAGATTTACTACCAACATCAATTTAAAGGGGAAATTTCTGTAATATTCTGAGCTGTTAATCTCTCATTCATGAGATGACAATTTAAAAGACTCACCTTATTAAAGAACATTAGAGAACAAAGTCGAAAAACTGAGGCAGCTTCCTGATCTGTTGCTAAGAGAGCAGATTATGAGTCATTGATCTGGGCATCTTCAGACCACTCGTGCCTGAATGATTCACAGTACTTCCCTTTTCCTCAGCTCATCTTCATACTCAATTCAGTTACAGTCACTGAGACTGAAAGGAAGTAAATCCATTTCCATCTCCATTTAAATTTTCATTCTACAAGTCTGATTTACAGTCAGATCGTATTACATGACCAAACCTGCTTCATGAGCTGCAGCTGAATTGTAGTTCACCTGAGAGGTGTAGGACACCTTACAACAAGGAAGGTATCTTTAAAAACAAATTTGAGAGAATAAATGTGTTTGGGGTTTGTTGGGTTTTTTAAAATTATTGCATAATACAAGAATCCTCACTAAATGTCAGCAGTGTAAATGTGAGGCAGGTATTTCCAGGCTAACCTGCCTTCTCTGGCGGAAGAGCCCTTCATCCTGACCCAGTTCAGACTTTATCCAGTATGTCTGGCAAAGTGCTCTGGAAATATATTTCCCTTCAGTATGTGTGAGAGAAAGCATCCCACTGCTCTTACTTCTTTTACTGCCACAGAACACCACTGCATTCCTCACATTCTCTTGTGAATACTGGTGCTCTACAGCACAGCACCAGGCTGGTTTTTGCCTCACATTCTGGCCTTGGCGGTACCCAAAGATTCAGATACCCACGTGAGTTATGCATGCACATGCAGACAGGCAGCAAATCTCCCCCCTTCAACGCCCCTGCCAGTGGCGGGTGTTAATGTAGGTATTTAATTGTGTATTTAATTGTGTAGCTTTGCACATGAGGCCTCATCGTGATTAAACCCGGATCAAACAGACAAAAAGCACTTTGAAAAGCAGCAGCAATACCAGGACTGTCAATTAGAAACTGTTTCAAAAGAGGGCAGAAGCGAAGCAGGCTTTGAATAAAGCTTATAGCAGAATGGGTTGCTTGCCGGTTCATTACCTCTCCAAGACTCTGTCTCTCCTGTCTGTCCTCGTAGGCGGAAGTGTAGAATGGCTCATAAGTAATTAGGTCTGGACGTTCAATGTCATAAATGGCCTTGACTTTGGGAATGGCTGCTAAATCCTTGTAATCAAGGATCTCATTGTCTACTTTTGCCTGAAGGTCAAAGACAGAAGATAAATTAACTTACACAAACGCACTGGTTATTTCTGTTTTACACCATTCATGATTTCCGTGTATTTGTTGTCACACTGTTGCTATGGAAAACCCTTTCTGGGCTCTACATGCAAAGTGACTGCTCCTCGTTCTGCTCCAGTAGGCCTCCTCTGCAAAAGCACACTGAGTTTTCTCAGATTAGGAAAGAAAGAACATGGTAGATATAGATTGAACACAAACATTTCTTAGCTGCAGTGGTGAGCTGGAAACCAGCTCTGCATATGATACATTTTGTGGGCTCAGGCAAGTATTTTCACCTTTCTGCTCTTGTTTTCCCAGATGTAAAACGTACACTAACAGCAACTTAGGTTGCATTTTAGGGAGATTATTAGAGGATTCCATGCAGAAGACAACAGACAGAAAGGCAACTAATAACTGTGCACACAAGAGGAAATACAACTTATTACAAGGAAAGAAAAAGGCAAGCAGGACCATTTGTCAGGACTGTGTATCACAGCTTCCAGCTGGAGTGACTATATTGCACACATCACTCAATCCATACCCGAGCTTCTGACTAAAGGCATATGTTGCTCAGTACCCGCATATAATGTAGTACTAACATTCGCTAGTCAACTAAAACTGCAAGGAGCTCTTAACCAGTTAAAAAAATGGAAGTAGGAAATCAGTTCCAAAGACAGGTCCTCCATCAGCTGGAACAAGGAAGAGGCCTTATATATAGTTTAGATAGGTAATACCTTTCCTTACTTAAAAGGCTTGTTAAAAAAATCATCATTTTACCTACCTTACAGAAACATATTTGATGACTAACACTGAAAGAGAATATTCAAACTGATTTTCAACTCTTCTACTAGACATTTTCATTTATTCATAGTAGGCTGTAAAGGAAATGAGGTTGATACATTTCTAGTCACATTCAGTTCCATTCTTCCCAAGTAATAGTACCTAGGATTTTCAGATCTAAGCACACTTGCCCTTCTAAGCTCTCCTGACAACCACTGGTCCTGGTGGTTCTTAGAAAGAAAATCAGAAAAAAAAAAAGCATTTTTTGATAGAGAAGTAAGGTTTGAAACAATTCACTTTCTAAAACCAACCTCAAATCTGTTTAGTTCTCCAGGACATGCTTGCTTTTCTGGTATGTTCAGTGTGAACAGTTTTAATATATCAGCTTTTTTTTGTTGTTGAAAAGTAGTGAAGGACTAGTATTCTACTCAAACTCAGGACTTGAGCTTTGTGATTTTGGTGTTTTTCCTGCATTACTATACATGTAAGTCATACATTTGTGTGTCTTACACTACGTTTTCACCTACAAAATCTTAATCTATAAAATCAGTAATTCAGCATTAGGCATAAGGAAGAGAAAGTAAGTTTGCCCCATAGTCTGGCTCTTCTTCCCAGCACACCTTCATCTTTGTTCTCCTCTTAATGGAGTCACTGTCACTAACTTGCCTTCCTGTAATTTTCTTCCTTAACTGTTACCTACCACTCCTGCCTTCCATTTTGTGCAGGGCATGTTTTATATAAAGGCAAAGGTTACGTGAACTTTCAAGGAAAAAAGAGTCTTAAATGGACCTGAGTTTCTGGAAGTGTAGCTTATATGCATGAAAATATAAGAAGTTGGATAAGTCTGGGTCTTGTTATTCACCCAAACACATTTCATACTACTCCTCCTTAAAACCAGGTTAGCACAGCCACAAAAGATGACTTTTTTTTTGACCTTATGGATTTCTCTGCCAAGAAAAAAAAAAAATAATAAAAAGACACTGACATTTACAACACCGATATGCCTGGAAAAGTGGTATGAAAAGAGGAGAGAAACATGATTGCTTTGAAAGTTTTAGGCCAACTTTCTGCTAACGTATATCTACTTCATATTTTTAAGATCTTATAGGCTCAAAAGGTACCAATAATGAGGCCAGACAGTGAAAGCGATCCCCTAAAAATAACAAAGAGGAAGCCTGAAGGAATCATATTAAACTCTACATCTCTATTGCAAATAAGATGTCATAAAGATAGCTTTGCATTCGCAGCACTGTTTAGTAAAAGAAGGATGCTTAATGTACTTTTTTGTTGTTAAATAAAAACCACCTTCCTTTCCACAAGGAAATCATCTCACTTCTGAAAAGGAAGATGCTGTATCAGCCAGGCTGACCCTCCAACCCACATCCTGCAACTGCAGACAGCAGACCTCCCAAGAGCAGCATATTGAGGTGAACGGATCTCCTCACATAACCCCTAACAAAGGCAAATGACCTGCCTGCCTCCTGGCCCTCTTCACATCACCAAGCGACTGCCAGCAATATATGGCATCTAAGGGAAACGCGACCTGGAAAAGTCCTGCCCTGCTCCTGAAATTCTGTAGTTACAAAAACTGTGTCTGTCATGGCGAGGTCTTTAACTAGAATGAAGGCATCAGCATCAGTATGAGAGTGATTTATTTCAGCATGGAGCGTTGCAAGTGCAAGGAAAGGATTGGCAGCTTACTTATCAGAAGGAGTACTTACATAGATAGTGTGGCCTGGAGAACCAGGTATACTGGAACCTGGTCTGGAATAAATGCTTTCTGATGATGTTCTTGTAGGCTGAAAAACAAAAAGTAACTTTTCAGAGCAACCTGAAGCCATTCACACTGGTAATTTTGGTTTTAAGTGAAGAAATCTGCATACATCTTGAAATTAACTGAATTTAGAAAAAAATGTCAACACAAATGCAAGCATTCTGGGAAATGTCACAATCTTGTGAGGCAGGTGGGCTTTTTTGTTTGGTAGGGGAAGGAGTGCTGTGAGAGGGGAAGGAGGTTTTCTAAATCAGACAATGAACAACAATGAACAAAACCAAACATCTGCCAGAGACAATGTAATGTCTAATCCAAGAGAGTCCTGCCAGTCATTCTACCAAAATATTAGTTCACAAACAGCTAGGGGTATCAGCAGATCAGCAGACAAAACTGTTGAGAGGAGCACAGCACATGTTATCACTTTCCAGATGTTCCATCACTGGATTTCCATTATGAACACAGAACTGAATTCAGTCCTGCTAAGTAGAAGGACATGAAATCCTTGGCTTAGAGCTGTTCCCTACATCTGCAGCACAATTTAGATGCAACATGAAAACTAAAATGTTGATTGAAATTTCATGATCCTCCCCATACTGCAAAAGTCCTGATGTTTCAGGACAGCATCCTGCAGACTGAAATTCATGAGAACAGTCTCGCCCCTATAAAAGGAAGTGCCATTTTCCAGCACTTCAGCAGGACCAAACAGTCACCGATTCCCTGAGGGAAGTTTTGTGAAAGGAGACAAATAACTTATCAGGGTGATGCAGGGATACCAAAAACTTGATAAATTTTAAAAACATCTATTTGATCAGAAATTACTCAAGTTATTGTGGCAATTACTTCTAAATTTGACATCTAACAGACACACAGAAGTAATCAGCGATATTCTACTCAGAACTGAGAAACCATGAACAATTTTTGCTCCCTAGTTGACTGCAAAGAACCAACTCCTATCACAAAGCAATGCATCAGCAGGTGACTGATGACACCAGTGCAGTGGGATTCTTCAAAGTCACTGAAAATTAAATCTTGGTAAATAGTCCTTACCTCGTCAGCTTGTGACATTGAACTAAAGGACCTTCAGGCACACACTGAAGAGAAAATAGGCTTGACAGCCTGGCTTGCTGAGTTTTTTCCTAGGAAATACCTGGAGTAAACACAACAAGGCTACTGGACCTTTCTTATCTCTCAGCATACATTTCCTGAAATGATCCTTCGGCAGACCTCAGAGTCCTTCTACCTTTTGTATCACAGCCCCAGAAACTATTGGTATCATCCATATACAAAATGCTGAAGACTAGTTCACAGATCATATAGCAGGCTTTCTCTGACTTCGTTAGTGGAAATGAAATCACGACTTTCAGGGAGGATCAGAGGACTAAGACGTTTTGAACACGTTTCAGCAAAAAGCGTGAAGCTTCAGATCAGAGAGCAGCTGTGGCTGTACAATGACAGTGACGAATCCTCTTCCAGAGCATGTCTCAGAACACTTTCTCAGCTGCACCTTTCTGCCTGTCTTTGCTTTCCTCTCTAGCTGCAAATTCCTACATCCCAAAAGAGAAGAGAAATTTCTCAGTTGCCCTTAAGCTCCTCCCATGATGCAATCAAAGCGAAAAAGCCCACCAACAACCACTTGTTTCATGGAAATGTTACAAGAGTTAAGCTGGAAAACCTGGCTGCTGTTGAGAAACACTTTATTCCCCCTTTCCATTCTGCCATTTCACACCACTGTCTGAGTGGAGACACATGTAACATGTTGCTGCAGTTGCTATGGAAAACAATTGTTTTCATTACAACACAGGGAACGGCATGAAGTAGCTGAGGTACTGTTAGGGGTATCTCTGGCTCTTGGCAAACATGCTTTAAGAGTTTTGTCTGCTTAATTCTCCCTGTTAGGAAAATAGGCATGAGAGGCAGTTACAGCTTCTTCCCACCTGGCAGGCCCTCCAGGCTGCTCTTTGCTCTGGATCTTTTATAATGACTTCAGAAAAGAAGAACTTCTCAGCGCTTGGTCCACCTCCTTAGTCTCATCTCTTAATGTCACTGCTAAAAATCTTTTCAGCAAAATAAAAGAATCACTTGTGTTTATCACAGTGAATTTGTTGAATAAAGTTAGAAAGCTTAAGATGATAGCTTCAGCCACATCCTGCTAACAACTTCCTTAGGAGCAGGAGGTACAGGAGCATTTGTCAGATGGAGCACTTGTCAGATGGACCAGCAAGCTGTAGCCCCTGTTCTTCATTTCCTCACTGTGCTTCTGCTGCAAGTCCCTTGTTACCATCCCATTAACATGAGCCAGACATGACACCCTTTAAAACCAGTTTTCTATGTTCTGTAAATTTTCTTGCACTCATCAATTTTACCTTCCATCTACTGAAAAGCTCCAGAGTCCCTGGGTAGGAGGCCATCCTGCCAGCCACTGCCAGAGCCCACGTGTTCCTCTCCTGAGGAGCTTAATCCAAGCAGTCCAGGAACTCAAGCTCTTCTATCTGCTCCCAGTTCTGTTCCTTGCTTAAGTTTACAACATACCCCTGAAGTGTCAGTGCATGAAAAAGAGGACTTCTATATCTATTCTCACCCTTCCTGTCTCGCTTTGCCCTATTTCTTGTTTTGAATTACACAGGCTGTTGCCATCGAGGATGGCTATTTCCTACTCTGCTGCTCCCTTAAGGTCTGGAATCCTTCACAGCTTTCTGCTTCCCCTAAAGACAATTGCATTGCACTTAAAAATATTTGTGCTGCTTGCCTTAACAAATACACACTAAAGATTCCTTGATATAAGCTGTTCCTCTGGTGTATTTTTAGTTGCTATGGTTGGCTTCTCTCCTAACAGGCCTGCAACAGCTCCTGACTGAAAGCCTGTGACAGGGATCACAGATCCTTTTTTTTTAATAGACACTTTTAAATTGTACATTACATCTTCATTAGCAGTGGGGAACCCCTGACCCCGTGTCACTCTTGTGATTTAAATCAGGTGGCAAGAGAAACACTGGAGGTCAAGTTCTCCATTGATGTAGCTGCAATGGGGTGTAAATTCCAACCTTTAATCCTCAGTGGAGATACATGGGCATCTCTTGCACAGATTATTGGAAGACAGGTAAAGAAGTTAGATAAAACATCCTTTAATATGACTGCACTAATTTAGGGGTATTTCCTTCCATCACAGTAGTCCTGTGACACTTGTTCTACACTCTCAGCAACAAAACAGGTTAGGCTGCCTTACTTCTACAAACAGATCTGGAACACTCTTCATAGGATTGTTCTTGTTCTCGAAGGAGTCAAATAGAGCTTTTCATAATGCCACCTTTGAGCACAGAAATTCAAAGCAAATTTCTATGAAGAACTACAACTAATCTTTTTTACTTTTCTTGTGGTGCATGGCCTTTCTCCACATTTTCTGACAGTAGAAGAGTCATCTGCTTTTTCCTTTCCTCTTCCACCCAAATGGATAACAGTAGCAATTATATCAACATGGGATGTCTGTACCAGACTCTGGAAGTCTATGAATTACATGAAAAAAATCAACAGAAATTCAGTCAATAGAAATTCATGCATGTCATTAAAGGAGCCGAAGGAAAGAACCAAATCACAAAGCAGCTATCGTATCTGCAAGACTTCTCAGTATTTCCCACTTCATCACAGACTCATTTTTATGCTTTTGTTCTTCATTCCATGCATTTGTCTTCAGTGCCGAAGTTCTTTACCGACTTCATCTGCAGACTGGCAGAGGTAACACCGACTGTCATGCTCATCCTATTAGGTTCACCGTGAATTTCAATGCTCAATTAGCATATATCACCCATGCATATGCCCCCAGTTGATTAGCTTGTTATTTCAGATTGCAAAGCTTAAGATGTTCATCTGCATTTACCTCAGTCTCTCATGTCATCATGCACGGCACATCATCTAAATAAATAGCTTCTTCTAACACAAAAATCCACACTAGAGCCACTCACATCATCCAGATGCTGCTACAATGTGGTGGCTCTGGTTTTCTCAAGTACAGATGTTCAGAATCATGCTCTACAAAAACTTAGAAGTGCAGGCAACCAGATCAAAACTGATCCCAAGAACATCTGGCCAAATGGATGCACTGTTGTTTAACAAAGGCATCATCAGCATTTCTTACAGTACCTGCCTTAGTTTTTTGATAGAGTTCATTATGCAAGGCGGTGATAATAGCTGCAGAGGAATGAATATGTTTTCGCTTATTAACATTTAACATTACAGCTTACGCAAATTCTCTAACTCTCAGAAGCTACTTTAAGTGAAGCATGTTTATAAATAAACTATTAGAAGAGTAAGATGCAATTTATTCTACTAGGCAGACACAATTTTGCAATAGCAAGGAATTTGGCTTTCTCAGTGCAACACTTGCTACCTCTGACTACCTGCAAGGTTTCACAGTTGTTTAAGACTCAAACCCAGGGTTCATTAAATTCAGGTTTTGTAAAGATTTCAGTAATTTTCAGTGGCCAGTAAAGCACCCCAGTGTTACAGCATTCATTACACCTGCCTGCTGGTTTACATGTGTCCTTCTCTTACAAGAGTTTTTCCTTCAAATGCATGTTTTCGTTATTTCTCTGTCTAAAAAAATGCTACACTATGTAGCCATCAAGGTGAAACTAGAGAACAGGTTTAGTTCAAACTCACACAGACACAAATATTAATAGGTTACAACTATTTTTCATTCCTTTCCAGACACAAAGGCCAGAGAAGAGAATGAATTTTCAGCTCATTGAAGGCACACTGCTACCAAACAAACTTCTACAAAGCTAGTCATGCAAATGTAGCCTTTACCAAGAGGAAGTTAAGTGGAAAGCCGAAGAAAAGAAACCGGGAAGTCTAGAATACACTGAATTCAGCAGCAAACTTCTCAGAGAAGTCACAGGATTTCACCCTACAGTTTTCAACCTACCATTTTTATACAGATTCAAGCCTTTGACCTTTGGACCATCTATCGCAACAGCAATGATACAGGATCTGTGATCCTGTCATCTCTGTGTCTACTCTGCAGAAGAATATTTGAAGCCAAATTACACCTTGAATTACTCTTTGTATAATCAGCATGTAAATCTAAATAGAATTTAATACTGACCAAATTTACACAAGAGGATGTTCATCTGCCCCTAAGCTATTTGTACCCTACAAAGCCTACAAAACAGGAAAAAGAACATACCTTTATTTTGACATGGGCTGCTCCTATTTTGTCTTGCATGTTTTTCTGATACATTGAATAGGATTTGGTTTTTTAATCCTAATGCTCCTGGATTTCAGCACTGGAAACTCAGACTTAACGCAGGCTAAGCTGGACACAGAAAGTCACTATGCTGGCCTATGAGTGAAACAGCTTGCTGTTCTCAGACTCCAACAAGTGACTCTGTAAAGCCTAGGACTGCAGAGACACTGCCCTCCTTAGGGTTACAGAATCACAGTTATCTGTGATTCTGTAACACACTGATAACACATCTTTATAGCTGTGAGTGGTTAATGCATTGCAAGATCCTTGATTAACAGACAGAAGTGCCGTGCAGGAGAAAGGGCACAGGGCTGGCATTAACTGCCACTGACCTGCACTGCAATTCATGCCATGCCCATAATGCTACCCTGCATGCTGCTCTTAACACAAATATCCCTCCCTGGCTGATCGTACGACTACCTCTACTTTGCATTAAGAGATGTGAAGGCGGCCCAAGCAGGCACAACAGAAACCCAGTGGCATGGACTCTAGCAGCCCCTCTGCTCACTGCCAGCCTGTCCGTACCAGTACATTCTTCCTTCATTATCAGGCGAAAGCCAGCTGGGATGTGCCTGCATTGCAGCACAGCCACACGTCCTCCCCCACAGCAGACACAACTAATAAGTAAGCACTGCCCTGGAGAAGAAAGGGAAGTAGGTGGTGTTTGCAGCTGCAAAGCAAGGAAGTCTGAAAGCAGAAAGGTAGTCCAGAATCAAGAGGACACAGGGAGGACCTCCCAGCTCACATGTGGGTATGCCCCAGATTAGAGAGAGACAAATGCTCTCAGGCAGCACATAGAACGTGGCCAAGCCTGGAATTTTGTAAATATTTTCTTAACTATGTGTAGTGCATCAATAGATATAAAAAAAGGAATTGAATTAACGGATGACTTTTTTTGTTTTCTAAAAGCAGAGCCATTGTTCATGAAAAGCTATTTCTTTTTAACCACCACTTTAAAGTCAGCTGCTTCTCACCATTTTCATTTGCTTCATATTTGCACTCTAGATATTTTTCTTCTAGAAGAAAAACTTTCTGTACGCTGGAAGAACAATACTACAATCCCTCCCCTCCCCCACCTCCCCCCCCACCCCAGAAGCTCATCTGAATCAAAACCAATGAATTTTAAGCATTTCATTAAATAAAATAAAAAAATGTGAGAATTAACAGACAACACTGCACCACGTGATGCAAAATACAGCGCCAGTGCCCATGGTGGCAAGTGAGAGCAGGAAAGCCATGTGGCAGAAGCAGCAGCAAGCGCAGCGAATGACAATGAGGAATCTTCTCAGTAAAGAAGACCATTATCAGCACTATGAAAACACAACAGCAAACCTCTGCAGAGCGTGGCCTGCGCAGAACCAGACTCTTTGGATAAAAGAACTCAGATGAGGAATGCTGTCATGAAACACAAAAGGGAAAAATGAGTGAAAAGGAAAGCAGTTTCTACAGCTCAGTGGTCAAGCTCTTTTTTCAATCAAGTTATCAATACCTACTTGCTAGGTAATCATCTGTGCGTTGTAATATCTAGGTTACTTACTGACCCCTGCAGAATCACAGCCAAACAGTTGCAAAAAACCCCCTAAAGAATGTATATTTTTGTAACATACATATGTTTCCTTGATTTTTCTGCTTGTTTTGGCTTTATAATCCTCCACAAATATCCAGTGGGGGGAAGATCTAAAGCAACCATTGTTTTCATGAATTCCCTCTCAGATCTTAACCAGCTAGAATGCTGATTAGTTTACATCACGATTCAGTTACTGAGAGAAAACAGAACTTGCTGAAAACTTCTGAAGTTACTTCAATGATAAAAGGGCTTTTTGTTTTGTTTTGCTCTATATGGAAAGGAAACCCAGCGGAACAAAGAGGCCATGTCACTGGCTTTTTGCAGAACCACCAGAAAATCTAGGCCTGATCCTGAAAATGGCTATATCATATACCTGTCAGTTCAAAAACCAGATTCCAATTCTCATGTAAAGTCTAAATGTATGTCATAAGAAACTGAAAATCGATCAAAGTACACAGTTCATAATGTAGTGATGACATGTTCAAATAGCAAATAGTTTCCCAGTTTCATTTGGTTCAGTACCTGTTTGCTAGTGCCTTCATTTGAATTAGTGGAATGAAACATGTGCCAAAGTCATCAAAGTGAACTCAAACTGATTTTAAAATAAAAACCCTGGATAGCTATGCCATAACATTTCTGAGATATTCCAGCGTGCGTTCTATTGCTTCATTTTCCTGCAAGAACTCACTTAGGCAAAGTCATGCAGGTGGATGAATCCATTTAGTTCCCTCCAATTAAAACTAGCTGAAGGAGAAGGCTGGCATGCTTGAATATGTGACAGGAAAAAAAGGAAAATATTTGAGGGGAATTTGGCCACTTCCATGGGGAATGAAAATAAACCAACCTATTTTATAAGGTCAGCTGAGGAAGGTTCATAAGGGCTGGAACATAGTCAGGAGTGCTTTGGTAAGACTTGGGTCTAAGTGAAAGGGAGGTTTTGTACCCCAACTATTCACTACAAAGTACAAGTGTTCTGACACTCAAGCAGGGCCAAGACACTGTTTGCATTCAAATTGTTAAATGAGGAAGAAAATCCAGTCTGGCATAATTTTTCATTTTCTTATGGAAGTCAGGACAGAACAATGTATGAATGCTAGGTGGTACTATAGCGATGTTTGGTCAGGCTACATCCCAAGCCCATCTAGGGCCAATTATACTACTTGCATTGGTACAGCCCACACTAAGATCAACTCTGCTCAACAAAAATTTATCTGCACATTACCTACAACCATAGGAAATTCTCTGTGGGGAGGGGGTGTTTTACAGACCAGTGCACCTAAATACATTCTAAAGGACATGGCTTCCCATGAATGACCCACAAACCAAACACAGCCCACAGGCTATCCTACGTATCTCCATGCCAGTATCTCTTGGTTTCCTTGTCTGAAAGGTATTTTGTTCATATAGTCTCTGATATTCATATCCAGAAAAATTATCAAAGTTTAAAGGACAGACTTAGAGATCAAAATGAGTAAATTTTCCAGAAGATGAGTTAGTGAATATGGGCTTAGAGTTGCCTGGTGTGTGCAAAAAGCCAGGCTCCAGCATTTATCAGTGCAGCATTATTGCCATCAAGGATTTGATCCAGAAAAATCTGTCTGGATACGCCAAGGTGCAGCTCTTCTTGGCATTCAAATTAGGATCACTTTTGGCTGGGGTTTATATGGATGGCAACAGAAGAAGAGTTCATATTGTCTAAATGCTGTAAATAACCATGCAGAATAGGGGATAACTGCAGAGCAATTATACAAATGTGCAAAACCATTAAAATATATTGTAGCATTTTCCCTATTCCCATTTTCTCCTTAAGAGTCTCTTTCACAACAACTGAGATATGAAATGAAGTGTCTTAGAGACTCTGCCACGTCTGTATGTCAGTAAATGACACTATCTTTAAGGCAGTGCACTGAGACAGGTATGTGAAGGTGGTAAGCCTAAAAATCAGAGCAATACCTCTGAAGTGCCTCCACTGTTTATTCTGCCAGAGTGGTGAAAGCTATGCAAAAAAAACATGGAATAAGTCACTCTCTTAAAAAGAACATTCAGTTATTGTGTGCACAAAATATCTGGTGCGTCACTGCCGCTTACCCGTAGCTTTTCTTCAGTCTTAGTGGACTGCTTACAGTCGGGATGCCAGACAGTGGAACCTGAGGGAAGAAAAAAAAAAAAAATAAATCTTTATTCAGAGTAAAACTGATGACCTCTGGTCATGACAAGTCCATTATTATAGAGAACACCTTCTCATTATTATAGAGAACCCCTTCACTGCATCAGAGGGTTAATCTGTATGGACTATGCAAGTAATTCACATTCAATTCTAGCTCATAAGAAATACAAGTAAACCCCCCAAATATTAAAATCCTCACTTCACCTAGAGAAGGCTTTTGCTGAAGCTGTCAAAGCATTTGCACACATTCTTGACCAAAACTTAGTCTCAAGCAGCAAGGGAGGGAGTAAACACCAACTGGAGGAACTGAAAGACAGAGGGTTCCTCTGGGCAGGATGGAGGGTAAGAGCAATAGAACTGGGCTATGGTTACCTGAACTGTTCTCCCCTTAAGTACTCCATTACACGTAAAAAAGAAGTTCTGATTATCAGTCCTTTAAGACTGGGAAAGCCCTATGACTTCCTTGAGGAATATAGGTCATATTCAGTTATGGTAAAGTATTACTCAGATCACCTCTCCCCTGCAATTATGCAAAATGCAGCAGGAAACACAAAATTAGAACATTCACTATGCAGCAAAGTATGTCACCCACTGCTCTGAGCTAGAGGAGCCAGTATGATGCAGGTGGTACAAAGCAGCGTGTGAAAGAGTGCACCGTGTTCCATACTTGCCATTGGCACAGACATCATTTCTACCCTGTGCTCTGCAAAGTCAGTGGCATTTCCAGCTACACATCCTCCTAAAAAGGGCAAAGTCTTGGCTCTTTGTGTCCCAAAACATGGGATTTTCTCTTATGCTGTAAAAGTGGAAATATCTGGCTGTCCCCAAAGGCTGAGCAATGTCAGGGCCAAGGAGCACTTCCATCCCATTTCTCTGTTCTCCTCTGCCACAGAGTGTAAACTGTGCTCTCTGCTGGGAAGCTGCTGGAAGGTATCAGCCAAGTTGAAATGGAGCAGAAGCTAATGTTGATTTTTAACACTGACTGCAGCTGCAGCCACACTCAAACTTCATTCCAGTCACCACAAAGCCAATATAGAGCCCTGTCTGTCTGCAGGGGGGGAACGTCACCTCTTCACTCTGTCCACAAAGAAACCAAACAGAGCCAAATCCAGGTCTCCTGCTGGTGACTATTAGCTCAAGTGCTGTCAGAGGAAACCTCACCCTCTGAGCCCAGGAGAGGTATGGGTCAGGGCCCCTGGAAATTTTGTTCTAACGAGCCCTTACATGGCTTGGTACAGAAGTAAAGACCAGCAGGAATGATTTCACTTCCCAGCAGCACACAGTATAATCATCATCAGGAGACTGGAGAGAATGCTGTGACTCTGGATCAGGGGTCTGAGATGTTTGGCTTTGAGTCTAAGCTGAGGAAGAAGAATACTGTGCATTTGGCAGGGGGAAATGATCAGACACCAGGGAGAAACGTACCAACAGCCTTCTCTGTAAACAAACAGCAGCCTCAGAGCCAGGACCCCACAGAGCCTGAGAGATCAGGGGAGAAGCATGCCCTGTGCATTTGCTCAGGAGGTCAGACAGATCCAAGCACTCAGGAGGAGGGCAGTAATGTTATAATACTGATAAACTAAGGCTCAGAAGGTTTAGGTTCAACACTCAAATACTACTAGAAACAGTTCAGCAAATGGTGGTTATTCCCACTCTTAACATAGGTTTGTTTGCTCACGTGGCAGACACCAATTGTGGTAATTTATCCATCTTTTTACTTTGCATATACCCTTATTTCAACATACAGCTCTCAAAAAAATCAGTAACTCAAGCTATTATTTGCATATTGAATAAGGCTGAAAGCCTGTGTGAGAATCAAGTGAAACATCCCTCTAAATGTTGAGTAACATCCTAGCTGAGCAAGTCTTCTGGGGCAGTCCATATAGTAAAATATTACTAACAAGTCAATGGGAAAGAGAAAGTTTCTGATACTGCTTCCTTGTAATTTTCCTTTGTTGGAGCAGGGCAAAGCCAGAGTGCTTCTGCTGGCATCATTCAAACCATCCTTAACCTACAAAGCCCTAAAATGGACAGGCTGCCTATTTTCATATATTTTATCAACAATGTGATTTTCATTCTAGCTTTAGTGTTGTGATGTTGTATTTTTATCTCAGAGAAATACTTGGAACGCTGTCACTGTGCACTCTAGAGTAAACAAGTTGGATGCAGCCAGGATATACATTTCAGCTGAGAGCTTTGCACAGGAAAGGCCTGGGTCCTTTGCACTTACATGTGCTGAATTCAGCGAGGAAAGCTTTGGCAGAACAGTCTGGAGCACACTCAGCAGTAACATTATTTAGTCAGAAAACAGCTTGTGAACAAAAAAAAAGCAATGCAACTTGGGCTGTTCCTCCTCTGAGACAGAGCAAGCATGAAGAACATTAATTCACAACCACAGAAAGGGAGCTACAGCCAAGAGAAGAATGATGGCAGGCAGAGCCAGGTGTTTCTCCCCTCCTCTGTTCTCTCACCTGAATTTGGCCAAGAAAAATATCTAGAATTGTTAAAGTAGAAGCAATGCCTTCTGTCTTATTTGGATCTGCAGAAATATACACCACAGTCTGCTTAATCTACATGAACTCTCCCTTTGCTAGACTGCTGCAAATGGTGTCAGTTGCAAATGGCTCTCTGTAATAACGGCAAGGGATAAACTGATGCCTGTACTCTGTCATACTGTGATGTGAGGAAACTAACAAGAGAATGACAGAATAAGACAACTAAGGTATAAAGTCAGGGACAGATGAGACAGATGGGCTGCAACAGAGGACCAACTACAAAATTACGCAACTTAGCATCAAAGGAATTGCTTAATATTATCTTATTTTGGAATTCCTCCAGAAGGAATCCCTTCTCTGGGTTTCAAGGCATGGCTGCCACCACACTTTCATGATTTCTTTCCTACTCTTTAGCAGTCCTTTCAGGTATACCAAGCCAGTTTTCTAACATAAATACACTATATGAAAACTCAGTATATGTCTGCCTTTTCACTTTTATTTCTGGCTTGCAATAAATGTGTATCATACCTCTATCAACATTAATTAATAATAAAGCAAGTTATAAAAATAGCTTGATAGTTAACGTACTACCTTCTGAGAGAGTAGGTGGGATTTAGATCAAGAATATTTTTCAATCAAGTAAGAGAGCACATTCTTTTTTATGTGAAAAGATCACCAAAACAACCCTGTGCTTGACAATACTTGAGAGTGTGAGACTGTTAGTATGAAAGTGGAGATGAACATGAGTATACAAGAAAGTAGTAACTGTAGAAAGACATAAAAATAAATGGGAACAAATAGATGGATGTGATCAGATAAAAGAGAAATAGGCAAGGCAAGCAAGTATGATTAAGAACTAGAGGAGACAATCTGTCGATGTGCATGGAGAATCAGATCTACATGATTCAGAACAAGTTCACTGCAGTTTTGGAAGTTTTTCCATTGCCTTTTACAGTTTGGAGTGTGGTCCGTAAGAGCAAAGCAACCAATCAGCAGAACTCAGGGGAAACCCTCTATATCTGGTATCTCACATACCTGTGTGCTAAGCTATCTGTGAGACACCAATCTCAGCGGCAGCCTAATAAATTTCATTTTTGCTACATAGGTTTTGAAAACCTATGTCTGCTTCAGCTGGGGTGTAAGGTCACTGCAAAGCCACTGTTGTGGGCATATATAAGAGCAAAAAGGTTTCAAGTGAATGAGAACACTTCTGAAGATATGATGGCTGTTGTTCTCCCTGCCCATACTGCATGGAGATGGTTTATAAGCTCCTGAGGTCTGTGACAGAGAAATCACTAAGTCCAATTTTCTTGGTTTGGAATTGAGAGATCCTTACCTTGCAGATACATTTCTTCTCCTTCTGTGAACATCTGGTTGCACCTGCTGCATCGTGCACAGCTTGGATGATAATGCTTGTCACCTGCCTGAACAAATATAAAAAGGGAAATGAGGACCATTGCACTGCACTGCTCTGTGGGCACTCATTATTTGCTGACATTTTTCTTCTGTTCACCTCTTACGATACCAACACTGCCCTGTTGATGTGACAACAGCAGTGAGAATGTAGGATCTGCCATACTGCCTCAGCCCAGAGGTCTATGTGGTCCTGTACCCTGTCGTCAACAGGGCCAGCAGCAACTACCTGGGGTAAAAGGCTAAGAAACACCACAGAACAGGCTTTCCTCGTCACACCTTACCATTCATCAGTGGTTTAAGTCTTCAAGGTTAAAGGCCACATCACAAATTACCTGATCTCCATGATTTACCCAGCATCTTTTCAAATCTCCATCTATCTACCAGTCCAAGGCAATCTCACACTGCAGTTAGTATTTGTCTAAAACTGCTGCCTCCTTATTTTGTCAAACAGCACATGTTTTGTCAATTACTCCATCGTTATGGATTGATTTAGACAATGATCAACAGTTTTCAGCTGCCATTTCATTCCTTGACCTTATTCCAGATGCTGCTGATATAGGCATAATTAATAGGAGTCACTGCTGGGACCATCACCTTAATTCAGAGATGCCTGATTTCAGAAGACACACTAGCACAGACAGCTCAAGATGAATTTGAACTATTGATGTAAACAGGCTCAATACTCTAGATCCTGTTATCCAAATCCAGTGAGCTATTCATTCTCTTAAATACACTGATATCCATAATAAACAAAGCTGATCAGATTTCAGGCCTATATGGACAGGAAAAATCAAGGCACAGATACTGATGTGATTTCTTCTTATGAAAGCAAGTATTTATATGACATGACAAAGTACATGGGTTAACACAGCTGACAACTACCAGTCAGCTCTACCACCTAGCCCTTCTATGGGTAAAGCTGCACCATTTCATTTTAATGTTCTCATTTGTTCCTTCCTTCATAGTGTAGTACCTGGTTTGATTTCAGGGAAGATCGGGAAAGGCAGCAGCTGTTCATAGAGACACTGGTGTTTGTGGACAAGATTATTTATCTTTTGTTACCACTAAGAACAATTCCTATCCAGGAATTTCAGCATTGCAAGACCAGAGAAGAGGACCTGGCGTGCTGTTGGTTTAGCCATACACTCTTCAGTTGCAAAAACACTGCACTTCTCTTACTCAGGTATTGACTGTCTTTGCTGTTTATTCCTCCTCCTTAGAGGGCAGCAGACACCAAACTGTGAGACTAATGTGATTGAGTATTTTTTGCACAGCAGATTTAGACCTATCAGGCAAAGAAAAGTGGCTCTGGCATAAGGGAGAATGAAAGGTCACTACAAGATATGCCTATTTAAAAAAGTTAATGAGGGAGTAAGCATAGAATTCATGGTTGACTTGCAGTGACAAAACTCATATTGAGCTAAGAAGGAAAAAACACAGTTAATGCTCATTCTCTTTCTATCATTTTCATTATTGGCTGTCCTCTTTGACTCTCTCTATTAATTATTTAACCCCTGAGGTGTCCTATCAGTTCCATTCAAGAGTGAATATATCCAAAATGTAATGCTGACATCAAACTACAAGTATTATAATCTATGCTTTCCAATATACTGTAACAGTTGCCCAGAGAGGTGGTGGAGTCTCCATCCCTGGAGACATTGAAGGTCAAGCTTGATGAAGCTCTGAGCAATGTGATTTAGTTAAAGGTGTCCCTGCTTACTGCTGGGGGTTGGACTAGATGACCTTTAAAGGTCCCTTCCAATCTAACACATTCTATGACTCTATGCCTAGCTCTCCTTACCCCTTCTCAAGTTCACATCCAGAAATCCCTTCCAGTTGGCTTTGCTAAACAAGGACTTTTCGAGCAGCATCTTGTACCTGGCTATCAGCAAGATATTACTTTCTTCTTCAAAATACAGCTATGCAGCCACTGTATTTTTACCTGTCATATTGCTTCTGAATTATTTCAGCAATGATTGATGTCCTTGGGACAATACAAACTGTCAAGTGCAAACTATGATCCATACCCAAGAGGTCTGTCCCTAAACTAAGTTTGAGTAAGTGAATTCATTGCTGAAAATACCTTGGTTTTGCTTATCTAGAGGTGCTATAACCAACCAAAAGAATATCAAATGTTATTACTCTTATTTTGCATACAAACTCTTAAATGGAATTGAATGAATTGACAGCGAGTTTCTTGTCAAATGAAATATTAAACCTACATGTTACTGTCACTGTTTATAAATTCTTTGTTAACTGCCACTGCATTTGCAGTAGAAGCAAAAAAACATCAATTTATAACAAAATACAATCTCCTCTGACTTCCCTATTTATCTTCTACCCACACTGACAAATGTAAAATAGCTTCTCAGGTTAAATCCCATTTGAACACGGTAGACAGAAAACCATAGATTAAAAAAAAGTATTAGTATGTACTCATTTATCAAATACTTCCAGAGCCACAGAATCGTGGCACAAACTATATTGTGTTATTACAAATGTAAGTACATGGATGTTAAATTTGAGTCGCTTTCCATGGTTCTGCAAGTCTCACTCCTTTGTGGTTGACCAGTGATATATGCGTTCTATTTATTTTCTATTACATATCTGCTACACATGCTATGTACGTTATATGCATATTCATGTACTGAAAATAGGTTTTAACATTATTTTATATAGTGATAAGGTTTTATTTATTCTGATAATTTCTAGAATTATAGGGAATCAAGTCTTTAGCAACACTGAGCTTCAGTTTCCCACTCTAAAAAGAAGATTAAATTAGATATAATGTCCTTCATTAGAAAACACTACCAAGGAAAACTATTACAGAAATGCATTCCTCATGACCAGTCTCGCGAGTAAAACCACATCATCATCTCTCCTTTAAAGCTTATGAATGACAGTCAGAGGCTCAGTAGCCAGTAGCCATGATTCACAGATGTCAGGGTACATAGGGGAGCTTGATGTGGGTATTATGCAGAGGACATATCCCACATAATATTAGCAAAAGTAAAAGCTCTATTATGTGTTATAACAATACCAAGATCTACAATAACAGCTGACAATGAGTGATCAAATCTTTCATAGAATGTCTTTTCAGAATGAGCAGCTATCGATTTTCAGCTTTCTTCTGGCACACTATTCTCTTAAAAGACTTCAACTTGGACATACAAACCCCCTTAGCTAATTAAACGACTCCTAGTGCCATTTTAAAAGTCACCATGTGCTGTTTACAGAGGGCACTGAAGGCTCTCTCTAAGGGGGTGGGGGTAATAACCCCATGCTATTGTCCAGAATGAGAAAGGTCGCAGAGCACAGCCATTGCATTACACACTGCGTGCATCAAGCTCAAAGAGACTTCTGTAGTTTAAAAGGTAAATAGACTAAAAGGAGGGAGGTAGGGAGGTGATTTGAAGCACCCAAAACACAATACTCTGAGCTCCTGTGCAACCCCTTCACACATGGATGATGCTTCAACCTCTCCACAATGTGCACAACACTTACTTGCCTTCATTTTATCAAGATGTCTTCAGGGACCTCCTGAAGCCAAAAGCGTGCTATCACTCACAAGTGTCAGGGAAGGAAAAGGTGGCTATCACAGGAATGATTCCAGCCCGGGAGCTACAAATGCAGCTGCACACAAGCTGATACAGCACGGCCTCAGAAACCCAGCATGACAAGTACCTGTGTTCAGTGCACGTACAGGTTTATCTCCACGCCAACAGTACTTCAAAGGCAATGACTGTGTTTTCCAAGTCCATCCCACTCTCCCCACTTTCCACAAGACTAACTTTTATTCTCTGAGGGCCCATAGAGCTCAAGTCTGCTTAGATGTTTTCCTCTTTGGTGAGAGCTTAAGATTTCCTATTACTCATGCCTTCAGTCCTGTCCTTCCTTCCAGAACAACAGTGAACAAGAGCCAGAGAGAACAATAACAAGAATCCCGCTAGGAGAGCTCACATGCCAGCGGGTCTGGTGGAGGAAGAACTAATTACCAACAGACATTTTCTCCTGGCCAAAGGACACAATTAAGTGCATATTTGTCACATTACATCTGCACAGCTGCACTCCCTCTCCATTCAAAGATATCTTAGCAGTCACCTGACAAACAGCTATGAAACATGTAGAAAGCTTTACTTTTCTAGTACTATTTAAATAGCACAAAAACTGCTATGAAATTGAAAGAGTACATTTGAGAGTAAAAGCCTCCCCTCCCTTTTTCTTTTCTTTTTTCTTTTTTATTTTTATGAACAGGTATAATGGGCACATTTGACAGACAAACCTGATCAAATATTTATTTCTACCACAACTCTGAGAAGAATGACCTGATTTGTTAACTCTCCTAAGGACTAAGGAGCACCATAAAGAATAACTCAAGACTCATCTTTTAAACCCCTCAAGGAATGCTGCGAACTCTAAAACAGGAACTGTGGCAGTAGCCTACCACTTTCCAGTGAAGCTTTATTTTAATTACTTGCAGAGGTCACAGAACCTTCAACCCTGTTTGATGTTTGGTATAACATCAAATTCCATTGTCTCCTTCTCTGCAGGCTTCTGTGATCTCAAGAGCAGTTGGAATAGCACAAACATTATGAAGACCAAAATATGCCTCTAATAACATCCTGACCCAAACTGTCAGCTCATTTTTCCCAGGCTCTTATCTGTTTAGCAAGTTAATACAAATATCTGTGCTCAGATACAAAAATTAAAGTTCAGCTCCTTTGCTTACAAAGGATATCAGAATCTAACATAATTTTTTCTGTTACTACCAAAGGAAGGAAAAGGCAATACAATTTAATCTTTGAAAATGTTATAGTCTGAGAAGTCCTTTTTTGATATATATCCTTAAAAACTGGGACCTTATAAAGCTGTTTTTAACACAACTGTCACAGTATCTCAGTAGAAACATCTCTCAGCACAGTATCGGCCTCTGTTCAACTCCAGACAAGACAGAGCAGCGGGAAGCAGAGCTCACACTGGCAGTTCCCAGGCTGGTGGGGCTGCAAGACACAAGACACCACACCGGGGGACAGTGGGAAATGGAGCGTGAGGCCATGACTGTAAATCTGAACGACAACATACATGTGAGAGATGTGGAAGACCCTCAGAGCCTTCCTTGTCTTACAATGCTGCTGTGGGTACACCAAAACTGCAGCCATCCTGCTGCTTTAACTCTTCCACTGTTAATTAATGCCCAGTTTCTGATTCTTAGACAAAACCATTTCCCTTACATGCCTTAAGAGATGGACTATAATAAACTTTCTAGCTTACCAGTTTTAATTCTAATCAGCACACAATATTGTTAGACCCACTAGCTCATGCTAACAGCAATGCAGTTCTTAGCTGCTTAGAACGTGATTTTTCCTTGCAGCAAAGATGTGAGTAATGATTCAGGCTAAATCCCCAGTTGTGCCACTGCTCTGCTGGAACAAAGAAAGGCAGCTGAGTATCAACTGGACTTACTTCAGTGAGGTCTCTGCAGTCACTTGTGACCACACTGTCAGCTCTGCTCATGTTCTCACTTTACTGCAACATCCAGTGTTGAGTGAGTCGCACACAGAGGTGAGAGACTTAGTTACCAACTCACGGTCTTTATGGGAGCTATTCACCCTGTCTTCATGGGGCAAATCCACCTCTTGCTCTACACAGGGCCAAAGCTATGAACTTGTATTATCTACACAGTTAAGAGCAGGAGGTCAGCACTATAAAGAAGGGAACTCCACTCAACTACGAACTGCAGCCACAGCAGTCTGACCTGGCCAGGTAGATCTGTCTGGGCAGTACAGGGGAGCACAGCAAGAGCAGACACAGCTCTGTGGCCTACTGCCAGGATTTCAACAACATTTCTGTTAGGATCCTGGGTTACATTTATCTGCAGAGAAACCTAATCCTAATGATTGAACATCTAGTTAATCAGAGTCAATCAAGAGGAAACGTATGTATTTTATTAAGATAATTAACATGTATATTCTGCAAATACGGAAGGCTAACCACTGAATGCATGTAATGCTTTCTTTAGGTATGTGTTCTGTTCTGTAGTGAAGAGGTCAGTGAATTGACAGGATTTTCTATGTATTCTCAATTCTAATTGTAATTACAATACAAATCCATGAATTCACTGCCTTCATTACCCTTACATTAGGTGCATATGCAGGAAAAATCCAGCATCTGCCATTCAATTTTCTTTTAAACCATGTTTATTACACATTAGGTTGTTTTGGGTTTTTTTTTTTAGATTTTGAACTACTCAGCAGCAAGTATTTGGCAAGGCCTGATACAAACCCCTCCTATTTGTTAACAATGCTGGAACAGGTCCAGTTCATAAGTACAGGTGTGGACTTACATCTTCTCTAATCTTTAGGCTTCACAAAGCATTAGAGAACTAAGCATTTGTTTATCTTGTATACATTTTGTCCAGCATGGATTTTGGACACGAAAAGATACTTCACCTAAAGGACCTGATTACAGCCACGTTTATATTGCTGGATTAGTTTGGAATGGGAATCAAGCAGCAAAGTTACTTTATAGTAACTTCACCATAGTGCTAAGGGCCTTTTCAAACAGCCTCATACTGGCATAACAATGGCTTTGGCTCATCCAGCCAATAAAACTCCTCTACCGACTGCCAAAGCGGTTGTGTAGGTCTGCTGGGCTGTGCAGTTGAGCGATCAGTTTCTCTGCAGCAAGGTGAGAAGGCAATTCCAGCCACAGCTCCTAACCTGCTGGAAGCAAAGTAAAGCCTTTGGCTTGGGGTGCTGCTGAGTGTTAGTTACATGGCACAAGTCACGGGCAGCACAGAGCCTTGCAAGTGCATTATGCATCATATGCAACCGGTACATCATCTTGGGTAACACCAGGAATCTCCCACTTCCAAAGTAATTTTCTTGGGCTTTTTTTGTTAGGTGATAACAGAACTGCTGAGTGATCACAAATGTGTGAGTTCAAGAGTGAAAGAAAACCACATTTCTCCTTTTAACTCTCTGCATGAAGTGACTGTGACTGCCTCAACCCGTCCCTCTGGCCGAATGTCTAGTACCAGAGCTTGATGCATCTGCATTAACTAAAGTTTTATTGGCAGTGCTGCACACATATTAGTAGTTTACTTAATTAGAAATTTATCAGTGAGTAGAACTGTAGGTGACTTAACTTGCTGAAATACAGCTAGAAAAGTTAATAACAAACTTCCTTTGTATCTTAAAATCCCCCAACAAAATTATTTCATAAATCAGAAACTCATCTGACAACAGGTAATAAATTCTAGACATCATCCTAACATAAAAAGGTTACTTGCAATTCCAAAAATTAGCAATAATTTCCATTCCAATAATGATTTGACTGCATTTATAGACAGAAATAAAGAGCAGTGTTAGATGAGCATACAGATAAATATATATGTGTGTGTGTGCACATGTGGAATATTAACAGAAATTATTCCTTGATCTTACAGTAACCATAAAATGATAAATCCAGGAATTTTTAAGACATCCTAATGAATGTCCCAAATTCTGTGTTCTAAAATACAAACAGAAAAGTTACCATGATCCATACACTTGAGACACAGAAAAATTGTAAGTACTGAGATACTATTAATTTTAAAGAATGGCAGCAATGACTAAATCACCAAAGTCAGAAATAAAGATAGCTGATAAGAAAGCTAAATGTACCAAAGAAACAACTAGGGACAATATGTTTAAAGATGGTGAGAGTCTTTATTAAAGCATGGCAACAAAAAAAAAAAATATTAAAAAAACCCCAAACAACCACATGCAAAGATCCCTTGTGAGCTGTAAATGAAAAATGATGAATTCTGACACAGAAAAGGCAGGAGTATTCAGGGGGTGTATCTTTCTGGTCTGTATTTAACAATGCCGAAAAACCTGTTTTTCCCATTAGATGCTGTTTATTGAACAAGATTTTTTGGAATAGTGTTTGCCAGAAGTCAACATTTACAAAAGAGGCAACTTGAATGATCTGCAAAAAAGAACTGTAGAAAAACTACAGCTAGTCAGTTCTCTGACAGATGGATGTGTTAGCAGGGGAGGCTCTACTGAGCCAGACACCTCGGAGATGACTTCCTTCTACCCACAGCATGAGGTACCTCTACTACTGGCCAAGACAAGAATGCAAAACCTTTCCTGGTAAATCTGCAGATGACTCAAAGCCACAGCATGTTTAAGCTATCTAAACCAAACAAGTATGGTTTACTTGTCTCACATAACGTACCTGCAAATCAAGAAAACAGGGCCCTGTTGAGGACAAGAGCAACTGAGAGAAGGCAGTCCAAGAACATCGTTACTGCCCTCCCAGAACATGCTTTCAGAGTACCTGAAATAGCTGGCTCTTCTGATCAGTTACTGTATACAAAGAATATAAAAGAAAAGCAGAAAAAAGGCTTTGCTTTTCACTTTAGACACAGCAACATCCCCATCGTAGCTCTGATAAGCACGTACATGTGGATTTACAGAACGGGGGTTCAGTGGAGATCAAAGCAGCATGAAGCTTCAGCTGTGAACTGAAGGACTCAGAGAGAAATCGCTATTCAGAAAGGGGTTTCAGAGATGACTAGATAGCAATGGGCAAGTGATTAAAAGCAAAGAAAGTACATAATAGCAGGAAAGGAACTAAATTTCTCAATCCCATTGAAAAACCTATGGAATTCAAAAGTTGGTTAGACAAATCTAACCACAAAATAAGGTGAAGTTTCTAAAAAGCAAAGGTAATTTAATTGCCAATTTTGAAAAGAAGGTCAAGGAAGATGATTAGCAGTTCCTCTGACCTTAAAATCCATTCCAATGGGCTTGACATAGAGAGAAGCTTTTACAAATGCATCAGACTGCTCCCAGGGAGCACAGGTCTGGACCAAACCAGCAGAACAACTAGAGTCAGAGTCTAAGGTTACACTGGAAAATTCTCCAGTAGAGTTATATCAGTTCACTGAGAGCTGTCCTGGCTAAGCAGCTAAATTCCAGCTATAGCAGGGCCTTTGCTGCCAGAAGGGAGCTTTTGTTGATGTGGCTTGTGGTTGAGAGAGACAGTTCAAGGGCAACGCCAGGAGAAGTTCCGGGGTTGGGTGTGCTGCATCCACACCGGATGCTGACCCAGAGTCCAGCAGTGTGACAGGGCTCCGTACTACAGGGAAGGCTGAGAAAACAGGCCAGCACAGCACCAGGCAAAACTCAAGTTAACCTATTCAGTGAGCAAGTGCAAACCACCTTCTAACTGATGAAGCAAGTGAGAGCTTGGGAAATAAAGCAACACACCTTGTTTCAAAGCTAATGCTTGCAGCAGAGCCGCGCAGAGAACTGAAATTCTCCAACTCCCAGCCCTGCCCGACCTCCACATAGCACACTGCTTGTTCCAAGGAACTGCAGCTGATTCTCTTGTTCACCTAACACCCAGAACTGCCTCTCCAGTTTTCTGTCAGAAGGCTGTTTCGTGAACTGTGCAACCTCTGGCATGCGATTGAGCAAAGCCTGGTCTCCATTCTGATGTCTGCATTCGGTTCAGAGGGAGTGTCCCAGGAACAACAGAGAAATAAAAGTTGTGAGGGCCAAAGGAGGGGGGAAAGAAACCAAGCATGAGGTCACACACAGTGCACCCACAGAAAGTTACCAGAGAATATGGAACAAAAGTAGCCTGTAAAAAACTAAGCAGACACAAAGCCCTCAATTTGCACTAATTTATCCCTGGTAGACTTATTGATTGTTCTAGCAGGAAAACAGGTTAGGAGTAAATTCAGCAGGGAGTATTTTTTTCTTTTAATGATTAGAGCCTGTCCTTGTAGCAAAGGGATCCTAAAAGCCACTGTCATTCCAACTATTCTTATCCAGCAATGGTTTAAAAAGTCTAAAGAATGGGCTTTATCTGTGAATAATGGCAAGGCAACCTGCTACTTTGGAAATCTCTTCCAGCAAGGGGTCTCAACAAGTGACAGAGGACAGCCTAGGGAAGGACTAGATTTTCTTTGAAAATTTTTCTTCCTGATCCCATTGCTCTTAACTCCAGAGTCACCCATATAAAATTATGAGCCTGGATTTGACTGCATCCAGACATTTCTCAGTCATCCTTATTCTGTAACTCCGGCCAAAGTGTCAAGGTAACTAGTGGATAGTTAGTGAGGAGAAATATTCGTCTCTTTTCCTCACTTTGAATAAATGTCAGACTACCAACATGTACATACTCTGCTAAAAGCAGAGCCTTTATGTTTTGGCAGAATTTCATTTTTTGTCTTGTCATTTTTCTCACTGCTGATACATGCTATTTCCAATTACAGATGAAAATTATGCAAGCACACTATTGAATCCTACCTGGCATGAATATCAAAGTTTGTCAGAGCCAAGACACAAGATTTTACTTTCTACTTTGCTTTCTTCAGCTCCATATAAAATTAAGATTTCTAGTTACCAGAGAAAAACTATTCCAACAAAATAACCATGATACAACATATTACTATGGTGGTGAACAGCTGAGAGGTGGTGGACACAAAGCAGAAAGGGATGCCTATCATCATTTGCTGCCATTCAGTTTTCAACAGAGCCTCCATGATCGTTGCCTCGACAGCAGTAGTTCAAGGGTGCTCCTGAGATAAGTCTGCTTCAAGTTTTTTACTGCCTCAGTTCTTCCTCTCCTCACTGATAGGAAGAACACATGCCAGATAAGATGCAAAAGCTTTACAGAATGCAAAGTAACAGCTGATGCATCTGTATACATAATAAATATCTCTCTCCCAATGCTACATGTAGAATTCAATTTCTAAACTCATGTTCAAATGATTTATGACACTCATCTCAGAGACCCTGCAAACTACAAAGCACCTCAAACTATTTTCACAGTCCATTTCAAAGCTAGAGTATCTGCCTTGCTGGGGATGAAAAGATGCATCTCTTGCTGTGTGTTATTCTTCCCTCTTACAGAGAAAGAAAGCCTCGCAATAAATGTCATATATCCCAGATACCTACCCAGAGAACTGTTAGACTAACTCAGCATAAGCATGGGATTAAGATCTACCCATCTTGTGCTCAAAGTGTCCATTTCAAACTCTTAATTCCTTCCTCTGCAAGGCACCTGCTATGTAAAGACAGGTGTTAATTCTGTGGACATCAAAGTCCAGAGAGATTCCAGATGTATCTGTTGGGTTTGTTTTTCCTTCCCCAGGAAAGCACCCTGGCAAAGCAGACAAAAGTGAACATGGACCAAGCACAGCACCCGGATGGAGCCTGTTACAAACAGGTGACAGCTACAGGCCTGCCCCAACAGGCTCTTCTCCACTTCTCATGTTCCAACCTGCTATTGCTGCATTTTCAGCTTCTACTTTTTTACAAGGGACAGGTCTAAGCCCTACCCTGCTTTTCCAGAACCTAGTAGCAAACTCTCCACTGATAGGAAAACTTAAAGATGAAAGTTCCCAATACTGCAAAACCAAATTTACCACTTAACCCACTTTTCATTGTGATCTCAGTCCAGGAGAGACATAAAGTAACTGGCTGAAATAATTTCATATTGCTACAAAGTGCCTCCTATTCCCTGATTACTACATCCCAACTGACAGTGAGACTGGAAAACTGGAGGATGTTTTATTTTCAGTGCAATTACCTTCATTCGGGGATCATTATTAATGTTGTATCTCTGTTGTGGGTGGCTGTGGCAGGCAGCACTATGACGACCCAAAGGTTTAAAAGATGAACAGAAGCAACAATGGGAATAACAATATTGTGCTTTCCCTAAAGCAGACTGTTCTAAGATGTGTTCTGCAGTGACACTGTGCAACTGAATTCTTAATACAGTCATGTAACAAGAAAAATAAAGGCATCCCATTACGTTAGTCTTCTACTAAGAACTGGTAGGTGCTACGTGCACCTCTAAGATGTGAGAAAGCTACTTGTTCAAAGTGTGTCTTACTGCGATACACACAGTGGCTACGGATCCCAAAGCTTACTGGTGGTGGCAAGAAACTTTATACCAATAAAAAAGCCTCTACTGGAATGTGATTTAAAATATTTTGATCAGCCTGCTGAAGCTCTTTGGTAATATTTAGCGCAAGAAGCACACTAGAGAATATTAACTAAATCAAAAAGGTAAAAGCTAGAGATCCCATGCTAGGAAATACAGATGATAATTGGCATCGCTGTACTTGTGAAAGCAATTTATACAGATAAGCTGTATTTTTACAAGCACCTGCAAGATTTCACAAATCCCTTTGTGGCAATAAGGAAGCTTTAATTGGTTATTTTTTCAAATCGCTTGTTACAACTTGCTCTTCTTATTCACCACCCCTACATCCTCTTAACATTCCTCCCTTTCCTATAGATGTTCAAATTGACTAAAGGATGGTTTCCAAACCACTGCTGAGAAGTTAATGCCTTGTTATTATGCTGCCATAGCAACTGAACTTCGGTGAAGGCTCTGTCAACTTCAGATACTCTTTTGTCATCTTTACGTGTCAAGTCTTTCCCAACTATAGATATCCCTCTTGCCAAATTCAAACTTTTAAATGGGGGTGGGGGAATCAACAGAATCCTGTTAAAAAGATTTTTACATGAAGCAATTTACATTACTTTGCTGGAAATACAGTTGTTCTGTATTTTTGACACTATACATGGTGTGGTGTTCTAGGCAATTATATCTAGTATATTTTTCACCAGGGAAGGGAAGTCTAAATGAAGTTAAATCTATGCTGATACTTAGCTACATAAACAGCCTGTCTAAAGCATTTCCCCATATCCCGAGTTATTATTAAACTTTTCATTTCCCTATTTTTATGCAAACAAACCCTACATTAGAAAAAAAATATAAAATCAGTATTGTAAGTAAACTGATAAAACACATTTCTTAGCAAATAAGGCAGGGTAGCTGGAAATGAACCTTATGTCTATGCAACTAATCTCCAGAAACACTCAAAAGAGCCAGTAAACTACATTAAGAATTATTTGTGATAAAGAATCACATTGTTCCTTTCATACATCAGCACTCGGTTGCAATCAGAAACAGCCCAAGCTCTATGCCATCCTCCTCTCTCCCCGGCAGTTTAAGGACGTTAGCTGCACTCTCGTTATCGGAGCCACAGCATCACACACAGCCTTTGAATAATCCCTTCCAGCACACAGGAACAAAAGTACAAGCGCCCTGTTCTGCTATCACTGGCAATCTGCTCCGTCACGTCACAAAGCTGCACAGCCCATGCACAAGAAAGCCATGACCCCTTCCAGTTCAGTTCTAGTTTCACAGGAAGGGGTTTACCTTCAGATAATAATTCTTCAGTCTGAGTCCATTCTCTCCTCAGCCTGGCAGGCAGGCTGCCTCCACCTCTGTTCAGATTCGGAGCTCTACCAGAAGCGACACGCAGATGGCTTGTGCTCTCAAGGTCCCAGATCACAGTAAGCGCCTGTAGCTGCACCCAGCCCGGAGCCTCACTCCTCCTCTGCTCGCGCACTCTCCTGCACACACCCACCAAAACAAGCAAATAATCCTCCCTGCACATTAAACCTGCTCCAGCAGCAGCTCAGCCAACCCATTCTATGAAAAGCAAAGGGGGAAGAATAGTGGCCCAGGCAGGGGCCGTTTCTCATCACTTGTGTGTCAGTGTTTGATGTTGATGCAACTCGGAACATTTTTTCCTTGGGGAGAGGTGTCTGCTGAGTATGAAATCAGCACTCTTTCTCTGGAAGTTATTAAATATTACTTCCACGGCTTCTGAAGAATTTATACACCCTCACGGGTCTAGTTTTGCCAGAAACAGTTACACTGAGAGAGCATTCCAGTCCGATTCAGATGAACGCACCAGAGTGCTGGGGCCACTTCTCCCTCTCGTACGTGCATCCCTTTACCCTGTTGGTAGGAGTACTCTACACACGTACACTCTCTGAACATCTGATGAATTTACAGTGAGCCTTGTGCACTGACACTGTCTGATCTCTCAACAGGTATTTTCCATAATCAAACAAGTCCTGGGGTCTGCAGCATATACCTGCCTGCCTAAATGGGCAAATGATCACAGCACGTGCTTCTGCTTTTTCTTAGCACCTACCTGGGGCATTCAGGCAACGTGTTCATGCTTTCTCATTCACTGTCACAGCAGTGAAATTAAACACGAACAAAGCAAATCACAGAACTAAAAAAGATGCACTAAAGTCCATTGCTTCTTCTCATGTGTTCTGTAGCTTTTTCCCCTGCATTTTTTATGGTGTGTGAAGATGACAGTGGTGCCTGGGAGAGTCTGGTTGGGAGCAGAGTCTCTCCCAAGCCTCTAAGACAGAAAACAGAATGGTAATACATCCTTCAGAGATATTATTTATCACAACTTTAATGTGCCACCAAAACCAAACTGGTTTGGATCCCTCATATCATCAGTCTTTGTTCAAGTCATCAATTGATTGATTTATAAAAGCATTTAACATTTTAAATCACATTAACCTGTTTTACCAGTACAGGTTGCATCACTGAAGTCTGGTAAATGACACGTTTTGTGGTACTTCCTGAATAATGACTGCAAAAACAGCCTTGCTAAACATTTTGTTCAGCAGAAAAATGTATGTTAGCCTTTCATTATAAATTTCTGAACAGAATTTAAATAAATCTCTATTTGTTTTAAGAGATTCTCTACCTGGTTCCTCAGTCTAAAAAGCGTGCTGGTATATCAACAGAGGACCAGATGCAAGAATGTACCCAACTAAACTCTGTACTGTGAGGATCTCTGCAGAGAAGTGTGATGTTTTCAGAGATATGAGCCTAAATCCTCAAAATAAATGACTTAAACACGTAGGCTACTAAGTTTCCGGGGATGTCAATCAACTGAAGCATCTGAATACTAATACTCACATGAGCAAAGTTGCTTGCATGGTGAAGTGTTGGCAGAAGGCACATCCTTGGACGACATAAACAGGCACTGTCTGAATAAATCATTTATAGTTCACATGGGAACCAGTAATGTTACTACTGTCATTTATTTAGAACAGACTCATTCACACATAAGGAACAGCAGAAACTTCTCTGAACCCCTCACAGCACATTTCCAAATCTAGTTCTGAAAACAACACCTGAAGCAATTCACAGGCTTCACTCACATTTTTCACCTCTTTAAATACGGATACAGTTTCCTTACACAATGATAGCAACTTTTGCTGTTTATTTAGTTTTTCCCTCCTATCATTATTGTTACTTATTTCTACCTTCAGAAGTTTAGGGGTGTCAGAATCCACATCTCTCTGAGCTAGCTGCAGCCCAGACATCTTAAAATTCTGGCAGCACCTACAAGTACTAAATCTCCGGCAAATTAAATACCACCCCTTAAATTACTGCCCCTCTTTAAAATCACAGGAAGCTCAGCATAAGTTACCATATCAAAACCACATTTGGAACTCGACCTTGCAGGCTGAAGTCAAGGGAGCCTTCTGGTGCCCTGGCATTTCTCTGTTCAAATCCATCTGTTAAAATGGCGTTGTGCCACCACTTGCAAGGTGGGGTGCAAGTTTCAACGGTGCACAGGAAGCAAACACCGGGCAGGCAACAGCCCATCAGAACAGGAACTTGAGCTACGTGCAGCCAGGAGAAATCACATGGTGACATTTTATTTGCTAATGAATATGCAGCAAGTACTATTACAAAAATAAATAGGTAGAGTAGGAAGAGGGCTGAGGGATTTGATAGTAGATGTATGCATCTTGTTTTCTAGATCATGAGATCAAATCCTGTTCATACCGGTAGCAGCCAAATAAAGTGAAAGCAATCCTGAATCTTATTCTTAGGGAAGTTCTGTAAAACACACTGGATAAGCAGAGATGAAATCCATGGATAAAGGCATGATCCACCATTCTCTGGAGTCAGTAGAAAGCTGCTCATTGATTTATCTTATTTTGAATTAAGCTCTATAGGAATAATTACACTGTGTATAACACATACAAGTTAATTACAGCATGTATATACACTGTGATAACCACTTGGGACGAAGATTATTTAGGCAAGCATCTTTCAAATAGTTACACTGAAGTTCACTTAGATTTGTGGAGCTACACATTACACAGAAATTCACAGGATTAGGATCAGAGGGGCATCTTTCAACAGGCAAGCCTTTAAGCTATGTGGAAAGCCTGCATGAAAGTCCTCACTCGTGCTCTGCCATTACTGCCTGATAAAAATGTTTTTCATCAGAGTTAATGGGAAATGAGTAATTTTTCATAAATATCCCTTTCTGCTGGAGAAACCAAAGAACAACAACACTAATCACTGTTTCCTTGACAACATTTCCTGAAATACTCAAGCATTTAAGTAGCTGTTGTGTTCATTAAAGTTGCAATATGTATTTTGCATGGGATTCTTATCACATTATTGTGTTGGCATGTGTTCATCTATCATCTGTGACTATCTGTCACAGGTAGTTATGTGCCAAATAATACAGGAGAAGTATCTGAGCTGACTTAAATGCATGTGGTATTTTCCTTGTGTGTTTTCATGGCTAAAGTTGTCAGATCTACGGCCTAGAAAACAGAGGACTCTACATGAGTATAGGCAAAATAAGTGCTGTTTTTCTAGTAATTTCTACATGAAGCAGAGGCATCACCTCTACAGAATGGCTGGAGGAAGTCCATCCTATCACGTCTTGAACTCAATCCCACTGGCTTTGCTGAGGGTGCCTATTGGGGACACAGCATAGCTGCTTCTGAGATGAAGACTCTCAGGTCCATATTAGGAGCAGTTGTCTCTCTTGACTTGATTTTTGAGAGGTGCTAAGCCATCCTGATGGACAAAAATGATCAGGAGCTGCATGCCTGCACTGTTGTAAAGAATCTAAAATTCTCTTTATATTAAAAAAAAAAAATTAAAAAAATCTCTTACAGGAAAAAATAGCCTCTAAGACCCCTAAGCTAAGTTTCATCACAATTTCCCTTCAGTTTTCTATACACTGTCCCAGATGGAAAACGTAGAAAATAAAGCAGCACTAAAATGTTATTCTGTTAATCACTTTTGATCCATTAGAGGGAAACGTTTGCATCTTCTGTGGCCCTGTGGCTGCTTCCAATCTCTCATCTCCCTTGTTATGAGAGCATTTGTGCCATACTCTGACCCCATCCTTTAGCCTATCTTTTCTGCCCAAAGGGGACACACGAGCTGACATGTGATTTTCTCATCCTAAGCTCTGACTTATTAGTTCCATTAGTCTAATTTCAAGGCATTAGTACTGTCCCTTTGGAACTGTGCATCTCTGACAGTGGAAAAGGTTCCTAGAAGTAGCTAAAAAACTAGCCCACAGTTCTGATAAATTGCTGATTATTTAATGTTAGCAGCTCACTTATATATTTTCTAGCACCACCTAATGAAAGAAACTTCCTGAATGTCTCTCCTGCACCTGCACTCCCCAATGACACGTGGAGAAGTCTATTCAGGGACTATCCAGGCTGCTAGAATATGCTGTAATGCAGTTACACCAATGTCTGAATGGCCTCCCTGACTACACAGTACTGATTTTTTGGGGCAAGTTTCTAAGAAATTGTCCAATCTACATCTTTCAGGTAGCAGATCAGGAAAGAGTTACACTGTGTGAGCAACTCAACTTTTATAGGCTTTAGACGAGCCTGGTGTTGGTTACATATTGAGAACTACTGCTGCCCTCTACTGTATCATTATGGGTTGTGCCTCTAATAATGAAAACCACAAATCACAGACTATTCAAACAAGATTTCTATAGTCTTACCCAAAACTGAGCATGTTTAATATTTTCATGTATTGGTAAGATCACTGAAAGGGCTTGCTTCTAATTCATCAACATATTGTGTTTCTGTAGGGCCTAGGTCAAATGGAAAAACCTTTACCTATTTTATATCTGATTTTGACTCTTACAAGAGGTGGATCTTTGCAAGATTTAGACATGTTTCATTACTTCAGCAAAATGTTCTCTCTTCTTCTGATAATAAAGAGTCATCAGAAGAATAAAAACTATGGAGTGAGAAACCAATCTTGGGGCCAAAATGACTGCAACAATGTTTTGCCCTGATGAACAACTAAATGCCAGTTCAACTAATCTTTCCCTATCTCAATTTAGTCAGTTCTGAAAGAATACAGCTGAGTTATGTTTCTTTCTCAGCAATGCTAGGACAAGTAACATGGGAGCAACCTTGCTATATCCACATCTACTACACAACAAGTTCTGAACAGGAGTAGCTTGTTTCTTCCCAGCTCTTCACAGACTCCAACAACCTCCTATTTTATCATTTCCATCTCCATGCCTCTGAATAGGCTGCATTGCTTATAGGTTACAGAAGTTATCATGTGCATCTAAAATAATTTTAGAATTATTTTACGCTTCCCAATCTCATAAATCCAATTACTTCTCTCCTGCATTGCTTCATGCACTGGAATGCAACTATGATGTCATCAATACATAGTACTAAACTGAAAAACTCACCAGTGGATGGGAATTGGTAAGCAGATGGTAGCAGACCACTAGATTAAAACCAGAGACAAAGCCTTCCTACTCAAGGGAAAACTCAGGCTGTTCTCACTAGTTAACTATGCAGGTCTCCAAAGGAATCATGCACACGTTGCAAAGGAGGCAGACTAAGGGCCTGGCTAATTAAAAAAGTGTACTTCCTTCAAGCAGCTGCAGTGACAAATGCATGGGGTGTCCACATGTGTTCTGAGTCCCTAACATGGTGGCTACCATCTTGGTTAATATCCTGAATACTGAACCAGAGAAACCTCTAGAACTAAAACCACACGCGGCTGCCACTTTCAAACCTGAAACCTCTCATACAGGGCCTCACACAGTCTTGTATATGTACTAGATGGGACACAAAGAAGAGAACCTGTAATAAACATTCCCTGGCAAATTCCAGCTGCTTTTCTTTCTGTAACACTTTTAGGTTTATTTTCTGTTATCCACTATATCCACTGAGCTGAAAGCTCAGGTTCTTTCCATTGAACTGAGTTTTCTACAAGGAAAGAAGATACTAGTTTTGCTTCTCCTATTTCATTGACAGTGTGACAAGGAAGGTCTTCTGCATTTCTGCCCCTTAAACATTCTAGTGATGACAGAGGGATTAAGAATTTGAGCTCAAAAGGCACACGTAACAGCCATGAGATGGTGATCTGTACTGACAACAAAAGATACTGGTCTCTCAAAAGTTATGGTCAGTTTGTGAGAATGCTGAGGACTCCAACTAAAAGTCAATGAAAGAGCTGGTTCAGATTTTGACTGGATTTCTGCCTTCTCAGAATCACAGAGTATACTGACTTGTAAAGGACCTACAAGGATCATCAAGTCCAACTCCTGCTTGCTTCTGAACACTTAATTTACAAATAAAAACAAATTACCTCTATAAATACATCAAGTCTAACACAGAATAAGCTGTGCACATTGCCATTAAAAGAGAAACATAAAAACCATAGATCCACAGAATTTTTTTGTATTTTTTGCAGTAGCATGAGGACATAATGGGACACAGTCCAATTCTTAAACTAGACTTTATTCTTTATGGAACACCTACCTCTAGGACTTTCCCAGTAATGAACTGGTGACACGCTTCACATTTGACTCCAAAAAGAACTTGATAGTCCTTTTCACAATAAGGAGAACCATCTCTGAAAATGAAAATCCACAAATTACAATCCAATGAACAGGCTATAGCATGACTTACACTCTTCCTTTGTCTTCAGTCTGAAATTCCTACATACAGCAATAGGCAACTTGGAGAGAATTAAAGGGAAATACTTTGTAGTAGAAGAAAAAAAAATCATATTCTTATTACTGCCTTTTATAATTATTCCTTAAATTTCCATTGAGAAAAGGCATTCAGTACAAGTGACTGAAGTAAATCGAATTTTTTTAGAACAGACTCTGTACACATACAGGTGGTACAGTTCTGGGGATTCAGTGGAATAAAGTCCATGGGGATGAGAGGAGATCAGAGTCTTTATCACAGGCAAGTATTTTTTGTTCAGGTGTGGAAAAAAAATCTTTGGTAGTCTGCAAGAGTATAAGCAGTTACTTTTAAGCATAAGGCTATGTAATCTTTTAGTATGAACAAGGAACATGTAGTAAAAGTGGAAATACTGGTCAGCTTAGGAGTATTTCTCAGGCACTGAACTTCTTTTGAGAAATTACAGATGCTACTTTTTATTAAATGTTATACAGTCCTTAATGACAGGTTTGTGAAGCATAAATTGTTTCCCTACTTTTTCCTTTCTTATATGGGGGTAACAGAAACGGTATCTTAATTACCTCTATTTTATCATTACACCACTTTTCCCCATGCTATTCCACTATACTTACTTCCACTCAAAACTCTCTTCATTAATTTTTTATACTGAGATGAGAAACACAGTGTCAGGTCAATCACATCAGCACATTTACTCCATTCTTTAGCAAAGGCAAGCAAAGGACAGGTTCTTAATTTTGCCCTCAAAATCACATGTTGGAAAGCAAAATGGCACAAAGCTTTATCTGGCTAACATGCTAGAAAAGACATGTAGAAAAGACATTAGGAATCACCTAATCCTTTGTGGGACCATGGAGATAAACCCCCTTCCATATTGGTATTAAATATCATTAAACACCATCTTTCAGTGGCTCTTTTCAGTTTCCTTTCCCAGCTTAGAGCTCTCACTGGGAACAGAGATTTTGGTGCATACAGAAAGTTTGTCAAAACTGAATTTCAAAAGGTGAACTTCGGCAACAAGAACTCATGCCAAGAGTGCAGAAGGTTGCAGAGATTACTTACTTGCTGATGTATTCCCCAGTTAGGACCTTCCCACAGGCCTTGCACTTAAAGCATCCCAGGTGCCACTGTTTATCCAGAGCTAGCAATGCTTGTCCATTTTTTATGTCTCTTCCACAGCCAGCGCAATCTGCACATAAACAAATACATTTGTTGTCAGTTCCTCGGTTCATTGAGCCTCATTAACCACCTGCCAGTCACTACACTTGGTAAACCAAACGAGAGGATTAGAGAGCAATGCACAGATATGTCTTCCTTTCCACTGCTCAGGCCCTGTATGAAGAGTCAGTCTTTGTCATTACGGATATATACTCGGCAGAGGAGGGAAAGTACCTCTTCTATTTCCATGCTGTTTATGACTCGGGACTGCCAGGTAAGGTCCGTACAAAGTGGAGATTTTTATAGGAACGAGCTCCATAAATGATCACTCAGAAGTTTCTGTCTTCTAAAGCAATCAGCGTTCTTTCTCCTTTTGCCTTTAGGTCTTGCCTGCTTACCAGAAGCTATGTGAAGAGGCCTGGGTGAGGAGCATCGTCAGGACGCCGCCTTCCCCGTTGGGTGGCAGCAAAGCCCAGCGTGTCCACGCAGCTCAGGGCGGTGGCACATCTCAGCCAGGGACAGGCCTTTCCTCAGGGAGGGCCCAAAGCCAGGGTGCAGTCAAGCTGCAGGGCTGGGCATACTGCCTTCCGCTTGCAGGTGGGCGGAATTGTAGTCCTCGTGATCTTTAAAGAGTGTAAGGACTCTCGCTCGGGGATTCTGGTATTACCTTAGTAGTCGACACTCACTTTTCAGTGCGATTCTGAAAGACTAGTTTGATGACAGACTGCAAACCTGAAGCCAGGAGCACTGAATGCCCTCTGTCCCAGAGGATGCCACAATGTCTTATGTCACATCAGAAATCTTTGGTTCAGCCCGAAGCTTCCATTCCTCTTTGTTCAAACATAAAATTCTCAAAGAGCTTTCCTGGTAAGGGGCAGTTCAGAACATGGTAAGATCTGAAGAGACTGCTGTGGCAGACAGCACTGAACTGCAAGGGCTGTGCTGCAGCTTCTGTGCCCAGCCTCAGGGGACAGAGGGGAGGGAAGGCCTGGAAGACTAACGAAGCAGAAGGGGAATGCCCATCAGCTGAGGGAAGCCACAGAGGAGACAGCCTGGAACAAAGGATTTTCCGTATTTTACAGTGCCCAAAGTCAGTGTTCCTCTTGCGTATGTAACATTCTCTCCACACACCCAAAACAACAAATAGCAGCAAACCCAGACCAGCACAAACAAAGCAATTTCAGCAGTTATAGCCAAGGCACCAGGGGAAAAAATTCATCCTGGCTTTGCTACTCAAGCTGACTGAACAGGTACAGCCTGAAAACCTTCATCTCCTCAGTGGTTTACAGCCCAGGCAACACCACACCTTGCAAAAGGGTGAGTCCAATTTTATTATCACAACTAATAATTAGAGGAGAGTCACTCTTTTTGACACCGAAGGGCCTGACTTCCTGCTATACAGGTCACAATTCACAGCACGTCCCTCTTTCTGTCAGCATTCTTCTCAAAATCCTTTAAAAAAAATAGACTAAGCACCATGGTATCTCGTGATAAAATGCAAGTCACAAACTGTTGACACAACTTGGACTTGAAAAGCAACCCTGTGTTGTCCTAATACCAGGACTTTGCTCTAGAGGACAAACGTTACAAATTGAAATCATGAAATGACAAGGACTGACAGCATGTAACGGATCCCTCTGGTCTTCCGTGCCAGCTGAAGGCTCCATGCCACTCTGTAACGACAGCAAAGGCTGGAACAGGTCACTGAGGGACACTCTGGAATTTCCAGCATGAGGCTGAGGAGGTGGCAAGCAAACATCTGTCAGGATGGCTTTGGTACACTGATCTTGCCTTTGGTTTTGGGAGGATACTACATCATCTCAAGGTCCCTTCCAGCCTGAAACCATGAAATTTGGCTTCTGCGTTGACAAATGGGAGCCTTCCTCCAGCCTCAGAGGGTGCAGAACTGCAGCTTTAAACAGCACCCATTTCTCAGCTTCCTAGTGCTACTGCTTCTCCTAGTTGCCAGCTTCCACATTCCTGACCTGTGGTCCTGCCAAAACGATACATTTGTGTTACATTAATCCCTCAAAAAAATCTGCTGTATTTTCCAGGCTTTAAGCTTCCATGAAGCTGGAGTTCCTCAGATACAGAACCAAGAAAGAGATTTTTTTAAACCCTTAACTTTGCTTCTAACTAAATTTCTGAAGCAATCAGGACAGAAAAAATGCCTTCTGCAAGTGGTCTACTTGGTTCAGTACCTTTACTGGTGCCAAAACCAGTTACATGGAGGAGTTAGGGACTGATGAAGTATCTCTACCTGTTTTATTGCTTCTTCTAAGCTAAAGGTGGTGTTGCCACACTTACTATTGCGCTTGTGTGATAGAAGGGTTTGATAACATGCTTTTATTATTCTATAGTGACAATGACATTTACTTACTCTTTCTGGGTTCCTTGAAGTGTTTGCAAGAGTAAATTAACATCAGTATGTTCATTCTGCTAATATCACAGATTTCTTGAGTGTCTAGAATCAATAGCACAGTACTGTAACATTAGGCTGAGATAGCTTTTAACTAAACCTGATTTTAACTCTGGCAAAACAGTTGCATATATACATGAAAAGCTAGCAATTATCATTATCTCTTAAAATAGAAAGTAAATAAGGCTGGGCTAAGAAAAGACCATTTATTCGTCCAATTTCTACAAATAAAAGCCATTTATGATCACAGGCCTGCATGAGGCACATTAAAGCCTTTGGCTGAATCTCATCAGCACACAGCATACAGCATATGCAGGCAGGCTCTCAGTATCACACTAAGCACAATCTGCACCAGCCTAACTTATAGCCAGCACAAGCTGCAAATAAAAGGGCCGGGAGGTAAGACTAGAGGTCCACAAACATATACTAGACCTAAAAAAAAACCCACCTGAAAACCAGTACCAAAATTTTACACAATGGTTCCCACCATGGTTCTCTATGGCTTCATACCTGAGTCTAACAGACTGAACTCCCTGACCTTAAGCTTTCTTTTTGTCATATAACCCAGATTCTTCCCTACTCCCAATCCTTTCACATCCACATATTCAGCTGTGCCAGTGTAACAAAGAGGAGGAGGAGGAGGAAAGTGCAGTGTAGTGCTTAAAAGGCAGGGTGAGGAGTACAGTTCTTATATGCATTTATGATCTAAAGAAAAATATATCACAGAAAACACTATGTGGAATTATGTCTGAGCTGAAGGAAGACTTGAAGACTAGACATTCCATGACACTGATTCACATAAGAAATTGGAAGTAACACATTCATATGAGTTATGTCCATGCCCAGAATCTTCAGCTCTATGACAGCCATTTCTGAATAAAAGCACTGCAGCACGACTTCAATAAGGACCTGATCATTGCAAGGTTATCCAGAAATGTCAGGAAAACAACGTATTCCCCCAAAATCCATCATAAGTGGGGGAAAAAAATATTCTCTCTGAGACCACTTCATGTATAGTGGTCTCAGAGAGAACCACAATGTAACCTCTCTGGGCTGCCTGTGATGCCAGCAGCTGCAGCCTCTACAAGCAATATCCATTTGCTCAGACATTGTGTACAGAAATTTAATTCACTATCTCTGGTAACAGCATTAATTGACAGCACCATTTTTTAGCCAAACAAAAGCTTCTTACACGATTCTTTGCCAGATATGCTTAAACATACCTGTTGTGTCTTTCACATACTCTGGCTAGACCTGCTCAATCCGAAGATATTCCCTAACATATTTAAGCTACTGCTCTGGCATGAAAGAGCCCAGAAGGGTATCATATCCGATGTGTCCAGATACAAAGGCAAATGCCAATACCTGGACAAAAGGGCCGTGATGTGGAGTCAGACAGCCCAAAACCATGGAAAAGTAGGGGGACAGGACACAGAAAAGTAGCACAGGACTATAATGTTCTATATGATTAAGACCTCCACTCCCCAAGCACCTTAAGCAGCCTCGCTATATGATGTAGGCCAGGGTGAGCTGCCATCCATGACACCTTGCTTGCAAAGATGTGATGAGAAAACACGTTTCCTTTTTTAGCGTCTGCACCACCCGAGAGATCCAGGAGTGAAACATCCTGCACAGCAACCCATTCGTCACTGCCTAAATTAAGTGGTGGATTTTCTTCCTCTGCCTCCCTCCCCTGCTCGCAGCCAATAGCAGAGCTCTGATCACAGCGCAGGCGGTGGGCTCGAGCTGATACAGCTGTATTAACCCTCAGCACACTGCATACAGCGTTACCCACTCCCATGTGGATCACTCTGAAAATGCACTAGCAATGATATTTTTAATATTCTCCGCTCACCCCATACAACTCAGGAAAGGAAAAATTGCTACCTGCTTTTGTCCTAATGAACATGGTTATGCAAAGTCATGGGCAGGGAGAGTTCACGTGAGCATTCCGACTCTGCTTCATGCTGGGTTAGCTCTGTGGACAGAGCTAATTGCAGTCTGATTTAATGATGCATAATTAAGTCACCAAAAAGTTCCTTTCAATCCCGATGGCCATTAGTAGCACATGTCTAGATAAAATCTGAAGCTGCCACAACCTCTAGGAGTTTTGTTACCTTCCCCCTTTCTCATAACACATTGAAACATTAGGTTTATAAAGACAGCACCAGCAGGCATCTGCTGCAAAACAGGCAAAACAGGGCAGAATGAGAGGGATTTGAGGTTTTTTTTAAGAGACAAAAAAGTTTCATTGGACTTACGCAGCTATGTCAAACATTGCTAAAGAGCAAGCTACAAGGAACAGTGATTTGGGAGTGAAGAGAGAAGGAAATATTGCCACTGAAGCCAAGGTCAAGAAATGTCTAAATCTAAGTAAATAAGACACCTTGAAAAAAAACCTTACATCCAATAATTCTTCTGTGGCAACTCGAGGGATGTGCAATTATAATTTCCTACAGAGTTATGAAGACCAGAGTTTCCCCTCAGTCACCCTTTAACCGCGCATCAGGCAATGCCTTTTAAAGCTTTGTTTTAAAATTAGCATTTTGATGAAATCCTACAGGTTTTTCCAGATCATCAGGGTAGTTCTGTCAAAGCTAAAAATACAAACCTGCTTTGTCTGTTTACAGTATGATAAATGCTTTAAAAAGCCATTTGATCATGGCAGTGATGAGTTCTGGGAGTCAGTAAAGAACATATGACATTTTACATCCAGGATTTAGGTCTGAGTATGTAACTCATTTTTGCAATGCAGTTTGCTGCCAGACCCTTCCTCTTTGCCAATGCAAGGATGGGAAGTGTTTGTCAGCACAAAATGCACTGTTGCCCTTTTGCTACAGGCAAAACAAACCCGTGCGGGCAGCCCTGTGCTCCTAAAATCTAACAATAAGAGGCTGGGCACATACAATGGAGGAAAATAAATTTCCCATGGGAAGTGGAGTATAGCTCTGCCAGGTTATTCTAAATGGCAAGGTGGGTCAAATTGATATTTTTAAAATGAATAAAGAAAAAAAAAATTTTTTTATTAAATATGGAAAGAAAACACAATGGCATGAACTGGCTTTTTTGTGTACAACACAAGTCCCTGTTAACCACCTATGACTGCCTAAAATTGACTTGCCTTTTTAACAAACAGGTTAATATACATCTTGGATGCATTACTCCTATAAATAGCTCTTTCATCATGTGATGTAATTTAAAGTCATTTGGAAAGATGGATGCTCTTCCCTAACTCTAGTTTGTTAGCACAATATTATTTTATCCAAGGAGGTTTTTTGTATTGATCTAAGCACTTCTGTCAGTCTTCTACATGGGAAAAGGAAACAGAATTTCCCTTCTTTCCACATCTTTCTATACCTCCTTCCCCAAGGAGGCCAAACCAATTGACTTTTTAAGCTCTTACCCTTGCAAACTGTTCCTGCAAGCAAGATATCACCAAGTTAGCCTTTTCCTGTACTATCAACCTCAGTCTATTATTCCACCCAATCTTTCCTACAGGTGTCTGAACTGAAGACTAAAGGGTAACAAAAAGAGGAGGAAGAGACAGAGACCAACCACCTAAGAGCAGAATTTTTAATTGTTCTGTAAAAGAAAGATACAGATTTGTATTTTTTTCTGGCACCTTCAGAATTCCAGCTGTAAAACTACTCTGACAGTAGGTATGTCTAAGCTGAGCTAGTCTTCACCCTGTTACCTGCTCTTACCACACTTCAATACTCAGAAAGTTCCAGCTGAATTCAAATTCTCCATTCCAGCTCACAGTACTCCAAGTGAATTGCTCAGTTAGAAAACGACCCTCACTGTTTAATACCCAGCTCATGGATAGCACAATGTGTCTCTTCATCTGCAGACTATTTTGGGTAATTTTCAATTACTACTCTTGGAAAACAAGTAATTCAAACAGGGTTCAACCTCCAACAACAGGGATCAAACTTAGAGCAACGTTTTGGAAGGTTTTTATGGCCTGGTAACTCATAGCAAACCGAGGTCTAGCTAATAACAAGAATGTGAAAAGAGATTTAGTTAAATGACCTCTGACTCCTGACTTACTACCTGGTAGGCTTTCTGAACATGACGATGCCCTGATACATTCATCTCTGGAGATCCTCCATTGCTGGTTTTTTCCAAGCTAGTGATGCCTCCTCACGTAACACCCACTCACTGAGCAATTCCTTGTACTTCCCCCAGCACTTTCTTTGGAATTACCTTTTGACCAATACTCCTCAGGTAAAAGTTAAGGAGATGAGAAATTTTATGAGAAAATTCATAAATCAAACTTCATGCCCTATGATAACTGTATTCTCAATACAGTTCCTGCTTTCTGGCACTCAAAAGTTAGTCCAAACAGTGCTTTATACACTTCCAGAGAAGGATCTAAAGCAATTTATTCCAAAGCAGCAATGAAAATAAGAAATAGCTGAGTAAGTGGAGGGTGAGTAACTTAGCCATTGTTATGAAACATAAGCAAGGACCTTAAAATTAATCCAAGAAAGCAATTCCAATGATGAAAATGCCTCAACAATTGTAAACATTCTTCAAAGGAATAAATCTTCTCGGAGTAAATATAAAAAGGGCCTGTGTCATTGCAAGCCTTTATCAAGGGATAGTGGCTTTTGCAAGAAAGGAACTGTGCTGGGTCTGCATATCATCTTGGACATCTGTATCATTACATGCATGTTGATCTGCTCACTTTATTCTTATAAAAGGGAACAGGGTAAAATTCTGGACCTACCATATGCTCAGTATATTAAGACATAAATGTAGTTGCCCTGCAGAATTGTTACACTCAAATTTAAACTACGGAGAATCAAAATACTGTTATTTAAAAATCACTGATTTAATTTAAAATGACAACTTTAAATTTTAATTAAGTTAAAAATCCAAATGGGATCTGAAAACACAGAGAAGATACATGCTCTCCTTTTGGTATCTATGAACAAATTCAGGTATGGTAAGACCTGCCACTTTTAAAATCTTTAAAGGACACGGTGATACAAAGGAAGGATTTTTATATGCTACAGCTCCTTGACAAATCAACAGTCCCAGAATTAAATGAATTTTGATACACTGACTTTTTTCATGTGTCTAGCAGATTTCAGGTCATGTCTGATACTAAAAAAAATATCCACAATGCTATTTTATGCATTCCAATTGAATTTCAGCTTCCATTCAAATAGAGCTTAACATAAATCATGAACAAAAATTGTCATTAGGGAAAAATACAGGTGTTAAACAATGTGAGGAATTTATGCAGAGCTATATTAGTTTAAGTAAATGTGTACAGACATGAAGTATCATTATGCTTATCAATTAGCATTTTATAATTAAATATCTAAATGTAAACAAAGGTTACAATCAACTATTCTCATCGAGGTTTCCTGGGTTGTTAGGTAAACCATGATTAAAACCAGTGATGTAAATCACAGTGCTTGAAATCAATCCACAACAATGTCTGTGATGTGTCTTGATTTTTAAAACTGCATTTTACAAATCCATGTTCAAAATCCCTAACTGCTGAGCCCATCTAAGTTCCCCAGTGCCTGCACTGAAGCTTATGGATATTGTGTGTACCCCTTGAAGAAAAACCAGGCTCAGTGTTTTACACTAAGAACTATCCACATCTGTGCCAAGTATTTGTACAGTACCAACATACACAATGTAGCTTTGACACACAGTGTGAAATTGTGGGCTATTTTCTAAGAATGAGCTCAGAATCATGTGTTGGATGTTGCTTAATAGCCTTTGAAGCCAAAAATCACTGCAGATAACTTGCTTACGAACAGCCAGCCAACTTTTTCCCTTCACTTTTAAAGTCTTCCCTATGGACTTGGAAGTTTTCAGACAGTTCAGGCAAGGCAAAAGAACACAGTAATAAAGAATGATCAAATGCAGTTAAATAACCACAAATCCTAGCTGCAGACTTTACACAAGAACTAGAATTAAAAGGAGTTTTGCATCCATTTCATTCACTCAGCTAACTTCTAATGGATACCTATAAATCAGCACAGACACTACTTCTGAACACTGGCAACAATCACCTACATCTAATGAAATGACAGCTACATCCCAAAGATAAAACTTTAGTACAAGGACTGCAAAGCAATTTTGCTGCTTCTTCATTCTAATGCTTCACTGATTCAAAACAACCCCACTTCCCTCTGATTTTCCAGGCAGTGAGGCAAAGGAGGATTCCCATTTTTTCCTGCCCACCTTTTTCTGCAATAGGTATGTTGACTATGCTATATTTCAGCATTACCAGAAAACTTGGAGTTTCAGATATTTACAGGGAACTTTACTGCATCTTATTTAAAGAGATAAGACCATTGAATAATTAACAAAGATATCTTTCCCCCACAAGTTCATTAAGCATTAAGCTTATTATTTCTATCACAATAGAGCCAAGATCCCCAGTTGTGAGCCAGGATCCAGCTCCATTAGAGTCTATACTACGTTTGTCCCATGGAACTTACACTCTTTGAACCAGAACATAATGTGCAAAACAGACAAGGACAAACACACAAAACAGTATTGTGAAATCTCCATGTGGAGGTCGGCTGGTTGGGGAACAGCTGCACCAAAGATTATTCATGCACGTGTAACACTGGCCATTTTGGAAACTCTGGTCCAGGCCCTGGCTATACTCTGATGCTCTTAATTGCCAGAAGAGACTGTTACTAAAAAGGAGGAGTTGAAGTATCTTTTCCGTGCTTCCTTCCAAACAGTATCATCACTGGATATCTCAGCATATACAGAATGACAGAGTTGTAGGGGTTGGAAGGGACCTCGAGAGATATTCTACTATCTATATTCTACTATCTATATTCTACTATCTATATTCTACTATCTATTTCACTGAAGAGGAAACTATTAAAATCACCACCACCATTTTAGAAGATGAATTCTTCAAATGAAAAAAACCCCACCAACCTCTTGCTAGGTGAATAGAACAGTTCAGTTTCTTTCGGATAGGGAGTTTTTTTCCTATCCACCTAGAAAAGCCAACCTTTAATTTGAACTGCAATTTCTTAATTAGTACATGCACCTCACTAAAATGGTCCAATCTTTCAGCAAAATGGTAATCAGAAAGCACTAAAACTTCTTTACCAGCACCCAGACAAGGAACCAAAGCAGAAAGGGCTCAATTTCAGAGAAAAAAAGATAACATTCTTATTACTAATGTGCTTTATTGTGGAAATTGTGAAGTGGAATGCCTGAAGGAAAAGTATTAGACTGTGTTCAAAGACACTTTTCCTTACACAAGGTAAATCCACACAAATATTCTAAGTTTTATGACTTTAGCATCAATAGGTAAGACTCAGGCAGTAGTACAGCCACTTAGGAGAGCATCATCGAGCACCTGCCATCTTCAGTTTGCTCATAACCACAACGTACTAGGGCAGCATTATTTTTTCATTTTGCTGGTAGAGAACCAATCCTTGAAATTAATGTACCTACACTGATACATAAAATATGTGTGAAAAACCCCCAGAATACTGCACTCAGAATTCCACTAGACAGTCATTCCTCTGGCAGCAGAGTAAAACATGAATCCCCAAAGAAGATAAAGTAACATCAACACCACCACTTCAGAAGTTTGACTTTGGCTTTGACTCTTTTTCACTCTAAATCACAGCATGCAATTAAGAAAAAACCCATCATTTACAGATTTTTAAAGGTGACCTTCAAAAACAGTCCACAGAATATGCAACACAACATGCTGAGGGACAGTCAAATGAGGCTGTCATATACAGAACAGCGATATAACACCAGAGATCTTCATTAAAAGAAGGTAAAATGGATGGATGAAGTAGGACACCAAGCACACAAGTTGCAGACTTGCCTAAAAGTCCTAATAATATAGTAATAGATGCCTGCACAACTGCTTCTCTGCAAAGGTAATACAAACCAGTTCTGGGCTCCCTGGTATAAAAAGGACAGGGATCTCCTGGAGAGAGTCCAGAGAAGGGCTACGAAGATGATTAAGGGCCTGGAGCATCTATCCTATGAGGAAAGGCTGAGAGAGCTGGGGCTGTTCAGCCTGGAGAAAAGAAGACTAAGGGGGGACCTAATCAATGTTTATAAATATATTACGTATGGGTTGCAGGGGGAATTGGCCAGCCCCTTTTCTTTGGTCAGTGGAGACAGGACAAGGGGCAATGGCTGCAAATTGGAGCACAGGAAGTTCCGCACCAACATGCGGAAAAGCTTTTTCCCAGTGAGGGTGAGGGAGCCCTGGGACAGGCTGCCCAGGGAGGTGGTGGAGTCTCCTTCTCTGGAGATATTCAAGACTCCTCTGGACACCTATCTGTGCAGTATGAGCTGGGGAGCTGCTTTGGCAGGGGGGTTGGACCTCATGATCTCTCCAGGTCCCTTCCAACCCCTACAACTCTGTGATTCTGCGAACCATAAGAAACACAGATGTGTTAGGATGGAATTTGAACACAATAAAAAAATAGAACTTGATTTATGTTGGAAATGATGCCTGGACACCGTTTAAAACATAAATAGTAAATACTGGGATACACCACTTCTATCACTCCTTTATCAGGAAAAGAAAATCCCATCTTTGGCAGAATCTCAAAAACCCCTGAACTATCCAAGCCATCAACATTACACCTTCCATCAGCGCTGTCTAGCTGTCCCCTGCTTCTGTACTGCTCTACATCTGTCCCAGTCACTTTGCTTTACGGATCACATCTCATTCATCAACCTGCTATATGAAATAAAACAGTAACAAGAAAGAACCACCCACTTAATTTGTCTGCAAAGCTATTTACAGGTATTTGGTATTAGATTTCCTGCTGAATGGAACTAATTGAATGAAAATCCCCAAACTAGCACACCGTGTATATCTAGCAGTGTCTCAGGAATAGAACTGACTAAATGATGAATTATGGCTACTGTATGCATCTGTATACTGAAAAAGACTGTTAGGATATCAGAATAAAGAGGAGTCACTGAAATGGTTCTTCAATAGCTATAATTATTCCAGATAATATACGTGCAGTGAAAGAAATATATTATTAATAGAAATAAGTACCTGGGACCATTATTAATATAAGAATTAGTTGCCCCCATGGCACTATTAAACAAAAAAGGCAAATTAATTATTTTGTATTTTTCCTTCTGATTTTCATTGGTGTGTATATAGCAGAGAGTAACAATATTCAGGTTCCTGTTACTCAAGATATTAACTCCTGTTATTTAGAGGTATCTGATTTTCCTTGAAATCATCCATGAAAGGCAATCAATAAGCCTTTCACTTATGTGAAGTAACGGGCTTCAGAAAACCACATGTCAAGAGTTGTGCAGACATGCTAGTGGGTAGAAGGCTTCCTTTTACATTACATAAGCCAATCAAACTTGACATACTTTCAGTCTATTGAAATATCCTCACCTCCAGCTTGCTTTGTTTTATGGAAAGCCTCCTCTAGTAATGTGTTTGGAAGTAATCAGGGCAAACTAACAGCAATATAGAATAGAAAATAGATGCATAGTATGAATAAGATTCCTTTGTAAAATAACTTGTATTAAGAAAATGCATCCTTTCAAAAAAGGGCAAAGCATTAGAAAAAAATGATGTGTCTGATTCAGCCAGCAGGAGAGACGAAGCAATCTGGAACAGCTTACACTAATTAAAATTTACTCTTCAGTGCCAGCAAGAAAGATTTCTCCATGTCTGAGTCAACTTTAGCATAAAGCTAAAGCAGCAGCTGGCATATCTTTGACGACAGAGGACACCCCATTAGTATTCTTTTAATTGAGTTTTTCTGAAGTTATAAGCACATGCCAGCCTTACTTTTGTCAGTTTTGGAGAGTTTTGCTCTAAAATGACCAGAAACTCTATAGTATATCTATACCTACAAGTCTTTGCTCATAAAAGAACAAGATACACAGTGACAGGTACCTGCAAGTTTTGAAGTAGTGAACTCTACACCACTAGAAGCAGGAGCTCTCCTGCTGCGTATACTGGTGAGACAGTTTGCCCAGCAAGATGCAGTCTTGATAAAAAAAAAATTTAAAAATCTCATCACAAACAGCAGGGGAAACTTTTATAATCCTTCCTAGCTATGGCTTCAGTGTGGAACCCAAGAACCAATTCAAGCAGAGACTATGGCTACAGAAAGTGCCTTTTGAGCTCTTTTGCTCGTGAACTATCAGGCAGCTTTAACCTATCATTTGCTAGGGGCATTTTGGGACCTGGGAGGGAAGTAGCCACCCTGAACCAGTACACCACTTTTAGAGAACCAGATGTAGTGTGATCCAGATAGTTCTCTCATTGATCACCAGCCGTTTGGGAACCAGTGCTATGACATCCTTAGAAAAACAACCTCAGTGCTACCCAAAGTTCCTGTGCCTTGCAGTTCCCTGCCCATTACACCTCCTAAATACCAGTAATTCAAAAAATATGAATTCCACATCATTCCTGTATCTCAGTAGGACCATCTCTACATTGGTTTGTAAGATTTTTAAGGCTTTTTTCAGGTTCCTAAATTCATCTCTCATTTTCCATTTTGAAGTGTCTGACTGCATGTTCTCAGGCAAATCAGGTAACAGGAGATTCACTTGATTCATCTGCTGAGCACAATTATCCAACTTTGCCTTTACATTGTACTTTATAATCCTGGGATCTCAAAGCCAAGTACTGGTACAAAATACACAGCATCTCTCTGAGGGAAACCAACATTGGTGGAAAAACTACCCAGTGTCAAAAGGAAATCTGTAGCCATTTGGAATTATAAAACTATACTGGTTAATTCATTACAGATTAAGAGTGCTGACTACAATCCAGCAGTCAGAGAAGAATCAGAAAACCCCAAAGATTTAAAAAAATAACTGCCAGAGGCAGAGATTAGTATCTATAATTTACAAATTATCTCTTAAAAGCATTAAAACCCAACAGCAAACCAAGTTAATTTCCCTCACAAACTTTCTTCATGCTCTCTCTTTCCCCTTAATTTGCTTTCTCTCTTTTTCATAATGGTTTCTTGAGGTTCTGGTCACAGTTTCATTGTGGTATCAGTCTACTGGAGGCATAATCCTGGCAGTGCTCCTTTTAAAGGATAATTTAATTAAATTAGAGTGTCAAATAGTAGAAGAAAATTAATTTCCTCTGACTTTGTCCTCTTTTGAATATTTAAACCTGAGCAATTATACAGGAAAAAAAAACCCCTCTGTAACCTCATACATAAAAGTACATACTTTTCCAGTACCTACAAAAGAAAATCAACCCTTTTAAAAATCAAATCACTGGGGAAAAGTAATTTATTCATGTTGAAATGTATGTCTCTTCCCACCTGTAGCACTTTTCATGAAGGAAAAAAAAAAGTTGAAGGAAAAAGAACACAAAACAAAAGATAAGTTTTAAGTTAGTTTCAACCAAAAGTTGATGAGCCCAGGACAGGGAGAGGCTTCAGAAAGGAGGTGCCATACTTACTGCTTGAGGCAGACAGCTCCTTCGGGCTGGAGGACATTGGCTGAGCACAGAGCTGACAGAGACAGTCCCTTCCATTAAAGGTAACTCGGTCGCCTGGTGGAAACGGACGCCTGGTGAGTTAAAGAGAAAGATGTATTTTAGCAGAGGTTATGCCAGAAATTTTCCTCCCTTCCCAATGCTTGGAGTTTGCCTTCCCCCAGAGCAATCAATATTTTACAGAACACAGGCCAAATAGTTTCTGCAATGTGGCCTTGGCAAGTCCAGGCACTGGAGAAAATCCAATCCGTGGAGGCAAGCAGGACAGAGGTTAGGCTTGCCTTGCATTTTGGTTTTAAAAAGTTATCAAATGTACTTTATCTAAAGAGTAGAGAACAGTGAAATCCACTTAGACACAACAGCTACATTTATGATGGTCTCAGTGTGACATTGTAGATAGCAAATGGTACAGAAGAGAACTCAAAGGAAGAACCAGAACTGGTCAAGGCTAGCAAAGGAGTGTGGAGCCAGTCCTCCTAATTATGGACTTTATTACAGTCGTTGTAGCAGTTTTAACAAAAATGAAATGTCAATCCATATTCATTCTCCCAGAGCTTTAAAACAGGTGTCTACATTACAGAACCACCACTGTACTTGCTACCTGTGCAGATGGTGTTAAGAGAAACGTAAAGGCTAAATGCAGTGTGGAAGTTTGAGACTATTTGCTGGACCCACCAAAACGTTAAGAATGTGTGTCAGTCAGAAGCTGCCGTTGCCATTAAGTCTTATTTGGTGTATAAAACAGAGGATGAGCAAAGTTTTGTCTGAGCATTTCATTAAAATAAGGTTATGCAACTCCACATCTTGAGCAAGGAGCTTTAGCTGCTGAGTACAGACACCCCTAAAACACACCTCACTCCAGAACTGCCTAACAAATGAACATCTGCTTGTTTCCACAAAACACAATGTTTAAAGCATTTCTACTGCCATTCCTAAGTGGGCCATAAATAAATCAGCAGCAATATTGCATCTCATGAATCTAGTCTAATGACTCATCTTTTGTTCATTCAACATAAAAGGATTAATGCAAGCCAATGTGCAGAAAATTGATGTCATTTCTCATACTATATCATCTACTTTCACATTGTCCTTGGGAAATAAGTATAAAACATACACATCATATGATTACCAGCATGCAGTAAATTCACACACTATTTAAAACTAAATGGAAAAATGATCAAAATACTTTGAATAAAAAATGTCTTGAAAAATGTACCAGGCTACAGGACAAAGTACTTAAACTACTCATCAGAGACAGCTATGAAAGATTAGGGAAGCATCTGGCAAGCCCGCCACACTAATCCCCACACTCGTCATACGATGGGACCTCCAACAAGGCACTGTCTCAGAACGAAGACTCTTGCCTTTCCTGTCCATGTCATTCTCCTGCATTGTTTCAGACAATTTGGCTGCTGCCAGATTCTGACTTGTGGAGAACTCCACTGCGCTATCTTCCTCCAAGACTACAAAGGAGCAGCCTGTGTCTTCCGGGTCCTCCCTCTATGAAATCTACCTACATCTCTGTCTGATGCTTCTTATCTGTCCCTCAGGCATTACACTGAATTTTACTTAAGTGCTGTTTTACTTGGAGGCCTCAGAACTGCAGAGATGAAGAAGCCAACAGCCATCTTAATTCCAGCTTAGTAGCTAGTAGGAATACACACAACAGCATTGGCTTTTTGCAGAACCATGATGGCACCATATCACTTTACTTTCACTTGGTGTCCAGAAGATTATTTTTACTACTATAAAAATGTGTTACTACTGTAAAAACCTATAGAAGCTTTATTCCCCCTAGTGTATCCAAGGTATGACACTGATCACCAGAGCAATAAGGTACATGCCTTATTTCTAGCCTAAATTCTAGCGCAGTCTCAGTGCCTATGGCCAGGTAGAAGGGAGCATGGAGACTTAAGGCTGTAAAGCACAGCTGAGATTTTCAAGTATGGAACTGCTTAAATTAGCAGGCTCTGAGATCAGGTGGAAGATTTGCCCAGTAGCCTCCTAAATTCTGAATTAATATCTTACTGAAAGTTTTCACAAAAATACAAGTTAATAATGGCACCCTTTGTCCTACCCACAGAGCTTTAGCTAGCTTCTTTTTATTCCAGTAGAACTGAAGATTGGTTCTCTTACTGGGGACAAGAAATGGTATTTGGGAAGAATAGGAGCACCACAGTTGTCTCAAAGCTGTGTGTTCTTACAGAACGTGAAAATGAGTATCCAGCATGTTTTCAAGTGTTCAACTGTAGTTACAGCCCAAATGACTTCTCTGTGATAGTATCTAGAATTTTGCCTTACCTCATTTCTCCCATCCAGCTCAGCAGCTCAACTCAACCCACATCCATTATCTAGACCTGCAAGCCTGATATTTAGTTCTTTCACGTGTGAGGATAACTTTCTGAGAACAGGGAAGTATGTCTGAAAACAGACAAGTTGTGTCCCTAAACAAATGAGTGGTATTTTGAAGCCCCTCAAAGTCACACTTGCAGCAGATCTTTTCCAAACAAATGCTTCCTGAAGAAAAACACATCTTGAGACTTGTGTCTTGTTGTAATAACTTTCTCCCTGTTTTCCTTGTCTTGAGTTCACAGCATGGTAGCTGAAAGGGATGAGAGGGATGACTTACTTGCAAACAGTACACGCAAAGCAGCTTGGATGGTAAGTTTTTCCCAGAGCTGTCACCACTTCACCTTCCACGAACTCCCCGCAGCCGTTGCAGCGGGTACCATACATACGCTGGTAATCCAAGGTGCAGAGATACTCCCCATTCTTGATGAAAAAGCCTCCTTGGGCCAAGTCACAGCCACACACTGGAAGACAAAAAAACACAGACAGATTTGAAAAACATGCCTACTAAGGATGTCAGCAATGGTCTGTCCTGCTGACTCTGGTGGTCTTGCTCCCTTCAATCAGATTTTTGCTTTCTCCTCCTGTCACTACATGCCTCAGCATGACAGGAGATGGTTGGTATTCTCTAGCTACAAGAGAGCTTGCAATAAAGACTTCCCTTGGAGGAATCTACACAATCATAACTTTCATGTACTTGGTTCTTGCCAAGAACTCAATTAACACAATTAACTGGATAATTAGAGGTATCAGCTATTCATACCAATGCAATCTTGCTTTCACTTCTGGGACTGGAGATGAGCAGAAGAAAGATATAATTCCACAAATAGGGGAAATAAATTTTACTATTTTACACACTAGCATACATTTTTCCTCAAGCATGTACTTTAAGAAGCTTTCAAGGTGCTGTGTCTTTCTGAAACAATGAGTATTTCAGAAATATTGTCTTGTTTGGAGTATCTCCTCCAGTCACCAGGTAACACTGAGTTGCTCCACCATCACTGCATTCATATTTTTCATTTTGCTTTGAAAGGAAAAATATGTATATATGATCCTTGAAAACTCTAGGTTGATCTTGCAGTATTAATTTAGGCATAAATACTAGGAGCAAGCTGCAGTGAAGAGACAATCAAACATTAAAAATCTACTCACGTCTTCATGACACACTCATGACATACAACTGTATATTGAACAGTGAATAAAGCAAATAGGAGTAAAGAGCATTGCCCACCTTTACTCAGAATGATCTAGCGTCCCAAGAACTGCTGTTATCTTTGAGTGTCTAATCTGCATTGGTCTTGCATTATATTTTCAGGTACTATACTCCCTGTACTTCATGGATTAGATAAACAACTCTAATATTTTGATATAGAGTTGTGGCCTTGTACAACTGTATTGGGAAAAATAACTCTATCAGTAAAAAGGTGAAGGATCAATCAAGGATTTCTGTGCCTTGGCAGTTTTTCACTGTTAAATGCTTACTCATCCAAACCAAAACATATCTAAATATTCATAGTGCTACACTGACATTGCTGGTCAGCACAGGAGACAGAAAGCAATCCATTGCAGAACAGCAAACTCCTGGAAGATCGAGTGCCACGGGAGATGGGAGACCAAATTTCACAATTCTGCTTTAGCTTGGGTTGAACAAAGGACCTGAACCTACTTATTTAACATCCCACAGTAGTGCCAAAACCAAAGCTCATGAGAGCTTTAAAAACTCCTCTTTATTTATTCACCTCAGTGAGACAGCATAAGCAGGAGCTGCTAGATGATTCATAAACACATATATATACAAAGAGGCAGCTTGCAGGCATTTTGGTTTCAGCCACTCCTACTGCCCCTCTGTATACTGCTGTATCTGTGTAATTCAGTAAGAGAAACTACTCATTGCAGCAATATAGGATAGCAGTTTCACTCTGCAAGCAATACCACCTCATCCTTCTTCATAACATTCAAGTGCATTCAGATCAAATATTAGAAATATCAAATATCAGAAATCCTGATTATTAAGGAAAAAATAATCTCTCTACAGTTGCAGAGTCCTTGAAAAATTAAAATATGAAATACAGGAAGATTATCAGGGGAACTAGGTTCAGTTTGCCTCTCTACCACAAATTCAACATTCATTCTCTCCCTCATTATAACAGGCTAATATCTTGTTAGCTACCTGCCTTGAAAATTAAAATTGCGAGGTGTCTGGAGCAGGGAGTGCAAATTCTCTGTTTGCCTGTTGCCAAGCCCCAGAGGTCCAATGAGTGTCACTAACAATAATTAATAGGATAACAATAAACAGAATGCACTAAAGTGCAGTGTAGAATTAAAGCAGTATCAGTACCAGCATTATTCTGGTTTCACATTTCTGCAGAGAACAGCGTTAATATTTCATGTGCAAACAAATTCTATTTCTGGTGGCATTAAACCCACAAGCAGCCAAAACTTAATTACTGGTGACTTAGGAGAATTAAAGAGAACTCATTTAGGCTTGATTATAATGCTTAAAAATGCTCTACACTGGTTTTCAGGTACATCTCCAGGGAAAAAAACAACTCTCTTAGTCTTTTTTTTTTTTTACTGATCTCCATTAAAAAAATAATAATTGTGCCCTCTACACCATACCCCCACTTGACATTAGACCCTTCCTGAGTTGAGGACCATCTGGATATTTTCCACTGGACATCCAGAGGTGAAATCTAAGTCTACTTACATGGGTTTGCTTTCCTAAGTTACCTTTGGTGGATCCATACAATTAAATTATGGAATAACTGAGAATTCTACCTCAAAGCCTAAAAGTTGTTAGGCATTACTTCAGTATTCAGACTTATATCCTGTGGTTACAGTGTAAGAACTGGAGTACTGTCTCCAACTGGTCAATACTAGATGGTTCAGAAGGTGCTAAATTTCATGAAGAGTTATGGAGTGCCTGTTTTGTGCTAACTCCCTTTAGTTTATACTTTCACTTGTAGCTTTAATATCCAAGTCTGTAAATATTACAGCTGCAGGCTGAAGGCAACCAGCACGCTGCTGGATCTGCCTCAGAAGCTGCATATGGGAACTCCAAATCTTCACTGTGGCCCCCAACTCTACCAAAGAGTTGCCTGTTGAAACACTTGTTCAGTCTTTACGGCTCTCTCTTATTAGCCCCAAGAAAATGGGGCTAATAAGGTAGAATGATTAAAAGTAACTATCAATGCAACCTCTCTTCTAGCTTCTTCTGAAAATCCTGTTTCAACCTATCATACAGAGGTCTGTGGCACAACATTACTTGCAAAAAACTTTGAATTAAAGGGTCTGTATATTGACAGTTATTAAGCTCCATCCCTCTTGTGTGTCCAAAACCATTCAAGCCTGGAGATGGAAACGGTGGATAGAATTATTTGGCAAGTCTTTTAAAGACAGGAACTACTATTATTATTAAGAAGCTCACTCTATTGCCCTTTTCTTTATGAAGTCTCCTTTCTACCCAATGGCTTATTCTTTTCACCCATAAGTCAGAATGAGTTAAATTCTCTCATACTGGCAAGTCACAAATTCAGGCACAGGCAGGGCTGCTTATGATGTGAACCACCAGCAGATTCATCCTCTTTGGTGAACTCACAGCAGGAAGCACACACCAATCCACAAGAATTAAAGACAAGTCCTGGCAACCCCACATTAGAACGGATTTTTGCAAACAGTTTAGCACATGTGTTCCCATCACTAATCACAGCTTTAAGCTACATGGGCAAAAAAGGGTCACCCAGACTGTTAACATCCATGGGTGGAAAAATGCTGTTCCAGCAGGCTGCTTTCACTTTGAGTCAGAGATCAAATCAGAAAGGATGAACACGACTGTATACACACTGGGTGTACAGCGTGGTGTGCAAGCAAGGAAGGGATTTAAAAACAGCTTCTTTTTTTCCCCCCTTTTTTTGCAACTGTGCAGAAGTCACTGTTCTGACAATAAATCCCCTTAAGCTTAAACATATTTCCTTAACACACGTATTTATGACCAGTGTAGAAATGCCACAGGAAAGATGGACCAATTGTGACTGCTTTTATTAAAAAGCAAGACCATCTGCCCAGCATCACTCATACCACAAAGAGCAGACAGCAAAACCAGCTGTCATCACTACATACAGTAAGTCCCAATAGTGTGATCCTGGCAATTGCTGTGATATGAATGTTATGTCATCGAAGAAAAACAAATACCAACATGATGACAGTTAATAGGAAACATCAAATTATGTTCTTTTTCTATGCTGATGGGAAAGATAACTTCAAAAAGAATTAATTAGTGGAGCTAATAGATGCATAGATTAGTGGATGCACAAATCATGTTTGAGAATGCAAAAAGGGAGAGGTATTCTATAAACATTCATCACATGGAAATAGTTCTGCAGGAGAATAACATTTCCTCAAGACCCTTCCTGCTCCACATAGTGGACGAAATTCCATTTCATAAGACAAGAAAATCCCTTCTGAAACAGGACCCACTGGGGACCATTTCTATTCCGAGGCATCACAAGCATTGAAACAAAAAAAAAGTCAGCATTTTTCTTTAAATAAATAAAAAGAAAGCCATTATCTTCCATTATCTCTCCTGGAGGAGCTCAGACTTTTTCCTCAAAGTCCTAATATCAAAGGATTTTATCTTCCAAACTGACCATCTCGGCTCTTGTGAATGGAATAAGCTGGAATACAATCCTGCCTCACACAGCATGGAAAACAGACACCTACAAGCTTTTTCTCTCTTGAATTACTCTCTGGAGCTAGTATTTTGCATCCTTGGAGCAGAGGAAGACTGGGGATACTGTCAGTGCTGCTGTCAGCTCTCAAAGCCTACAGGGCTGTGAGTGCAGGCCTGGGCTATTATAACAGAATGTAGCTGCTCAAGAGCAACCCAATTGCCTGTGATCTCCAAGGGACTCAGATCATTCCTAGGCTGACTCACTGCCACAATTTAATGGATATGATAAAAAAAATGAAGAGATCAGATTTTTTCAAAGTGAATGGAAGGAGGATTTGATCCTACTGAGCATTATGTAGGATTTCCATAGGGTTATTGTGAGAGCTGAATAAACCAGGCCGTAACTAAAAATTGTTTCAACACTGAAGGAACAAAGCTACACAAGCAGACACTATGAGCATCAGCTCTCAGTTTGCATGAAGTGAATGCTATTCATTAAGAAAAATCTAAAGAAATGCTTTGTCACCAGGCATTAAATAAGGTGCTAATTCCATTTCCTGTCGGGGTTGTATTTCTCTCCTGTATTTCTAAGCTTCATGGAATAATAGTACTGTTCTCAAGCCAGGAAATATTCATACAAAATTTATTTCTTAGGATATAATGGATGTCTTGTTTGAAGGTAGAAAGGAATTTGGCAATGTTTCAGTTTATCATCTACATCTAAACAAATACACAGGAAAAATCTGTGCTCTTTTTTTTTTTTGCCTAAGAGAGAGTTTAACAAATCCTGAATTGATGAAAGCAAGGTTCATGTTCTTATCAGAGTTTAAAGTTTCCACATTTCAAATGGACTAAGTCTTTCTTGGCCTTTGTTTTCTTCTTCTTATCAACACTTTTCTTGATGGCATAACCTCCGGTTCCTTCAGGCCTTTAAAGAATGAATGTACATCAAAGGATCACCAGAAGACCGACAGCACGAGAACAGTAAATCTCCAAAGCCATGCTGTGGCACTACCATTGCAGAAAGATTACAAAGCACCATTAGAAATCACAGAGAGTTTTGCCTAAAAAGCTCAAACAGATCCTGGTAACTTTTTGCCATGCTCCCATCACTGGAGACTTTTTTTTTCCCCATACAGTGATGAGAGATGCATTTTGATCCAAGCTATTTGGAACCATGTCCAGCATTCCCAGTGGTTCTGGAAACTCTTATTTCAACAGATGGACTTTAGAAACAATTCTGAGAAGTTCAAAGAGCTTCTATACATATACAGGTGATGCTAAGATCCATGCAATTCATTATCTTGTCACCAGCAAGAAGAAAGGTTTAGCAGCTGAAACACCTTCTGACCAAAAGATGAGAATGCATTTCTCCCCTCTTCCCTTCAACTGCTCTGTGATCCCCATGAGAAGCACCCTCTAGCCTCCAGCCAAGCCCTTCTCTTCCCTTGAAAAAGCTTCAGCCCCCATTTCAAACATCCTGCCTGCCTGAGTAGGGAGTGCTGCTGTCATTGTGACACAAGGAGTTCTCTGGGGGGTACCAGAGTGAAACATGTAAGCATTTAAATAAAGATTCACAGAATGATTGTGGTTGGAAGGGACCTCAAAGCCCATCTAGTTCCAAACCCCTGCCATGGGCAGGGACACCCTCCAGTAGCCCAGGGTGTCCAAAGCCCCATCCAGCCCAGCTAGGGTTGCCAGGGAGCAGGCAGCCACAGCTTCTCTGGGCACCTTGTTCCAATGAATAGAAGCATTCACTCAACTGAAACCACTAGTGATGACTGTGTTTCAGGTGAGCTCAGAGTTTTAAGTTAACTTCCCAAACAATGCCCTGACATTGCCTTTAGCCCTGTGAGGTCAACTTTCTTTGGTTTTCTCCTTAATGCAGGAGATACAAATAAAACTGCACAGGGAAACTTCCCTGTGCACACCTGACTTGTATATATTTCAGTCTTTCTAATGTCTAGTGTCTGAACTCAACAGCAAGCAAACAACAGCCACATATAATGTAGCAATGTGACAGCTTCCCAACTGAAATATCAATGTCTCATTCACCAGGATGGAAACAATGGCAAGAATCATTCAACCATTTAAAACACCTTTCACATTAAACTAAGCACTAGGTGGAGATCAAAGTCATTTATGGGTCTGTGGGAAATGAACCTTGAAGCAATGCAACCAGTGGAAAAATGTCAAAGTTTAACCTGGGATAGTTTGGCTGCATCTATCAAGAGGAGAGATCTCCCTAAAAAGATTATAAATAAGCAAACCAAGGATGTAAGAATAGAACAGAAACAAACAACATCCAAGCCAAGCAAATGAAGGATACATAGACAGCAAATGCCAGAAACTTTCCACATTCTTGTAAGGATGTTCTGCCCCACTCCTTGAGCACCTGTAAAGCATCCTGCTGGCCCTCTACTTCCAAAGGGATCCAGTAGCTTGTTAAAATCTGACATGGCACCTGTCAGTGTTCCTCAAGATCAGCTAAGTTGTGCAATTAAATTAATTTCCTGTCAAATGTTTGGTCACTGAAAGAGAGCTCAGGCCAAACTAAACTAAGATCAGTGTCAACAAGTTGCCATTAATAGCATTAAAACCCCAAGAGCAAAACAAGGATCCACTTCAGAATGGGATGAAACTTTTAGAGAGTTTTTTCCCTGTGAATATGTAGAGCAAAAATTACAAATTCAGTGGTTTATATGAAAATGGAAAAATTAATTTGGAAAAGACCCCCCAAGGAAAATAGGACGTGGCTATTGAAAACAAGTAGAAGGGCAGGAAAGGGTCAGAAGATGGGAGAACTGCATGAGATAGAACTGTGTGTATAGTTTGAGCTCTACTGTCAAAGCCCACAGGGTCACCTCAGCTACAGCCCCAGCATGGAGCAAGGGATGCTCAGGAATTCTTAAGGAGACCACGTTCCACCAGTGAGGAGGATGACTGGTGGCTTTCTCAGCCAAGGGGTTAGATGCAATATAAAATCTGCAGCACCCCTGAAACAGCCTTGAAACAGAAATTTTAACCTCCATTAGCTTCCCAGGAACAGCACAATCCCATTGCCCTCTGGATTTTCTAAACTGTTCAAACCTGATTTGCTGTCCTTAACTATGTTCTTGCTGTCCCCCATTAGTTCTCCCTGTCCACACAGGCAACATCATGCCCCCTTTTTTCTTCTTCACTTGATTCGTGTACTAATCTCTTCAGCAACAAGTACTCCTCTTCCATTTCAACATTTCAACTCTCAACTTTTCCTCATTCTTTTCCAAAGGATGTTTTAACATGGATAAAGGACACAGAATTTTAATCCTTCAAGATCTAGAGTGAGATCCCACAAATCCTGACCATCCAAACAAAAGATACTGTAACTTTTCTGTCCTTTTTATTTGTATTCTTCTGTTAGAGCATTTCAGGTTTGTATTTTCCAATGTTGTATATTCTGGTGGCTAAAGAAAGGCTATTCCTTTCTTTAAATGAACGCTGAGACACTAAGGTTAGAAAAGTAATGAAAATACTGACACTCTTGAGACAAATCAAAAGAGTTAATAATGTCAAAGGCTGTTTTAACAGTCAAGCTGAAAAGGGGAGTTCACAAGTGGGGAAGCAGAACCATGGTGTACTGAAGGAGAATTACAAGCCTAGAGAGCTTTTCCATAAAGAAGGCTCTTTGGTTCTGTGATTCAGAGCTTCAAGGGACCTCATATAATTTCCCAATGCTCAGGAAGAAGCACATTTTAGCCACCAGTTATGTTACCATGTTCATAAGTCAGTCTCTGTTTCAGAAGTGTATGTAGAAATGGAGAAAGTTTTTCAAGCAGTGCATTTGACACCTACTACAAAAACGTCCTTCTATTTAAACTTTCCATCCACTGACACCGAACTATTAATAGCACTAACAACCCAGCAGCCAGTTTGCAGCCTCCTCCTGCTGCCCCTGAAGGAATCTGATGACAGATCAAAGGTCAAAGAACTAATGATTTAAAGCACATTCCAGCCTGTTGATCCAGTGTCTGCTTACATGACCCTAACTTCTTCCCAGTCCTTCAATGGAGGACGATCCAGTTCAAAGTCAAAGATTACAGAGCATCCCACAGTCTAAACATAGGAACCCTCCCCCTTCCTCCTCAAGCTCACTGAGCTACAGCCTTGCAAAAGTCATCACAGAAAAAGAAACAGACCTGGAACTGAAACACACCACAAAGGACTCTGGAAGTACATCCTGATGTGGGCTTTCCTAAATGAGCTTGAAAGACCTCTAACTCAAAAGAGGAAAGTTACCACATTTGTTCCATAATTAAGAAACTGCTTTATGGTGATTTATACTGATGTTTTAATAGAAGCTAAAAGTTTCTTCTCCATGGGATATTCTGGCTTTGGGGAATGTTTCCTGCATGCCAAGACTTGGCTTTGCCTTATAATTAGCAAGAATATTAGCTGGTAATTGCCTTTTGATATCTGATACTGCCATAGGATGTAGAACATGCGTACACAGTGAAACATTTCCACCTGGCATAGCCTAATCCAACTACAGACATTTATGCCACATAGTGTGGACTAAGAAAGTTTAGGACACCATCCATATTCTCATGGCAGGATTGCTTATTTATGAGATTTTGCTTTGGTTTGGTTTTTCAGGTTAGGCTGATCCATGGAAGCTAACTATGCTTTCCAATTTATACTCAGCATCAAGAAGGGGAACGCCAGCTCTTACTTGAAACACTCCTACCACAAATACCACATCACCTCGTTAAGATAACACAACCAACCTTTAGATGTACCAAAATCAAACTATGCAAACTTTACATTATTACTATGAAACCTTAAAGCTTGTTCTGATAAGGAGTACGCTGCATTGAAACCAGCATTTCCCTCTACTCCAGACAATGATGAATCACAGGCTTAAGAACAAAGTCATCTTATAGCCATTTTGCTAGCCTCAACATTTCCTCTATGAACTGTAATCAACTGACAATGATGGAAAATTATCATTTGTATCATTGAATTGAGGTATTAAAATCTCTGGTCATGCATACTGTAATTCAGGGCCTGATCCCACACACATTTACATACATAACAGACACTACTGTGAACAGTCTTAGTTTCTCCAGGGAAGTTTATCATGTGAATAAATGCTTAAGAAAAACTTTTAACTTCGTGATAAGACACAAATTAATTCTTAGTGTTAATTCTTATTAAAGACAAAAAGTAAACCCCTGAGGTCTCCAGCTGAGTCTGTTCTCCATCCAACCTCCTCATCAAACCCTCCCTCTCAGCCTTCTGCTCATGGTAACCATATGCAATTTGAGGATAAGAGTAGTGTGCTCCTGGTAAAATAGAAATTAGGACTTATTTATTACAGCTGGATCCAACTAAAGTCGCATTTGTAACACCCAACAATGACATTCCTTAGCAAGGTGACTTTGTTATAAAACAGCCAAGGCCAGCTGCACTGAATAGTGCTCCTGGAGCTGTACTCCTGAACGTGTCTTTTCCCTCCACTGCCCATCATTCCCAGTTAACTCCAGCTCCCAGTCAGCTGCTGACTGCCTGAGATTCCTTGCCTATCGGGCTTCTGGCAGAGCTCACCTTCTGGGGGACAGGCCACACCATTTTCAGCTCTTTGTTTTTCTATCCCCTCTTATCTGGTGCCACAAATAGAACCAGCCAGCCTGGCCAGGCAGATAGGACAAACCAGCTGCATACGTGTGGTTCTCAACAGGCCGGGAGGAAAAGCTAACCGCATCTTATCACGGGGTTTGGGAGCATGCCAGTTGGTGGAGGTTTTCCTTGCCACCTTTGTCAGGAAGCAGTTACTCTGCTCCCAGAAAGATTCCAGAGACAGATGGAGCACCAAGCTAGAGGGGAAGGTGACTTTCCAATCATGTAACATGACACACGAGCACATCCTGCGCTGGCTGACGCGGCATGGAGGCTTAAGTCACCGGTTCCTGCAGCACAGCAGCCACCTCTGACAGGCCAGCCATGCAATCACAGAGTGCCCAGATGTCTCTGAGATAAACTAGGGAAGAGGGATTAACTACCCTATAAAATACACTTAACAGGATGACGTGAACACATAGTTGAGAGCACGGATGGCAGCAAAAAAACCCCACAAAAGAAAACAAACCCAAAGGAATCCCACAGAGAGCAAAGTAAGAACAGGTTCGTGGCAAAACCCTGCTAGTATACAATTAGTGTGACAGCTTTATGAGGAAGTGGATTTTCTGCACACCTTGCCAGACTATCAGACTAAGCCTATGGGCAAAAGTTCAACATTTTCACCAGGTATGACAGCAGTCAGACAAGCATGGACTTGTTAAAGCCTTTCACACTGTAGAGGTAGGAGGTGAAGTCTCGAGAGCAAACCTTAGTACACAGAAAGGGGAAAGCTGCATCTACAGGTGGCTTGTTTTTTTGATATGTTCTGGTTCCAGTATCGGGAGCTGTTTCCTCTGACTAACAAACTATATAAGCTGAGGGGATCTAACTCCACCTCCTGTAGAGACATAGTCATGTCAAATTAAAAACCCATTTTACTTAGAAGGAAAAAATGCCTACTCGAACAGCTGTGTCCCACTTGTATGAACCATATGGTCAGACAACGTGCAATATAAGTAAATAACTATATGGTTTAAACAAAAAGTGTATTCACTAAAATATGAGAGGCCAGCAATAACCAAGCTCTACAGCTCAGGTATAAGATTCAAGACCTGGAGCAACATCCCAAGCACCTTCCTTTCCTTCCTCTCAGTGAAAGACAAATGAGCACAAGATGACAAAGCTCACCTGCTGACAAACCCAACTAACAAGGCACACACTGAATGAGCAGCAAGAGAAAAATCTCTAAGATTCAGCACTGGCACTCTCAGTTCAAACTGGGATGTGCAAATACTAGAGAGGCAGACGCCACACTATCACTCCCTTCTCCTAACCAATAAATTAACACATACAGTCACTCACCTTCCAAAAGCTCAGTTTCCTTAACAAGCTAATGATAAAAAAAAGTTTCATTTCTATCTGAGAGTTTTCTCTAGCTATCCCTTCTCTGGTGATCTTCATGCAACTCGTCATGAGATCAGTAATTTAGAACATTAAACTGTCATCAGCTTGGAAGTATCTCCATGAACAGAAGCTGCAATGAGTTTAGATATTGATCAAGGGGAGAGAATGATAAAATAAAAAAGGATAAAAGTAGTATCATGCTAAACCCAGCCCTGCAATAGAATAGTCACAGTACAAAAGTAGTGTATGAGTAAATAACTAAAAACCAAGTGAAAGAAGAAATTGGATCCCCTCCAAAAATAACAAGATTGGTGCGTTCAGCAGGAGAACGATTCCAGTGCTTTGTTCTATCTGTCTCCTTGCTTTATCAGGAGGTGCTAGGTCCACATTTGCTGCCTGGCCTGAATGCCTGTTCTCCTCCATGACTCAAAGGGTCTCAGCTAGCCTGCTGCTGGAAATACCTTCATCTGGTGGCTTCTGTAAATTGAGAACACTACTCATTATAAGCAGAAACAGTAAAAGAAACAAGTTGTTGCTGGCTTGGAACTGTTTAGAGATCATATAACATAGAGTACTGCTTGAAATACAGTGACAGCAATACAGGACATAGGCTTTGCCGCAGCGTTTCAGCACTAGTGCAGACAGCACTCCTCTCTGCCTTCCATGATGGGCTTATAACATTCCAGTTTGACACGGATGAGAGACATCAATATCCAAGAGAAGGTTAAGTGGATTTTGAGCTAACTGTAGCTAGCTATATTTAGCTAAAAGGCAGGTAACCAGAGGTAGAAAATACAGAATTTCTTAGATTTAGTCATTCATTTTTTCAGCATGCAAGTAAGTGAAGTGACTTTTTTAAAGAAACCTTAAGTAACAGTAAAACTGGCATCTTTACTTTCTGCTGTATCCCATCTACTTAGGAAGCAGAACAGAGTTGCACCAATCACACTACTATACTATTCCACCTGCATCTGGAACTTGAAAAGTATAGCTGAAACTCGGGGACTGGGCTTGAGGCAGTTTTGGCAGTCTGGAACTGTGCTATACGTGCTAGTTATGGACTTTCAGAAAAGATAACTTCAGTTCAAAGGAAATTAAAAACTCTGTAGTACAGATTCCACTACTCTGTTTTAGTTACTCAGTTACTCTGATTTACTCCTGCAACTTTCTCCATGTTTACCAGCAGCTCCACCACATTCACCTCAAGCCTGAAGCTGTTTCATTGCATCCACCCTATGCTATGCTGTGGCAGATGCTGGTTGTACAGGATCAACCCTTCCTTTGGTTTATATGGGCCTACATATTTCTCCGTCGTCTCACCTTTCATCCTACAGACTGCAGTCTCTTAATTCAGCCAACTCTATGTTGTTGTGCATTAAACAGAAACTGTATGAAGGAGTCCAAACGGCCTCCTGCTTCAAAACACCCATCTTCAAAGGTAATGATTCCACACACAGCAGTTTACAATTATTTAATGCTTCATTAAACCTGTTTTTGTAAAAATAAACAACCCACAGTGAGTCCTTGTTGTGGTCACAGAGGGCTCAATGGCAGGAGCTGGAGCTGCTGAGAGTCCTCAGGTCCTTGCTCTAGGCAGCAGGCAGGGCTCCCCCATTCCCAAGGCAGCTCTGCAACCCAAAGCCCTTTTCAGAGCAGGGGCTCTGTGAGACTACAAGGCCCAGGCCAAAATGAAGGGAGAGACATGGAGAATGGCAGCCCACATACGGGAAGGGACAAAGAATGGCAGCCCACAGAGAGAGAGAGGCACTGTAAGAGGACCTGCTCTAGGTGATCCTGCTCTGTCAGAGGGGTTGGATTAGATGATCTCCAGAGGTCCCTTCCAACCCCTGCTGTTCTGTGATTTAAAAGAGGATGTGCTATTTTGAGTCTTCTATTGGTGGCAAATTTACCCCAATAAAAACCAGATGTCTCATGCAACACAATTAAATTGCAGATGTTCACATGCTGAAATGGTTCTGTGTGGCACCAATCACCTTGGTGCCTGTAAATGGTGATTCAGCCATTTCACTCCCCATCCTTTACCCTCCCCACCCACAAAACCTTCAGCTACTGAGCAACAAGAATATCCTGTCATTAGCCCATCGCAGGAAGCATGACCTCTCACCACTGGTTCAAGGTACATTTGCACTAATTGACTCATTGACTGATGAGTATCAAGGTCTTACCTTTGCAGGTGAAGCACTTGATGTGAAAGTGTCTGGCCTGAACACGGAGTACTTCACCTTTACATGGCTCCCCACATTTATGGCAGTGGATGACTGGCTTTTCAGAGGGGTGGTGAGGCTCCTGAGGATGGGCCACTGTAAAAAAGAAAAGGAACAACCACATGATTTGAATGCAAACAAAAAATATTTTCTCCTGCACATAAATCTATCTTCTCAGACACTTTCCATCAGAATACAAATGTATCTGTTCACATCTTACACTCATCCATTAAGTTTTAAAATACAGCCTTTTCACAAGCTGTTTGCTTAAGCCATTCACATTGACAACCACCTCTTTCCACTGAGGCTGCCATGGAAAGATGAGGAAGAACTTCCTGCACAGTTTCAGCACCACAAAGTGTTCCAGCTTTTCTTTCCAAGAACAGGAGCGTGTACAAACCATCCAACGAGCACGCAAGGCAACAAGAACTGGGCTATTTTAATCCAAGAAAGAATATAATCCAAGGAAAAAGAATGAAAGGAAAGCGATTCCAAATGGTGTTTTGGGAAACTAGATGAACCAGGCAGCCTGACTGCATGCAAATCAACTACAAACATGCCCATTTTGCTACAGCATGTACCTAGCACAGGCAAAGCACATTCATGGAGAAAAGAAGCCAACATTATTTGGTTTTACTCCCATTAATTCCAGAAGAAATTTCTCTCTTTATGCAAATTTGAATTATAAGTGGAGAGAAATGACCAAAGCATCCACAATACAGTCAGGGAGATAGAATTCCAGGTACTGGTAACTATCCCACAGTGCTAAGCAGAACTTGGATGGAATGGGAAAGCCTTGTGTCAGCTTTATTGTGTATTTCATTGTTGTAATAAAACTTTTATGGCTCCACATTTGGCTTCCATAGAAATGTTTAACTCTCTCTTCTGTTGTGTCTGTGGCAGCTTGGGGCCGCAAAAGAAACGCACGGGTGTGAGCTAGAGCAAGAGTGAGTCTCAACTGTGCTGTCTGAAGTGGAAAATATTACCCAGAATGTTCCCAAACAAAACTGTGTTCCTTCACATCTCCCTCCCACATCCCATTCTAGCAGTAGAAAGTTGTCATCTTTGTAATATTGTTCTCAAAGTAGCGATGCTCATCAGAAGGCTTCTGAGAAAACGTACCACTCTGCCCACGCTTCTGCCTTCATACCATTCCTGTCCTGCTTTTCCTGGCCTGTAAAGGACTGACTGCTGAAACACCTACAGTACTGTCACTGGGAATCAGCTTCATTATTTTAAGTCTGTGTTTTCTGGAGTTCTTTTCCTCTCTCAATCGATTCCCAACATCTCCCTAGCCAGGATTATGCTTTTTCCAGGTTACTGCTTATGCAGCAGCATATCAAATACCTCGCTCACATTTGCTGCACCAGTTTCCTCCCTTTGCTCAATGAATTTCTAGACCAAAAGCACCACTGCTTCACGCAGTCCTTCTATATTAGTCTCCTTTATAAAAGCCTTAGTGCAGAAATGCTGCTTTCATTCTGTATTATATGCATATCAGATTAATAATATAAAAGCCTGATATGTAATTGCAGGAGTAACAGCACCAAGAATAAAGGATAAATATTCCAAGGAATACCTTCTGCTCTAAGTCTAGCCAAACTGCTATTTTGTTCTTTCACCCATGCGCACACCCACACTGCTCCCCTCCCAGCACCCCAGTCTTCAAAGAGAACTGCTGCATTCTTCTACTCAAGCTCAAAGTTCTGAACAACAAGTGGTAGCCTCACTTCAACTATTTCCCTTGGGCAGTTACTCAGCTCATACCGGTGAACAGAGCACAGCTGGCAACACCAACCGGTATTTCAATTAGCAGCTCCATTTAAATAAGAGGCCAGTAAACGCTTTGCCCTGAGCAAACCACATCTAACGTTCAGCAGTGCAATACTATTTCTGGAGTCAAGTTATTACTCTTCCAAACAAGACTATTAACTATTAACTTGTAACCAAGGGAACACATAGTTTACACCACGAGAAAGAAAGGAAGAAAACAAGAGACAAACATAGAGACAAATTAAATTATTAGGAGGAAAATTCCTTCACAAATCCAGGCAGTCTGAGATGGGCCTGCTGCCAACTGAAGGAAAGGTAATAGACTTTTAAAAGTTTCTCAAATGAGGAACTGGATCAAGGATTTGGGCAAATATTCCTAGGACTTAAATGTTGCAGTGTGAAATCCGTACCTGCAACATTCTACTCTCTCAAAGTCACATGTGGAGGACACTAACAAATTCTTTATGCCAGCATCCAGGCCTGGTATTGATCTGAAAGACAAGTTTCTGCTCTTTACTAGAGAGTAAATCAATGGTTTCAGGACTGGTCCAATGACACAACTTCTTTCCAGTTCTGATTTACAGCCATTTAAATGAATACAGATACTGCTAGTTGCTATTTCCAGACTGATCTCTTAAGTGAAGCTAATTAAGGTGCTTGTCTTACTGGCCTCAATTTGGCATTGTAGGTCAAGATTGAGTAATTGACTTTCGTTGTTCTCCTGTAAGGAGCTGCTTGCAAGCATTTTCCTTTGGATATATGTAACACACACAAGGCTTCTCAGTGGCAGAGGTGACCCTTTATAGTCTCCAGTGAGGGTAAAACAGGCAATAAAGAGAAAAATCCTGATCAGCAGATTTATTTAAATGCTTCTGACTGATGTCCAGCCAGTTTACTGGACACATGAATTGTGAAGTGGTTTGGGACTGAGAACCCTAGCCAGGACTAGGCTGATCTCCTTACAGGTACCTCACAAAGTATTTCAGTCTCTGCCTCCCCACATCACCTGCACGCCAGAAGGCATCGTGCACAAGCAGCAATGGTGCAGTAAGGCAAGTCTGTATCATTGCTAACACAATAACAGGCTCCAGACAGTATAATTAGCAACAGGATATTAACTTAGGATCTGGATAGCCCAGGTTCCAATCCCTGCTCCACAAGAAGTATCTGGGCTCTTTGGACGGCATGCCCTTAACTCAGGATGACTGAAGTCAGACAGTGAAGCTCAGCTAAGCCTCTGAGCCTGTAATCTATCAGCTTAAAATTATCTTATCTGAATGTTGTAGTTTCTCTGTCTTGAGTGTCCCTGATTCTAAGCCAGGTGTACTGTGAGCCCTACCCTCTGTGGGAACAAATACAGAGGACAAAGTTCCCAGATGCTGTGGGAAGGAGAGAGTCACCTAAGCGAGCCAGTCGGTCCCTGTGGTCAGATATATCACAGCTGCCATATTTCTGGAAGCAGCATTCCTTGGGAAGTGTATGAGTGGGCAAACACTAACTTGAGGAGTTGTGTTGCCTTTACTGGAGTTTCAAATCCAAATGTTTTAACACCACAACTATCATCCAGATTTAAAGAACATAAATTAACAACTTACTGAGGGAGAGGTGCTACCAGAGCAACACATTTGTGGTTCAGTGCTGGGGCTCACAATTGTCTTCATAGCACAAGGCACACACTAACTGCATGAGCAGTAGAATATAGACACAGGTCAGGTATTTACCAGTTACACTACACCCTTGTGAACTTACACTTCTCTGCTTACAAATCATGTGAGATGAAGTAAAAATGTGGTTGTGTAGCAGTTCAGCCCAACCAGTATAACAAGGTGCATGGATCATTTTGTGCAAGAGAAAACACAAGGTATCAGTCTAGCTCACACCAGCAAGGTGGAGACATCAACTAACACAAGTGCTCTAGTTTCAAACACTGTTCCACCAAGAGCACCTTGGCTACTCAGTGAACTCAGTTTTAAACTGGGACTAAACTAGTGCAATGTCTATGCTTGAACAAAGGGATGCTGAAAGCAGGCATACAGATCAAACATGGGCAGCAATTGCTTTGAATATTTCTTATTTATGTTGCTTCAGCACTTTTCAAGATTAGCTATGGAAGCTACAGTACCAATAGACCTCTAAATTGTCACAGCCTTTGCAGTTTTAAAGAGCCCAATTACAAGACATCATCAATTAAAGTTTTCCAAAGTGTCAGGTTGCTTTATAATGGTTTTAATGGCCAGTGTTGCTGGGCTCTGCCAATTTTTTGTTCTTTATTAATGAACATAGATGAGATGCGTAAAGGTGAGCCATGTAAAGGTGTGTAACATGAGATATACACCTTTTCAGGACAAGACAGGTTGAGACTTTCACTCTTGCTTACAAGACCAGCTTAAATGAATAATTAATGAATGATTAATGCTTTCTTAAGCTCACTTGGGTTTCCAATAAGACAAATCAATGTCTCATTAAATACCCAATTTACCCAGAGTAGCATCTATACTTCCTGGGACAACTGGGAAGTCTGGACAGCATTGTTTAATTTCAGGGGAAAGGAAAGAAAAGAAAAAAATAATCAATAGCACCTTTTTCTGTGAGGAATACAGTCTTTGGCACTGGAGTATTGCTTTGTGCTAACATCTCTCCATAGACACATCACCGTGATTTTTGTCATTCCTTACGTTCCCTGGTGAATGATGCAATGTTGACTTGATTACATTTTGCAATGATACTTTACTGATGTAAATTCAAATAAAGTCTATCAGCTTGAGAGTACCCACTACTGCATTTTATGAAAACATCTCAAAATACTCCCAGATCTGCAAAGAGAAAGAACCAGCTAAAATGGAAAAGAGATCGAAAAAAACCCAGCAGCCCAGTGTTCCTATGAGAAACCTAAGGCACATTCTGAGCAAAGTGAAGGAATTCATTTGCTGTGCAAAGTCTAAAAACTGTCCACATAGAGCAGTGTACAAAGGTCTAATAGTAATTAGTTTTGCTGCATCAACCAGAACAAGGACCTCAGTACTCATAACAAACCCTTCTGAAAAGGAAATTACAGCAACTATCTGCACAGTAATAGTTGTTGAGTAAAAGAAAACAAGGAAAATAAATACTGCAGCATCCCTTATTGATGAATACAGAACAGTTAGGAAACCAAAGACTCAAGCTAAGTGACTCTCAGCTGCAGATTCTTGCTGGCTAGACTCCATGTCTCTGCTGCAAGCCACAGAATACTTTGGCTTCTTATTGGAAGTCAGAAAGAAGCTTCTGGGAAACGCCTTGCTATGCATCTGCTGCAAAGCAGAGGTCACAGCAAAACAGGCTGGGTTCAGCTCTGCTCAAAATTAAAGTAAAAAGCAGCTTCCTCTAAATTTAAACTGGACAAGGATATGGGCTATTGTTCTTTTAAACATGATTTTTTCTAGTTATGGCATTCACCTCCCCACCTTCACAAATAGATTTGGAGTTCTGCTCAGTCAACTCTATGTCGTAGCAGGTGTAACTTCAAATTTCATGCTGGGAAATACAATTTCTTTGAATTCCAGCTCCACAACCTCTGGGCAATTTTGCATAGTACTGAGGACATGCTGTGCCCATAGCTGCATAATCAAGGGGACTCTAAGGATTTTACAGCTGTGTCCTTTATATCTTCAAGGGTGGCCTAGCACAGACAGCATGATCTGAAATGCTAACTTTCATTTGGTTAGGGTGGTTTTTTTGGCTGAAAACTGAACAAATAAGGAAAAAGAAAGACAAAAATAATTATATGAAACTATTGCATATTTTTTTGTTAGTTGCTTTAAATTTCCTCATTCCTTTCTGCTTCTGGGAATGAAGGTAAGATGACTGTGCTAGAGATTGCCAAGGCACTAAACACAACCAAATCTTCCTAATGGCAGCAATGCTCTACCTTCTCTGTGTAATAGCTGATAGAGCTTTGGAGACCATTTTTAAAATTAATTTACAGGATTTGAAGTTTGAAACTTCCAGGTTTTAAAACTGAACTTTCCTCTGATGCTGTCAGATGGCTGTCCTGTAACTCCAGCTAGGCATCTGCCTGCTTGGGACAGGACAGAGGGACTATGCACAGGCTGACAAGCTGTGAAAAAAGCTGTTCTGGGGTGAAAGGCACTAATGAGACACCAAAGGACCAAGTTCAAGAACCAGATCTGGCTTATCACTTCTTCTCCATGCTCTCTTTGTAAAGGCAGAAGTAGTAGTAATTTTCTCCCATCCTTTGTGTTCCTCACAGAGGTGAATGTCTGTAACCTCAGGTTTGTAAAGCCTGTCTGTCTGTAGCCTGCACACTCTCTGAGGCATTCCTCTGTGGCAAAAGCCCAGCACAGTGGAGCCTTGAGCAGTTACTGAAACACCTGTTAGGAAGAAGGGATGAAAAACGCAGAGTCATTTTGCTTATCTGCAGTCTCAGTTCTTGAATCTCAAATCTGTAAGAATCCTATCAGCTAAGGTGACCAAACAGTGACTGGGACTGAAATCAAACCTCCCAGCTGTCAGGGACAGATAAAGGAGGTTACTGCGCTCACTAGACACTGGTATCAGACAGGTATCTTTGGGAATTCCAGGGTATCCTGGAAGGAGGCTCTCCCATGAAGAGATACTAGTGAGCTGCATGCCTACACATGCATGCAAAAGCCTAAGGCAAAGCCTAGACTGTAGCTTGCTCGTACTACTGCCACTCAAATCCTATCTGAAGAATCACTTAAAAACTCTCTCTTCCTGTAAATTTATCTGAATTACTCCCACAGCATGCCAATTTGCCTTAAAACTATTTTCCCTGTCTACATATAACCAGTGCAGCTGTTTTTAAACAAGGCAATATCTTCAACTTTTTCTTCTTTGCCATTCTTTCTACCTGGTTCCTGATATTTTCCATAGAAGTATTGCTATTTTTCCCTCACAATTAGCCTGCTGCTGAGAACAGCAGATGCAAACGGGATCCTAGCAGCAATCAGAATACTGTAGAACAGTATTTGTTTGTGCCCTAACCATGGTGATACATGGTACCCACACATGTGAGAGCTTACTAGCCCGCCAATGCATTCATACTGGCAAAGCACCAGCAACTCTCCCCCATGTTAAACCACACTCCTTTTTATGAGGTGTTGGTAGGATGAAAGCTAAAGTTTAGCTTTAGGCACAGGTTGGATCGCTGCCTTGAGAAATAGATTATTTAAAAGAAAAAAAACAAGCAATAAAGACATTAAGAAGTTTAACTGGTTAAATTAGGATGAGAGTTCATATGAAAACAGTCCAGGAAATACAAGTGAAGATATAAAAAATAATTTGCATGAAAATAGGATGCAAAGGTTTCAATACTAGAAATCAGTTTTTAGAAAGAAAAGATGAAACATATACTATTTTAAATAAGAAAACTGGTACGTTAATACTTTCCTAAATTTTTATAAGCATGTGTAACATGAATAGACCTGATGCAGCTAAGAAATTAAAATATTTAGAAAGAGGAATGTCAGGTAATAACCCAAACTATTAACAACTGTAACTTGAAATCAAATTGAGAAGACTCCTATGTTATTTACAAACAAAAATAAAAAGCTTTGTGTCACACACATAGAAATATGTAAAAAGGCTAATAAATGATGAGATTTAAAATATAGCAGGGAGTAAAAAAACAAATCACACAGTTTTACTGTGAAACTGCAAACATGCTTGCTTTGCCTGTATTTTGCCTGCTGTTTTCTGTACTCCTCCCATCCCTCACCTGTTATCCAGAGCTTTGATACTACAATTAATTCCCCACAGAACAGCCTATGATATGAGGGCCTAAGGCCTCTGCCCTAGAATGATTTAAGCACACAAATGGTTCAGTATTAAGGGAAATATTTAGTAACACCTGCTTGATGCCATCCCAAAAGCGATCACATAAACATACACAAAACCTCTGTGTGCTAGAGTAAATCTGTGATGGTTCTGTGATTAACATAAATGTGCTTGATAGATCCAGTTTATTATGCTTTTGATAGGGATTGAGAGATTAAGAAATCTGGTTGCATTTACTTAAGGATAATAACCTTATCTGGACTCAGTGAGGATTACACCATGGATTCTGATATTCTAGAGCTTTAGTGTACAGTTTTCACAGTTTCTCAGTGACAAAGCATAAATTTTACTGTTTTTCAGTATGCACTAGTGTCTGACTACTTGGGCACCTTGGGATATTCTACTCTTGCTTCAAACCTCAAGCACCTTCTCAGTCTGTCAGGTACAAACACGCCTTACTGCCAAGTCAGCTCTACAGTCCAGTTAAACCGTAGCAGTATTCTTGATGCCAATTTAGAGCTTGTCTCTCTAAAACTGTAGCAGTACTATCTTTCATTTGCTGAACATCAACAGCTTTCACCTCATCTGTCCAAGCACGTTTGCCTTTGGTCACTTGGGAGGTGAATGAAAGCACATTCTATAGCATCATCTGTCCTGCCAAAACAAAATGACTTGACAAAATCATTCCACTGGCATTTGTTACATGACATATCTCATATGACAATTACTGCTTAAGAAAAATTATAATACTTTCAAAGATGAGTTGTGAACTGCTTTTTAACTGAATATCATCAGGAGATGCCTTAATCTCAAACAGGAAAAGCAATAGGCAGTTTTAAGACTATTTTTAGTAACAAAGAGGCACTAATCTTGCAATGAAGTATGCAGCAAGCTAAGATGTGCTGCAAAACAGACAATGTTGAAACCAATGTTAGCTAAGCTAAGCCAGTCTTTGAATCAAGAACTGCATTACTCAACGTGATGGTTAACAGATGGATTACTGATCAGTGGTTAGCAAACCCCAGGGAAGGATCATAAAGTTAATTGAGTCTGCCATATTTCTGTATTAGCACAGAGTGATTTTTCACTAAACAGATCGTAATATAAATGGGGTGACAAAAAGATAGTGAACCCAGACGGTCTTACTAATGTTCTGAGAGCATCTTTATTATCTTCATCACAACCATAAAAGTTCTCTGCATTTACACACTAAGGGACAGTATTTCAAGATAATCAATTCACCCTCCTGAACCCCTTATTGAAGGGTTAGAGGAACATGCTAAGAGTATGTTTCTTACACCTAATATCTACAAGTCTGTAACATGCAGCAACTGCTGATCAGCCTTATAAGTGGTAAATTAATGTTGTTTGAGTTATGCCTTCAACACACCTGCCATACATGAGAAGATCCAGTCATTATTTCAGAAGACTGTTTTGGGTTGGGGTTTTTTCCTAATATATAGGACAGAGTTAATTAGAAATTGAATATCCTAATAGAACTCTGTGCAACAATCTCAAACACATCACTTGAGGTTCGTATCAATATCTTACTCAAAACAATGAATAAACAGAAGTGCCAAATTATTCACTCCAAATACTCAAAGATCCTCAAGGCTGCATGAAAAAAACCTGCTGAAGTTAGCAGAAAAAGCAATTGCTTTTTCCAGACAGCATGGCAATTCTGGTTTATGATGAGTGGTGTTACCCATAATAGCACTCAAATGTCAACCAGGTCTCTTAGCTACCTTAGCAGCAACCCACATGGGGATTTCAGTCAGCAGCAACAAACTCCAGTTAGAGTTCCCCTACGCTTCCTTTTTTTGAGGCTGGCAAAAGCATTCCATACAATAAAAGGAATTAAATTCCCTTTTGAGTGAAGTCAATATAAAAACACTAATTTTAAAAACCAATTCTCCTGCTGCTTACCCCGAGATTATCTGAGGAGGACCACTGACCTACTTAAGACACTAGTATCCCAGATACCTTTTGGTATCTTCATAACGATGTATTGTTGCTGCAGTTTGATGTATGCATGAAAAATAAAGGAAAGCCTGCACAGAAATAGGCCTGTCATAAAGATCTTTCAAAACAGAATCTCTAGTAAAATCTCCCCTCAGGTAGCACCAGCAATCTCTCCAGGGGTTTTGTACAAGGATTTTGCAGAGGCCTCTCCTCAGCCATCATTTTTAAACCATGGAAGCTCTGGCCCCCACATTTATATGCTCTCCTTCAATCAAGGATGCTGTAAATGCCCATCACTCGGTACCATTCTCTCTTCTGGAATTCCTAAGGTTGAACTACACAGTCTCTAACTAAAATCAGACAAACACATTTGTGAGCAATGTACTTCTCATGGCTCCTGACTCCCAGAATAGTTTGCTGAGTACAGGGCTGATAAACCAGACATTTCAGAGGCCCCACTCTGTGTTTAACTGCTTACGATGGCACCAAGACCATTTAGACACTTGCAGTGCAAAGGTTCATTCCTTGAGGTATATTATTCCAATAAATAATGGCATTCTCTGAAAGTCTGATATGTAACACTACATGGCAAATGGGCTATCTAGAGAAAGCACTGAGTGATGCTATGGTGTCTTGACTGTAGCCTGTTCCTCTGGCTAGCACCTCACATCCTGGATAGCAAGCAGATGCTCTCAAACCCACCAAATGCTGCTTTGAGGTGCCCTTGGAGGAAAAAAAATACAAACACAACTGCCTCTTTGAACAAACAAGCCACCTATTAGCTTTTATTTGACCCAGCAGATGACCCTTGCTGTGCTGCTGCATTTACGTTTGGCTCACTGCTTTAACTTGCCACCATTTTAAGATTCTGTATCTGTACCAGCACCCTGAACTAACACAAGTCCCACAATACTGCCACAGAGATTACACTACCATCTGTGATACGAACTGGTGCTAACAGCACTGGGAATTAGGGAGCTATCCTGTTGACACTGTTTATAGAACCTTGCCCATTAGGTGCTCCTACGGCATAAACCCAACAGCATTTCACTCCTGAGCAGCTGGTGTGACCCTTATTTCAGCACGTGCTCCTCACTCTGCAGCTTTGAGCAGATTCCTCAGCTTTCCTGTCCACATGGAATATAGTAACAGGTGACACACACAACTCAGCATCGCAAGGCACCTATCGTTTCTGGGTTTACAGCACTGTATGATAAGCCCATGGAAAAGCCTGTGTTATTTCTCTCCTCGTTGGCTCCCACACAACAATGCAGCTGACACACAACACAAAGCAACCACCATTCATGAGATGTAAGACTTTGACACTTTTTTTCAGCATAAAGCCTCCAAAAATGGAGTCCGAATTTGAGACAACACTGAAGCACTCACTTAGCTTTAAATCCCAGTGATTCAATTAGACTCAACAAGATACTCTGCTGAGCAGAATAGGCTTAACACAATGCCTAAGTGTTCTCCTCAGCCAGATCCCTAGGGAGCCTGAAAGCTATCCAGGCTCAACGAAGGCAAGGATTAATCATCCTTTTGGGGATACTGACTGTTCTCTAGGTGGAAAACCAACTTGGTTATAAATAATCCTTTTCAAATTAGTTATGGATTGCCCCCAGAAACAACGAAATCCTGTTCTCTGGCTTCTCCCACCCAAAGGGCACAGTGCATTTTGATTAGTGGAACTCGGTCTTTTCCCTGGGTATGCATTAATTTTTCCACAAAAAGAACTTACTCTCCTTCAGTAGCAGGCCAAATTATTGTCCAAACTTGCAAGTTCTTTCCTACCAAACTACCTACCCCCTGGAAAAATATTTCTTTGCCCTAGCTTTAATGTATATTAAACATGCATAGTTCCACTATGACAAAACTCTATCTTTAAAAGCCTCTCCTTTTGAATTCTCATCCAAGAAAAACACCCATATAATTTGTGGGCTACTCACTTGTATTCAACATAAGGAGTAGGGCTTTGGGTGTGAGGGTGCTGCAGTGGGGACTTGTGTAGGAGGTGGTCATGGACTGCACTGTGCTGGTCACAGTTGCAACCAGCTCAGCAATGGACAGAATGGACCTCACTGCACATAAAACCAGAACAGAGGTGCACCTAGCACTTCTGCAAAAACATGCATGTAAAAAAGGGCAGAAACTTTCAAACATCTCAGCAGGAGACAGAAGAAAGATGCCAGAGCAGCACAGATAGTGAAAATCAAGATCTGAGAGGCAGTGTCATGGTATGACAGAAACCACAGCACCAGAGCACAGGCAAGGCAGAACCAAAAATGATGCTAGGGCAGGAGACACACTGAGGCCAACGAGCTGCACCAAGCAGGGACTGAGAGGAGACTCCAGAGGAGGTCTGGCTCTAAAAGGACTGCAGTCAGCAGAGGAACCCATGGTGAAAAAACGGAACCAGAATTAAGGAGCAACAAAATGAAAGGAGTAACAGTGCTCTGACCCCAGGCTCCTGTGCCATCCTCACATCACCAGCAGCACCCAGTATAACTGGAGACCAGAAAGGGGAGGGAGGAGCGTGCAGAGAGAAGCTGAGGGTGTTTATCTGATCGTGTGCTTACTTTTATTTACAATACCAGAATCAGTAACTAAAAGTTTATTAATTGCCAATAAATTAAATGGACTGAATCTCCTCTACTCAGAACTGGCTTTTTTTTTTTTCCCACAAGACTCACCATTTCAGAAGGAGGAACCACTTAACTGCCTCTACCACTCTCTGAACCCATGAACTCTGTGGTCTCAAAGTGAATGACTAAAACCACCAAGCCTTCTCCTCCAGTGAGATCAACAGCAAAAGCTCTCTTGTTTCTCAATATAAAATAGCTGCCATGGTCTCTTCATAGAGCTGTCTCTTACATGCAGCTGGGTTGCAAGGAATGTATGGAATTTCACCACTGGGAAACAGGGGAAGCCGTCAGGCATGGCAGGACTGCACACTGTGCCTGCCTGACCCTTTGGATACCAATATTCGTACCCTCCTGTGAACTCAGTGCTATTTAAAAAAAGAACAAAATAAATCTCCAGCAAACGTGCAGCTCCTGAGCTGGCACCTCCTTGGTTATTTTGGCTTGTCTCCTGCATCAATGCTGCACACAAGAACTGCAATTTGATACCTAATATTAAAAATCTATTTAGAAAAGCACAGAACAAGCAACACCATAAATTTGCCAATAAAAACATCATTCCTTCAGTTGTTTTTTTTCTTTAAAAAGTAATAAGAAATTACAAGATGTTCACGTATCACTGGATTATTCTTTTTGTAGTAGTTACACTCCAAGCAGGGAAACTAAGTAAAAGAAACTCTCTGCTCCAAAGACCTTAAATTCAAATAATCAAGGCAGACAAGAGGAATGTTCTTATCCTCATTTTACAGATTAACACAAAGAGAGATCAAATTACTTCCCCAAGGTCACCTTAAGAGTCTCTAACACAGAACTCTTCTATAGCTTAGCACTTCAACTACAAGATTTTTTTTGTTTCACGTTTACTACTTTGCAGACACATAAAATGCCTTTTCTGTGGTTTGTACAAGGTAACACATTGACTTAATTGAAATAAACCCCCAAATGCCCAGCTCTAAAAGCAAACAGTCAAACAGAACTAAATTTAAAGCAAAGTAAACCAAAGCAAAAATAAAAGAGAGCTGCCCAGCCCTCCCTCCCCTTGCCAACGTGTGATTGCATAATCTCCTCATGTGCTCCAAAACCAACAAACTTGGAGACTTTCCCAGGTCACCTGGGGTTAAAAGTTCCAAAGTCATGAGTTCAGATCAAGACTATGTTTCATTAACAACCGTGACCCAAATCCCATTATTCAACATTTCCTTGAGTCACGCTGGGAATAAATGTTAAGGCTGCAAGTACACAGAGCACTGGAGAGACTGTTCCAGGTAGAGAACACCTTGAAATGAGCACGCAGGTAACGCTGTGCATCCTCTTCAAGGACCATCCCAACTAAAGCTGTCCCATCAAAAGAAAAAGACTAAAAGCTGCTTTGGGGACTCGTATGGCTCTTGGGACACGTGAATCAAAGAGAAACCAAGACTGGAGCTACTGCAGGCATAAAAACCTTGGTCATAACCTTAAAGGGTATCAATCTCCTGCTTTATCAGAAGCAGGAAGAAAAAACATCAGAGTACTAAATCTCTCTGCAAGACTGAAATAAGACCATAGGACAAATTATACAGGAAATGCTGCTAACATTTTGTGAACTACAGTTTTTGTGTTGCTAACAGGGAAAGTCAGCACCAACAGCATCAGAGGCAGCTGTGAGAACATGGAAACATGGTCTAGCTTACTGCAGATTGGTACCCAGTAGGTGCTAGCACCTACCCTTCAACAGAATCAGGATGTGAGGAACAGAAACCATAAAGTCTCTGTATCTGCTTCCTTAATCCAAAAGATCTTCAACCCTTTTCCTTTTCTCCTTCCAAGCATAGAGAAGTTTGCCATGAATAGATACTAATCCACTTTCATAGGTGCCCATGGGTGTTCCACACCAAGATCTCATCAGGTACAAAGCTGATTCCCAAATATACTTTCACAGGCGAGCAGGTGAATGCTAGGATGGTCATCTTATCAAGAAATCAAAAATCAGGGCTGAATCCTCAGCTGATGTGAGCTCACAGAGGTAAAAACAAAGCTACAACACTTGTCCAGCAACACAGCTAGCAGGCTCACAACTCACACATCAACCTCAACACTGAAGCACTTAAAATGCAGATAATTCAATATGGGCTTTAAATTGCAGGAGAAAATGAATAACAAGACATGTATATGCATAGGTAAACTTTCTTCCGAGAAAGGATATAAAGAGACACAGTTGCCCTTGGATGCAATACAGTGATAATAATTTAGCTGAGTAACTAGATAACAAGGGCTCATAATTAGAAATAGATAAGTACACAGTCAGAGACATGGAAATGTTGTATCAGTCAGACGTAATTTAGGAAGCGCCAGTTGGTGTCAGCAGAAAACACCCTGGCCTCAGGATCTTTTTGTGTGTATGAACTGACCAGGCAGACACTGAAATCATTGGACAATATGAGCATAATGAAGCATGTTAATTTGTTAAAAAACTGTTACTAACTCTTTTGCACTTCAGTGAATTGGAATTGCATTTTTCCTAGTGGAAACCAGCCCCTCCAGTGCCTAGTTAACATCTTTATGAACTGACACTGGGCTGAATGCATTTTCAGCTTGTTCGAACAGCAAGGCAGGCAGTGGCTGGAAGGGAGGGTACCAGCTGTCCATCCCTGGCCTGCATTCTGCAAGTGTACTGCTCTCTGGAGTGGTACTTGTAGCAGCAACTCCTGAGCTTTGGACTGAAGCAGGGAAAAAAGAAAAAAAAAAAGCAAGGAACAGACAAAACTGTAATAAAAAACCCTTTGTTGGAGAAGTTATTTGAAAGAAAAAAGGTAGAAAAGCAAACCACTAAAAAAGTGGTAGTAACTGTTCTCACTCTGCAGCCATGAGAAGTGAAACATCAGTAACTGTACAACAAAATTAAAGGTGGCTTTTAGTTATTTAGTCTATTGCCTGTGTGAAGGGAAAAGAATTATATCATTACATCAAGCATCAATGTCAATAGCCATTGTAATAATACATTAAACTTGGTGGGGAAGGGAAATGGAAACGATTTAAATACAAGTCTTCGGCACATTTTCACCCACTTATTGTCAAATTTTCCCACTATTTCAGGACACTTTCTCCCTCACAGTTGTATGGTGGTCTTTTATTTTTCTTCCATGTTTTTGACACCTTTCATGGTGTAACGTGCTCAAACTGTATTTCCAGAGTACTCCTAACATACTTCGCAATGTAACACAGGGAGCTCAGCATCAGCTGGCTGGGGAACAGACAAGTATGAAAGGATCAAAACTGAATGACAGCTAAAAAGGCTACACATTTTATGTACATGTCAAGAAAATCAGCAGCACAACTACAAAATGTATCTTAGAAAGCAAGCAACAATTATGATAAGCTGAATGATAATGCACTTTTCTGAAAAGATGAGTGGCATAGTTGATTTAAATGACCTGAATACTTGCAGCTTCAAGGATTTAGGGTAAAACTGCTACTTAAATCATCCCTGGTATGGCTTACTGATACTGGTAGCTGGTCAGCAGTTCACCACTATGACATTATAAAAATGATCCTGTAAACCTGAAGTAATGGATCTCAAATCTGCTAAGTAGCCAATACTATTTATGCTGGGCCAGTGCTTTTCATCAGCAAAAATTATCAGTAGACTGCATAATGGTTATGACTTGTAATACATCTGATGCACTACGGCAGGCTATGAAGGCATTTGTCCTGCTCTCTTCAATCTAAACATCTGTGAAGCTAAATTCATGCAATTCATTTCACTTACAGCATTAAAAAAAAACCAATGTGGGTGTTCAGAGTTGAAAACCTGCTCAACATTACTTCTTACTTCTGCCTCTTCCCTTCTTTATCACACACACCATTCTTGAGAGAGCCCTCAAAGAAGTAAAGAACACTGATCTTCCTCTTCAGAACACAGCCTAAACCTGAATCTATCTGTGAAGGTGCAATGCCCCAAAACCACACCCAATCCACTTCTCATACAAATCCAGACAGTTTTCACATCTTCATAACACAATAAATGATACAGATCACTATTACTGCAAGGAAAGATCCCACAACCATTTCCAAATTCTTTGATTAGTAGGAGGTTTCAAGTGCTATTTATATGTAATTGAAACTGATACCTAATCTACTGATGCAAAACAAACATCATGCAAAATCTCATATAATTATTTTTTTTCATTAAAAGATAAAATATGTTCTTGTCAAGACATGGTGAATATATCAACTTTTACCTTTCAAATTTTAAGCTAAGTGCTTCAGTGGTAAAAGCTCTTTGAACTGTAGCAAATACAGGTAAAAAACAATCAACAGCAAAACTTGAGTTAAATCACATGGGAAAAACAACACATGTACACAGAGAAGGAACCCAGATGTGCTCTGAATCAGGTGTGTTCCAAATTCCACCCTTCTTAAAATTAAAACAGGTACACAATCAGTGCAATCCACTGCAGGTTTTGGCACATCACTTGTCAATCAAAGTACATTTCATTTTAAATGTGAAGGTTTAAACCTCAGGTGGTTATTGCTGGCACATTAGGTCGTTTCAGCTCCAGTCTATCAATAAGCATAATTACCTTTTTCTTTCACCATGGCAAACAAGTTTTCTTTGTAGTGGAAGTAGCAAGAATTAGCAGATTAATTTCAGCACAATCTCTCTTCCAGCAGTGTTTGGTTGAGGTGGAATAAAATAAAAAGCAACCCACAACCCAAACAAAAAAAAAACCAACCCAAACCAAAACCCCAAACCAGCTTATTCCAGATAATTATGTTCCTCTGTCAGATTTCCCACAAGATCTCATCAAGTCGGATTGCTCGTCAGTGCCTCTCTTCTTCTCGTGCCTCTTCTTCCACCGTGGGCTTTTCCTAATGGCAGTTCCTTTACCCTGCCCGTGGGCTCTGCCCCTTGTGCTGAAACAACCAACTCCAGCTGCTGCTGTGGAACAAATGCCGAATCGCTCCGTCCCTCATTTCTAGCCCCTGACACAGCCCTGCATTCCTCTGCCCTCGCAGAAGGGAGCTGGCGATGTAATCTGCTCCCAAGTGACTGGCAGAAGCCTGCAAGTGAGATGTGAGAGAGAACAGGAGAGCTGTTCGAGCTGAGGGGTACTGCTGAGTTTCTGATTATTTTATTTACCCAAACTGAGCTGGAATCGAGAGGAAACACAGGATGAACACGGGCAAGTCCTGAGGTGGGCTGTGGCACAGTGGCTTTTCTCTGCTGAGCACTATCTTATCCACTCCTGCTTTCACTTTAAAGCTGCTACCAAATGAACATGCTAATAAATAGTCCTTCATCATCTTCTGACCATAGTACAGAAGAGAGTAACATGTAATCTGTGCAAGCTGGGAATACCAATTGTATTTACTACCTTGAAAAAAGAATTAAAACAATAAAAATAGGAACTCTCACCATTGGGTGAGCACCTGGGTTTGGAAGCACAGGCAGGGAGTGCCACAGGCTAATTTTTCGCTGTGAGTCAAGGTCAGTGCTGTATTCTAACGTACCAAATAGCTCTAAACTACCACTCCTCATATGTTACTCCTTTCTAGATGATAGCCATAAGTACTCATGGAACTGAGGAGAGAGAAGTGCACTGAAACAGCAGCACTTACACATCAATTTCGCTCCTGCGAGACCAAGCACCCGTGTTGAATCTGGGCATCAAACTGACCTTCCACTTGATGCTTTTCCAGGCACTAAACTCTACCTGAGAAAAGCTGATGTCAAAACCACAAACCAACACTTGGCAATATTGCCATGTCTCACCATCTTATAGTAAGATTCAGAATATTTGTTTTCTGTAAAAAAACGCAGGTCAGAATCAGGTGAGAAAGCAAGCTTTTCTTTTATTAGCATGCTTTTATTCACAGTGGTGAAGAAAAGCTTGGAAATATGATTAATCAAAAGCCTAAATTTCCATTAGAATATACTTAGCACATATAATTTTTACTACATATTTAATGCCAACATTAATATTTTGGGGAACCTCTATCACTACTACTATATACCACTTTTTCCTTATTTATAAATTACCTAATTCCTCATTTTAGCTAGCTATCAATACTAAACCCCACCTCATGATACCTTTGCTTGGCCAGGAAATTTTAGTGTTTGTGGCTTAGAGGTGGAGAAAACGCCAAAGGGAAATGAATTGACTTGCCAAAGAGAGAGGTGACCTCAGTAGTAGAGAGCTGGGTCAAATATATTTTTGGATAGACTACAGGCAGATTCATTGGACTATAGCTTCAACTTGACCACAACTCAGTGCAAAATGTGCTTTAGGCTGCATGATGGAGGAGCAATTACACTTATACTGCACCCTAAAGCAAAAGCTACATTCAGCCCAGAGTCAGAGGAACCCCTACTTTTTGAAAATCAGACTTCAACTGGAGCTCACACCTCCACAAAGGAATTCCTTCTCAGTGCTATTATATGTAGGGAGAGAGAAATTAATGTAAAGAAACAAGCTGTAGGCATCAGCCAGACAGAGCAGCAGATGGCTGATACCTGCTGGAAAAAAAATCAGAGCATGCACACAGCATTAAAAATATTTGCAGTAAATAAATTCTCAATGTTTTGCACAAATGCCACCCAGGAGAACAGAAAGAAATGAAACAAGCCAGTCTGCCTCACCCAAAAGATCACTGCTATTCAGTGACATTAAATAGCTAAGAGAGAGAGAGAAAAAGAGACAAGAGATCCAGGCATATGCATGGAAAAAAGAAATAGTTATTCTATTCTAAAAAATCTAGGCTGGCTTTCTATTGTTAGCAGCCTAACGTGTAAGAGAAGCCCAGCCCAGGCAGTCTGGCATTCTTGCTTCTATGACTCAGTGGGTTACTATTAATAGCATCTGAGGCTCAACTGGGGAGCCAGGCTGAACCCCACTGACACTGAGGCATAATCCATCATGTCACGTTTCTGACTCATTGGAGATGTCAGGTTGTAACTCAGCCTGGCTGTGTTCTTTTTCAAACAGTATTTTGTAAACGGTTGGGGGACAGCCTACTGAAAAGCTGCATCTGACCTCCATTCATAAATATTTTATCCCATGTGCAGAGCAGAGTCTGTGGGTACACACGTTTGGATACTGTTAACCCCTTCCTGTGACCCTCAGACACCCACAAAAGGTTTGCTGTGATTACCATTCATTTTGTGTTCCAGCAGCTGCTGACACAGAAGCTGCCTGTCGGTATCTGGACTTTCTGTTCTCAGAGTCCATTACTTCCATTTTTTGCATGTGCTAGAGATTAGCACTGCCATATCTCATCTCCCCCTGAGCTGGAGAGAAGCCTTTCCTCACATCTTTCAGCCGTGGAAAGCCACGATGTTAGACTACAGCATGCATATAAAACTCAAGGTAAAAATATAGGCTGCAGTAAATCATACTGGAGATTTAGGAGTCAAATGTAATTTACTCCCGAGTAATGAGATACAAAGAGCAGACGTTGGTATTGTAAATAAAATCTTTATACAACAGGATGGGTTTTGGTTTTCATCTCAGTGTTATAAACTTGAAGACTAAAATTTACCCTGCTATTCAATTCAGAATCTACTATTGCTATACAATTCAGAATCTACTCCGATATCCTAAATGAGAGACAAGAGAGGAATAGACAGCGATTCTAGAAACAAATCCCTGGTATCCATTGTTGCTTAGAGGTGTATACTTAGAAGGAAAGCAAAATAACCTTTTTTCTTTAAATAACTTTTCACACTGTAGAATTTAAATAGAGAATCTCACTTAAACATACCGTGGGTGGAAGAGTCACAATGAGTATACTGTAGCTAAACAACCTGCTTACATGGCTGTTATTTTCTGGTGAGAAATATGCTATGCATTCAGCAAGAGGCATGAGTACCATACTGAGATCACTTCACAAAGGGAAAGTTAAACCAGTTTGTTTTGCTGCTTCTTGTACCTTGATAACGTTGAAAAATTATGTGCAAGATGCTGAGCAGTTTAGCCATGATTTCAGATTCATTATTCTCATTTTAAAAGCTGGGTTTCATATTTTTATCTTGCTCTCATTCTCCACAGATGAGATCACGGTTTAGGAGTACCAGAGCACAATTTTTATGCAATTTTTTCAAAACTGAGTGATACATATTTTCATTAACCAGTGAAGGAAACAGTACACTAGAAACCTGAAAGGGATAGGGGAATAGTCATTCTATTAAAGAACATCCAGGAAAACACCCTCTGTTTCATGTCCTTGCTTCCAGCAAAAAGCCTAGCACAGTTTTGACTGGAAAACCTGCCACAAGCTTCCACAGCTTACCCACTGTACAACCTAGGTCAATGAAGAGCCATCACTTCTATAGTGTCTTGCTTATGGCATTTTGCAAAATGCCCCTATCTCCGGGAAGGAAAAGCCGCTCGCTCATGACCTGCTCTAATTGTTATCCTGACTGAACTCTGCCTACTCAGAGAAACTAATAATGCAAACATTGGGATTCCTTGCAGAGGACCTGTGATCCAGAAGTGGTTGCAGCGCCCTGACAGGGAAGCCTACAGCTTCCAGGTTTAGCATTCCCAAAAGCTATATGATTATGTATTTCCTGGCTTCTATTTCTCCTGAACAGAGCCTGCTCCAGCCATCTGACGCCTGTTCTCTCAGCCACTTGGACAACTGACACATTTTCCATCCTTTGAAAACAGCTCAAGCAGCAGTGCTCCTTCAGGACTGTAGCATCAAAGGCGGCAGGCAGCCGACTCGGGCAAAGTTGATGACGTTGGGGGAGATTTTCAGCTTCACCCAGACACACTGCACAGCAGAATTCAGCCCCTACCTGACAAAACTGCTCCCTGTACTAGGTGTGAATAGCTGCGGGTTACGCTTCTGAGGTAAGGTGTTTAGTAAGGCTGCTCTTGGACTTGTTGCTCTTGTCTCTCTCCAGGTTCTCAGAGCACCCTTCAGCAAATCTAGTGGTCTGCCCAAGTTTTCAGGCAAACTGCAGGGGAAAGTTCCTTTATCGCTGTCTTCCTACAGCCTTTCCCAGTTTTTGCTCTGTAGTGACTTCATGCTGCAGCACATGCAACAGTCCTAGGCGCCAACCTCTCCTTAACCCCATCTGCTCACCACATGGCTCTGCATGGAACCTGCAGAATGTTAGAGAGCCATGAAGGGCACCTCAGACACCCCATGTTGCCCTAACATAGCTTTTAAACAGTCTAGAGGAGCGTGCAGAGATCCATCAGAGAGAAATACGGTTCTTCCTTAGGACGTATTGGGGGGTTGGGCTCAATGGTCTCTTGAGGTCCCTTCCAACCCCTACAATTCTGTGATTCTGTGACATACTACAACCCTGCAATCCTACATCTTGGGATAATCCCATTATCCTTACTGCTAAGACTCATCCTCGAGCAAATATTGCCCAATGGCCTGTGTCCTACCACAGCTTATCTGCTACACCAGGCTTTGCTTTGTAGCCTGCGTCACACTACTTTGAATACAATCAGTCTGTAATACTGGTGTTTACAATCATGTGTCACCAATCTTTTGGAGTAAGTGAAATTAAAACTTAGCAACTAATCACTTGATTCAGCAAAATATATAGCATATTCACTCTGATCTGTGAGATTTGGGGGTTTAGTGTTTTTTTTAATAGAACCATTTAGTATTCTCTCAAATTACACTCCTCAGAAATAAAACTTTTCTCAGGTTTTGATCTATTAAGAGGTCTGTAGTTCCTAAAACAAAATTGGTTTTCTGAGATTCTCACAAGCAAGATTCTCTTAGTAGGCTGCTCTTCTACATAAAAGTAATACTCTGCAAAATACAGATAAAACTGTAAGAATAATGTCTACTTTACTGCAAAGCCAAGTAAGGAAACATGGGCACCTGGCTTTGCTCTGAACATTAAGAAGCCTGTAACACACATGCTCATGTAAAAAGCACCTGAAACCCCCAGATCATCTTTAGCAACGGACAAGGAAAGTTGGTTATATTATGCAGTGGCCCTGAAAATGCGCAAAGCCCACTGATGGTTAATCTTCTGAGCACTGGTATGTACAAACATTTACCTCTGATCACACATTATTGATATAACTGGCTTGCAAAGAGCTTATGTTATTGCTAATCCTTCGAAAGGAGATCACTCTTTCTTAACACCTGTCTGAACTTCTACACCGTGCACACATACAGGGCGCTGAACTGAGTAATAGGCTATAGTGACAGCGATTTAAACTCCACAGGTAAAGAACCCCACACCATATAAAATCATCACTATTCACCTGCTGTAAATTGAATTTATCTAGCCAAATCATGATCACAAACAGTGCTAAAAATATGATTGTTCTCTCCGTAGCCATTACTGACAGTAACCACAATTACAGCTGAAAACCACTAACAACTTGCATGAAGGCAGGAATCCCCAACAGCAAAGTATATATGCAAGTGTCTTGCTTTACCGTGCATGCCTAAGGTTAAGGAGATTTGATATTGATACCTCTGCAGACACAGTGTGTCTTGGGACATTTAGGTACAGTGAAATCAGCAGGAAAGCGGTAAAGACTCACTAGTTTGAAGAGCTTCCCCATGAGAGGTCCACAGAACAGCAGATTGAAGCAGCTTCTCACCAGTCACATAATTTGCAGGGCAAAGAAACAAGTTCTTTGTTTTGCAGTCTAGAGAGATGTGACAGTATCTCACTAAGCGTTAACCTTTGGCACATGCCTCAGCAATGCGACATACAGCAAAGCATAAGGCAACCCATCATACGGATGCTAGATATACACCACCCTTACATTTAAACTGGACTAATCAACTGTAACAGCATCAATTTGTATCAGAAATCGTGTGGCCAGCAGGACTAGGGCAGTGATCATCCCTTGTACTTGGCACTGGTGATGCTGCACATTGATTGCTACATTCAGTTTTGGGCCACTCACTACAAGAAAGACATTGAGGTGCTGGGGCATGTCCAGGGGAACATCAGGAATAATTTCTTCATCGAGAGGGTTGTCAAGCACTGGAACAGGTTGCCCAGGGAAGTGGTGGAGCCAACATCCCTGGAGGAGTTTAAAAGATATGTAGATGTGGTGCTTAGAGACAGGTTTTAGTGGTGAACTTGGCAGTGCCAGGTTAATGGTTGGACTCAGTGATCTTAAAGGTCTTTTCCAACTTAAACAACGTTTCCAACTTCTCATTTTCACTGTGCCAAATAACAAATTCCTTCTCTTCTGATTCCATATTAAACTACAGATAGGACTCCAAGTACTTAAATTTGTCCTCTAAACGTATGTCACTCCAAACACTTATTTCCCAGTCCAGTCCAGGAATCACAGATGACCTCAAGGAAAACATAAAAACATTCTTTCCAAGTAGATCTGGCTGGCCTACATGCTGTAATATTAATATATTCAAACAAGCTTTTACAACAAACAAATTTTTCATCACCTCACTACTAGGTTCTGGAACTGCTCTATTAGTGGCTCTGATTTTGTCTGCTAGCTACAGAGGTCGGTTGTTTCAGCATGTAAAAACCTATATATATGAAGCTTTCTTTTACATTATTTGTTGCTGTTTCAACAGCAGTATCATCATAAAAATATTAAGCAGACATACAAGAAATTGATGTTCCAAATACAGCATGCACAACTGATCCCAACTTCTGCAGCAACCAAATTTTCCAAAGATAACTACAAAAGCTGGTTTGCTGGTGCTGCTCTGTAAGATTTTTGCTCACAGTTAGTTTACACCAAACCGGATGAGTTATTGTCTCCGCTCTAATGGAAAGTCACATATTTTAAAGGAGAGTTTGCCAAATAAAAAACAAATAAACAATATTGAATCTCCCAAGTACTTATCTTTACTGATAAGCTAATTTGTATTTTTGCATGTTACAGTTTAATGCTTCTGTATTTTACGTTGAGAACTACTCCTCTGACTAATTCACATAGTAACAAACCAGTGACAAACATTCCCTGGTACCAGAGTGTTTCTGCATCCCACCACGTAGACCCGCTCTTTAAAGGAAAAGAACTGAAAAAATCAAAAGCACAATAATGCAAAAAACATTATCACAACCTCCCATTCCATAATTGTCTTATTACCCTGTCAGCTTCCTGTGTCTGCACCACCTGGGTGAAGAGCATTCCCACTTCCCTTTATTCCTTTCTCCTCCCATTAACTCTTTGCCCTTGTTACTGAAGAAAAATCCTACAGAGCTCTACCACATACCTATCATTCCCTCAAACTACAAGCTAATCTTAAGGTGCCTGTCTACAGAAATGCACTGTGTGATATCCCCACCTCTCAGGCACAAAGGAGAAGGAGCCAAGAGGAACCAGTATCCACCCTCTCCTCAACCAGTACTTGTGGGGTGTATGGGAGTGGATGAAGCAAGGGAAAAGGCCATGTATCAGCTTGAGTCTCCTCTTTGGCTTCCTCCATATCTCAAAATCTAAGTTTGAGTGAGGACAGCCACTTCCTATGCCCTTCTCTTTGCTCTGAAGTTTTCTGAACATTTCATCTTTTGGATAAGCAGAGCAGGCCCAAAGAATGGCTTTCAGAGGAGAAGAAATAGCAATTTATGCTTCTCTTTTGCCCATCCCAGTATTTTGCCCAGGAGCAGAAAGGCTAGTACTTCTTCAGCTTGAAACCATTTTATTTACCTGTATCTTTCCTGACAGCAAGAGGCTGTGGTGGCGCCGAACCCCCCCCCCGAGACTGCAGGAAGAGGGGCCACTGTCCTGCCACTGGAATTGGGTAAGCTACATCTGCTGTCCTGCTCCAACCCTGCTCAGGGCAGGACTGCTTCTCCCTCGGTTGTTTGATTAAAATACCAAGGTTACACAACTGCATCGGAGAGGAAGCTTCAATCAGATAGAGAACAAAAGCTGGACTCCCTGTAAACAACCCTGGGGACCAGTAGCCACAATCAGCTCCTTCCAGCCGGAGCTGCTGCAACCCTCTGTATGATGGAGTTACAGAGCAAGTGAGATCTTTCTTTCAATTCTCCTTAACAATCTTCATGCTGTGCTATTGCCTATGTTTATAGCCACAGAGGAAAACACAGAATTTTCATTATTTCTTTCTACTTAAAGTTGATTAGCTCATCTTTCTTGCTAGCATCTAGTAAGAACTGGAACGGCAGTTTGGTTCTTGTTTATTTGATAACAAAGAATTTAGGCAGAGAGGGAGCAGTGAACCCTGCAGAGGTGAATTCAGCAGCTCTAACCCATGCTACATTAATGCAGATTAATGCTAAACCACTGATGTACTACTAAGCAAATTAGCCTGGATTGATCTTGAATACTGGCAACAACTTGTCCCACAGCAAGGGGAAATCTGAAACAAGAAGCCAAGGGTTCAGAAGACGTTAAATATTGAAATATTTTAAGTAAAAATGTGTCAGTGATTAATGTCCCAAGACACACTGTGTCTGCAGAGGTAATCTAGTTCTGAAGTGGATTATCAATATCAAATACTGCAGAAAGGCAGAGGGTGAAGAACTGGACCTAACTGATTACCTTTTCTTTTTACAGTTAATTAAAATAAAGTTCAAGGTAATGGTGCATATTTACTGAAGCAGATTATTAGGGCCTAACCCATGCAGGGAATTTCGGTTCCCTCAGCCCCTCCTCATCAGACTTGTGCTCCAGACACTTAAACACTTCATTGCCCTTCTCTGGACACACTCCAGCACCTCAATGTCCTTCTTGTAGTGAGGGGCCCAAACATGAACCCAGCACTCGAGGAGCGGCCTCACCAGTGCTGAGTACACGGAACTATCACTGCCCTAATCCTGCTAGCCATGCTATTCCTGATACAAGCCAAGAATCTGTTTACCATCTTGGCCACCTGGACACACTGCTGGCTCATATTCAGCTGGCTGTCAACCAATACCCCCTAAGTCCTTTTCCACCAGGCAGCCTTCCAGCCACTCATCCTGAGGCCTGTAGCATTGCATGGCGTTGTTGTGACCCAGGTAGAGCCTTCCTACCAACACTCCCATCCCACCTGATGTCTGCAAACTTACAGAGGGTGTGTTTGATCCCTCTGTCCAGATCACTGATAAAGATAGTAAACAGAAACAGCCCCAGTGATGAGCCCTGGGGAACACCACTCAGCAGCCAACTAGATTTAACTCCATTCACAACTCTTCGGGCCTTGCCATCCAGCCAGATTTTTTACCCAGTAAAGAGTAAAAATAGTCTCAGTGCTTCATAGCTTTTCCTGCACCAGTCCATTCTGCTGCCTGACTCACCACTGAGCTGCCTGCATGCTCATTTGATCCCCTCCATGCCTTTCTCATCCTCTCGGTTCCTTCAGCCTTCCTTTTCATCTGAGTGACCCAACCCAAGCAGCCACACTCTGAAGCACTGCTTTATATTAAGACTGTTGCGTAACCAGTTACTAAACTCATACAGGAGGTTGGTTAGATAATATAGTACATGCCTCCTTTCCCTCAGGTATATGTCACTGTCACATCCAAAGAGTAATCAGTATGGAGGGGTGCATATGGTGTCATCTGCACAAGCGAGAGCTGACAGTACCTCATACAAGAAGCAGTATCACATAGTTTCTAGCCAATTTTCTCTTTAAAATTCCACTATCCTTTTGCAAATACCTTGAAACTTCTGCTAGTCATGAATACTGGACATTTTTTCCACAGAATCCTCTGCATGAGTCTGGCCTCCAGAGAATCAAAGCCACATGCTGAACCAGGCCCAGATTTTGTTGCAGCAAACTACGCAGCTGGCAGTCCATCCCCTGGGAAGCAGCCTCTTACCACCTCCCCTAGAAATAGGAGGGAAGGTGGCTCATCTCTCTTTGGCCAAATGAACACAAGGGAAATGCAGGTTGAGTGTCCTTTCAGTGATTCAAAGCTTCTTTCAAAACTTGGGGTTCTTTTTAAAATTTTCTTCATTTTTCAGAGTACTTTTAACCATAAGTATCATGCCACCATTTAAACTGATGAGACAAGCTTAACTTCCACAACTTTAAATTCTGCCCTTCGTAAGGGGGATGAATTTCAGTATATTGGTATAAAGTAAAAGCAAGTCATGGGTTCAACTGGCAAGACTCAGAGGAGTCATTTCCTGAATGCTAAATTGCTCTGTACTTCTTGGTAACTCCTGACCTTCCAAAAGCCTGAAATACAGGCCTCTCATTCCACTTATGAGCAGCAAGGAAAATATTCACGGAGTCTGCAAATGCCTTATACGTGGTAATTTCTAATCTCTCATTTTAAGGCCAAATACAGACAGCAAACTGTCTTTCAGGAGGGTATATAAGCTGCTAAATCTTGTAGTACTTGAGGCACCTAATCCCCAAGCAGGCACATGTCCTAAGAGACAGACTTCTGCATTTTGCCTCTGAAAAGTCATGTGCAGCCTTTACAATCAGGCCATTTGCAATAATCACTCCACAATTTTTGTTCTAAGTAGGTGAGACTCTGATTCCAATTGCTGTAATTTAGTTAAAGCTGAGACACAGGACACCTTGCAACCTTTCAGCTAGCATGGCAAATGGCACCGGGTAACACTCAATTTCTAGGATGAAAGGAAAAAAAAGAAGCCCCAGTGGTTCTTTGCATTTCCTGCTGTGGCATAATGCTGATAGAACCTGTCCCAGTATCTTTGGGATGCCTTACAAGTGAGTGAAGAACTGCAGAATTGCACATTTCTGGATTGATTTATGCCTTTTACTAGCTAGAAGAAAATTGCACCTGTGCACCAAGGTGGCCCCCAGCCTGCACCAATAGCAAAGAATTTCTTTTGAGTCCTGCAGCTGGTGACTGTTCAGTTCAATTAATTTTCTATCCTAAACTGTGGTTTATAAAAATGCCTAAATTGTCTGGAGAAGTTTTCTCCAGAATACTGATGTGAAACACTGCAGGGGCTGGCAAGGCAGAATGACAGCTGCTTTGTCTGGTTCAAAGCCATAGTATACATTGGCCTCATGTTTTAGCAACACAATTTAAATTTTAGTTTTAAAATAGTTCATTACTCAGAAGTAGTAACTATCAAAAACAGCATACAGGTTTTGGCCAGTATTACTCTTTAGAGTGTGAAGTTCATTGGGTAAAGAGCTGACTATCAAAGAGCTATCTGACAGAAGAAAAAGTGTTGTCTGGATCTGACGAAATGACAAACTTGAAAACAGACCTTTGAGAACACCTGCTTAGTATTTACAGTCATTCAGTATTAACATTTTGAGGAGCTGAGCAGTGACAAGCACATAGAAGTTTTTCTTCAACTGCTAAGTACAGGCAAAATTCCAGCACATCAGCACTTTGGGTTATCAAGCCTGAGGTCCATACCACAAGTCCTAGACAAAAATATCTTTGAAATTTATCTGAAAGCTTCAGATTATCATTTATAGCCAACTTTTTATATATCAGAGGTTCAAAAAAATCCAGATATAAGTTCTCCCACCGCTGATAGCTCTGTGGAAGAATAAACCACTGTTCAGTATTAATTAAAAACACAAACCAAACTTCAGGAACTACCAAGAGCAAGAAAGAGCATCGTTATGACTCTCTCTCTATACACCCACCTTATGCCACACGTTAAATACAGTTCTGTTCCACAATTTTTCAAGGGCAATAGTAGAATTTTTTAAAAAAGTAAAAATAATAATCAAAGGAATGGACAGGCTCCTGCACAAACAGCATCTGAGTAAATGATGACCGCTTATCCTGGTAGAGAAGGTACCTCAATACATAATACAACCTAAGCCTAATACAGGCACAAGCGACAAGAAGGTGGTGAACACAGAAAAACTTTTAATCACCTCTTCTAATTAAAAAAATGATGTGGTTTCAAATGAAATTACTTGGCAATGGGTTTTAAACAAACAGAAGGGCATATAATTTCATAAAACACATAGGAAAGCTCTGGAACACACTACCACAGGATCTTGTGCTTTCAAAATGTATTTTTCAAGCTTGGGTACTTCTCCAGATTAAGACCTGCTTTGTCCCAAGACAGCACAGAGAACACTGCACCTCTGTTAACTATTCAGAATCTATTTTGTCTTTTTATTCTTCTTTCCCTTCTCTCTTCACCTGAGCACACTTGCTGTCATAAAGCATCTTGCCGCTATACAAAAAATAAGCTAATTGTAAAACAATTAGGCTATTCTCCAACCAAAAATGAAGATCTGATGCCAGTCCTCACTTACCCAGATCCTCAGTTGTGTCAAATAACTGCTCGCACAAGTAGTAGTCATCTGGATTCAAGTAGGGCAGTTGCTTCAGCAAGCTCTGCTTAGGAATGAGATACAAGACCTCTGCAATATCTCCATCCTCAATAATTGACATCCTTTTGACTGAATTTCGGAATTTCACCTTTTCCAGCACTAATTCTTCACTTTTCCTTGATCCACACAGCTTCCCAAAGGTGTTTAAGATGGGGAAAGATGGCATTTCTATTCAGGAGCAGCTAGGGAAAGCAACTCGTAGTGCATGTAGTCAGTCTACTACTCACGGCACACTGCCCTTACCAATCCTTCTCTTTTTCTCTCATCCAGCAAAGGAGATTAAGGAAGATATATTTTTAGTGATTATCTTCAGGAGATTACGACAGTATGCTTGATCAGGTGACTGCCATCTAAAACTACTGCAATCAGTTGCAACTCATCCCTGGGAGTGCAGAATTCAGAAGCAAAACCATAATGAGTATCTGAAAATCAGATTAATACTCAGGACAAGAGAAAGAACGTAACTGAGGTATATAAGAGGATTAGCTTAAAAGCAAAAAACCTTGCTGTGTCAAAAATCTTATTATGGAAGAATCATCATCATAAGCTATAAATGCACATCTGTGCATTTCATCTATCATGCCCCTGTTCCGTGCCAGGTCTGTAGGTGTGCTGTGGCCAGAAGGTTACAGTAAAGGTAGAGCACATTGCTCCTCCTTTTTGAGGAACGTAACAAGGCTGGCCAGCTCTGTTTCATAAGCAGATTTCTTTGGAGAAATCCTTTCTGCAGCTTTCACTGCCTATTCCAAACAAAAGCACTAAAGCTTTCCCCTAACTATTAAGGATTGGTTTGCCTGTGCTCTTCCTTTCCACTTTCCTGTGCTGATGGGAGAAGCTTTGCAGATACTGTGCCAACCCTTCCTGCTTCACTTACAAGAAGTATTTACATTAATCCAATTTCAGTGACTTGCTAATCTAATCATCTAATGAATATTTCTCCCCGGGTAAAAGCAAAGTTAATCATCAGTGGGGTGCTGGAAAGTCACAGGAAATTCCAAAGCAAAAGATTAACCCCCCCCCCCCCCCTAAAAACCTAAACCACTTTTCATCATTTGTAAGAGAAAGTTACAGGTAGACCCCAGACCAGGACCTGCTCAGAGACAACTCCAGACTCTTTAGCTTTCACTTCCCCTTACCACAGAGAAGTTAGCCATAGCTACAAAATGGTCCGGTGCAATACTTGCACTGATTCCAGTAAGGCTTTTTCTTTCAGCTGGTGAAAAAAATTCACCAACAGACATAGTGAGCACAGTGAGAAACTGTCATTTCACTCTTCCCTCAAAACCCAGAGTTCAAGTACCATCTACAGATGGGAACAGGCTTTGAAAGCTGTTTTATTTACAATTTTATAGAGAAAATATAATCTCACAAATTCAGACTTTGATCATCTATTATTTACATACCTCCAATGAGGTCAATTGTATTTTATTTTTCCAAACTTCCATGTTGTCTTGAAAACAAACCTGTAATCAACAGTTCCCCTTAAACAGTCATTCTCCTGGGGTTTGTAATCAATCATAGACCCAGTGGGAGAAAGTCTGAATAATTCTGCACCACTGGACTAATTTTAATGGGGTGATACTACTTTATGTTTGAGGAGGAGCTGGCTCAATAAATATAGCAATTTGAGTTCTGCTTTAGAGTATCTTCTCTTAGATCTGAGATCTCAGCAAATGCTGTTTTATGTATTCCTCCTAGGAAACGGAGTTTTCCAGCAATTTTTCAATCTCTCCCAGGTTTCACAACCTACTGACCTGCACACTACAGCCACTTGGTGGAAAAGACAGACCTTCTGAAACACCAGAAGCTTCTATTACTACAGCTGAAGGTGGATCGCCATTCTGTGCCTAAAGCCTCTACCCATGGGAGGTGATGGGTTGCACTCTAACCCAAGTATCTCTCAGCTCACTATAAAAGTTATCAGCTGTTGCTGGATAACGGGTGAAGGATGGTGACATCTGACAAGAGCAGTGATGACTACCCAGCCTGACCATGTCAAGGGAGACTTTGCCCTTTGAGGTAAGCGAGGCAGAAGCACACATTGCCCTGAGATTAGCTCTGCTGCACAAGTTAATCCTAGGAAATCAGAAAGGTGAGCTCTGCAGTAACTTTTTTAACTGCTGCAACACTTCTTGTGGCAGTTTGGCTGCCTAAATCCTAGAAGAAAAGTGTGTCATTCAGCCGAGTTGGAGACTGGCTCCCCTCTTTCTGCTCTAGCCATGCTGGCTGAAACCTCCCAGCTAGTCTCACCTTGACAGTTCTTACACCAGCTACTCCAGTAAGCACCAAACTAGTGTGATGTGTCGTGTAGCAGTAGTCAGAGGGACCTGCAGTCTTCTCCCACGTGATCAAGCACCATCTAAGCTGTACAAAGCATCTATCGATTCCTGCAACTTGCCGTTTGACTGGAAGAGTTGCAACAAAGTGGTAAAGGTGAAACGGTAGAGCAAAGGTCCAAGAGGCTGAACCCACCACACCCACGCAGGGATCTGTTCCTGCACTTGACTAACTGCATGACTTCTGCAGGCAGAGCTACTCTGCCTTTAGCTTGGGAGGCAGTAGAGATCAGCATCGTAATTCCACAGTATCTCCACTGCAGAAGCAGCCAGCCTGTGACTGCTGTGGAAGGGTCCAATGTTATTTCAAATGGCAAAGTACAACCCAGTCCCCTTCTGTCACCAAAACACGTGGGATTGGGAGAGGACCATGGGAGCAGCTCAGGTTAAACTAGCAGTCTGTGATGCTAACATGCCACTGTAGAAGCATCTTGTTTAATTAAAGTGAAGTCGTTCTTCCTCTGAGAGAGACTACTCTAATGACACCCCTTTCCAGCCCTGGCTATTGCTGCTCTAGTCTGGGAACTACAGTCTCAAAGACCATGTACCAGTTGATGCTTAGAATGCAAAGCAATGTGACTCTCAGTTAGTGTTTTTCAAGTACAAGGTATGTCTTGAAGAGCCTCCATCCTGTTAACATATAATATAGAGGGATAAGAAGTGAGCAAAACAAGACCAGGAAGCATCACAGTAACTTCCCGAGTCAGACAACGGGCTGTCTGGAGCAGTTGGCTCCAAGGGTCAGATCCTTGTGTCCAAGGTGAGGCACAAGGCCTGAGAGAGCCTGAGAGTACACACTGTTTCCAAGCCTTTTCCAGAATCAAGACAGTGGTGATTTCCTACTACTTCAGTCAAGCACTCGATTAAGTGGAAAAAGACTGATTCCTGATATTCTTGTGAAAAGAAAAAGGCAGAAACACAGGGGCACAACCCTGTCCTTAAGTCTCTTGAAACACACTCTCAGGAATCCAGGGCACCCAACCCAGAACTCGTGTTGAGGAAATTTCTTCAGTATCTGCCAAGTAGCAAAATATTTTAACATCAGTGCCAATTGAAAGCCGTGCCTAATCCGTGTATTCAGTGCTGGGGCTCGAGCCTTCCCAGAGCACAGCTTGAGGTATGGGCACTTTCCAGACCGACAGTTTTCACAGGGGATGGGATAGAGACAGGACTGAGTCAGACCAGCTACCTTGAATATTTTATCTCATTAACAACTTGATGTATAAATATTTTCAGCCATCTCAAGACCATTTCCTATTCAATCCCCTCTGAATTCACCAAACCAACTGGCTGCTCAGATGATAAAAATAGATACATGTTTCATATACACCCAGGAATAGAGGCTTCTGAACTAATGCTACTAGAACACAAGTAAATTTAACACAATCCACAAATTGCACAAAAACATTAGACACCAAGGGCTAAAACCATAGTAGAAATATCCCTCCATCCTACTCAGCAACACTGAGGATTAAACTTGCCTTCAGCTAAATAAAAGGCAGAAATGTGTAGGGGTTTTAAATCCTTCTACTCCCAGAATTAAACTTCCTGCAAATGCATTTCAGTGTGACTTTATTCTGCTGTTGAAAGCAACAAAACCCCAAGAAATTCAATTCACTCACACTAGCTCAGCAAAACCTTGCTGTGAAGAAAAGTCAAACTAAAACCACAGAAAACAAAATGAAATTTTCCTTTTCCCTTATACCATTCCAGAGGGTAACACATTTATTGCACAGGTAGATAGCCCCAAATAATGTTTAATCCATCTGTCCAAGACAACAGGATTATTTTCTTTCCCACGTAAGAATTCTTAAAGATACTGAGAGTGAGAGAAAGAGGAGGAAGAAAATACCTTCACATAAATGAAAAATTAACAAGCACTATGTCTATTTATACCATGATATATACTTATCCAAGCAATAAAAAAACCCTCTAAAACAGCAAGAGAGAGTAAAAAAACATTCTAACGTTCAAGTTCACACACAACTTGTGGTAAAATTACTCCATTACATGCAGCTTTTTCACTTTCAACACTCACAATTTACTTATTCAAGACTGCAGGTTGATGTACAAACCCCTCAGCTATTTTCTGGAAACTGGATGCAACACTTCATCTACATCATGGAGACCAAAAATCCACATACACATTTTTCATTTCTTTACCTAAATGTCCAAAACAAGCAGTCATCTTCTGGGCATACTGACAGAAGCCATTCTCATTGAAGGGTTCCTCACCAAGGACCTGTTCACTCATTGCTTCAGAAGGAGCCACCTTTCCCTGCAAAGTCAACCAACTACTGCTTGCTCAAGGCTGATAAGACAACAGAGCTTCCTCTTTCAATTTATCTCCATTAATAATTCAGGCACTACATAAAATCTGCTGAGCTTTAAAAAGCGGTAGTGCAAAGCTACTTTGTGGCTTTGAAGTAATCGTGTTGCAGTCCTTAAAAAGTACCTCAGCTTATTATATTCCAAAAGTTCACACTAAATATTTTCAAATTGCAAGAAAAATCCATTCTGTTGCTGCACAAAGGGAAAATAGTGTTGGGATTATGCTCAGATCAATGAGACATTTAAAATACTCGCCCAACTCAAACCCAGAAAGAAAACTACCACCCTTACTGACACATGTTATAACAGGTATATAAGCACCACAAGTTTATTATACATTTACCATGCACCACTTCTCAATACTATGTATCTTCTGGGGATTAAAACCAAAAGAAGAGCCCGGGTACTATGATCATCATATTTTCTCCTGCTTTCTCTCACAATGTGTTTCAGAAGAACTAAAGCATGGCAGTCAGGAGCAAGAGGAAGAAGGTATTTTCTCAGCTGACTGGAGCATGAAGCCCATCTAACCTTGTTATCTTGTTCAAGAAGAAGATATGTGAGAACCGACCTAGCAGTCCTGCTTCTGCCCAGCTGCAGTGGCCACACGTACCTGTCCCTGTTCTGCTCTTCAGAGACAAAGGCAGAGCACTATCAGACTCACTATGGGAGACAGAGTAAGAAAATCCACCAGAAGCCACACAATGACACCTACTTGACTAAATACTTGCACAATGGCTTTGACTCAGATGACCATTACCAGTGAAGAATAGGTTCTTTATTGTCTAAAAACCATTAACATATATTTTAAAAATAACTGAGACACGCTGATATTTTTTCTTGTGCTAAAGGCTACCAAGGATTGTAGATATGATCACATGTTCAAATCTACCACATAGATATGAATTTTACAGTCCACAGGTCCCTACCAAGTTAGTTTACTGATTTCAACCCATTCAAGGTTCCATTAGGTAAGCTACACTATTGCCTAGGGGAGGAGGAACGTAAAGACCCCAAAGCATCTCTATACTGGCAAAAAAAATGGAAAGAGGGGCTGAGTGAAAAGGGTTAAGCCAGGTTATTAAAGTGTTATCAAAGGTAAAATTATGTGTGTTATAACTCCACTGAGCAAACCAACTAGGCATCAGTCTCTCATACAGGTTTGTCATAAAGATGCCAAGTCACAGAATCACAGAATCTTAGGGGTTGGAAGGGACCTCAAGAGATCATCGAGTCCAACCACCCTGCCAAAGCAGCTCCCTATCTCATATTACACAGATAGGCGTCCAGACGAGACTTGAATATCTCTAGAGAAGGAGACTCCACCACCTCCCTGGGCAGCCTATTCCACTGCTCCGTCACCCTCACTGTGAAAAAGTTCTTCCGCATGTTGGTGCGGAACTTCCTGTGCTCCAGCTTACAGCCATTGCCCCTAGTCCTGTCCCCACTGACCACTGAAAAGGGGCTGGCCAATTCCCCCTGCAACCCATGTCTAAGATATTTATAAACACTAATTAGGTCCCCCCTAAGTCTTCTTTTCTCCAGGCTGAACAGACCCAGCTCACTCAGCCTTTCCTCATAGGGGAGATGTTCCAGACCCCTAATCATCTTTGTCGCCCTTCTCTGGACTCTCTCCAGAAGGTCCCTGTCTTTTTTATACCAGGGAACCCAGAACTGGACACAGTATTCCAGGTGGGGCCTGACCAACGCAGAGTAGAGGGGGAGGATCACTTCCTTCGACCTGCTGGACACACTCTTCCTGATGCACCCCAGGATCCCATTGGCTCTCTTGGCCACCAGGGCAAAGATCAAGTCAAGATTTTTTTCTCCACTACTATTATAACTGAGAATCAACTAACCACCAAACTCCATCCACACAGCTGCTTTCACAGCACACACATGTAAAACACAGTATTGAAGAACCGTTACAAAGTCTCTCAAGTTCAAGAAGTCAGCAAACCTCTAAGTGAAAGGACAGTAGCAACTTCAAGTCTGAATAGGATGAAGATACAGTTGCATCATCTTACACTGCATCAAACATCAACCCTCTGAAAAGCCACCTGGGGATCTCCCAAGGCGGCACACTGCAAATTGGATCTCTCATTAACAGCACCATTTTATCAGACTAATTCAGAAATAAGAAAGCACATTTTATATATTGATTTCTTCTTGGTGTCCCTTCCAAAACATACATGAAACATGGCTTTGCCCTGTATTCATTCTCTTGTTACAATTTGCAACCAAGAAAAAAACAAGAGACAGCACAACTGCATTTCTGTCTCACTAAGTCCACATGGTGACAATTTCCTTTCCCAACTGATGACATGTGCAAAATCTTTCAGCTGAATTCAAGCATTGTGCTCAGCTTCCTGTTATCAACTATGTATGATAACTTCCATGGCACATGAGCCTCGATAACAAAAGACCAGCTTTGCAGTGCATTACAGAGCTGGACAGGCAGCGCAACAAGCTCTTGGGAATGTTTTCCCTTTGCTGTAAGTTCAGAAATTCATTCTGACTCACTTCCCTAAAGCCCAGCATCCACCAAGCTTATCCTTCAGTGGAGCAGTGCCCATGACGATTAAGCAAGCAAAAATACCTAAACAATGTGCTTGAGATTACATCTACTCATCTTTTTCTTGGAGAAAAGAGAGTGCGACACCAGCCACTTACCATCACATGCAACTATTAGCTGGGCTGAAATAGCACCAGCAAAACCACCAAAGGAAATTTTTAAATTATGACAGGGAAAAAACCACACAATAATGTCTGTTAGCAAAGTACTGCCCACTACCTCTGGAAGCTTTAAAACATTCCTTTCAACCATCAGGCATTGGCCACTGACAGGGATCAGATACATGTGCACTGTAAATGAAAGGCAGGTTTAAATCACTTTCATAACTACCTAGTTTCTATATTGGATAATCCACTTCCACTAAGAATACGGCAAATAAATAATTGGTTTTTAAAAGCATCCATTAAGCTTATACAAAAGCAGCAATCAAAGCTCTCTGTAGAACTTCAAATTCACTAACATAAAGCAAAACGCTAATTCTTTCTACATTATTGTTCTGTGAAACTTGAGAAAAAAACCCAACACCTTTCACTGTCCTTTAATTCCCACACTTACCTACTGAAACATTTTTAAAATCTACCAAAGGATTTTTCAATATATTATTCTACAGCCTACAGGAAACTGGTATCTGTGAAAGGTTATCCAGTTTCATTTAAAAATTATTTCATCTACCATATTTAAAACTAAATCCCCAAGCTGGGATACAAATGGGCATTGTCTTTGGAGGCAGAAAGCTGATTATACCCATCTTCAGAACTCAATCTGCTAAAGGAACCAAACTAAGTGGCTTCATCACTCCCTTTCCATCATTCGATCTTAATGCAAAATTAATTCTGTGAATAATTCTGGGTATATCTGCCCTTTAACAAAACAAACCAAAACCAAATCAAACCAAATCAAATTCCATTTACCAAATCTTGCAGTGTCCATGTTTTCTAACACCTATGCCCAAAGGCATTTTCCCACCAAGGTCTCCATTCCATGCCCCACTGAGCACTACCACTTCCCAGAAATGAAACACAATTTCTGTGGCACTGCACGTGCAAAGCTGATTGATTTTCCAGTTAATGAGAGGAGGTGCAGGTATGATGCTGCAGCCACACAACCCTAGTGAAGAATGTCACCAACAGCCAGGTAAGTTACGGTCACATCCGGAACAGCCTATGGAGATCCTACTCTACTCTAGCTAAATAATCAGCAAAACTATTTCCTGAAATCCATTTAATACCATCACAGCTACCAAAGTATCTTCTTATTTAATCAAGTATTGAAATTATTAATAAATAGCAAGATTAATAGTAAGAAAGAAGGATTGAAGGGTTGGACTGCTAACCTGGCATGTGAGAATCACACAGCCTCTGCTCTCCCACAGACTTGCTCTTCATCCCTGAGCCATTCCCTTCATCTCTTTCATTGGGTTGTCCCGTATCACTTTCCCCCCTCACAAGGGGGTTGTAACAGTAGGTACATGAAAGACTGGAGTTTTCAGATTCTGTGATAATGGGAACTATAGAATTGCCACAGACAACAACACCAGGGAGTAACTGGTCAGCATTAAAGAAAGAGGTCACGTAAAGCATAGCTGAGTGCTTCTCCTTGATCTTAATTACCTTCCAACTTCATTACCATTATTTCTTAATGATTTTCCAATAGATTGCAGTCCTTATTTAACACTAGAAGCACTCGTTTCCCCTGGAGAATCATGTTAGCAGATAAAGCAAACATAACTAATTCTGTACAACTTCTCTGGTCTGAAAAATCCCATTTTTAGCTATTCTGCCCCAAACAAGCAACCGTTACTACTCTGGCTGATGTGAGTAGAAGAGCACACAGTTATCAGGTTATGATGAACGGCATGATTCAACCAAAGGCTATTTACTTTACTTTATCAATTGCAATGTTTGTTTCAGACTAGTCATGGAAAACAAATATCTTTGTCCCTGACTATTTTCAGACACAAAATATCAGTGTCTGCATTAATGGATCCATCTATTGCATTATTACAAGATGAGGTGGCTCAGCATTTTATTTCCTGGCAGCACAAGGCTAATCTATTGATCTATAATGTCAAGAACACTGCACCATGTATTCTTACAGCCAAACCAATCCTTTTTACTTACACGTAGGGAAAAAACCCAACCGTAATTGCTGACAACTGATGCGATTTTTTTAAGTAGCATATAGTGAGAGCTATATGAAATAGAAAAACTGCTGCACCTCCAAGACAGTGTGATTGAACAACTGACTCAACAAAAACAACTCAAGTGCTTGTCTGTCTCAAAGCTTAAAAATAATCCCACGACTTCTGCGGGGCCGCACACTATGCCTGAAGTTAAAGAGACGCCTAAGCCACTCCAGGGAATAATTAGCAAAAAGGATCCTGGCAGGAGCTGGCAGTCCTTCAGATATTCAGTAGGGAACTGAGGGGGGTTTCTACTCCTCAGCAATCTGTAGGTATCTTTTATTTGAACAGATATTTGAGAAGCAAGTAATTATAGTGAAAGAAACATTGCAAAATTTTAATTTTCTTCTACTTACTTGTGGTCATTGCTATGTAAGAGTTTAACCTGTAATAGCCTGTAAAGAACCACTTAAAGAACAACAACTGAAATAAATTAAAAAATCACATCTAAATGATACTAGCTAGAGGCCCCAAGAGCTTCAGATGGTCCATTAAAAGAGCTCCCCATTGTGTTTCGTTTTCATTTTGCTTTTCCAGACAATCACAAAGGTAGCTTCAAGTGAGCAAAGACTTTCAAGATAAATGTAATTCTTTTAATCAGACGTTTTTCTTTACTTTTCCTTTCCTGAACTTTTGACATTTTTCTTCCAGCCCAGAGGAGAAACACTTTGTAACATTCTCTTCCCAATGTCAACTGCATTGTAAGTGAGACAGAAGTAAGTTGGGGAGCAAAGAGATCAAAGTTGAAAGCTCAGTGTTCCTTCAGTCCTTGTATTTATTTCTTGTATCTTTCTAGAGTGATGTTACAAGCATGACATCAAAGAAAACACCATTCCTTTTGTTATGTATTAAAATAAACCAGATATTATTATACTCTGTCCTCACAACTACAGAAATACACACAACTCAATTATATGTTCAGCCTTTGAGTAATGTTAGAAGACAGTCTTCCCTAGGTCATTGCAGGACTTGCTGAACATGTTAGGTTAACATTCTCCTAACTAATAGTGGATCTTCTACTGTAGATGTAGAACCAGCACTGATGATCATAAGAATTAGGGATTTCTCTTGCTGCAACAGACTCTCAAGGTCTCCAACATCATATCCATTCTTGGAACATAGCATAACTCTAAAAGAGTAACTTTTGCAGTCCTAGTACCCTGTCCTAGCTTCATTGAAGCCCTGAAAGACATTCCTTCTTCATATCATAAGGACTAATTTAAGTACCTAACAGCAACCAGTACAACCTTTTGGTCAATGTCCATCAAAACTAAGAATAGGAGGTTACCTCTCCATACAGTGGAAAGTATGGTGCTGCTACAGGACGCCAGAAATGACATCATATCTGTTCATCCACTGCCAACATTCCTACTAAAACCAGCTTTAAATATGCTGTGTTGACTGATCTTTGTTTTGTAATGAAATAAAGCCTGCAGCACGGCTGAACCCTTCCTCTTGTGGTCAGCACTATCTCCTGGTTAAGCCAGCCACACACACACACACACACACACACACACACGTGATCAAGAGCCATGTCAAGAAACTGTCAGTTAAGCAAAATTATGACTCTATGAGCAGCTCCATTCTCACACACAGGTCACATTCTGTATCAGCAAAAATGAGGCCTGGACACATATGAAAATAGATTGACGGGCCAGACGCCAGTCTCAGAATTTAGTTCAATTTATTCAGGACAGGAAATGACACATAACCTACCATATAACTGCTTGTACTTGATAAACTGAGGTTTTGGTCCTCTTGGGTATCCCATAGTCTCATTTTGCTTTCCTTTTTTTTCTTGATAGTGAAGAGGAATCTTACTCAAATAAGCTCTGTAATCTGGCACCAACAGGAAAAGCAGCAATCAGAGGAACACACTAAACTTTCAGAGATGACAGGACATTAAACAAGATAAATATGTCCTTGACTTGATGACAGGTACAGCTGGGTTTGTTCTTTACCAGTGCTGCTCAACACAGGACAGGCCTTATCTTACATATTTCCAGACATGTACAACATTGTGAAGCTGTGCCTATCAAATCCTGCGAGAGTTACTCAAACATCCTACTAAATCAAGGGTCTTGAGGGCATTCAGAGGGCATTCAGCACCTAGAAAGCTACCATTTTGGGACAGAAAGAGGAAATAAGATGTTAAAATACTGGGAAAAATTGCTCCAGTCATATCATCAACTATCGGAATGTCAAATGAGCCATATGGAATAGCTACAAGGAATATAAGACCACCATGTCAACTGCTTGATTGGTATTTACCATATTACATTTGCAACAATGATTTACAGCATTATTTCTTCTGCAAGAATTTCTTGATCTTACCCTGTCACTACCTGACCAAATGCCATCTATTGAGATTATTTGCTGTTGTCATTTAAGTCATGTGTGTCATGGGCTACTAACAAAAGTCATGAACTTCCCAGCAGGTGAACTTTAAACCCCAGTGTGGGGGGTTTAATAATTTTTAAATAAACTGAAACTAAAGTGTAATGTGAAGTCAAGATCATCCTGGCCATCTTTGAGAAAGAATCTGCTGCTGCATGCTTAGTCATCACAGAGTCTCTATACTCACTGGTACTTAAAATGCATTAAATGTTGCATCTAGACTGTTACTCCACAATGGGAGGTCTGGTTCCACCATTTAGGGGGAGTGCAAGCAACTACTGACACTGCATACTAGGAGGCTGCTTTGATTGGGGGTTTAAGTGTAAATACTCAGTCTAGAGCAAAGCTTTGTTTTCTTTTTGGTTTTTTGGTGTCGACATTGCCACTTGTTTAATATACAGAGATACTACTGACACAAATCAATGACCAAAAATACCTCCCTTTTCCAGGCAGCTCAGCTTCAACATTTCTTTTGGTACTAACACTCTGAACACCTTCAATTTTTTAGTAGGAGCTTTGCCTTGATATGATGGAACAGCTCTGCAATTGAGTCTAGCAAAACAACAAAAACAAAAATTAAAGGAAGGGGGCAAGCCAGCCAATCCGTCAGGCTGTGCTAGCAAAACCTGATTGATGAGCTGCTTCTAGCAGCACTGAGCAGTATTTTTCAGATGAATCAGTTAAAACAGGTGCTGACCACTACAAAATTGATCAGTAGAGAACCTTATGTTATAAACATATGTTTGTGCATATTTTCAGACTGAAACTAGTTGGCAGCTTCTCCAGTTACTTCCTTTTCAACTACGAATGAATTACAAGATAATGCATTATTTTGTAGTGTTTTTCTGACTGTATGGTTATTGAGGATTTTCCTCCCCCCCATTTATACTTTCTTTGCAATCCAAACCCTCCCAGTACTTTTCCTAGAATCAACTGACTCTCAAGTATTTGCAGTATGAGCTGGGGAGCTGCTTTGGCAGGGGGGTTGGACCCGATGATCTCTCGAGGTCCCTTCCAACCCCTACAATTCTGTGAAGAAGTAAAAAATTTCAGTTCTCCAGCTGCTTACTGGATTATGAACAGAATTTCAGGCCTTCCAACTCAAAACAGACAGCTGACAAAAAGAATCAGCAGATCAACTTTCCAGAACATGAAGCCAGCACGTGAGCCTGAATGAAAACAAAAGGAAAACAAAATAATCTGTTTTCATCACCCACTTTAATGAAATGGCAAACTATCCCCAGAAGTATCCCTCTACTTAGATTTTGAAAGGGACAGACTCTCAACCTCCACCTAACATTAGGGAAGAGACAGTGCAAATGCCTACAGAGTACCAAGGAGAAGTAAGTCTTCTCTCCTGTGCTTTCACAGTGCCATAGTCTGGAGTTTATCTACAAGGACCCAGCAGTGAAAAGGGATTTCTGAAGCCACACAGGAGGTCACCTGCAGTAACCAAAGCAGGCAGAGATAACAGCAAGAACTCCCCAGTTCTCAGCTTACCTGGTCAGGAACAGAGAACCAGATGTTCAGCCCCACTGGAATGAATCCCCATGGCGCTTGGCCAAATGTTCATTTGATCAGTAAATTCATATAATCATAGGGTAGTTTCCCACATCACAACAGTATAGGAACAGCTGATGTACAGTAATTCTATGGAGATTAATTTATATTAATGTAATAAATCCCAAATAGAACTTTACAAATAAAATAGTAAAGAGGAGACATGAGAAAAATACGAAATTTTGCACACCTAATTCAGCACACACTGAGAGAAACAAGAGAAACGTTGTATCTAGGTCAACATTAGGTTAAGTGTTTGGCCTATGAAGACTAATTAGCTATGAAAAATTATTTTTGACATTATAAATGTTTGGTAGAGAGTTTGGGCCTTTTTTTTTTTTAAGGTAAAGTGATATTTTATAGGAAGGGATGCACATGGTTCTTTAATGCATCTACCTCCACATTTTTTAAGCTCCAGACCCACAAAGACAGATGCTGTTTGTGTGAGACATTTTTTTTAAGTCACAAATATTGGATTAGACAAGGGCAAGGAAAAAAAAAAAAAAGCCTTTACTTCTTCCAGCTCTAAGCCCTGAAGCCAAATGGGTAACCCAAGGGTTTATTTATCTGTCCAAACATAACAGGGAAAACAACCACCCACACCTGAGTTACCCAGAAAGCTAAACATAGCTCTTTTATATTTATGCCTCTTCCCCCGCCTTTTCCTAAGACCAAGACCATGGTAGAAAAGAAAAAGCAATGGTTACCAAACAAACCAAGATTTGCATGCCTCTTGGATGCAGAGAGTAAGCACTTCGTATCACTTTGTTGTAACTTACCACCCAAACTGTGCTGAATGTGCTATTGGTTTCCAGAAGCAAAGTGCTTTGAGCCTAGTAACCCCTTGCAAGTTGCTACACGCTGGCATTATGTACTGCAGAGTCATACCTGCGGCACCTCTGAACAAGGAAAAAGTATTGCTCATCAGCAACAGCTGCTCAACATCCTGTGCTAAAGCAAACAGAAGTGACATGAGCTTGCAGGACAGCCAAGGACTCCTAGGTGTGCTCAGTAAGCTACAGACTGTACAGTGTTTCCTCAGGTTAAATGCCAAAGGAAGCTGCCCTCAATAGAACCCTAAAACAGATCAGCGATCAGCTTTTCAGTCAAAGCATTAATTAACACCACTTTGAACTTTTATGCCACCTTCCATTACAAAACTCCCAAACCTCTTCATACAGAGCCCACCCCACAGCAGCTGCAAGCTGTGTTCATCTCTACCTGGAAGACAGAAACTGCCAAACAGAGCAGTGAAGTACCTCTCACTAAAACACATGTGGAGTTGGAGCTGCATGACAAACCTGGTTAACTCCACCAAGAAATTGCTCCTTATATTAAACAATCCAGTCCAGTCGAGGGGAGAAACGCATGCACGCACACGCTGCTCCACCACGTAACAAAGTCCACCCTTCATAAAGTACACCTGACTGGGAAGGTGCTGAACTGTTAAGTCAGTAAAGAAAAACACCTAAAATAAAGAAACCGTTCTAAGAACAAAATTCCCTACTCCAGTCCAGCAGAACTTCCTCAGCCTGTTCTCCTTCTGTAAATCCAAGAGCTAACGTCCTATGGATGGCTTAACCTGTTCCATTTATCAATAGACAGCTACATAGCAGAGCTATAGCCCAGGACAAACCTTTGCCGTTTGTGGAGCTCTGGTGTATTTCTAGTTCCATTTGTCCTTTCAGGCAGTAACGTTCCTGGACCTCAAAAGCTACAGTCTTGCAGAGCACAGATGACAAGCTGGAGGAACAACCCAGATCCTTCAGAGGTGGCTCGCTCTATGGCTTTACTGCTAGTATTTCCTGGGTTGAACAGTACTTAAGGGAGTGGCTGGAGCAAAATAGGTGTGTCTGTGTTCCCAAACAGTTTAAAGGAAGAGTGAGTATTTTCCTCTAGATAGTCCATTAGTCATCAGGGCCATGGCATGTTGTCTTTCTAACCGTGGCATGGCCCATCCGTACTGACCATCTAAAGCAGCTGATCTTATTGATAACTTTCTTTTTCAAACAAAAGGTTCCTAACCAGTCTCAAAGGCAGACTGAGAGCAGACTCGATTTTGTCCTGAGACTGTTTTCTTTCTATTTCATTCTGTGTCTTACTTCCACTCCACTGTTTTACTTTCATGGATATATGACACCTAAACAAAAGACTGAGAGCCTGTTGAAGATGAGGATCAAAGAAACGACGCTACCACCTTCCACAGACACCTAAAGCAGGGAAAGCCAAAGGCCCAGGCACCTTCCCTAGGTTCCCACAATACCCCACCCGGATGGAGGCAATTAGGCTAACCAAGTGTAGACTTCCAGGCATTTCCTTCCACGCAGCTGTACATATCCAGAGACAAACTGTTCCATGAACAGCTGAAGTAATGAATTCTTTTGCTTATTTATTTTCTGATAGATTTGTGTCCAACATACTCAACCCCCATCAAGTTTGCCCCACCTCCATGTCACATCCTCTTGCTGACACCGTTCCCAGAAACACTTTCAGTTCCTTTCCGTTTGCCTGCTTTCCTGGTTCCTCTCCATGTCCTTTAAATCCACCCACTGAACCCTTAAGCCTGTCTACCTCACCTGCTTCAATTTCCACCCATACAAACTGCACAAGCTCTCCTTCCTCATCTTTCTCCTGTACCCCAAGTACTAGTCATGTCTTTAGGTTTGCGTCGCTGTAAGGAGGAGAGAGGGAATGCTGGCAGAGCAGTTGTATATCCTAGGAAAGGGGATTTAAAAGCAGCCAAATACAAGGTGCAGAAGCTGGCTGCTTGCAACCTGCAGCCCTCTCTAGAACAGATTGTACATTCTTACAGGCTGAGAGATGCTGCTGTAGCAAGAATCCCTAAGACTGCACTTTAGATGACAATCCCCTCACACTATTTCTCATCTATACACGTATGAAAAGATTCCAGAAACATACAAACACTTCGGAGTTCCTGGGTGGGAACTGCTAAATCAAATAAAGTTTTGGCTAACTACTTTTAATTCCCTACTTCAAACATTAAATCCTAAATTTCTTGAACTCTTGACTTCCTTTTTCCCCCTGCAATGAATTGTCATCGTCTGAGCCAGCTTGCTCAAAATACACTCTCATGGAGACCCACAGAGAAATACAAACACAGGCACAGAATCTGGTGTCTCTTTATTCTCAGACTGGCATTTTCCTCCTCTGGCTTTATCTGTTTTATTTGCTGCCAAACTAAGTGGAGTGCAGGACAGGGTGTTCACTCCATTTGGACTTTAACATGCCTGACTGAAAATGATTAGCTCATCAGAAACACGGCTTTCTCTCCACCCCCATTCTTCCTTTTAATAATCAAAGCACTCCACACTTTAATTACCATTACTTGCCCTCTGTTGTGGTAAGCAGATACAACTATTCCTGTTATACAGACCAAAAAAATGAAAGCACTACATTCCCAGGAAGCCTTGACCACGGCATTTATTTTATTTACTCCACTCCTAGACACAACCAAAACTGGTGGAGCTCTGTGGGTCCAGAAATTAGTAGTTCTGTCCTCATTAAGAGACAAGGTCCTGGAGTATTCTCCAGTTAACGATATTTGCATCATTTGCATTTAGGTGAAGAGATGAAAAAGAAGGAAGATGAGAATGATTCAATGTATATCTACATACTGTAAAAGCCACCACGCTCTCACTAGCTATGCATTATTTGCAGGTATAGCATTGGACACCATATTGGATCCACATATTAAGTCTTCTAAATGGCTATGTATGTACACACACATCACCTCTGCAATAAATTGATTATATGTTGATTTTCATCGACGACGAATTACCTGACTGTACCCAGCGGTTTAGCACATCATGTGAGAAGTGACCACTTCTCTCACACAGTACTAGCCTGGAGTCTCTAATTCCTGTACACGTTTCCCAGCAGTGAAGGTCTAGCCTCCAGAAACTCTCCAGAGCCTGAAATCCACCAGTGTGCTGTCATAAACACTGTATGTTGTTCCCATGAAAAAAACAACACGCAAATCTCGCCAAGTGACACGGCTTTGAAACACTGCAGTCTGTTACGCTCAGCAGAGATGTTTTTGTTGGCTATTAAAGCTCAGCAGAGACTTGCTGGCTATTAGTTCTCCAGCAATTTCATCGGATTTAGCTTATTCCATCCTACACAGTTCTCATGCCCATTGTTATTCCTACAAAGTGACTGAGAATAATCAATCCCCATGCTGCACAGGATATGCAGAACTACACTAGTGCCAGAAAAACAGAAAGACAAGAGTGTTCTCCATGACTCCATTACACAGACCAACAATCTGACATTTATTATATTTAAGAGTTCATTTGTGTTCTTTTCATGCTCTTTTAATGCCATTTTTTCCCCTGCAGACTTCTTGTAACCCAAACAAAAACACCCACAACTATAAATTACCCGCTATCAGAAAACCTGTTAATCGTGAATGTTATCAGCCACTTCAGCCAGCCATGGATTCATGGGGCAGCACACTCCTGTTGTGTCTAGTGGGACACATGCAAGGCATGACAATTTCTCCTTCAAGTTTTAAAAGCAGCTCTTCCATGACAACATTAAGCTATATTACCTCAGCCAGCTGCCTGGCAGATTTTATCCCTGTTGAGCCAACCTTTCCATACTACAGATGAGGAAAGCACTGGGCAAACTAAGTGATCTGTCTGTGGCCACAAAACTCTATGCCTGGCTGGGAAACTGAGTCTAGGTCTCGTGAATGCCAACTCCATGATCTAAGCATTAGACCTGTTTAAGAAAAATTATTTAAAACAAAACCATAGGAAAAAAAAAGAAGACAGAGACTTTAAAGGACACCAAATAAGACCGTGGTAAGCCACGGGGAAATAACTTACCCTGTTCCTTCATAACTTCTCTCCTTATTTCTTCTCACTCCAAGTCCCACATAACCAAAAAGGCCCCCAAACAGCTCCTGCGGATGCCACAGCCTTCTCACCAGAGCTTGTTTGTAAGTGGCACCAGAAGAACCAAGAGATCACAGGAGGAAAATTACAAGTAGACTCTTTCTTCCTCGTTACTTCAGCAAACAATTTCCCTCACCTCCCAGTCTAGGCTGAGACTCCTGGTCGCTAGTAACTCATCTCATTTACAGCTTCTAGTGGCGACTCCTCCAGAATTTTTTCCCCATCCTGTGAAATTGCTGCATCTCTGCCAATGCCTCTGTCTCCCAGCAGACACAAATTTCAAATAACTTCCTCAGAGCCTGTGCACAGCAATTATTTTCAAGTGTAACTGTTTAGGACAAGTGTTACGCCATGTCTTCTGTGCTCCGGAAAATGAAACTTTATAGACATATAAAGTGCAGCCAGGCAAACACTCCTTTCTTGTGCATTGCTAATTGCATCTTAATTATAGCATTTTACATGTATTTATGCACCTTTCATCCTAGTGTATCCCAGAGCACTTTGTAAACTGTCACACGGTTTTAAAAGGAAGCCTGTATTAATACAGAGCTACTAGTACCCAGACATCTCTAGAATCCAGGGCAGCAGCTGTAGATAAAAAATTGATTATGAGAGAGATTTGGTCCAACGGCAGAACACTGAATCTCTGTAGTCAAATAAAGACCTTCCCTCCCCCTTCAGACATCATTTGAAATTCTTGCATATCCATTTCATTTGATGATCTCAATGTTTTAAAAACATTAATTAACTTGTACAGTATTTTAATTAGGTAAGGCATAAATAAAGATCTAAAACCTGCAATGCCTCTGCTAGTAGTCAAGAGGAAGTGCTCAAGGGAAAAAACATATAAAACAGGGCAAATATTGAGCAATCCTTCCAGAGTCTCTCTCACATTGCAGCAAAACAGTGTTTTAGTGGGAGACTGCCTCCAGAACAGCATTTAGCAGCTACCAATACACCTAATTTCTGGATTTTTATAGAATCACAGAATCCCAGACTGGTTTGAGTCGGAAGGGACCTCAAAGCCCATCCAGTTCCAAGCCCCAGCCATGGGCAATGCTTCCACTAGCCCATGTTGCCCAAAGGCCCATCCAGCCTGGCCTTTTTTCTAACTCATTTTGGAATACCTCCTTCCTTTTCATTGCTTTGAAGTCTGAAGTTCCAAAAAAGCATTCTTTGCTTTTAAGCCTGTCGCCTGCTGATTTGATCAGGTTGAGGCCAAAATTCTTACATCCTCAGGAAAAGATTAAAATAAAATATTTTTTTAAAAATTATTCTCTACAGGATTTCTCTGCACAAAGATTTTAGAATACTTTTTTGTATGTCTCAACACCACTCAGTTTTACAGGTAAACAAGCATAGAAGATAAATTTTTCCAACAAAGTAATCTGAAACAAGACTTTACATCTGCAATAATACAATCTGTTTATTTTTAGATCTCTAATTTTAGGCAGCTAGTTTTAAATGTTCCACCCAGAGAAAGGCTAAGTTATTTTCTGAGGTCACACACTGAGCTAGTGACAGCCCTAATGAGAAAACCCAGGCATCCTTGTCCTTACAATCATTATCAGAAGGTAAAGAGAAGGAGTAAATTGCATGCTCCCCAACATATCCATGCAGGAAGGAAGGAGGCTGAGTCAAGTCTCGTGTGATTTCAATGTACGCTTGCAAGAAATGCAGATACTCTTGCTGTGATACACCGAGCTTTAAATAGTTTCTAGGACTAAAATGGCAGTCTCCCATTACACTTCATTTAAAGATTTACTTAACAATTTCATCTTTCTTTAGGCTAAGCTAAGTGTTTGCAAAGCTACAATAACATCCAACCTTCCATCTGCTTTTCCACACTCAAGGTAGCTCAGGAACTTGCTGACACTGATTGCTTTCCCCTGACTTGGCTTTTAATTCAGGCACCAGGCAACAGATCACAAATGGATAACATGAAGATAAAACATTTGGCAGACACTTGACTGTCATATGCTTTCTGTTGCCAAGAAACAAAATAGGACCTACTAAAATCGTCTCACTAATTAACTTTTCTATAATTCTATTTTTATTGGCATCTTGTTGGTTAATCAAATGCTTTTTCTTTTAGAAGCAAAGTGTGTTAAGCTTAGAGTGACTTTAGTACCATCAGAGGCTGGCATTTAAGAGATCTTTACAATAAATAACTTTGGACCAGATCCTCATCTAGATCTGGTTGATTTTGCTCCCTGATACTAAAAACCTCACATTTCTCTTTGATAAAGATGATATAAGTGGAGGGGTTAGTATACATCAGCTGACAGTCTGAATCCTGGTTTCTTGCTACATTTTTCCTTCAGGCTTTGTGGATTTCCTAAACGATAGCACTGAAATCCTGATCTGTTGTTTTCAGTCATTGCTTTTAAAAGTTTACTACAGATTCTTTTTTTTTTTGAATGGTCCTAATTTTGATGCAGGTTGGTTGCAACTGTGATTCGCTTGCCAAAAAAAATCCTCAAGGAAAAGAAAAATATTTACATTCTGTCAGTGGCAGAATAATATTTACATCCTTGATTTTTTTCCAAGAAGGAAACCCTCAAAGATGTCAGCCTGGCTGAAGGTTTAATTCACAACGAGTCATGGCTGTGAAGGTCATCAGAAAACAAAAAACTGGTCTCAGTTACACTAAAATAAAGCCCAGGTCTGCAAGCACCATATATAAAAGAACTCATGCTCAGGCATGCATCTTGTGTATGGGAAGGATTACTACAAAGAGCTAAAACAGGAAAGCAAAAAACCACTTTGAGTGTACAGCATTGCAGGCACAATAGCCTTTTAAAAAAAATGATGAGTTTAAAGAGTGCCTCCTCCTGTCCACTTTTTTCTTTAATGTCAGTGCAAACGTTTGCTTATTCTTCAGTGAGGGAGGGTCCTGTTGATGCTCTGCAGAGACACAGAAAAACAGGGACAGAAAACCAATTTTCTCTTCAAACACCCTCATGAAAATGCTGAAGTCACGAGCCCACAGCATAAACCGTGACAGGCACAAGTCAGTTCTGCAGATGTTCTTCTCCAGCCTGAACAGAAGCGGCAATATCAGTGTACGACACATCACACCTGACTGTCAGCTCAGGGACTCCTCATCTGGGACATGACACACCAGGATGTGAACAATACTCAGTTACTGGCTTCGTACAGTTCCTGGGCTATCACAGGGTCCTGAGGCCATCCCCATTCTCAGCCACCAGTGTCCCACATGCCTTTAACATGGAAGTTTATTTAATTTACTAATGTCTTTGTGATATTACATCCTTTGCAAGAATGAAAGGAATATACTAATGCTATCATAGAATGGCATGGGCTGGAAGGGGCCCCACGGATCATAAGAGTTACAACCCCCCTGCCACAGGCAGGGCCACCAACCTCAGGCCTGGAGCTACACAAGGTTGCCCAGGGCCCCATCCAACCTGGCCTTGAACACTTCCAGGGATGGGGCATCCACCACCTCACCTTTCTCTAAAGCAAAGACTTCACTGTTCTTTTTTATAATAATTTAAGTGTGGCACTGAGCAGAAAAATACCATACCCAGGTGGAAGGAATGGGTGCAACTTTCCAGTGTACCACATTTGGTTGTCAGCAATCACAGGCCGTAACACCACACAACTCCTTACAAAACCCGATCAAGTCCCAGCTTAAAAGAGGTAACATTTACAAGTTCCACTGGATGGCTGATCTAAGGATTCATTTTCTTCCAACTCCTGTGCTAAATTTATTAATGGGATGGTAATAAACTTTTTGCTTGTGACAACATCATCCATTAGTTAAAACGGCTCTTCTTCCCTCACAAGTGTCATATAATTTTAGATGTGTGTCCTGACAGATACATTTTCTCTTTTGCTAGGCTAAAGCAACACATACTTCAGAGACCTACTCACCACCATCCTGTCATCAAAGCAAGCATCAATATTCTTCTCTGCAGTCACTGACCCCCCCCGGTACATTCCTAACTACAGTGAAAATCCTTCATCTGACTCCCCAAGCACACAAAGGTCTCTTACTTGGTAAAACTGAACTCCAACCTATTTCTGTGATTTCCCTGAACTCCTCTGTACAAGATGCTAATCCCCACTTGACACTGAGCGTGCCTCCCAAATGTGTGTCACCAGCACACTTCATTAGCAAACTGCTGTTTCGCTTGTCCACCTTACTCATGCCTGAATTGTAATCTCTTCCACCTTAATTAGTAATTTCTCAAGAATAAATATCCAAGCTTAACAAACTTTTCCACATTTGATTTGCCCTGTTTTGTATGACCATGTCAGGAAAAAAACCCTCTTTTCAGTCACTCTTGTGCTAAGCTGTTCTGGTGGCTCAAGTCAAAAGCATTCTGTACCCAGACTGAAAAACCCCAACAAAACAAAAACAACGTTTAAGTTCTGTCCTTAAGAATTTCTTCAAATGAGTGTCCAATTCAGCTGACATCCTCTACACTTCCAGAATAACAACAACATTATTTTAGGAGAAAACAAGAAGTATGGCTGCTCTCAGTTTTATTTTAATAAATGCCTACAGGCTTCCACTGAGGTTAAAACACTTTGAGGCTAAGATCTGAAAAACAACCACCTGGTAACATTCCTGTACCGATTTAAATCTGACCAGGTGAGATAACCACTGGGCAAGAGACAAAATCAGGACATTGAAAGGAAGGAATTAATGAATCTAAATTTGCATGGCACAGATCAGTAGCAAAGCCAGACAGAGAACCTAGGGGTCTTACAATGCTCCAGGCAGGAACCCTCAAGACTGTTTGTTTGTTTTCTTCGTTTGCCTTAAGTACAGATGGCCCTGATGGGAACAGTAAAAATGAGAATAAATGAATATAGTACCACTAAAAAAATAACTGTGTAACTATTATAACTGTTGTTTAGACAAATCACCAAAATATCTAAAGACCAAGGCTTAAAAAACTGCTAGAAGGAACAAATCTGAAACAGCTGAAGGCTTTTACAGCCCTCCCTGTGCTTTCAGTATTAAGCACAGTTGATAGGCAAGGATACTGGAAGAATCCAAATGATGCCTTGTAACTCTGTTTTTCGCTGCAAGGCAATTTTTGTCACAGCCTATTGGACTATATTAAAATTTTTTTCATTAAAATTTTATTACCACTGAAATTACTATAGATGAGATTTGACTCTCGACCAAGAAAATTTTCTTATCACAGTGATTAAAGGAAGGTGATACAGAAATCTTGACAAGAGGGGGTTTTTACACCCTTTAATTCAACACCGCCTAGTCAGTTGCCTCACTGGAAATAGGATGTCAGCCACAAGTGAATCTGCACCATGTTTGGGGGTTTGTTACTGTTATTTTTTTATGGTAAGCACAGAAACTGAAAGTGGCACCCTAACAGACCTCAAGACTAACTGTACTTACATACAAATAAGCAATAAACAGCAAAAAATATGCAGGATTAAAATCAATAGAGGTTGTTAAGTCAAAAGAGAAGGAGATTTATTCTTCTTGTAACTCCCATTCACATGCTTTCACACCTGCAAGTTTTATTTAGAAGTAGGGCAACAGTATTTGCTTCTCGTTAAAATGCAGAAGGGATGCTTCGCAGTATCAGGGGCTCTACTTATTTATTCATCACCTGTGTTCAGAGGACATGGTTCTCATGTTCGGTGCTACTGCCACATCTAACCAGTCGTTCCACAGTTCTGCCCCTGTTACTCAGTGCCCCATGGCTGACAAAGCATAATTCTGGCCAGGACTTACATGTGGGACGAGAGACCAAACCTATGGAAACTCACATTGACCATCCCTCATTTGGCAGCTCATTCATCATCAGGAAGACAGAGTTTAAAAGGAAGAGCCCTGACAAGCCAGAGCAATGCTTGGGGGATGGAGAAGGAGATCATGGCCTATGTGGATACTGAAACTCTTCAGCATCAGATTCTACCTTATGGCTAATGCTTTATTTTACAAGCAGCCCACCAATCTCCTTACCGTGCCTTAAGATACGAGTAAGGATGAAAAGAATCCAGCTCAAAATTAGTCCTGCCTGTGCCTAGCGACTCCAGACCACAGTACATGGACTGCATTGCTGAAGGGCAGGAGCACCTACATTCAGCAGTCTGCTGCAATCAGAACCCTTGAGTCTTAAAAGAGAATCACAGAATAAATCAAGCTGGAAGGGACCTTCGGATATCTCTACTTCCACGTCCTGCCCAAAGCAGGGATACTTTCAAAAACAGATCAAGTTGCTCAGAGCCTTTTTCTATCAACTCCTGAAAATCTCCAGAGATTGCACAACTTCTCCAGGCAATCTTATCAAGAGTTCAGAAAAAAGCATTTCCCTCTATTTAGCTGGAATGTCTCTTAGTGCAATTTGTAACTGCCGCCCTCCACCTTTTCACTATGCACCATGGAGTCAGGGAAGGGAGCTATATAGAAAACAAGGATCCATACTGGTAGCTGAAGCCAGCAATTATATCTACTCTTGGCCTTCTCTTGCCCAGGCCTACATAAACCTGGTTCCTTCAGTTTTCCTATGTAGGTCACCAGCTTCAGATCCCCAATCCGCACTCTGCTGCAGTTGCTTCTGTGTCAGTGTTGTTGTTGCACAGGAGGGTGAGGGTAAAGCTGGAGAAAACTGGAAACCATTCCTGAGGTCACTCTCGATGCTGAACAGAGGGGAGCAATCACTTCCCTTGATCCTCCAGCTACATCCTTGCAAATCCTGTACATCTTGCTCCACTCTGCAGGATGGTTTCAGTGTCACAAGGGCACACTGCTGACTCAGACTCAACCTTCCCATCAGGACCTGCTAGTTCTTTTCTGCCAAGGTGCTACCTGGCCAGCTGCTCCCAGCCTGCCTGGCTTTCCCATCCTATGTGCCAGACTGCGTTTGGCTTTGCCAAACCTCACGAGTTCCCACCCATCCTTCCAGACTGCTGACATCCCTCTGAATGGCAGCCCCGCTCTCCCTCCTGTGCACTGACTGTTTCTCCCAACCTGATGTCATCTGTGAAGATGCAAAAAGGGGCATTCTGCCCTACCTTCTAGGTCACTGATGAAGACACTGAAGAGCAGTAACCCCAGCATCAAGCAGTGAGGTACAGTGTTTGCCACAGGCTGCTTGCTATACTTCTAAACACTTTGAATCTGAAGAGCTAGCCAGTTTTTTATAAACTTTGTAGTCTACATGTTTGGTCAGTAACCCCCAGTCTGACCATACCTATGCTACGTGAAATCAGTTTCTTTGTGTACTGGCTTGGAGAACAGCAAGCACACTCAAGTTCAAAGCTGCACCCCTGCTACACACCAAAGCCCAGACACAACAGGTGAAAGGGTGGTCACCACTGGGTGAAACACTGCAGCTGTCTGTGCTAAGAAAAGCTGTCATCATTTCAGAAGCCCAAGGTGTTCATTTGCTTGCATCCCAAATGGAAAAGATCAACGCTTGGGTCACCAACTGGCAATTCCTCCCTTTCCCCTGTACTAGTACTTACTCCTGTCCAATTTTTTCCTATTCTATTTGCTAAAGGGCTACCAGCAAGGCCTCACTGCCTTGTTATTAATTAATGCACTCTCCTCAAAGAACGGAGAGCAGCTAATATGTGGTTTGTTTCTTCTATTTAAAGAATGAGCTGTAACAGTTAGCCACCCATCCCAGATGAATCAGAAGACAATTACACCCTTTGGTATCTAAGAACCACTGGAACAGTTTTATGAACAAAGGTTAATACAAGCCAATGAGATTTAGCTGGCATTTAGCTGAGCATTTAGTCAGCAATTTATGTACACTGATAACACACCCACACTAATTCGACTAATTTTCATCATGAGTTTCACATTCATTCCATGACAAATCAAAGGTGGAAAAAACCTCCCAATAACCAACCTCCCAAAAAAGCAGTTGGCCTTTTAGCAGGTTGTTTATGGACGATGAAGGGAATCAGCAGCCTAACTCAAGGTCAACTGTGTTGCCAAAGAAAAGGCAGTTCAAAACAAATTCCCCCTGAGATTTGAAAGGCTGGATGATGCATACCTTACAGACACCTACACTGGAAACACAAATCCTCTGTTCTACTCTGAGCATTGTCTGTTCTGCGTAGACACCTTTGCATGGATCACATATTCTCAGAAGCTCAGTTTCCAGATAGCTGTATTATAATGTCACTAATTTTTCCAGCTCAAGACTATTTTCAGCTTCAGACGAATGCTATTTTTAATCTTAAACTCTGGCTCATTGCTAGGCTTAATTTTATTGTGTATTTAATGATGCATGTTGCATTGTTCTCATGCTTTTCAGTACCAAGAAAAGCCTCCTGGTGATCTCTGGACTAAATTTACAATTACTATTCTTTTTTCATCAATCTAAAATAATAAACTATGATGTTAATTTATCAATTAAAAAAACCCCAAAACTTAAGTGCTATATTGAGTCTTATACTCCCAAAAGGAGACTTGATTTTCCTCATCTCCAGGCCACCCATACTATGTTCCAAGAGGCACCAGAACACCTTCGACATCTGTCTTTTAAAATCTCCAGCTGATCTGACCACACCAGTTGCCCCCTCACTTCCTGGTCATCTATCCCTAGAAATACTCTTCATTATTATCAGCAAGTCATTTGCAAAGCAGGAATGCCTGCAATTCTAGAATGGGAGTCTGTCTCCTTTTCCAAGAAGTCAGATTTCTCAAATTTGAGATTAGAAATAGCTTCCAAACTAAACACAGGAGCAGAAAGTCATTCTTATTGTTCTTCAATTCTAATCACGTAAGAAAAAAAAATAAAACTAATCATGGGGATAAGTAGCAGTTTCTATGTCCTGATATCTGTTTTACAGTCTCAGCAATTACAGACACTGCCCCTCTGTGCAAATGGTGCTGCTTTTGGGTAAAACCACAGTAAGAACAGAAAAAAGTGTTTCTGTCCCATTAAAAATTGTTTAAAAAAAATAAATAAAATTCTAGCATATAATAGAGTTAGAGCAGATGAAAAATCCTGTATCTCTGGAAGGCTCTGATGCCTACTCAGCCCCACCATGCCAGCGTATGTGCTCCCTTCCAACACAACCCCACAATTCTCCCCCCCAAAAATGTGAAGGCATCTACTCATAAATTTAAATGCGTGCTATGAATAAAGCTATCGTAAGGCAATCTGATGGGAGATGAGTTGGAAATATCTTGGACATATTTTAAGTGGCTTCAGTGCCTTGGAGAGGTAATTAACTGTCCTGTGCTAGATCTAAATAATACTATTTATAGGTAGCTGAAATGCCTGTTCAGACCTGCCTGTAGTGACAGCTCATGTTTGCAGCTCAGGAAAAAAATAATAAATTCTATTTAAGGAAAAACTACCTTGGGGAAGATGGTTCCAAATGTTTCCTAAAATGAAACCCCTTTAAACTTCTTTCCTTGCATAAGGCCCCTTACACACCAGAGCAGTTAAGCCTCTGCAAACAAATGCTCACAGACTAACAGACCAGGGCCAGACAAACAAGCTTGTGTTGTTGCCAGTCCAAGTGACCTCCAGGTTATGTCCCTGGTCGCCCCACCAGAGGACTAGAAAAAACACAGCACTGTGTTTTGGGATGACAGTATCTGTTCCAGACCGGGGGACAAATGCCTCCGCCTTTGAAACACGCGGGAGAAGCTTTAGCCGTCCTCAGAACAGAATGAGAATCACCTACACAAGTCCCACCATGCTCGGCGAGAATGCGAGGAAGCAGAGAGGCATCCACCAGCGCGGGCCACCGCCGGCACGCAGAGCTGCTGACAGCCTGCCAGCACACATCCCCACACATCCCGGGCACTGCAGCAACAGAAACAACTTAATTAGTGGGCAGCCACGGTCTGCTCTGACTTCAGCTCCTGGACCATTTCCACATATAACTGTGCATGGAACTCTGTGCACAGGTTCAGTCTTGAGCCCCATGTCGCTACGGCTTCACAAGGAAGGTTTTATGGTATCAGAGTATTTTATGACTTGGTAGTGCCCATCACAATGGAGAGCAGCTCTTAATTTGCGATCCTAATGTGCCGCCTCATTGCAGCGCATCCCATACTGCTCATTCCACAGCAGTACTATTGTGGAAACAATCCATTCAATAGCAAGGGACTGTGACACAGGACATCAAAGCACTCAGCATCTGAGAAGACAGAAGATAAAAAACCCACCTCTGTGGATCACTCAGAATTACCCCACAAAAGCATAAGCCTTTTCTAGGCAGCTCTGAGTATAAAAGGGGTCTCTTGAGTTACTGAGTTAGTGCCTGTGACCAGGAAAATCCTTTAATTTGCCCTGAATTTGAAGAGATGTTTAAGCAAACATCCTACTCCAAGTGTTGGAGAAAGGAGTCTGTCAGAATATTCCCAAACCTCTTTTCCATGTGGCAGAGTAGCGTGGGCACAGCACAAGAGTTATATTCCAGCTGTAATTTAGAGAGAACAGCTCAGAGCAGTTCTCATGCACCCATCCTTTCCTCCTTTCTTACAACCTTCCTGAATTTAAAAGGGAGATAGAGCTTTTTCAAAACACTCTTGGCTGAGTCATTAACAAGAACAGCAGCAACAACAACAAATTACACGCCGGGACTAACTGGCAGGATCTGGCAGGACACGAAGCCTTCGAGGCACCAAGCCAGACAAGTGGAGCTCACTGGCCAGGTGGTGCATTCGTTCCTTGGGGAACCTGGCATTAGTCTCACCCAGCAGCTGAACCATAGAATAATTCTGGCTTCAGTGCTGGAAAAAAGTGTTTCAAGGCTTGCTCTCTCTCAGCTGTGGGTGAAGGTGGCATACATCAGAGCCAAGGTAAAGCAAATGTAAATTCCTGCACTGGGAGTAGGAGGTGGGTAAAATTTATCAAATTTAGCAGGAGTCCTTAGTCCCCGATGCAGGCTCAAGGCAATCATTTCACACAGAGGAGAGACTTGGTCGCTGGGGACACAGCCCTGTGGTGTGATACTCACTGGGGTACCACAGTGTGTAATTACCTGCTGTGGCACTGAGGACATGTGGCCCAGTGGATTTATTTTCGAGTGTTCACAGTCTTCACGTACAGACTGTACCAGGGTTTTCTGCCTGCAGACATTTCCGAAAATTAATTGAAATTAACTTCGGAAATCTATTACAGAAATTATGTTAAAGCCTTTTGTGGACACCCTTGTTCTTCAGTAAGAGTGACCTTAATCAATTTCAGTTAGCTCATTACAAGGATAAGTTAGATCAATCCCAGCCCCTTCAACTGTGAAAACACTTCTTTATTTAATTTGGATTAATCGTTCCTATGTCTCTCCATCAGACTCTGTCAAACTATGAGGCTGGAGAAGAAGTGGGAAGAAACAAACCTTCCTGCATTATCTTCCCAGTCATTACATTGTGAGCCCCCTCTAGCATACCATGCTCTCACCCAAGGCCATTATGTTCTTGTTTGTAACAGCAAAGTAACCACAGCTGTAAAACTCACTGTTTTGGATAAACAGAATACACCCTAGTGATATCTCAAAGTGATACATTGCTATGGGGTTGCTGGACACACCACTTGCATTGTTTCATTCGTATATTTTAGCTGCTTCTCTAGGGCTCCAACATCCACAAAAGTTTCTGAGCCCTTATAACTCCCCAAGAAGGTCTCTGCCCAGCAACAGGAGCAGCAAACAATTGATTAATCTGTCAAATCTAAAGTCCTTCTATCGTCCAACTGCACTATCTCCTAAATTCTGTTACCAGACCTGTTTTCGTATTGGTGACTCTACTCACACACTCAGGCACCATCTGCAATTACAGCATTACAGAAAAATTGGAATTGTTTAGGATTTCCCACAAATACTTGGCAGCAAATGCCACGTGTACTCCAGAAGAGTAACCCTAGCAATAACTAGGTGCAGCCTACCCCCCACCTCTGCCCCCTGAAGAAGTCAGGTTATGGCTGGAGGTCAGTGAAGGACACGGAACAGAGGCTGTCAGAAGTGACAGGGTCCCATGCCTCCACAGCAGGAAAAGCAGCAAAAGCAAATGACGCATCTGCCAGGCCTCACTCCAAAGGCAATCACAGTTGAATGCTGGGGATGATGCCAGCCCTGATTTGAGCCACACTCAACAGCCCTCAGCTTCTCCTCAAGTGCACGCTGTATACAGAGACTACAGAAGGAGTTCAAAGCAAAGGAACCAAACCAGCCTGCATTTTACAGACGTCTTTGGAGCTGGAAATAGGCTCAAGGAGGTAGCAGTCGCTGATCACCAAGAATTTTCCTTATTACCAGAGCTGCCAGTGGCCTCATTCGGGGACAGGAATAACCTGTTTTGACAGATTTACTGCTCTCAACATTTCCCCCTAAACCTTTAATGAAGTTTTTATGAACCATTTCCTTCAAACACCCTTTCGCCTGTTGACAATGCAAGGAAGTTACATTTGTGGAGTGGAACAAAGTCAAGCAGACAGATGGGAGGCAAAACAAGCCGAGAAGAAACTCATGCTGCTTGCCAAGCATCTTCCTAATATTTTCCACAACAAGCTGTAAGCAACATTCTCCACTTTCTCAAATATCACATCTTCCCTACGATCACGATTTTTAAGTCACCTTCTACCCTACTGCAGCATTTCTGAAAGAACAGAATTAGTCAGACAACCTTTTTGCCTAATTGGAAGAGTGGCTTGCTTCTATGTGCCAAGGATCTGTGTTTATCCCTGTGCATCTGTAAAGCAGTGAGCCCTGGAGCGCCTTGCACTGATGAAATTGGTGTGAGGTGGACTTCCTAAAGAAATCCAGCCCTGGTTGCAGTGGGTTAACTGAAGCCTTCACAGTTACTTTGAAATTCAGATGAGCGCAAACCTTTGGTACTCCAGAGACAGAGCTGAACTGTCAGTGAAACTTGAAATAACATAAACCCAGGAGAATTTCTCCTTATGTTGCCACCTATTTAAATTACTCTGGCTCTGCAATATGCATGCATGCCTGAGTGTGTGGATTCAAGTGCGGAGGGGGGGGGGGGTGTGGGATATGATTGTGACTCTCTGTGTCTTTTGCTGTGCGCTGTTGTGGAAGTGCCAGTACTACCAGTACAGAGCAGAAAGGCAGCAAGAAGGAAGCATGGGAGAGCAAGGAGGTGGTAACAATGTCTGCAATGGTATCCACCATGTCTGAGCTTAAACCCCACCTCTGTCAGTCTTTTGGGGGAGTCTTGGGCACATAATTTCTCTCACACATTAAACTGAATGTGCACTGGAAAACAAGGGATGGTTTTACTCACCTTACACCGAACACTAAGACTGACAAAAGCCTATAAATCCTTGAGAAGGCTTTGGCTTCTTTAATTCTAAGTTTCCTAAAAGTCCTTATCTGATGCTCAGGCAGAAGACACCTGGGAACAGACCAAACTTAATGCTGCATTACAGAACACCTGCCAGCCATCCAGGCTGTCCTCTGAACTACACACGTAGCACCACTTGTACCAAACAACTCCAAGAACTTTACAACCTTTAGTGGAACATGAAGTAGGCTGATAGGAAGTCCTGATGCACAGAACTCAGTCCGGTGAGCAGGAGGGGTTTCATGTTCAGAGAACCTGCTGGATAGGACTTGCAAATGCAGCAGCAGGAGAGTACTGCTTGAGGGTAAATTCATACCCTGAGAGCACAGCACATTGAAGCCCATGAACTTCATGGTATGACTGAAAGAATTATTTTAACCACAATCAATTTCTTCTCTTTATTTTACTGCCCTACAACATTTTTTTCACAGAATGAAGAAAGGTCAAACGCTGAATCTCAGAAGCATGAGGTACTCCAGCCCCTTCGAGACAGGCCAGGGAGGAAAAGCAGAGAGGAAGAGGTAAAAATGAAGGTGACCTGTCACTTTGCTGAGTCTGACACTGCCTCACACTACAAAACTTGCATGAGAAGCTATGTGGTGATGAGAGCTATGATGGAAGACATTCACAGAGAACAGAAGACAAACTTCTATGCACATTTTGAAGTATAATTAACAAATATCTGACATCAGTATCATGGACAGGCCAAACATTCATCATATTCCTTACTCAAAGCAGTTTCCTGGAGAGAAAAATCTCAAAGCAATGTGTTCTATGTAGTGGAGCGAATTTTAGGTCTTCCTTCCCCTAGCATGTCTGTTTATTACTCTGGAGTCTCTCTCACCCTGTCAATGGGCAGGCAAACACTTGTAAGAAGTACTGCTTCCAGACTGGCTGGCGTTGGTGCTCTAGTGCTTTACGGTAACTTTCTCCTGTTGAACAAGGAAGGAAAGAAACAAGCCTGGGGAAACTGAAATGCTATTTGTCACCATGAGGCCTCAAGAGAAAACAACAAGGTTTCATTTCCTCCACTCTGTTGCATCAGTAATTTGTTAGTAAGTCTCAAATTCGAAAAGCTCTTCTAAGACCTGCTGCTATTATGAGTTTCAAAATCAAACTCTTGGGTACTTATATCCTTCACTGCCAAATAGGGAGGGACATACTGTCAGGTATACCTGCATTAAGGAAAACAAATGTGATGTTGCTCCTCCTTTCACCTTATTAGTATTCAGGAAGTGTTCGGGTAAAGCTGATAAGTAACCCTGCTCAGGGGGGAAGATTCATCTCAGGATATTTCAGAGAGACAGTTTCAGTTGAATAGGAATTATTTGTTTAGAAAAAAAAGGTTGACAGATCCAGCTATATAATCCATAGTTCTTTAAAACATTTGGTTTAAGCAACTTTCTTTCTGAATGTTTATTTAGGAGTGCATGAGAAGTCTGCCTGGAAAGCATATCAACCCTAACACCACATTCACACTGCTGAGGCCATCCCTGATACTGCTTAAAACAGGCACTGCAGCGTGGTAGAGGACCAAGACAGGGATGCTAACAGAGCTGGAAAACAGAATTTCCAGGCAAATTATTGAATCTCTTGCTTTGCCTGATCAGTCTGTGTGCCATCACCTCTCAAAAATCAAATTCTAACTACCTGAAATAGGCACTGAAAAACTATAGTACCTGAATTTAGTAGGTATCCTAAAAAAAAAAAAAAATAGCCAATTGTTTTCGAAAGTTTTTAAGGGACAGAAAAGACCCATCCCCACCATTCCCTCTCAAATCAAAATTCAAGGAAAAAACCTCACATACAGACAGTAATATAATCTGTGCATATTATTTAAACTAAACACACCAGCTTTTTAGTTTGCAAAACACTGCTCTTTTATCTGCTTCCTTACAATTCATATAGCACTGTCACTGAAGTTTCCAACTACCAGACTACCCAAATTTGTTCAAAGCAGCTTTCAATATTAAAATCTAAATCCTGCATAGCACACAGGCCTACCCATAATTCTCTCAGCCCATGTTATACTATTACACATATATCAGTGCCACACACTTGAGAGCAGCTATATGCTTCAGCAGCGATGGATGAAAGCAAGTTGCATTTCTTTTAATTAAAAGACAGCAATTATTTAGATTTTTAAAATGAGAGAGAGAAGTCGGAGTCATCAACCATGCCAAGTCAGTTGTTCTGAAATGAAGTGATGCTGACAACCACCTAATCCACCTCCCTGCTACAGGCATTCTGGGAACTCCGTGGGGCAACAGCAAGGGAATTCTAACAGTAGAAAGTGAAGTCTGAGAAATCTGGCATTAAAGTTGTACATCTTCTCTCATCAGGTGAATTTTCTAGACAAGATAAAATAACATTAGGCACTACAGACACAAAGCCACATAAGCAGTATCTGCTTAATTTAACCAGACAGCTGAGAGGTAGGGGAATATTCCTAAGTCTTGCTGGTTTTCCATTCCTTAGCTGACCCCATCTATTTGCCTATTTATGCACTGGTTCTCCTCTATCAATTGTGAGGTTTTACCTTGTCTGCTTCTATGACTTTTTAAAACTTAACTGTATACTAAAATGTTGGGGCCTGCTCTTTTTGTTTGGGTTTTATACTGCAGCAACACAGCATAGGTTTCAAAACAAAACCCCAATTATTAAACACACAATTTTCACCACTCCCAGACTTTTGAAGTTTCAAAATGGAAAAAAAAAACCCCACAAACCAAAACCAAACCTGCAGTTACAGTTTAAAAAATACTGAGGGAAAGTTACTCTTTTTAAAAGAGAAAATGCTTTTTGGTCCTAAGTTTTATGCAGCTATGAGCTCCATGCTGTAAAGCATCTAGAGAGTTTAGGTCTTTTATTTATGACTTGGATGATTATTCACACCCTCTTTATTTTTGGCCTCTAAGTGCTACAAGGTCTTAAAAAGTATATATATTTTAAAAAAGAAAATATCTTCCTAATGTCAGTCTCATCTGTCACCTAACCATGCAGCTACTGTACAGTCTGCCTTTTGCCAAATCCCTTTTTAACAACTGAAGGAAATACTATTCATTTGCATGCAGCTGCAAAAATAAAGAAGGTAATCATCTTACTCTCATTTGAATACAAAATAAAATACATCAGTTTAAAAAACAGAATCTCAATATTTTTAAAAACAGGAACAGATATTATCAATTACCTAATGTAACATAATTTAGAGAACAATTATTCCCAACATCAATTTATATAATTGCAGGGATTGCAGTGAGGAATGTCTGCTGTGGTCCTGGCTCTCTTGAAGCTTTTACTCCACTGCAAAGTTCAAAACAAACGGCATTGAGAAGAGAGAGATACAAATGGCAGATGTAATGTTTACACTCTTTCACTCAAGTGAATCCCAGAGAGCATTACAAGCCTAATTATTTGCAAAGTGCCCCAAATTTTACAAGTATTTTGCTAGCAGTGAAGTAATCTTTTGGCACTACCTGCCACTAAAGGCAGCTGTCCTGGGCTAGAACCGTATGGCAAGTTAACTGTACTTGTCATTTATATAGAAGCAATTTTCAAAAAAACCCAAAACACCGACCAACCAGAACACTGGACAGTGTTTAGGGAAGGGGAATGAAAGGAGAACATATGTAATTCTGCATCAGAAATAGTCTGGGAAACAAAACATTCTTCTCTCTTTTATTAAACATAGGTCAGTAAGAGATTCAGGAAAATGCATGTGTCTGGAATTCTAGGCCCCTGAGCATTATAAAATTTACTTCCAAAAATCAAAGGGAAGCAGCTAAAAGGAAGTTTCTAAAACTAAGTTTCACATACCACCATACCATGAAGATTTCCCCTCTAGACGAACATATAACTGAAACACACTTAGTATTTTCTTCTGAGCTCGCAGCTGACTTCCATGTGACACCATGTGGAAGTTCAGAATCCCTCCATGAAGAGCTCTGAAATGCTGTTATCACAATGAAGGCACCACTGTTTCAAAGTACCAACCACCACCCAAGGTGGGCTTGCCAAGCTTCTTCATCCTAGAAGACATAAATTAAATGTCTCCTGCAGCTTGGAGTGCACCTTCCCCATTGCCCTGACAGAGAAAGGAGACGCAGGAGAGGGCTGAAGGATTCACCAGCTACCATGACACACTCCAGACTGCCAGCAAGTGCCAGGTGGCACACAAACCTTCAGCTGACAAGCTCTCAGCCCCTGCATCCTGTTCACAGAATCACAAGGCTGGAAAAGACCTTCGAAGATCATCAAGTCCAACCAATTCTATCCCAATCTAAACCATATCCTTAAGTACCTCATCTACCCTTTTTTTGAACACATCCAGAGAAGGTGACTCAACCCCCTCCCTGGGCAGCCTGTTCCAGGCCCTGACAACTCTTTCAGTAAAAAATTTTTTTCTAATGTCTAATCTGCCCCTGCCCTGGCACAGCTTAGTGCCATTTCCCCTTCTCCTATCTCCTGTCACCTGGCTGAAGAGACCAACACCCACCTCTCCACAACCTCCCTTCAGGTAGTTGTAGGTGGTGATAAGGTCTCCCCTCAGCCTCCTCTTCTCCAAGCTAAACAGCCCCAGCTCCCTCAGCCATTCCTCAAAGGATTTGACCTCCAGCCCCTTCCCCAGCCTGGTTCCCCTTCTCTGGACTTGTTCGAGGACCTCAACGTCCTTCTTATGGTGAGGAGCCCAGAACTGGACACAGCACCAATGCCAAGTACAAGGGCACAATTACTTCCCCAGACCTACTGGCCATACAGTTTTTCATACAAGCCAGGATGCCATTGTCCTTCTTGGCTGCCTGGGCACACTGCTGGCTCATACTCAGCCTGCAGTCAACCAACACCCCCAGGTCCTTCTCTGCCTGGCAGCTCTCCAGCCAGTCTCCCCCAAGCCTGTATGCAGCACTGCATGTTCCTAGGTGGTACCATCACCCCTGTGGCCCCTGGAATGAGAATCCCTGGGCAAATGGAGCGCCTGCAGAGTGCTGTCCAGCAGCATTACACAGCACATTGAGCCGCTCAGATCCCCACACGGAGCATGTCACACTTCTGTCGACGTGGCCACAACATGCCTGTGCTCTGCAAACAGAAGCATCTTTTCCACAGCCAAAAGGTGAATGTAATTTGAAGGTGTCAACAGGATTAATGCTGCTGCTCCCTCAGGATGGCCCCGACCTGGGCAATATGCTCTTTAAGGTGATTAACATGCTTGCCATCTTCTGTTTTTACTGTATACAAAAGGCACTTCCTGTCAAGACTGCCACAAAATACAGTTTATTTTAGTGAATTTAGAGGGCTGGCTACTGAGAGGATTATAGGACGTCTACCAGTAAACTGGATTTGTGTGTTCAGAAGACACGTACACCAGAGAAGAGCATAACACATTTTAAAAGATGTGTCATATGGCAAAAATTGTGTCAGAGTGGCTTTTATAAAATACAGACACTAATTTGGTCTCGGGGGACCAATCCCAGAAGAAAAAAGCTGTTCTAAAAAAGAAGCAAATACTACATAAATACATAATACATAGCTCTTCTGGATTTTAAAGTAAGTTCTTACACTGAAAAGCAAAGGCTCAAACTTTAAAAAGCAAAGCAGAGGACGTACAGAATTTTTCAGACCAAAAAATTGCTGTGCTGATGGTAATACTCCAGGGACAATTCCCTGCATTTTTAAAGGGACACAGAAAGTGTTTCTGCAGAGAAACACGCTCCTAGGAGTGCTTTTCTTGTGAGGCAGACAATTGCATGGTTTTCAGGGTTCCACAGTGAAAGCCAATATGAAGACTACTCAAGAAGAGAATATGGACAGGCAATCTGCAGAAAAAGTACTGGACTGATCAGCTAGATCTCTTGGGGGTTATTTCAGGAAAAAATGTGGCTGAGGCTGGGACAGTCCTAGAAGCACAGGTTCCAAGACCAGCGCTGGACACGGTACAGGCGTCCACCAAATACCACACACTCTTAACTTTAAAAAACACCCTGTAATACCACACATAGCTATAGCACTATTCCTTACTTTCTTCAGTCTTAAAATGTCCTTAAGATAGTGTGCAAATATAACCCTCTCACCTCATACCCAGGACCTCAGAACTAATCATTTTCTAATTTCACTAAAACTAGGCATTTGGGTAGATTAGTCTCACAGACTCAATTTCTTTCCTCATTTCATTAATTTCTTGATTTCATCAAAAGCCTTGTTGCAACGAGTTTCAGAGTCTTACCAAGCTCTCTCATTTTTATCCTCTACAGGTTTCTTATGGTTTGCATTTTACTGACTGCCCTGATATTTTTGTTAAGAGGGAAGAAAATAGATGGTCCTTCTCTATGTCTTCCACACCATTTGTAATTTTAGCAACTGATATGACACAGAAAGGGGATGAAGAATGGAGCCTAATATGATAATCCCAGGGGGGTTTAGTCTTTCATCATGTGTTTCAAGCATAGATCACGTTAGTGTCCCTTTTCTGAACTTTCTTTGGTTTAAGATGAAGTTATCAGGACTGCAATATATTCCAGGAAATCCTACATCACTGATCAATATAAATGAACAGTATTTTTTATGTGCCACATTCCCTGGTACCTGTCACTTGCCACTTCAGTCCTTATAAGCAGCCCAAAAGAGCAAGTGCTTAAAAAGTATTAACCTAAAGGCAGATTATTCAAGTCATGATGAATATTTAAGAGAAAAAAAGAAACCTAGTCTTTGTATTTTCAGCTTCTAATGTACTGCCTAACCAATAGTAAATTATTTCTAGTAACAGCTGCTAAGAACTTTGAAGAGTATTTTTAGGATGTAACCAAGCTCAGGGTATTTTTAATCTATGATTATACATTGTCTAAATCAGATGAGCGTCAGTTAGGGGGCTTAGCCAGACTCTGATCTTGTTGTCATACCCTCATGTACCTCAGACTGCTGCAAAACAAATCTTTACAAAGGGCCACTTACAAAAGGCTGTAACAGAGAAAACAGTGCAGTCCTGTCATTTCTTGGGCAGGGAATATCTTCAGGAGAGATTTGTCTCTTTAGATTCTGCAATAACAACTCAGTAGTAACTGCAGCTAGGCAGGCTAAAGTTTTCCTGCGTTTCATACACCATACCACTGCAATTTTAGCTGTGCTAGGAAAATGCATTAGTTTCACAAGGTTACTTCATATTTTCTCCAGCACAGCACAAGGTGAGAATGTGGCTGATCTGAAGAAAAAACGTGGAATTTTGTACCCTTATGAATGGGCACTGGGTCTTTTTTCACTTGTTTATTTCCTCAGTGCTTCCAAATACTACCTAGCTGAGGTGACAGAATAATGTAGCCTCAACACTGTGCATGTACTGCCAGATTATCCTAAAGATTAAAGACAATTTTCCAATTATTTTTCCTTATCTTTAGGATTCTGAGAGAGCCTCTCATGGAAATGAAGAGGTAGGAGGTAACTATCTTGGTTGGAAAGGCAAGCCAGCTTTGCACCAAGTAGTAAGGGTCCCTTTTCCACCTCCACATTAATTACTCTGTGCTTTGCGCAGTATTATGTAACATATCACTGGGAAACCGTCTTGCAGTTTTAGTTTCCCTACCCAAAACAAAGAGGAACCTGCTCCCTTGCTGCCACTGAGAGCTCACACTGGCAGGAAAATAGAACAGATCAGTTGGAGATTTCCAGACTGCACTGCTGAGAGGACTGAGAGAGCGAGTTACTGCTAAATGGCTGCAAGACAGAGAAAAGGGATAGTGTCCATGCCAGAGTGTTTAACCAAACTGAGAGATCCAAAAAAAAAAAATGCTGCTTGCTTCTCTCCCATAACTGAGGGCATGGGAGGAAGGATGCCAGCAGGCCACCAGCTCATGCTGATGACACAAAAAGCAGTAGAAGTGATTTTAGCAATCCTCTCACACCGGTCTCTGCCACAAGCAGTAGGAACAGGATGCACATACATCCACATAAAACCTGTAATGGTTTTAAATTATTCACTGAGACTCTCTTCTGTTTGAAAAACAGCTGCTTTTATTACACCAAACAACAGTAGCAGGAAAAAGGAAACACAACAAAGAAAACAAACATCACTACAGCAACAGAGATGCAAATACCTTGATACCCTCCCCACCCTATTGCTTCAGTATGACATCATCTGACCTATCTCAGCAGAGAAAAGCCCAACTCAGTGGGTGAAGGATAGGGTAGTCTAGCAAAACAGTAGTGCTGGACTTTAGGTTCATTGCAGTTTCCTTACTCTCTCCCCTGGAAGTATTTGCAATTTCACAACTGAGGGAAAGGGTGCTCACCCCTGACACATCAGTGTTTACTGGGAAGGAGCACAGCTGCTGCAGAGAATGACTCCCACCCTTGGACACTGACCCTGTCTGCCAAGGGAAATGAAGGGTGAAAAAAAGCTGTTGGGAGAGTCAGAGAGGGACCACAACTCTGAAAAAACCTCAGGGATGTGGATTGCCCACTCCAGCACCAGTCTGCCTAGCTGCAGTTACTGCACAAAATCTCTAGACCCTAAAATTTCTCCTTCTACCTATTACACTGTGAAATAAAACCGACTTCTTGCTAGAAGAACGGACTGCCTGTTTCTTTTACAGGTGAAGCCTGTAATTCCAGACTGATAACCTGGAAAGATGGAGGTCAGGCAGTGCAATTCCAATGCTATGACGTCTGGGTCAAAGCTTACCTGCTCTAGGGCAAGGCCACCTGTGGGAGAGCTGCAGATGCAGCTCCAAAAGACTTCAGGAGCTAAATTACAAGCAGCAACATCCTTTGGGCACAAGAATGTCTAACAGTGGCCTTAAGTCATTTCACCTTTCTCTCATTAAACCCATTTTATAGCTAGAAACACAAAACTATTTCAGAGGAGTTCTGGTATGGCTAATGCAAATCAAATCAGTATCTACAAATCATTTGTTCCCAAGGGGTGAGCTGTTTACCCACTAGAACAGCATGAAAGCAATGTGATAAAATTGGGTGAAAATAGAATTATAGGACTGCAACTATTTAGTTTCACAAGTCCAAATCTGGTAAGCTAAGAGAACTATTTAGAGATGTCCAGAGATCCAAAAGCTTTGCAGATGGACACGAAGGAGGCTGAGTTTCAACACAAACATGCAAGAAATATCTGCAACAAAAGCCAGAGTGAAAAAAATCTGATGCTGACAGGGTCCATGCTCACTCAGGTAAGCACTTAGCCCTGAACAACTGTTCAGAGTAAAGGCAGAAAGAACCAGGAAAGGGTCATCAGAAAGTTGGTCTAATGCTCTGAGAGGTCAGTATCTAAACAATCCCTTCACCTCAGTTTGCAGCCACACCCCATACTGACCATACAGACAATGCAGGAAGAAAGCTGAGCAGAATACAGGAACCAAATGGGAAATTCCCATCAAACCAGGGGCATTTTACATTCAGTGTATGTGCTCAAACCAAGAGAACCCAATGATCTTAGAACAATGAAGGGACTAACATATACAAACAATAAACTACTTAGGAAAGAAAACATTAGTAATATATTCAATTAGAGGTATATCATAAGAATATACAAATATCATAGCTTTGTTTCAGAAAAAAGAAAACAGAGATCCAAATAATTCTAAACCTGGCTTTCTGATCTAAATGCACAAAGTTTATAAAAAAATTACTGTAGCCCCCTATCTTTTTGGATAATTATTTTTAGGTGAGGAAAATTCAGCATATGTAGTTGAGCGATAGCATTTTTTACAGTCCTGTTTTATAGAGTGCCACAAAGGAAGAGATGAGTGAAGATGGAAAAATTATAGGTGAACAAGGAACTAACTACAAAGGAAGAATGGGAGGTTATGCAAGAAAGGGATATGTGAGCTGAACACCAACAAAAGGCTGAGAACTCTTTGGATTAATGATGGGGTCCCACAGGAAAGCTAGAGGCAGAGGGAAGCTTAGGGGACAGAGCATGCCTGGAGAGTTGCTTGTATGTCAGGCCAGCAGCTCCCACTTTCTCCTTCCACAGGCACAGGTACAGCACAGTCACCTTGCTCTCCAAAGAACATCGCAGCCAAGGACAGCCAATCACCACCTGGCCCTGGCACCAGGACCCTTTCCAAATATCAGAATGTGACCAAGCCACATCCTGACTCTCCACAGCCTTTGCAGCCTTGCGTGACACAAGCCACATCCTGCTTCTGGGGCCGCCATTTCTTCCCCCAGCTCCACCCCCTGAAGAAAAAGGATTTCTCACAGGAGACCTGCTGAAGCCCACCCTTTTGCCCTGTGAGCAGTGGTCAGAGTCATGGCAGGGGAAATCAGTGGCAGGGCTCTGAGAAGCCATCACAAATTCCCACGTCTTCTCCCCTTGGCCCATCAGAAGTTCTGCCTAATGACGAGGGAGGCCTCTGCCAGTCAGTTCTGAAGCACCTTCCTCTGCCCCATTTGCTGGTGCTAAGTCACGTTTAAGAACTTGACAGCCTCCAATACTTCCACTCAGAGGTGACTCAAATTTGTGGTCCCCATAAAACCTTTCAGTTTTTGCAGAAAATTTAAGACTGATGTTCTACATTTTGTGTTTCTTGGTGCTTTGCTAAAGTTCAGTAGGTACATTAGACCTAAAATCATGCAAGGTGGAGCTTTATTTCAACTTTCTGATCTGAATAAAGTAAATTAATTTATTTAAAATGCCATTTTTACATGGATTCTCTATGTACCAGGCTGTAATGGCCCAAGTTAAAAATGTGCCAGACGGATATTAAAACCAATCTCACGGCCCTCCAAAGGCATCATAACCCCAGCACATTCCTCAGACTAAAAGTGTGTCTCCCTTTATCTGCAACAAAGAATCTACTGCTCTGCCAAGCAGAGTGAATTTTATTAACTTGATTCAAGGTCTGTCACTCATTTTTCAACATCTTACATGTACCTATATGTCATGGTTAATCCATTTGATGAACTGCTTATTTGTGCTTTGATGAGCTCTCCACATTTGCCTGTCGGTCAAGCTTCTTTCCAACAACTTATCAGAGTCTAATTTATTGAAAAAATCTTTACATCACTTGCTTTATTAATAAATAAGGAAATAAATAAAGGCTAAAAACTGTTCCTCTGTTTCTGCTGTCTATTTAGATTAGCAAGTCCTCAGGCAGGGATCTTTCACAGCGTGTAAATGGTACTTGGCACAATGCCCACTCACCCCAGCCTTGCTGTGCTTCCCAGTGCAAATCTAACACTATGAACCATTTTTCAGATCAAAATTCACCTTATCTATCAGAAGTTACCCAAAAGATAAGCATTTCCTCACTAAATTATGGGGGAAATGAGAGGAGGGAAATGGCTTTAACAGATTTAAATGAGCTTAAGCCATGCTTCCAAAAAAGTTTGTTCTGCAAAAATGAAACCTTGCTGGGTGAGCGCTCTCTCATGGAACCCCATCAAAATCCCTACGACCCTGCAAGTGCAGCCAAGAGCTGCCAGGTTTACCTCAGTCACAAAGTACATTTCACTGTATGGGACTAAGCTGGACACAAATAAAGAAAGATAGTGCTGATGAAATCACTGCTTTCACAGACTAGGCTTGTCTCAAAGGAGGAACAGGGAGCTGGAAATTCTTTGTTTTTCCTTTTAAAAATCTTGACCTTGACCACGTCCCCTCTGAAAACACTGAAATCACACGTAGTGTTCTGAAGGAAAGCACGTGTAAAGCAATACAGCTGCAAATGGATCATTCCTGACTTAGCTTTGGATTACACAAGACTCCTGAAAGGCAGCACCAGCCACTGTAACATCTTTCAGGAAACCTGAATTTAGCACAGGTCTAGTACAAATCTTAGGGGTTTTGCAACAGCAGAGAGCAGGGCCCTTATAGCAGATACTTCAGCACACTACAAGGCAAGATGACAGCTCATTTTTTATTCTAATTTGTCACCACAAAGGCAGATCATTTGTAGCATGATTAAGTACATCGAGGGCACAGCAAGAGGTTTTCCCAGGTAATACCAAGAAGGTCACTGCAGACTCAGGTGTGCTCCCAAGGACAAACAATGGAGAGCACTATTTTAGCCACAAGCCTGTCCTGAAAAATCACTGGACAAACCCAAAAGTCTGCTACGCCCTACTAATAAAATACAGCCCTTCTCTTCTAGCAAGAATGCCATGGAAATCAGTCAATGAACAAACTAGGAAGAACATAATTACAGACTGTAGGATATCTTTATCACTATGTGTACGCTGTCATATTTATCACTGTTTTCTGTCACCACATATAAAGAATATGTCTTCGGTACAGTTAGCTTAATTTGTAAGCTCCAAAATAATAATTTCTCACCTCTATTGACATTTCTGCAAGTTATTTTTGCCTTAGAAAAAGCCACAGTGAGGATCTGTGATAGAAGTTACACAAAGCAGCTTGAGTCTTTTATCTACTTAAACAACCAAATAACGGTGTTAGAAAAGTTACTTCTGCTCCCAAGCACACTCAGAATCAAATTTCACAAAGAAAAAAGAGTGACCCAGTTCAGCAGTGTAAATACATTGAGTCATTAGCTTCAAAGTTTAGCAGAAATAACATTCATATACTACAGCTTGCACTTCAGACAACACATTCCATAAATATTCTGTATGATTAACGGGACCAGATAAAGAGATGGTCAGACCACTGCAGGGGCAAACTGGCAGAGGTCACTTCAAAGGCCACATTCTTACAGCTGAGGCTTTGCTTGGGCACCCTGTGAGCTGTATTCTTCAGATGTTTGCATGGTTTCAAGCTGCAGGTCAGCAAGCAGCACTAAGGAAAGACTAACAACCCAACAGTGAAACCAAAATCCCTAGAGCATGCAAACTGTTCCCAAAGCCTTCACAGAAATAATCTACATTTGCCTAAGAAAATCACTCTGGGTATCTTCAATTTATTCCTAATATGATCTCTTTTCTTCACCTCTGAAAGTTATTTTTAAGAGGTTATTAAATATGGATTAATTTAATTCAAAAAGCTTTTTCTTATACCTGTACTGAGGAGTGGAAAATGACCTGGTTTTCTAGAGTTTGATGAGTTTCATATTCCTCTTTTGACAACAAGCACCACCATGCCTTTGAAAACATGAACACAGAAGAACCATGCACCACTGTTTGGATCCCAGAGCCCTCACACTGTGACACAGCTGAAAAGGGACTTTTGGTCATCTAAACCTTTCCACTTCTCTACAGCTGTTTATGATGCGAGTAAAGAAACACATCTCTGCAATCCAGCCTGGATGATTAATTAACTGATGCAACAGCAAACGCTGCAGCTGCATTTGCCAAATTATCATCCTCAGGACCGTAATTAACATAGAGGAAGTTCCAGTGGGAATCAGCCTTGAATGACATCAGTGATAACAATATAAGCGCCTCAAGTTTTTCCAGCACTTCAGAGCAACTTCTTGGGTCTCTAAGCAACACTTTAGTTCTGCCAAATGCCTCTTGGAGGCAGCTAAGGCTCAGCATGTTTTTACTGGACTCAAGGATCATCCTGGCTGACAGAAACCTCTGGCCAAAGGTTTTGCTTCCAAAATAAGTGCCTTGTGTATACTTCCCCTTTATCCCCATTTTTTTTGCAATGGAAGCCTAAGAGGTAAGTCCACAACTGGAACAGGAGCTGGGGGGGAAATTTCTCCCTTCAGCCTGCCTTGTGGATTTGTCAGTAAATTCCGTAGTTCAAGGAGACAAGAGATGATGATGCTGGCTAATATACTTCACTGTGCCCTAGCATTGTTTCAACTTTCTTCCCCCAACATCCACACTCTCTAAATCTTTACAGCTCTTAGCCATGTCTTGGTCACATGCACGTTCACGTTTGTGCTTCATGGCATAAAACCCAAACACCAGCCTGAAATGATGTAATACGTTGTAGTGGATTACTAAAGTCTTTATTTTACCCAGTGGAGATCTTGCCACTCTCAATTGCCACTCTCACACAATCCAGTGTACAGGATTTCCCAATTCCTCCCAGAAACATCAGTCTACCCATCGACAGCAGTTCCTAGTGAGGCAACGCAGTTCCCTCTCCTCTAAAACAAATGCAACGAGAGGACATCCTTGATCTTTTACTGCCTGTTTCTGGTGCAATGATCTACTTGCAGCTGACATTTGAAATTTGAAGCTAAAAAGAAATCTGCAGATGGGACTTGAAGGTCATCCAAACACAGCTTTAAACCTGCTCTATTTTGCTCCCTACTGATACAAGCCTGTGACTGTAAGTGATCCTGTACTTTTTTTTCCCCCCTCTAAGTTGATCATCTGGTGTATCAGTTTATGACTGGGCAGGTAAGAGCAAAAATACATTTTCCTCATGATATTTTATTTTACAGGAGTAAAGCTGGAAAACTTGAGTTTGTCTTTTAACTTACCCTGTTCAAAGAAAAACAATCTTTCTTTTTCCCAATCATCACATGACACCTACCTAGAAACAGACCTGCATCATGAAATGCTGTGGCAAATGTCTGTGAGATCTTTTCAGGAGAGTGTGTTAGAGATACCACAAAGCTTTCTGGACAGCAAAGTGGAGTTAAAAGAACTTGCATCTGCAATTAAAAACTGTTGATTTCTGTACCTATCTACATTTGAGGAAAAAGGTTAACTATGTGTTTGCATAAAAAGCTGACTACAAGCAAAGGATTAGCCCACATCTGCATGACACTTAAATCCTACTTAAGCCTATTCTAAATATCATTAACGTTCTTCTTGCACAAATGAGACGGCACCACTCTGGATTAGGTAACGGGAGACATGCTTAGCATGCTGCTCTAGATGACAGGGAAGGAACAACAGAGCATTACTAGGTTATGCTATCATCTGTGCCGTCTAACCCCCTTGTATATCACAGCCTCATATGTCCCCTTCTATATCTCGACCTGCACCTGCCACCACAGATCACGCTAACCATTAACACCTCCTATGTTGAACCACAGAGCAGGAAAGAAGCTGCATCACTGAGGGAAGTCTGAGCTAGCCTGCACTACGCCGTGGAACATCACGGAGCTAAGGCCAGCTCTGCATGACATCAGTGGTAACTGATGTGCAATCTCCTAACTGCAGTGCTCTGGACCTTGTTAAACACACTAACCCAAACGACTTGCTATGAAGACCCAACTACATAAAATTACATACTTGTGCAGTAAGCCACACACTCAGGCTGACTTAGGAAATGGATAGAACTAAGTAATAAATGCTTCTTAAATAAAGCCCCTAAAACCTAGTGATGCAGGCCACTTTACACCACAAACACCAGTCTGGACCGAGAGAGTGAATGTTGCCAGGCACGGCCTTGAGCCAGCTCATGCGTCCCACATCCTCAACAAGTGGCTCTGTTCACTGGATTGGCACAAGAGCCTGCACTCAAAGGAAAGGCCAATTTATAGGTGACAGCTGATGACTATGATGGTGAGAGGTCATGCTCAGAATGTGTTCCATGACTGCTGTCTCAAATGGTTTTCATTCCACATTTCACTGATTTTAAGGCATCTACCATCACCCAGTCTGACTCCTGCAATAAAATTTACGATGGTGCATATAATTCTCAGGAAACACCTGCTAACCAGATACTGCACCATGAACTTCACTAACACTGGCACAAGTGTAAGGAAGTCTGTATGAGGGCTATGTGCCATCTCATTTCCCATAATTTGCACTTCTTAACTATTTCTCCTATACTGAATCTGAAAATCCTGTAAATACAGGTAAGGTGATTTTCCACAGTTTGGCTTCTACAGACTGTCAAAAGATTTCTCAGAGCTGCTGAAGGGAAGCTGTTCTGCAGTCCTGCATTTCCTGACCCCACCATACAGTAGTGGTTAGCCTCAGCCCTCAGCTCATCTGCACAAGAATAGAAGCACTTGTGTCACTTCCAGAACTGCTCTTCTGGACATCAGGAAAGGCAGAAAACCACTATGGGCAATCATTTAAATTATTAAACAGCTTGATGGCCAAATGAGGGAGCATCGATTTAACTAAGTTCTTCTACTGGATTGGGCATCAAAATCATTAACCCTCAAGATCTGTAAAATGGGCCAACACAGCATCGTCAGTAGACAAACCAAAGTCCAAGAGGAAAGGAAGTCACTAGGTGTTAGCTAGACTACATGCTGACAAAATAAAGATTACACCCAAAGCTATATACATTTATAATCCTGCTGGTTTTCATTCTGTCCAGCTGTGCCACATATGGAGACGAACTCAATTTCAGGCTGGACAGCGTACTGGGTAGAGCTTTGCAAGAATGCAACCAAAAAGGATAGAGAAATTCTGAAATTAATCTCAGGGGTTTGCCTAAAACCACACCAAAAGGATACCCAACGGCAGCACTGGCCATACCCAGACTCCTGTGAAGCATGGGAACTAACAGGAGTTCAGCCATGGTGACACATATTTCAGCTCAGCCAATTCACAACACACAGGCCCTTTCCCACAGCTCGAGCTATCATGACTTCCCTTGTCCTGTTACTCAAATTATCCCATATAAGGATGTTATGTCATGTCATATGGCAAGTTACAATCACACCCTGATCTGCAGACAGGAGCTATAGAAGCCCTGGACTTTGGCAGCAGCAATATAGTTCATACTCCCATACATGGCACCACTTCCAGTCTCCTACATGCTCAGCATTGGTATCTGCCTTCAGGAAACCAAACCAGACTTATTCTGGTCCTAACAAAACATACACAAGGCCAACTTCTAAGTAGAGGGAAAGTGTCTCCTCACATGGAGATACACCTGAGAGACAGAAATGACATCAAAAGATTCAGGCTCATAATGTAGAATGGAGAACACAAGTTTCTTTAAAGTCAGCAGATCAGGGACACATCGCTGCCTTGTTACAGGAGGTACAAAAACACCAGCCAGTTACAGGCTGTTCCAGAAGGAAGTTGGACATGGCAGTCAAGGAAGGAGGTCACCTCACCAATAAATATGTTTGTGGACCAGAATGGCATTGACAACCTCATTTTCAGGAAAACAGAAATACAGTTATATAAGGGAACTTGTCCACTGAATCCAATCCCATCCCCTGGACCCAGTGCACAACTGCAGTCAACACACAAACCAGCACTAAGTCATTCAATCCCCTAATAACCTTCACTTTCTTCTGGTTTTGGAGCCATCCCTTTGGGAAAAGCTGGGGCAGAAAGCTTCAGCAATGCAGGGGTTGGGGAGACATGTAGGGAATAAGATGCATTCTAAATGTAGGCTCAAAGTACAGGTGCTGTGAGCATGAGCTCTGGGCCATTAGCAGGTCCCAAGTGCCTCACAGAGCTCTACCAAGAGATAAATACTTACTATTTGTTTCACCTTGGAGAGAAACAAAGTACTGAAAATTATTTGTTTGGTGGTCCATTTACTTGCCCAGCAACATTCCCCAAGTATCTTCACACCTCAGAAAACAAGGTGAAACCTCTGAGTAAACTGCACAGAACCTGAAAGACCCAGTCCAACCCTGATGCAACTTTGTTCATTCCATGCTGCTTACTTCAGAGTTGAATCTGGCCCCTAGATCCTGCACTGCTCCACTTAGCACAGCTAACGTGTGTGACTAAAGCTCTGCTCAGCTCCAGATGGCCAAATGTCAAATAAATTGAAAAACAGCCATTGCCAAATCTCTGCTTAAAGAAAAAGGGGGAAAAAAAAAAGAAGGGTTCAGAGGAAATCAAAGAGGGAACATGAATTCAGGCACAGAAAACATAATGCAACACACTGCCTTCATTTCTGGAGCTGGCTTTTACAAAATATTTATCCTGTGAAAAGTAACAAAAAGATGGAAAGGTAATGAAAGCATGAAAGAAATCTCTGCTCCCAGCTACTGCACAGCCTCTCAGCTCTCTCCATCCTGTTGATAGCATGCACATCTTCCAAGACAAAAAACCACTGCGCCCTAGATTAGGGGTAGGACCTCCATGCCCCTGTGGGCACACAAGCTATTCCAAAGAAGGATAAAAAGTAACTATATCCAGATGCAGCACTTTCTTTAGAGAAGATAAGACATGACTAGAAAACAAACTATGCACTATGCAAATCATGATGAGCAACGGCTGATAATAATAAATAAAACCATCTATACACACACACACACATATGATTTGTAGAGTTCCTCATGTTTCCAGCAGTTTTACAACAGGTCTGCCAGGATGGCAAGGGAATTCAGCAGAGCTACTCAGTTCAGAGCAGGTTTTGCACCACAGGGAGGAAGGGAGAGAAGGAAGAAGGGGCACCAATATTTTGATTAATATACAGATCTGGAACTCATTAATAGTAGAAACAATTACCAGTTTTATACAACTTTTTTTCCCCCACACTAACCTTTATCTGACATCAGTCATAACACTCTAGGAACAGCCAGAAGTATTTTTCACACCTTCCTTCTAGGGTAGCATGTTATCAAGTATGTCCTAGATCAGATAAACCAGGTTGTGGAGGAACCTAGACTCTTTTTACTGCCAAGATGATCAATTTGCCACAGATCACAGTGCCAACTTTTGTACTTTAAAACAGGGAGAATAGTTACTCAGTTTCAAGTAGCTTAAGAATCACTGTATATATATAATTAACATCCTTTTGCACACACCAATGTATAACTATATTCATTAACAACTAAATTTCTAATTATCAGTACATTGCTGAGGCTCTCTAAACTGCTGTCATATCCAAATGAACATGCAAAAACACTTGTTTAAAGAAAGTCTCCAAAACAGGGGTTGAGACCAGACAAAGCTATATAAACCTGTATGCCCCACAGAGCAGACCCCCAGAAGTTAGAAACTGCTAATGGTGAAAAGGGCTTAAAAATGCAGTATGCCTCTTCCAGCCTCAAGGCAGGATGAATTATCTCCACAACCCTTCCTTCTTCACTCAGTGCCTTTACTTCATATCATTACCAAAAATCTGAGCAGTTCTTCTTAGCACAAAGCTCAAATTACTCTGCTGGCCTCCACAATTACTCCAGATTTACACAAGACAAGACAGTATAGCTTGTCTTCAAAGAGCTCCATTACCAAAAAAGACTTTCAGTCAATACATTCTTTGCCCATAAAATAAGGATTGCATTTTCTCAGCAATCATTCAGGCAAGAAATAGATCAGAAACAAAAGGCATGCCAATTTTTTTTTGAAGCACTTATGAAGGATCAAATGGCTGTGTCTGTCTCACCCTCTGATACTGCAGAATACTATGCTCAAGTGTAACCAACACTACTGCCTGACATTTTCTAGACATATAAGACAGGACAATAACCATTTTAGAAAGGTTTCATCTTCCAGTTCCTAGTGGAAAATGACATTTATGCTAAACATTTGCTCTTCCAAGATGAGCTCTTTAACATTGAAGAGTAGCATGCTTACAGAACCCATAAATGTTGGTAGTAAATAACATTGGACAGAATTAAATGCTGAATTAAACATTTCTTATTGGGTTATTTTGCATTACAGAAGGTGGGTGGGGCAGAAAATGAAATATCATAGTAGTCAAGTACTATTTCAGTCCACACTAAGTATTATTTTCTGGAATACAGTCTGGGGAAGAAGCATCAATGAATGCTTTACCAAGAACTGCCAACTTCAAAGAAATTCTGAGCAGGCACACCAACATGTGTTTTAAATGGACCAACACTCTCCCATGTGGGTGTCAAAACATTATTTTTTTTTAATCCCCAAATTTGGAAAAATCTCAGACACTCCAAGATTGGCCACACTTTTCAAATAACATTTATTGCTGGAAATCAGAAAATAAGAACAGGCTAAATAAAGTGAGTTCTCCTGCCAGCATGAAGAAAGATATATTCCAACTCAGGCTGTGAACCTCAGAATTGTTCATAGCATTGCTGGTGTTTAGGCAGCAGCAGTGATTGCTGCAGACTTTATTTCCCCTTCCAGTTACTCTTTCTGCCTTCCCAACTTAATTTACATAAAGCATATTTTGCAAATAGAAAAACTACTTGTTACATTCACACAGCCACTTTTGATCAGTTCTGGCTGCATCCGTGGGGCTCTTTAGACGTGTCAGAAAGCAAAAGGACATCGCAGCCGATCCCATAATTAATCCACTCTCAGTCAGCAAACGCAGGCCTTCTGTTGGCGTTCTGCTTTCTAGCTTCTTTACAGAGCCCAGCTGATGGGGTTTCCTAAGTGCCCCAGGAAATCTCTTAGCACTTCTGTTCCAAACGTCAACTTACACTGCAAAGAAAGCACTAACAGAAAAGAATTAACTAGGTATTCAAGGAAAACAGCAGATTTGACTTTTAAGTAGCAACGCAGAGTGTGTAACTCAGCAGGATGGAAGCACACCAGGGCTGGAGCTGTTCAGTCTCATTGAAGTCAGCTCTTTGCTATGTGAACAGGGAAACATGGCACCAAAACTCACTTCCTAGTTTTCCCCTCAAAAGTCATATGCTTGCACACGTGCCCCCTCTCTTTCCAGGCCCCAGGCTTGTGTGATATCGCTAGAGAAACACAACTTCATAAAGTTAGGAGAGAAACCTAATTGCTTAAAAATAGGATCTGGCAGAGCACCAGCTCCTAAATGAGTCTGTGAAGCGTTCAGAGGTTTTAGGCAGCTAAGCTTTTTTCCTCAGGCCATTTCAAACCAGTACTTTCCTCCACTCCCTTCAGAAAAATCACAAAAATATTTGCAGCAATTGTAAGGACAGTTACTCCAGCACACACTCCCCTTGACTGGCTGCCAGGCTACTTAGGGTGTCCAAAAAACCAAAGAAATAAAAACAAAAAAGCCTTTTGACATCAGGGCTCCTTTCTGTAATTCTCTAAATGTTCTCCACTCCCATCTCTTTTAATCTTTCTTAGGTTCAAGGCCAGTTCTGGTCTGCATCAGTTCTGCCTCTGTACCAGCTTGAAGGATTTCCATGCACACTGTCTTGCCTCACTCTGCTTTAAATACATCCCTTCTCCTCACCATTCTCAAGTGCCCTTCTATTCCCCTTCCACTCCTTACTGCTTTCACTTGGTGTCTCCTTCAGCCACTGCTCTCATGACTTAGTCTCCAGAGAAAAGTGTAGGAGGCAAATTCAACAAGGGCAGAACAAGGCTCAACTGTGACCTTCCTTAGAGAACAGACCCATAATCTGTCTTAGCAACATACAGATCTCGCTGGACCTGTACATTTGGAGGGAGGGTTCAGCTGTGGAAACTGTGTATCATATAAAAATCATTCCACATAACTCCAACAATCTTTCAGGAATAGGAGTTTTGTGGAACAGAGCATGAATTCCCTACCACCTCTCTTTCAAACAGCTGCAGCGAGCACATGCAGTTGCAGTTTCTTTATTTGTTTTCTATACATAGACTCCAAATCTGTGCCTGTGTGCACACATCCAACCACCAAAGGGATCTCTGCTGGGGTTCCCCCTTCCCTGCAACTGCAGCCACAGTCTCCATTAATTTTGGCTGGCTGCTTGCTGACCTACCCTCTCTGCTATCCCCTTGGGCAGCAGCACCAACAACCTTTACTAAAAATACCTCCTGAGCATCATAAATAGCAAGATGGTAGGATTCTTAATCCCCCCTTCAGGCACACAGTCTTTATGCTTTTGATAAACATGGAGTGGCAACAATGGACTGAGAGTAAAGTGCATCTTATAGTACTGGTCTGCTCGGCCGTGTGCCCTGCAGAAAGGAAAAAAAGAGAACTCCCCACATCCACACAAGCTGTCACTGGAGGGCAAGAGGGAGAGCAGAAAGTCATGGAATCTCCCAAACCTACATTTTGAACACGTTTAATGCAATAGGATGCACTGCCCAAAACACAAGACCAGTGTTATTAAAGACAACTTTGGATCTGCAGATTACCTCCATCAGGCAGGGAGCCAGGCAGCAGGGGAACTCACAGTGGAAGAAGGGAAAGGTGGACTCCTGCCCTGCTGAACTTCTGTGCCACCGTGGAATGCACAGAGCAAGCCACATGCACAGTGCCATGCTAGCCTGGCCAAAGGAGGAACAACACGTAGCCCTTTCACAGCACTTGATTCTTGAACCACCACACCAAACACTGTGTGAACCTCCCAACATCCCTGCCACACTGACCTGAAAAACCCCTGCATTTCCTAGGCACCAAGGTCACGTTCTATCTAGACATACAAAATACATTAAAGAACCTAAAATCAACTGTCATTTGAGTCTTAAGTAGTCAGCCACTGTCTTTATTGAATGTATTGTGGGTAGAAATTCAGAAGTACCAAAGAAACTTGACAAGTCTGGGAGCTTTGCTGACACATACTATTCTGGAATTTCCAAAATACTCAGTTCCTGATGGAAAGAAAGATTATATGGCTTTTTAAAAATATTTTAAAAATATTTTTACATTATTCTCTAAGTTTTAAAACCCCAAATGAAAAAATAGCCCCTGGCCAGGTACAGCTCTAAAGGAAGAACTTCTTAAGTGGTGATTCCTACAGAAACTGTAGGAAAATATTTACTATGCTGTCATCATGGAAAGAGATACAGTATCACTGTGGTAATTATAATACAGCCATAGACATGAGCCAGTTACAATTTTAAATTTTTTAATGATATTTTCAGAAAGATAGAAAGCAAGACAATGGCATCAGAATTTTATTGTAAATTAATCATATTATGTATGAACATCATCAGTTAACCAGAGCCTTTCTGTGAAACACCAGACTTCAAATGTACATCTAAGTACACAAAACATTTTTGTCATTCATCTCAAATATCAAAACATCTGGCAACAGAAAACAGAAAAAGCTATTTATAGGCATCTTTGCACAGAGATTACTTCAGGTCATTTCAGAAAGCATCCTAAGCTGGAATCATCACATTCTTTTATCAGTTATTTTGGATTTTGCCACAGTTACGAAGAGAGAAATATGACATGGGCTTTTTATAGCAGCTGCCAATTCAACAATGATCAAAGATTTATTATTCTTCCTTAGATCAAAGTCTGGACTGGATAATTTTGGGATATACTCCAGCTCATGAAGTAGAATAAACAGTTTGGATAACCACATTATTATATAACAATATTGTCGTCTTGCACTAAGTTCTGTTCTTACTTACATAGGCCACAGGTTTTTAATGGATTGTCTGATTATCATTCAATTGTTTTATTGGCTTACTAGGAAAATAAAAGAGACAATTACACAACAGCAGCAGAAGGCCACAGAAACATTCCAATTCTGTCTTGGGTACCTACATTCATACGATAGGATATTAATGAGAACAGGAGAAGTTAAGATTAAAAACTTAATCTGCACCAAATTTCAGGCAAATCACAGAATCACAGAGATTGGAAGGGACCTCAAGAGATCATCGGGTCCAACCCCCCTGCCAAAGCAGCTCCCCAGCTCATATTACACAGATAGGCGTCCAGAGGGGGCTGGAATCTCTCCAGAGAAGGAGACTCCACCACCTCCCTGGGCAGCCTGTCCCAGGGCTCCCTCACCCTCACTGGGAAAAGTTCCTCCCCATGTTGGTGCGGAACTTCCTCTGCTACAACTTGCAGCCATTGCCCCTTGTCCTGTCTCCACAGACCACTGAAAAGGGGCTGGCCATTTCCCCCTGCATACCATACTTAAGATATTTACAAACATTAATAAGGTCCCCCCTTAACCTTCTTTTCTCCAGGCTGAACAGTCTCAGCCCTTCAGCCTTTCCTCACAGGGGAGATGCTCCAGGCCCTGAACCATCTTGATAGCCTCCTCGGCTCTCTAACCAGGAGATCCCTGTCCTTTTTATACCAGGGAGCCCAGAACTGGACACAATACTCCAGGTGGGGCCTGAACAGGGCAGAGCAGAGGGGGTGGATCACCTCCTTCGACCTCCTGGCCACACTCCTCTGAATGCACCCCAGGATCCCATTGGCTTTCTTAGCCATCAGGGCACACTGCTGGCTCATGGTAAAGGTCATACAGCTCTGCTCATTATAAACCAGCAAAGGTGTGTGGAACAGACATTCCCACGGAGCTCAGCACAGCCTGGCCATGCTGTGCACACCCTCCTGACTGGAGTGAGAAAATGAATATGCTTATATGATGTCGATTTTCATTAACAGGCAGAAAATATTACTTCATGGGTAATACTCAGCACAATTCCTTTTGCAATTGAACCTCATTTTAAAGACACAGATTTGTGCTTCATTTGGGTGTGCTGTCACTCAACAACAAAGGGTTTTCTCCTTTTGGCTTTCGTTCTGAGAAAGCAACTGATTTCTAGATTGCCTATGGACCACAGGCTTGGTTATATACCTGTTCCACTGAACATACCATTATTTACCATTATCTTTAGTCCTAAAAGCCATCTCTTCTTTTACACCCTAATTCTATGAAATTTGTTCACCTCTTCCACAAATACAGACTAACAGAAGTGGTAACTCAGAACACCAGAGAAAGCCAGTATTTTGGCATAAACTGTTACGCATTTTCTGCATGTGCAAGGCATGGGGAGTTAGAGCTGGAGTATCTTTTTGAGGGCTGAAACAGAACATCTTTTTCAGGGCTTTTAGCTATATTCTTTTATCATTAACTAGGTTTCAGCTATTATCTAACCTGGGTGTCTCCCAGACTTTAGAATGCCAAAAATAAACCAAAAGCTTTCATCATCAGTTAAAAGGAAACTGTAATTTGAACAGCAGTTTTGCTGACTTCTCTGTTGATCAAAGATGCCTCATATGAGCCTGATGCAATAGAAACAAAATAAGCTTTATAATAACAGTAATTAAAGCAGAATCCTTTCACTGAGTGAAATCCCACAGCCCTTACTCATACAAGACTTCCAATTGAGGAAACAATAGTTAAAATGAGAGCACACTGCAGTGATTGAGGTTCCAGGTATAGAAACGAGAAAGTTAAGTACTAAAAAAAATGTTACAGAGCCTCTTTCAACTTCACACTTTGGATAGAAGTTTCTCCATCTCAATGACAATACATGACCTATTTTGCCATTCCAGAAACAGAATAAACATATTTATTAGTAAGGAAGCAGTAAACCAAAACTTTTTATCATGATGTCCTTGTGAAGCCTACTGTGATGAGACCACTTACTTCTCTGGCCCTGAGCCAGAGCTGAGCACAGGTATAAGGGCTTCATGGAGTCAGAAACACCCACTTTGGTTGGACTGGTTTCCTTGCACCACCCTCAAAGTCAAAACTGCAAATATACCAGTTATATAAAGAAAGAACCTTTTGCTTTGCCTCTGAGCACATTAACTTCCAGATGTTTCTTCTTTCAAACATTTACACATCAGTCTTTTTTTACAGTGATGACAACAGACCCTCTTTCCACTTCAAAATGTGGAGCTCAGAAGATCAGATTAATAGTTTTCAACAAACATGAAGCACATGCCATCTTTTCTGGCCATGGAGAAGTAACTCCAAGGCTATGTAATTACACCATGCTCATCACCACAACTGAGCTTGTTGATGCTGGCCACAACAAACTGTTCACAACACCACAGAAGTCAACACAGGCTGAAAATTCAACAGAAGAAATTGGGCAGGTTCTTAGACAGGTAGCTCATCTTCAGCTCTCTCTAAAGCTCTGCACAATCAGTGCCACACTGAGTTGTCTAACTCCAATGTGTGCATGCAAACAGCAGGCACAGCACTGTGGATGTGGCCATCTTTCATGGTTTACATGAAACAGACTGACTCACTGGAGCGCTAGTTCTGGCTGAGACTCCTCCATCCCAGGTGTACTTTGCTGAAGCCTGTCTGGTCCAACTGTGTTTACAAACCCAGGATTTCCCCACATAACATATGGGGCTGGTAAACACACTGAATTCATTGCTTAACAGTGTTTACAGGATTGGGACTTCAGTTTGAGCTTCTACAAATGGAGTTCTTTCTGAAAACATGCCACAGGAAGAGTGGAGCATCTATAAAACAAGCACCACAGAGGGTTTTTTTCCTGCTACTCTTGTATAATATCTAGCAGTTTAATTTGGGGTTTAATGAAGAATGCCTGTTATAAAAATTAAAAAAAAAAAAAAATCATAGCCCAAACAGCATGTGATAAAAAAATTAGAGGTTACTTGCTGGTCTCAGAACTTATCAACAGACTGATGCCTGCTTTCTGCTGGGTGTTTCTGCCTTTACACTGCAAAACTAAGTAGTACTACACTAGTCACATGAACTAAGCATGTGTGGTTTTCATTTTGAATTACTAACAGATTAGATTTAAAATAATTCAAAATATTCAATTCAAACCTATTAAAAGAAAAAAAAAATTCCAACAAATCCCCAAAAGATTGGTTTCAGAGACTGCAGAACACATGAGGTTCTGGTATTCTTCACTAAAAGCAATTTTGCTGGCTTTTCCATCCATAAGCTGATGCTTATTTTCCTTCTGTGCAATTCCTTTCAAAGCCATGCATCTAAAATAGATTCTACCTCATTGTCCCAGTTTCCTCTTGTTGTTGCCATAGGTCTATGCAATTTTTTCCATGCATTCAGTACTAATTTTAATTAAATCACAAAAGTTAAACAGCATGGACTAAGCTTTGTTGAAGGGAAAAAAAAGATGGGGTAAAGAGGCTAAACTGAAAAAGGAGTAATTTAATAAAAAAGATACCACTGCTTATGTCAGATACCTCAGTAAAATATTCTTGTTTGTCATGAAAACAAAAGCTCTACCAGGACTAAAGATTCAGCTGCAGACACTGATTCTCACGTACGGACAAGTACAGCCTGTCTGTACACTCCAGGTGCTGATCCTGAGCTATTCAAACCACTAAATTGAGGTTCAAGCCCTAAAATGAGTACCTGGAAAAAAACCAACCCAAAATCAAATGTAAGTCATTACACGTATTTGGAAGAAAATAAACAAGAAGTGGTGCATGCAGGATTAGGTAACTGTAAGAAATCAGTGCAGAACAAATCCAGGGCAAAAGCTGAGGAGAGAGAAACCTTCAGAGCCAGCTGCCCATTCTGCGCTGCACAGGTCTTCAAAGCAGGAAACAGCCCTGTCGGCATGACTGCAAGGACAGCTCTGTCCAGGGCACGCTGCAGAGCACCCAACCCTGCCAGGAACAGGCTCCTTTACTCTATGAAGCATCATATCCAAGGAAAATGGTGGAAATCATTAGGACTAGAAGTATTTAAAGCTACAACAATTACCTATTTTAAGATGCTAAAATTCTCTAATTCTCAAATTAATGTCCAGCCAGCTTAGATTGCCTTCACTCTCCAGGTCTCTTGGTGTGAGAGCATTCAGTGATAGCTATCCACTAGGCATGCTACAAATTAAATCTACAAGAGATTATTACTTGCCTGAAATACCTCTGATAACACTTACAAAAATGCAGCAATAGGTTTGAAAAAGGATATGCCAGGCAATATTGGCACCTCTTAAGTTCTGGTTCCTTTAGGTATGAGCAGCATTACTGTGAGAATCACAAAACATCATAAAACCTTGAACAGAAGCTCACAGAAGCTAGTTTTAAACCAGTCAGTACAGACCTCAATCAAAACCATCACTGCCAGCAACAGCAGCCCTGCCTACAGCTATTTGAAGAGGACTAGAAGATTTGGACAAGAAAAACAAAGGTTATTTGTGCAAAATGTAGGGTTTAGTGTGTAAATACCTCATAGAAAAATCTGTGATTTCCTCAGACAAATGAGTGAAGAAGAACTGTTACCAGAGCAAAATGTAACCAGCTGAAGTTTATCACCTTCTGTTAGAAATCTATTGACTTGTGTAAGAACAAATGAGGAGCCTGAGAACAGGCACAGAAGGCAGAAATTCTCCTGTTCTGACCTGGCTCTGAGACCCAGGTAAAAGAAAGTGATCATTTCAGTTTGTCTCACCTGTAAAATGAGGACAAAAGTTCATCACACCAACATTAACGGTGATTTATTTGTCTGAAATGAGAGGTGTTTCATCCACATTTGTTAGAAAATCACAAGGGAAAAGACAAAGATTGTAGTATAAAATAAATTCTTAAGCTAAACAACCCTACTACTTTGACTACTGAGTAGGCTAAAAAATGTAATTACCCTCTCTGCAACACCCACACTTGCAGCATCGGAGTGGCACAGCACAGCCTGTTAATATTAGACAGCAATAATATTTCTTTAACACTGGATTCTGTCAAAATTCAGTTGACTTCTGTTACAGCACATAAAAAGACAGAAAAGCCACAAACCTATTTTACATGACTTCATTCTCCTCAGGAAGTTGCCTACTGGACTAAATGCAGCTCCTGCTAATTCAACATTTAAAAAAAAGAAAAAAGCAAAGATCTTTGTATTTGACCAGACCAAACACTACCATTTGTGCCTGTTTGCTGTAGCATAACTGAAGATTATAATAGTTAAAACCAGCCATTTTTCCATTAACTTAGACTTTCATGATAACAAGTCGTTTTGACATTTTTTAAGCAGTTTGAGATAACATGCACAAGTAGGTCACAGTTATACTTGGCTTTAGAAAAATGTCTTTCATCCTGAGAATTTACAGCTCTCTACAAACAAGCCCTTAGGTTAGCAACAATCTATAAGGCTTCCTCCAACACCCAAATTCAGTCATGTATGAGTCCAAACAACAACTACTTAACAGGGGCTGAAAGTAGAATTATGAAGCCTTTTGCAAATTGCAAAATTGAAAAGCCTGGCTGACGTCAACGGCAGCCCTCCACTGATGCCAACAGGCTGTGGAACAGGTCATGAGAGTGCCCTGGGAAGGGCTCCAACTTGATAGAGCAGTGAAAAGGGATTTTCAAAGTTCGTTTCAGCTCCCAGTTCAATCATCAGAATTCCAAAACGATTATTTGTTCAGCTTCTGGGAATACACGTCTGTGCTGCTTCACCTGGCATCTGGTCAAGACATCTGCTAGAGCCGTGCTGTGAGGAGAGCTCAGAGGAACGTTAAGGACCTTACACTTTCCTAACAAGCCAGAGGTGAGGGACAGGTGCAAAGCACTCCAACAGCCTAGTCTGTGAAGGGTGGAAGAAAAGAAAGGAAAATTTCAGAAAATTCTTCTTAAAGCACAGGTGAGCCAGTAGCCCTCACAGCAAACCCTCACCTAACTAGCCTTATTTCCATTGTGCAAGTAGGGAAGCATAAAACTCTTCATCTGCTCCCTCTAAGGCAAAACTACATGAATTTGTGTTACTAGTTATACTTTATGCATTCACTTACAAGCTGTCATAATGGCATTGACTGTATGGGTAGTTCTGTCTCGATAACAGAGACCTAGACCTGAAGAGTTAAAAGGAACAGTCCAAAAGTACAGAGATACTGCTGGTTTTCAGTTTTTCCCATCATCTGTTGCAGTCAGTTCACTAGACCATGCTGCCTCCTGGAGCAAAAGAGATGAATAGAGCGCTGCACAGATTGAACACTGATAAACACTGATGTTTTTTACTATCCCTTGAATATCTTCTGCAGTTTAGTAATAAAAATGGCAGAAGTGAATGTTTAACTCCTTCACTGGTCTTGTTATGGTTACTATATAATCAACAAGCAGAGGGCTCCACGTGTCTGATGCAGTCAGAATAATAATGATCACCTTTAGGACAGCTAACACAACATAAAATATTAACAATCGATATTCGCTGAGCATGCAGACCCTAATGATACATTGGGTTTAATAAGACTGCATATGCATGAGGTAATTATGTCTTCATGAAGCAAAGGGCCCCTGTCTGACATTTGAACAAAGCTCTAATTCCTTAAAGGCTTACTTTTTGATGTGAGCTGCATTCTCATGAGTAACCTCATTAAGACACATCCTATCATGTAAGTTTGTAAAAGTTCATATGTAAGATTTTAACAGAAGTAGTGTTTAAAACAGTTTTGGTCTATACTGCTTTACACACAGATTTGGTCAGTACTGAATAACTTGCTTGCACAGACACATTTATTTTCCAACTAAGTGCACTTGTTAAAACTGAAAAGCAGATATCAACAGAAATTAATATCTTAATCTCTTTTATGAATCTTATTTACCACTTCCCTGAAGTCCTATGAACACTCTCTCTCTCTCTCTCCAATTAATTACTCTGAAAAAACTAGAGGGCAGGGGAGAGGCTGAGAAAGAATTCACCCTTCTCCAGGCAGCTCTCCAGCAGAATCAAGCAGGCATCAAACATCATGTGTTGTGCAGATGAATAGGAATGATGGGGGGAGGAGGAGGGAATATGGCCAGTGGAAACATTCCCTGGCTTCCCATTCCGTATGGTTCGGTTTTGGAGAGTCATCTTCAGAGCTGAAATTGCAAAGTTCTTCTGACACTTCCTAAAATCCAGGTACTCCTTTGAAGATAACAAATCTAATCTATGTTATAAAGCTTTGCTGGGTTTTCCCTGCAAGTACTAATGCATCCTCAGCACAGCAGTGATGCTAGTACACTTAGTGTTCTTCCAGAAATGGGTTCTTTGGAGACCGATACAGTCCATTTCTTCCTAAAGCAAGAATTCTACTGAGCCACAAAGAATTATGCTGGTCTAACACCATTTATTATTTATATCTAAAATGGGTGTGATGCTTTAGGAACATGGTCCTAACCACAAAATGCTGCCAACCTTTCAGCAGTCACACGATGCCTTCCACGTGCACGAAGCTCATTTGGATGTCAACAGGAGTGCAAGAGCTGGTCCACACTGAACAGCGTTTAATACATAAAGATACAGAGAAATGAAAGGACCAAAAAAAAGAGACATATCCCCACATTCAGAGGTTTGTTAATTTGTGCACAGATTTTTCACAAAGTGTTTTTTTCAATTCAGAGATAAATGGGGAGCGTTTTCACTTGTCATTATTGTGCAGATAATTTTCTCTCCTTAGAAGATGCTTGCAAGTATTTCTGCTTTGTTAAGACAATGTTCACAAAATGCTTAACTTTTAATGCCTCCAGTTCTTCAATTGGTACTTACTATAATAAAGAAAAATATGAAAGCCCCAGTCTCTGGGCCACACCTTGCATCAGGTTCTCAAATCAGGAGCAGAAGTTTGAGACAAGCCAGGATCCTCAATCCATGAGGGCTGATCTGTTCATCTCCATTCCAGAATCACCTAACGCACCGTCAGAGCCCAAGCACAAATGCACGCAAAGGACAAAGGCTATCCAAGTTCAGACCGTTATTAAAACAGATGCTAATTTTTGAGGTAAAACTTCAAAATGCTAATTTCAAGCCAGACGCGAAGCTCCCCCAGAGGTACAGTGTGAGGGCTGGATTGCCACCACACCCTGACAGGAGCTCTCGCCTTACAAATGACGGAACAAGGCAGATGCCTCACCCGCGCTCAGCACACACACCAGCACGGATCAGTTCGTTTCCTAAGCAGTAATAGCCACCCAGCTCTGACCCTAACAGCCCCCCGCCCCCCATTCCTCTCTCCGCATACAGACTCCCATCACCGTTTCAAAGACACCGAGCCGCCGCGCCTCCCCGGGCTCCCACAGCCGCCCCCCGAGCGCTGGGAAAAGGCGAAGCGGGGTCACCACGCCTCTCCCGGCAGGTGAGGCGGGGGGCCCGTCCCCGAAGGATGCTCTGCGGCACTGAGCCTGCTCCAGCCCGCTCCGGAGCCCTAAAACGGTACGGGCAGGCACCGACCGGTGATGGTGGGAGAAATCTCCTCGCCTCCCCCCCATCCCGCTCTGAAATCACCCGCGCAGCCTCCGCCCAGCGCGGCGAGCGGGGCACTGCAGCACGGCAAGGCGCGCAAGGTCAAGCGCGGCTTCTCCGCCCGCCCCGAAGTCGCTGGCAGGGACGCGGACCGCGGCGCGGCGGACACCCACCTCTGGCAGACATGGCTCAGGCGAGCGGGCAGCCGAAGAGCCGCGGAGCTGCGGCGGCGCACGGCCCGCACCACCCTGCGCCCTCCGCGCCGCGGCGGCCGATGCGGGGGGCGGCGGCGCTGGGCCGGGCAGGGCCGGGCGGGTCCACGCCGCCACCGCACACCCTCCCCGTCCGCCGCGGTGCGGGGCGGTGCCGGGGGCCTCCCTGCGGTGCGTGGGCGTGAGTGCGCGTGGGCGTGCGGGCGGGCGTGTGCCGCCGCGGAACGGCCTGTCGGGGCGGGGGCAGGGCGGAGGGGCTCCCGTGAGGCGTGACGGCGCGGTGGAAGCGGTGCCCGGCGGCGGCGCAGCGGGGTGGGAGGGGGGCAGAGGAATAAGACGATGTTCGGCGCTGGTGCGGCTGCGGGGAGGTGTCACACGCCGGGTGTGCGGCGCGCCTCTCCTCGCATGGCGATGCGCCCCGGGAGAGCCGCGCCGGCTGCTAAAGCAAGGCTAGGGAAAGCACCGCCAGACCTGCTGCTCCTTAGAGCGTTGGACAGACGGGTCTTCACCTTCTAAAATCACCGGCGGTGCTGTTCCACGGCAATGCAGCTCGTTTATGACCTGACGCTGAAGTCTGGGGCTCAACTTGCGATTCACCCACCCAACAGCAACAGAGCATAGCAACTGTGCACCTGCCTGCCTGTATGTAAACAGTATATAAACATAGAAGCCATAGCAATCTTGTCTGCAAGACAACCTCTGCATTAACATACAGAAAAGAGTACTCAGCTTCCTCCTGGCACCTTAATAAATGCAGCCAGCCACCAAGGGCAAAGCACAGAAGATCAGTGTCTAGTGGACAGCCCAGCCTCCAATGCAACAGGGCCAAGTATTCCCAAGCCACGCTAAAAAGAACCGCCCCCCCCCCCATGCCACCACTTTATTAGACGCTAGCAAGACAGCAATCTAGTTTATCAAGAACAACAGGTTAGAAGACCACATGAGTGGAGAGAAATGAAAACATTAGAGCAGACTCTTATCATTCAGAGCGGGCAGCTATGAAGTAAGAAACAGAAAGCGCAATCTGTGATGTTCAGCAAGGAGCCAGCACGCAAACTAAATGACAGGAAAGAGTGAATCACACTCCCCCACTCTGCTCTACCATCCACTATACATCTTCATGCTGGCAAGTAGCCTACAGTTTTTCCATCAAAACCCCCCCGACAATTACCAAAATCTTCATTATCTAAGAGAACTGGCAAAGACAGCATCACAGTGTGTCCGCAGAGCAGAAATGGATGCCAGTAAGAGCCGCTATCATGTGTTCCCACCGCCGTTTGAACGTGCAGCCCAGCCAGCAGTGCCTTTACGCTGCTCACCTTCCCCATGCTCACATGCAGCCATGACTTCTAGTCATATCCAGCTCTATTTGCCATGGATTACCCCAGTGTCCCCCACACTTCATTTCAATCATACTCCTTATGTCATGCTGTTTTCTTGCCCATTGCAACTGTTTCTGAATGCTACAGCAGGAATGAAATAAATCTCCACTTGTTTTTCTCCTTCCAACTCCTATGGCATTATCCTTAGTCAGTGACGTGGCATCCACTTGAAAACCAGATCCTTTCCCTGTCTTCTTTTCTGAAATGAGTATGATTTTCCACTTGCAAACAACTCAGGTTTTCCTTCTTGTCCAAGCCAAGGTTTTCCTCTGTCAATGTAGTATGACAGCGTTTTGTATTCTTAACTGAGTAATTTCCTATGCACTTCCTTCAGTGAGTTTCTAACCTGCATTATCAAGGGCTCTCCTGCATGATGGCTTTAAAAAGCAGGTTCAGGAACACGCAGAAATTAGCCTTTCAATGAAGAACTTCCTTTCTTTATACTGCTAGGAAGTAGGAAGGGAAAGGCATTTGTAACTTGGGTTTCTATAGAACACAAAGTTTATTCTATTCACTGTGCTAAGTCTGTAAGGCAGAGAAGTTCAACTAACATGTGGGTCAGAGAATGCTAAAACAGACCAGACACCGCACTTATTTATCAAAAAAAGCTTTTTAGTTGGGTTTCTGGAGGAATTGAGGCTGATATTTTTATTTTCCTGTCTGTTCATCAAGTTCTATCGAAGAGTTTTCAGATTTTGATATGGAGAATTTCAAGCTGAGCTGACTAAAAGGTGTAACTCAGGAAAAGTTCTACATCCCTCCAACTTTTGTAGTGATTAGCACTTAAGAAGATATATTAAAATGAAGGAGAAAAGCTGCAGTGGGAAAGTGGGAACTCAACAGTTAGCAGTTCCGGAGGGCAGGTTTTAGCCTGTGGTACCAGTCAGGCAATCTGCATGTGTGCACTTCCATCAGCCTCTGCAGCTGCTGCCACTATGCAGGCACTGTGGAAAGGAGCTGAAGAGGGTGGTGGCTAAGGGAGGTACAGAGAATTGAGCCATCATTATTACTATTTTACAGATGAAGACCTCAGATAAGAGATGCTGAATCAGAGAAGATGGACAAGTCAATCCAAGAGTTCACTGCTGCATCTGCAAGGGGTGGACATGTACTTTTCTATGTGCTCCCTCTTCCTATACTGCAGCCATCTGCTGCTGTTTCCCTTACTGCAGCACCATCACCACTGGTTTGTCCTCAGAAAACTACTTTACCTCATGAATTAGCAAAGAATTGCTCACTTTCTTGCACTGGGTTAATTTTCAGTCAGGTTGAGGACACAAAGATAGCAAAAGAAACCACAGGCACAGATAAACACTGGAGCTGGCAGAAGGTGAGTGCAGAACTGCACAGCCAGGAAGGAGTGAGGAGGAACCATTAGAGGGAAGAGAGATGATCCTTTTGAGCAGCAGCAAGCTGTTGAGCTGTTTGATTGACTGAGCCATTTCCTGACTACTTTAGAAGTCCATTAAGGAGCAGTGATTGACATTGTTTTATTTCAAGCATCTACCTGAGGCTGCTGAATGAGTCAGCTGAGAAGCAGGATCCTACCTCCGACATTTTCCCTAGCCTTCTAGCTCAAGTAAGACAGTGTAAAAAGATCCACTGAGGTCAACATTTTTTTAAAGGTATTGGGCTTTATAAAGGCAGCTCAGGATTTTTTAGAGATGCCCAAACAGGATAATATATTTTACCAAATAATAGGTGTTTTCAAGCCCCCTACTGGTATTTTCAGATGCCCAAATGCCCTTGAGGAACTCAGCATGTTGTCCAAGGTCACAGAAAATCTATGTCAGAGCAAAGAATAGAACCTACATCTTTAAAGAGAAATATCCTAAATATTGGTCTGTATTCTCTGTGCAGCATACCTTGCTGTCACTTAGCTGCAGTGTGAATATATACAAGAAAACTCAGTTTTCCTTCCATTAAGTAAACTTGGTTAGACAAACAAAGCCTATAAGAATTGTAATGTCAAGGTAACCTGTAAGTTTGGAACATGAAAATATTAATCATTGCTGAACTCTTAGAGCCAATCCATTGCCCCACTCACGATCTGCACAGCACCATGGGTGAGACTCTCTCCCTTTGCTTTTCAGTAGCTTTTGGACACAGACTCAGCCACCTAATACCAGACAGCATACCATCTTTGTGATATATCGATGTGTGTGATACATCACTGCAAGTTTTGTGCTTTGACTTTCCAACAATTTCCTACTACCAGTCCTCACAGTCCCTGCCCTCCTCCTGACCCTCTCCCCATCCCCTCAAAAAGAAGAAATTAACTATTGATACTTTTAGCATTGATTCTTGGAAAAATGAAGTTTATATTCACATTACTTGTCCCTCATCACTTCTAAACCAGTCTGTAATTTACAGAAGTAGGATTATTAGTTTAAAGATAATGAAGATCCTATCAGTTCTATGCAAATCTATTTTTTCCCATGAAAATCAGGGGAGAATGATTTAGCACAGATGAAAAAGCAGGTAGAAGTCAGCATTACATCTTTGTATGATGCAGGTAACTCATCAGTCAGAACATACCCAACTTTGCCCAATGCAGTATGATTCCTCTTGAAATCAGATGATTGTAACAAATGTTAGGGAGCATTCTGGAGCAAACGACAAATTCTCACAGAAGTAGGGTGCAGAGAACAACTTCTGTGGGCAAGGCAAATGGCCAGGACTGGCTTGAATAATCTATTTAACTTCTTCTACTGAACTGATATTGGGATGCTGAAGAATGATGGAAATTATGGGATTTCTCTACAAATTTTTATAGCATGTCCCATCATAACTCCACTGGCTCTTTTCTTAAGGAAATCAAACCTGGAACAGCCATACTTGAAAGGAACAAAATCTACAGCATTACTCAGTATTATGATTTAATCAGAATTTTCATAAGCTCACAAGAAACAGCTCCCTGTGACATGAATGACACGAAAGCAAGACAGCTCCTATTTTCAGTATAAGACTCTTACTGGAATCTGCAATTAGTAATGGACAGCACACTCACAAATACGGGGCCTTTCACCAATTTCAGTGAGCTTCATGGGCAGCTCCCACTAATCTCTTCTGAGAAAAGTTCCCATTTATATCTTTCAAAGGAATATTGAGCTCCAAATTACTCACAGCATATATGAATAGAAATGCTTTATTCAAGTGGGTTTTTTCCCCTCAAATAATGCACATATCCAGAGGGACTTAACCATCAACCAAAAAAAATATCAGGAAGTTAGAAAGTTCTCCCAAGACAAATCCCAAAGTCACCTTCCTTATTTTTTTCACTGTGCAGAACCATTTTTCTTACTCCTCTGTGAACATATGTTATCCTAGGTCAGTACTGGACTCAAAAACCCAAACATTTTTATATGGATTATGTAAGATCATGCTACCCCATAAATGCCATAGGTTCTATATAGTCAAGAAATACTGGCAATCCTGGCAGCTAAGGGAAAGCCCCCAGATAACCCTGTTAACATATAGTCTATATTGCTTTGGCATCAAAATGGCAAACATGGGGAACTGTGGGAACTTTGGATGCAAGGGCCAAAATGAGAAATGTGTTTCAGAGAATAAGGTTTGGAAAGATCAGGTAAATGTTGGCCAGCATTTACTGCTAAAGAATTTAAGCATCACCCATATGCATGTATCCTTATCAGGGAGATCCCAAAAAATAGCTCAGAGCCAGAAACTTAATCAAGTTTTGCATCAGGTTCTCACAGGCTCACATGAAGTAGCTGTACAATGAGGAAGAGCTGTGAGTCTTGACTCCTAAATAATTTTTTCTTTTAATTTCATATTCAGTGCAGGCCTTCAGTGCAGGAGATACACAGACAATCCCATAAATCACCTTTCTTGTTAATTATAAATGAGAGTTATTAGATCTGCATCAAGTAAAGGCATTACCTCACTGTGTGCCCTACTTCGCCCTTTACCCTAAAGAATTTGCTGAGGTCATACTGAATTAAATCATGTCACCAGAGTTACTTAAATATGCATCATGCTATCAACATAAAACATGACAGATATTTCCTTGGTGAAACTTCACATAGCAAGAATAGCAAAGGAATAAAACAGAGTAAAAATCTCTCAGCACTGCTATACTGAAAATAGAGAGAAGGTTCCAGGAATCAGAAGCAAAAATTCTCCTGTAGTTGCAATTACAATGAAGCAAAGTCTGAGTTTATGCATTCTGCTGTGCACAGCCATGCTTAGGTGGGGTAGAACATTTGGGGCCAAAGAAATTAATTATCTAAGTCAATGTGATAATACATTAGTGACTAATTTGACATCTGATCATAAGATATTCTTAGATTTCTTCCCATATTCCTGGAATTCACACATGGCTGAGGATTTCTTTAATTTCTCATGTCTATTTTTTTTTGTACATATTTCCTACTCTAAACAGTGTATCGCAGAGCCCTCTGGCTGAGAAGTATAGAAGTGGAGCAGCATCCCTTCCAAGCACATTAAGATCATTCTTTAATTAGCTGGTGGATGCAGTATGATTTGAGAGACACCAAGTACTGCCTTTTTTTTCCAGGAAGAAATGCCTTGTTCCTTGTCATACTAAGTCAAGACAGCAACCCCCAGGCCCCAGCCCAGCACTGATCAGTTTCCCAGGTAAGGCACATGCCTGTGTGTAGATGTATCCTCTGAGACAAAACCTCCTTGAAGTTGTGATGGCTCTTTCACAAGGACTCAGGACACGCTTGGAAAAGAACAAGGGCCAACCAGCCAGAAGCAGTCTTACAGTCACAGTAACTCAAACCTTAAAAGATTCCTGAAGAAATTTGGGAAAAAAAAGAAAAACACTTTGTTTTCTCCTGTTAGTCTTGCCCAGAACATTCAGCTACATGTATTCTGGATATTTTCTTTCTCTTGACTGTTGACAATAAACTTATCTGTTCTGCAAGTGAGATAGTCAAAGCTCAGGTCTTGCTGAGTTTCCTCATTCATTTTTTTTTCGTTCCATATGTTAAAAAAATCCCTATAACCAGGTTTAATTTAGTCACACAAGTTTTAATTGGGGTGGGTTTTTTTGTCCACTTTTGAATCTGTTTGAGTTCAGGGCTGATGCTAATTCTCCAAAGCCAGTTGTTTCTTCCACAGGCAGTCACAGCTGACAGAGATGCCGCCAGGTGACTGAATTCTCCGCCTGAGCGCATCGCCGCAGTGAAACACGAGGTCAGGCTGCCCTCTGCGGGCTACGATGCAGCACTGGGATGAACTGTTTTGCAACAGCTCGAGGAAACGGATTAAAGCTAATACAGGATTGTATGTCTGAACACAGAATTCTGCAGTGTGCTGTACACGTAATGCCGGATACAACAGTTGGCTTTCTCCTGGCTGGTTGTTACTTCGGGACAGGAGGGAGGGAATGGAGACTGCACATGTTTGCAGCAAGCAATGCTCCCAGGTACAAATAACAGCTCTGTATGGCACCACCTGGGAACTCCCAGGAGACCCACACACTGGGGATAGCAGCTCCTGCACATAACGCCAGGGAAACTGAACGGGTGGAAATACCTGGCACATGAGCTGCGGGGCGAGAACCAGACAGCACATTACAGCACCGCCCCAGATCTAATCAGGAGCAGGTTCCACTATACATATATATGGCATATTGCAAATGCAGGTCTGCTCACTTCAGCATTTCACAACCTGAGGACTGAAAGTCAAACTAGTCCAAAGCAGCCTGAGGCAAAAGAACAGGGATGAGCAGCACAAACTTTTCTGGATGACCCTGCATCTACTCCAGACTTCATTTTCTTTGCTTGCTGTCAGGAGTGCCTCCAGCTCTGTTCCTTAACGGTGTCATCCAACTGCAGACACTCAGGGCTGATGATTCAGAAAGAATTACAAAGGATCAAGATGTATATAACTTCTTCTGCAAATGCAGTTTGGCTCAGAGTACAGCTTCTGAGCACAAAATTCCAACTGCAAGTGTTCAAATGTCTCCCTCTCCCTTCATCTACAGACAAATTAATGCCATGGTGGAGCACATTGGCACTTGCACCTCCTTGGGAACCACACAGGAATACAGTTAGCTGTCAAGAAGGGACAATCTTTGAACACGAGACCCTTTATCAATTCACTGGGGTTTAGCTGTGGCAGAGATGCAAATACCATCTGGGATGTGATAGCCACAGGGGTAAGTCAATGTCTTCATGAACTCAAACTAGTCCTGTAGCTTCACGTAACTTCATATGAGAACCAAGTGGGATGGGTGAACCGTTAAGATGATGGATGGGCTGTCATGTGTAGCAACCAAAGCTTTTATATGCCAAGTAACACACAGCAGTTAAGCCCCGAGGTAACATTACTGGTTGAGATACAAATTTATTCTACCCAGGATACATAGGGTTGGTTTTTTTCCCCTCAAAGTAGCTATGAGGGGTTGTTTCTCTCTGAAACTTGCTCCTTTGAGTCCCTCAGATGAAACCAGGTCATCTGTGTCCTCGGGTGCTGAGCACAGGTTCCTAGTTCCTACCATGAACAGAACTAACAGGAGTTACTGCTCACCTTCCTGAGGTAACAAAACACTGAAGAACATCATGTAACTCTATGGACAGTGAACACTGGAGAGCATTGTAACACCAACACATGGGCCTTTCCAGTTAATTGTTCTATCAAGAATTTAAAATAAATCATGAAGCCACTACCAAATACCTCACATCATAAATATTTTAGACACCTGCAATGCCAAAATTTTATATCAAACTCCAGGAATGATTTTAATTATGCCTCAGGACAAAGACCTATGAATTGAAACTCTGACAAAAACCTCAGGACAAAGATATATGAATTGAAACTCTGACAAAAACCTACTTTTAATTGTGGACTAATGGAAAAAATCTGAAAGTACCCATACTTGCATAGTAGTAGTGTGTCTGAACTATTCTGCATAACGCATACTGACTATCAAGATCAGCTTTTGCTTATGATTAAACAGATTATCTGATGACATTTTAGGGATTAACAGATTATAGCCCTAAATCCAAAAATGTAAGTAACAATGAAATCTTATTATGCATTAGAAAACAAACAATGCAGTCAGAGCTGATCTGAAATCTCTTAGGAGGGTCATGGCTAAGCATCTAAATTCTCCCCAGAAATACATGCAGACTCTGGTTGCTAGACTTCCCTCTCTGCAAGTACACAGATTAATGATCCATTTATAGCAGGTGGATCACTCAAATTTTTTTTTCCAATATTTTGGGAAAAATCCAGTGTTATGTCTATACCATATTCAGTCTCTTGCAATCATTACAGTTGCAATATAGCATAAACCCAGAAGTTTATCCTTAATCTCTTTGCTTCAAGCTTCCCCTATCACGTGGACAAGTAATCTTCTGGCCCTGCTAACCTGCAGACTTCAGTGAAATTGGCTAAGCTCTGACTGATCATATCTGTGAGTATTTTATCTGGTTTCAATAATTTATTACATGCTAACACTTGTAGATATGGATGGCAGACCACTCGTATATTTACTTATAAAGGAAAGCCTGGATTGTAACACCTTCCAGTGGAATAGAAACATGTGAGAAAAACATGATGTGTTTGGAAAATACATGTCTAATTTCACTGACAAAATGTACTCCTGACATCCCTGTGGTCTCCCTTACAACCCATTATGTAAGCTAAAACAGGGTAGTAGTCTATTAAAGCACCAACATAAGAAATAGCTTACTGGACATGCATGTTTGTCCATCCAGCCCAGTGCTGTGTCTTCCACAGTAGCAATGAATAAAAAGGCCCTTGCAGATGTGGCAGGTAAGCAATTAGACAACAGATTAATGACTAGGCAGTTTGTAACTCATCAGAAGACAAACAAATGTCTTTACGGAAGGACAGACGTGCAGATGTAGAGCAGACTGGGAAATACCTGGAAATGGACTTAAAGAAATACTGTATGAGCTGATTACATGGAGCTACTAGTGAACCAGCAAGGAGTGAGGTGTTGCACAATGCTGAGGGCACAGACAACCAGAAAATTCATGATGGAAAAAGAAAGCAATCAGCATGCACATATGATGTGACATATAAAACACTGATTAAACTTGGGAGAAGCACAGGTTGGACTTCAATCCCACTGAATGGGATACTCTTTGGTATCCAATGCACAGAATGCTCACTTTCTCTAATAAAGCCCAGAATCAGAAAGGTATGAAGATGGTTTTAAACATCTCTTTAGCTCTCCTGAAAAGCAGAGATCATGCTGAGCCACTAACACTTAATTCTTTAATTCATCCAAATAGTCACTGAAAACATAGATGTCAATCTGGTTATTATAAACACGATAAATTCCTCTGCAGAACATAAACAGTTATTACACACAGCTCTACCAGAATGTTTTCATTCTGGGGTACAAAAATGTACCTTCCAAATCCTCAACCTCTCTGAAGCAAACGTCCAGCTTGCAGGAAGTTCTGTAATGCAGACAAATACAATCCATTAGAGACTGGCTTGGTGCCATCAATCTAAATAACAGGGAGATTTTTCAGATAGAAAGGCTAGCACATTATCTGACTGTCTCACTCCATTTGAACTGATTTAATCTAGACAATTTCATTAATTTGTAAGAAGGAGGAAAGTTCCCAAACACTCCATCAATTAAAACAGCCTCACTTTCAACCTGTGTCTTAACTCACATTCAAGCAAAACACTAATTCACTGCACGTGCCATCTCAAAAAAAGAACTATCTTGCAAAAAAAACCCCAAACAACCCCAAACTGGCATAAATTTGCTCTCAGGAGTATTAAAATACATCGTACTACTTGGGTTTTATTTCAGTGGAAACACTATCACCGTTTATAAGACATGACATTGGTAGTCTATCCATAACTGAGTCATCTCAAATTGAATCACCTCCAGTGAGAAGAAGTATCCAAACAGACTGCAACCTCAGCTGAGTTCTTTTGCACTGACACTCGTGAAATAATGTTTCCATTACTTTCCAGTGATTTGCATTATTACTGCTCTGCCAGTCTCTAATATCCCCAGAAGTAAGAAATAACTCCATATACTTGAGAAATTTGAGACTACTTAAAAAGAGCATAAAACACCCCACCCCCATATCTACGATTTGCCACACATATAAACACCACAGACTGTATTCTGCAGCATGGCTACAAATTCAAGTTCAGTATATTAGTAGGCAAATGCAGGGTTATTTGCAGAGACTCTGATCAATAAACTTAGGGATAATTATGAGATTGTCTTTGTTTCCTTTACTACAAGAAGGTTCATATTAAGAAGTCCTAATAAGAAGTCACTTTTACAAACAAAACTGAACTCCAACCACAATGAAACATTCTGTTTAAAAGAATGTTTATATATTTATCCGTCAGACACTCTTAGACTAATAAGAGGCCCTCAAGCATTATAAAAGCTTTACCTCATCATCTGTAAAGAGGTGACTTATGGTTTAATAAATTATGAAGTATGCTTAAGAATACTCTCACTGTCGTAAAACTGTCTCCTTTCATATCTTCATGATGTCTTAGTGTTTCTTTATTCATTCTGCTGCTCAGAGATGGAAAGGCCCAGGCACATTCCACAGACATTTTTGCAAAAACAAATAGATTGCAACAAGCATTTGAAATGACCATGTTCTCTTAGACACCATAATCAAGCACGTGTGCCTTAAATCCACATTATCTTCAGAAACGATGCAGGCTCCAAATTGGTATCTGTGGTAAGAGAACGGGAAGGTCCCCAGTAACAGGGTAAACACCCTCAAACTGATGGGAGAAAAGCTGTACCCCTACTCAGCCCACTTCCTGACAGCATGTTTGCATCCAAACCTACAACTTGTCATTTGTTTTTTCTTTTTGTAACAAAAGCACACAAAGCTGCAATACAACCAGCCATGTAAAGATGGGTATAGCTCCTGCATTGTTCTTATAATATAAAAATACCAATATAAATGAAAATAAATATATTTACATATCTAAATATACTAACATTTAATACTAATCTGGATGTATTGAAAAACTATAGTAGACACCACTTAAACTGAAGAAGAGTTTGCTTCCTAGAGTACACATTAAAAGTTTAACAGAACTTCTTACATTAAATCCCAGAAGACAGGCACCTTCCAAATGCAGCCTCCATCCAGTTAACAATTACCTAAACACAGAGATGGTATATACATTTAATCATATAACTAGAAATTTACCTCTCCTAAGAACCTCTACAGAATATAACTTGGCAAACCCACAATAAGTGATTGAAAAAAAAAAACCAAACCAAAAATAATTACCTCTTAAATCTATATTATTTCATATGTCTGGATTTTGAGAAGGAAATGCCCAGCTCTGCTCCTTAGCCACTTCAGCAAAGGCATCCACATACAACCAATATTTACTTGCATACAGTATTTGGACCATAGTTCTCCATGCCTGCAAAACATGGAGGTAGTAACTATCAGTACAGCAGCATCATTACTAAGACTTCATCACAAGATTGTCATAGTCAGACTTCCCAGATGACACAATTTAAAAAACATAAGTTAAAGAATAGTTTTGTCTTTTGATTCATCTCTCTCAGTTTGCTTTTAGCATATCAGGTAGTTGGTGTTCACTCCTAAAATTTATGAGATGGTTTGACAGGTTCTCTTCCCTTTCTCATAGTGGTCTGTCACTTCTCAACATTTCATTCTGCTCCCCCAGTGCCAAATCAATCCTGTTTCCCTGCTTCCATTTGCCCAGCACCTAAACATTATCCCATGAACTGCTGCTGTTCCCAAAAATCCTGTACTATTCAGCGGCTATACCTCTGCTCGCACCACCTCTCCTACACTTTTCCTGCTGCATGGGAAAATGGCAGGGATGATCTTTTTCTCCGAAGTGAAGTAAAGCCCCCTTGGACTCCTTCACAGCTCTGGGGAAGAAAAAACAGCCATGAAACAAGTACATGTGCACTTCCACAAGCCCTCTCACACTGCAAGCCAGTCAGGTAGGGCCATGCCACAGCCCCACTGGCCTCTCACCAAGCAGCAAGATGTCACCGGCTTTCTGAGCTTATGTGCCCTACGGTGCTTTGTAGAGAGCTGGGTATTTCATTGTTCCTCTCAGGGCCTCATGGTCCCTCACAGATCCCAACTGTCCCAGCAGACAGCAAGCCAGGTTACTGTCCACCCACGCCAGGGCTGCTCCTCATCTGTGCCACGCTGGCAGGCCGGGCAGAGGCGGCTGTCTCCCAGCCCTCATGAGGCAGATCGGCAAGTGTAAACTCGGAGACCTTTGTGGATGCCTGACGGCAGGCCTCTGGGCACTGAGATGGTGCCGGCGGGCGCCCCTCCCGCCTAACCTCCCTGCCCGGGAGTTGCTGCAGAGGCGGGGGCCTGGCTCGGAGCAACCCAGAGCTCCTTGCCCGCTCCCCACCCCCCGGCTGTGTCCCGCACTACCCGCAGCCCAGGGGGCCGGCGCACGATCGCTGCCCTGCGCGGGCCCGGAGCGAGCGGCCTGGTTCGATCGACAACGCCAGAAGCGTCCCCGCCCGGGCGAGAAGACGGCGCTGCCGGCTGCCCCGAGCCAAGCCGCGAAGGGCGGAGTGGGTCAGGCCGGACCGGGCTCGGGCCGGGCTGGCCGGCCGGGCTCCCCGCAGCGCGGCGGGCTGCGTGCAGGCGGTGGCGGCCCCTGCAGGCCGCGCCGGGGCGGACACCCGGAGCCTCGGCAGCCGACGCCGCAGCCCGGCAGTGTCAGTGCCACGGTGTCCGCCGGGGAGCGAGAGGCAGAGCCGGCGGCCGTCCGCCCGCCCGATCGTCGCGGCCAGGCCCCCGCATGCAGCCCTCACCCTGGAGCGGCGGCGGCGGATCGAGGAGCTCTCGCGGTCCTCCCGGCAGCGGCTGCTCCAGTCGCGGGACAGGATGTTCTCCAAGTTCACCTCCATCCTGCAGCACGCCGTGGAGGCGGTAAGGCCGCCGGCGGGCTCGGCCACGCAGCGCCGGGGATGCAGGCTGGGCCTAGCGGGCCTCGCGGGGAGGAGCGGCGCGGAGCAGGGGGGCTCGGCCCTCTCCCTCAGCGCGGCGCCCCTTCCCCGCCGCCTCCCCGCCTCCCACGGAGCCTGCTGCCGGGATAGGGCTGGCGGCGAAGGGCCCTGTCGAGTCGGCATATCCGCCGGCAGTCGCGGCCCTGCCGATCCCAGCTCGCCCCTGCCGCAGGGTAGGCAGGCGGAGGCCGATCTGCCCGGGCGGGCCCCAGCCAGCGGCGGGCCCCGCGCCGTGCCCGGGGAGAGAATTGCTCCAGCGCGGGCCGCAGCCCGCCGGGGTTGGCGAAATGCCGGCAGAGGGGGTAGGGGCTGCTGCCCGGAGCACCGCGGCGGGCCCGGGCGCCCCCAGTACAGCCCCCCTCGGCCAGCGGGAGCAGCCTCCGAGCTGTCACCGCTGGTAACGCGCCTTCCCGTTAGGCCCCGGTACCCCGTGCCGGGCGTGAGGGCAGCCCTCGCCCGCCCGGCCCTGCCGTGCCGGCTGCTTTCTGCGAAACAATTGAGAAAGCAGGTGAATTGGGGAAAGCCCTTAGGATTTTCTTCTTGTCGCGACCAGAGGACAGCAGTCGCTGTGTCCGGTGCTTTTGTGCGATGTTGTCTTTTCCAACGCGATGTTTTTATTCCTGGCTTCCGCGCGGAAGCAGAAGCCGCGGGGCCCTGGGGCCGTGTGCGAGCCGCTGGGTTTCATCATGGGGACTCGCGCGTCTGTGCTGGGGACAGGAAAGCAGCAGGGCCTGGCCCGGCCGTTTCTGCTTATTGCCACCCCTTTACCGGCTACGCGATTTATTTTTTGCTTGCTTTTTTTTATGATGAGGTCGAGTCCTGGCAGTAACGCCTCACAGCGCTTTTCTCAGAAAGCCCCGACACCTGAGAGAGCGAGTTTGAAGAGGTGCATCTTTGGTTAAGTGCTGAAAACTGGTAACGAAGTACTGCTGGGGGTGAAGGCGGAAAGGGTTGAAGAAAAAGGGTTCAAATGGTTGAAAAAAGAGCCTGCAGGCCAATTCCTGCCTCGGGTGCAGGGCACCCTTGGTGCGTTCATGTTCACGTATGCCTGGATACTGCCCATACGTAGTATATGCCTGGCTTCGTGTGCACCTCTAGTTCTGCAGTCTTTAGCAGGACTAGTCAGGTTCTGAGGTTAAGCATGAATTAGTTAATTGCAGGTTCCTAGTTGGCTCTTTTAGCGGTAGAGTGGCAATTGGAAAGAAATGTTTTAAACAGTGATGAAATTGCTTACTTGAAAACTCTGACCACATATGAGCGCCTTCAATAGACAGTGCTTTCATTGGGGGAGAAACAGAAATTAGTGGCTGCCTGACTAAAGAAATCTTGTTATGGTGAGCTGTGTCACATTTTGACTAAGAATGGATAGCTGAGTGATGTAGTAATGGAGGAGAAGTTATCTTTTCAAGCCTACTGCTTCAAGGTATCTAATAGAAGTAAGTCCCAGAAGAATGCTTACATTATTGATCCTGTACAAAAATTAAAAAGAACTGCATCCATTAAAAAAATAGGAAAAATGAATTAGTGGAATGGAAAAGGGGAAATAGAGATCATAGAAACTAGACAACCTTTTTTTAATTAAAAAATAAACAAAGCCCACAGCCAGGTTGATAACATCCTCTTTCAAGTGACTGCTGTCGAACAACGTGCTATATGTCCTTATGCAATTCTGGTGTGCCTTTTTGAATTGCCTCACCCTGCTAACAGCACTGTGTGGCCTTCTGATAATACCATGTTGAATTGCCTTTACAGGGTTGTGACAAATACCAGGCACCACCACAACACGCCAGGAGTGAAACATGGAGTCACAAAAGCAAGAGAATATTAAGAATGTTTCTTACTTCAGCTAGGAAGTTTAACCTAGAAATTCAAAACTGAGAAATAACATTTTTTAACTAGTTTGGGGTCTGTTCCATTCTCTATTTAAATAATGCATGTGGGCTGCTACTCTGACAATAGTATAAATCCTAAACTTTAGACAAGTCCACCTTGATGCTGCCTGCTGTTTTCAGAAGTTAGAAAATTCGGAACTTCATTTTTACTTGCTGTTATTACTGCTTGTGCAGCCTCAAGTGGATTCTGTTTCAGCCCCAAGTCTCAGCAACAGAACTGGTAACTTAAGATAGAAACTCTCAGAGGTGTTGGGTGCCTACCTCCCAGAGGAATTCAGTGGTGGCTGAACAGTTTTCAGCTAAGCTGGACACTTAAATACAGGTGAAATGCCTAGGCTTAGCTTTTATTGGTAGGACTACTTTAATCAGGATTGTTCTGTAGCCCTGCTCCATTGTCCTTTCTCCTGCACATCACTTAGATAAAGCTCTGTCCTGCCTTGGGGCTTATGGACCTGCAGACTTCAGAGAGATGCACTTAAATAGTAGAGTTCCTGTGTTACTAGATAATAGTTGTTATCTTACCCTCAATATGTCATCTCTGTGAACTGTGACTGGGAGTTCCAAAGGTTGACAGTCTCTCATAGGAGTGTTTGCCTTTCACTTGTTGTGAGTGTACCGCTCTTTAATTGACTGCCTTCGTGGCAGGACTGTGGTGACGCAAACATAAGGGATCAGTTCCTTTTTATTAAGACTTTTTCTTTCTTTAGTTAGCCCAAACTTTTCATCTTTTCTGCCTAAATTGTCCAAGGGTGTGAAATCCTATTCCTGATTTTCATTACCACTGAAATCCTGATTTTTGCCACTTCTTTTCATATGGAAGTCCTGCCAGTCTTTTAGATATTTTTGCCCATTCTGGATTTCTTTCTCTGCAGCATCCAGGTGAGCAAGCACCACTGTGGTATCACCCCAACAAAGCATCCTTAAATTGAGCTGTGTGGGGTAGTGAGAACGGTGGAGGGACCGCAGTCTTTGTTCCATTACCTTACTTCAGGGCAGACTAGAAATGATGTTGCTTTATGGGGTTAATATTAATGGATCTGTGACACTTCATGTATGGCTTGTCCCCAAGATGTTTTCTTTGCTATGCATTTTTTATATACTTTCATCCCAAGTGTATTCCAGGGGTGCTGCATTCTCAGCAACGTTCAAAACACAGTGTACACAAACAAAGCAGCTAGTTAGACCTTATCTTGTGCTCTTCATTCATCTTCCCCTAGACAAAATAGCTTGTCTGTAAAGTGGTCACTCTGTGTTCAAAGGACTTCTGTTCATATTTGATTTGGGCTTTCAGAAGATGTTTCATCTTAATTGTCAACTCAAAAGGATGTTTTTGAGCTGTGTACCTTGAGCAGGAAAAACATGATTTTGGTTGTTTTGAATTTAGCAGATGGCTTTTGTATCACTCTTTTGGTAATCTGGGAGTGAATTTAGATTTTGGTGTCTGCTGCACATGTTTGGGACCCCTCTCTACCAGCCTATTATTCTACTGTATCCCTTCCACTGGTACCTTAACGTGCTTTTAAGTAGCTGCTTTTCTGTTCATCTTTTGACATAAAACTGAGCTTTGAAATAAATCAAGTCAGTTGCTACAGGTACTGCTTTATTATTCTTGAACCCACTTTTGATGTAAAGGCCTCACATTGCTGATAGTTTTATCATCATGGTACTATTAACAAAATGATGATAGAATTCAATGCCTTGCTTACAAACATATGCAATCTTAATTTTACATGTGAAAGCAGTGACTGTTATAAACTCTGTATATTCATAAACTGGAGAAATAAAGTAAACCTTCAAGCATTAGTTCTTTATCAGATTTTCCCTCAGGGCAAACATTCACACTAGTGAAGTAGTAAAATGAAGAAAAACATGGAGTGACAGCTGTAGTTTTCCTTGTTTGAGACAGAGGAGTGAGCATGCACTTCCCCTTTGTTTCTCTTTGACCCAGTTTCTGCTTTTTGATTGGGTTTTTTTTTTCCCCTCTGGCATCTGACCAGACAGTACCTGTTATTCTTTTATACAGTGGGGATTTTTTACTTTGTGAGCTTGTCCAAAACATACAGAGGAAAATCACCAACTTCCATCCTTTCCATTCTCCTCACTATTGAATTGCACTTCTGAAAAGCATACATGAAAAATATGACAGTGGTTTTCACATGCACAAAGAAATTGCTTTTAAATACTCAGTATTTCAAGGTTTCTTTATTCTTGATGTTATTTTTTTCCTGCCTAAACACAAATTCTATATACTTTAGAAAGCTAGGTGGAATTGTATTTTGGACAGATTTTATAGTGAGCAGACTATAGTTCTGGTCAAAGATGTGTAGTTCTCCTGAGAGCAGCACTTTTCTTTGAGGGAGTAGGGTTTGATATTAGTAACGTATTCTCACCAGAATGATAAGGCAGCAGGTGGTAAGTTTAGATCCTAAATGAGAATACTCCCTCCCTCCCTGAAAGCTCCACTCTGGAGTTGGGGACCAGATGGAAGAGCTGATCAATGTCTGCTCAGATGGGCTGAGTTTTAGTGTTCTCTGAGTTTGGGCTATTCGATGTACCAGCACCCACACTGCAGTCTTTAAGGTGTTGGGTTTTGGTGTTTTGTTTTTCACAAAGGAGAACTTAACTTTGAGATTAAGAACCAAAGTTCAAAATTATTCAGAAGATACGTAATCACATCAAAGTTAATTAATACAACTGGGAGAAATAACTGCACTTTTAAGGCAATTCCTTCAACAAGTAGCAGGAATTAATGGCCTTCACAATGAGTTTTGTCATGCTTCAGAATCTTTACACAAGTAGGTGTATTTTTATAAAAGAGTCATTACCTACACTGGCAACTGTGACATGTATTTCATCTCAGCTGGTAGTTAATAATTCATCTTAAATTAGAAAATGCAACTTTGTCCTAGAGTTACCTGTCCTAGTAGGGTTAAAGTATGTCAGCTGAGTGTTTGGGAGCTTACACCTTTCTAATGTTTTCCAGTGCTGGGTTTTGTTTGTGTATTAACTAATCTTGGTCTTTACCTTGTTTAGTGTTTGAATAACTAAGTTAAGGTGGTTTGGGTGGGTTTTCTTTTTTTTTGGTCAGTAAAACACTTCTCTTACAATAATACATAGCGTTGCTGGAGTTACATCTCTGTTAAATATTCCCTGGAATAGTTGTGCTGCAAGAAGCAGATTTTTTAGTTGCTCCATCTGTGGTGGGAAGAAGAATTCGGGAGTGGGGCTATTTTAATACAATTTTTCTATATTGTTGTTAAGAGTTGTTGAGTCCAATGATGGCAAAGCTGCTCCAGGTCTGTATCACCCAGTCCAGTTGGTGGCAAGGGTGATCTTAGATTCCCAACAAGTGTGCAGTGGTATCTCTGCTTTGCAGTCCTTGATCAGAGAAGAATCTGTGAAATCATTCAGTATTTTAATTAAACAAGGGCAGGACCTGTCCCTGAATTACCTCTTCACCTCTGAGAGGAGTCTCTGGAGTCTGTTTGTCTGTAGCCACAGTTCTCTCCTGCAGTAGATAAATTATTGACGGTGCTGAGAAGTGAAAATCCTTTCCCTGGCACTGCTGAGGGGCACTAAATTCATCTCGAGGCAGGTGAGGCTAGAAGAAGCGGAGAGGAAAATCACATCAGTCAAGGATAAATCTTTAACGTTATCTATCATGTGTCACTTTGGAAATAGAGTGGTCCAAGAGGCCTCATATTCCTCAGAGGTGGTCGCTGTGCCATTCATTGGCCAGAGTTGAGTTTTCAGTATAGTTTTATTACAGAAAGATACAAAATGATCATTATGTTGCTTGAAATACACATCTACCACATTAAGCGTGGTGTAGAAATCATGATACAAAATATCATGTGCTCAGTCATTAGTTTGTTCAGTTATCCTTCTGAATTTCAGTAGCCTAATAAACTTCATAGAAAAATAAACTATTTTTGCCTGGTGTGTGGTGTCCTGATATTTATTCTTTGCCCAGCCATGGGAATGTGGAAGGCTTAAGGAGTTTGCAGGCTGTCAGGGAATGGAAAAGCAGCCTGAGTTGGATTTCCTAGTTGCCATTCCCAAGGGCACATTCCACACAGGATGCAGACGTAGATAGTTACCAAGCACCACTTCTTTTTTGAAGTCTTGCATATCAAAGTCCTGTGTGCGAAGGGTCGTTAACAATTACCATTCCACTTTCTTATCGCAGTAGGGCACGCTCTTCGCGTTTGTTTCGGCTTTACGTCTTTACCAAGATAAATTTAAATGTCATTAAGCTCAAGGAAAAGAAAAAAAAACTGATATGGAAAACTTCCAAGGATTTTCATTTATTTAATTATTTTAAATATTATTTTTTTTTACAAAAGCCTCCAGCAAGTAGGATTACACCTCGGTAACAACAGATCTTCACATGATCTGTTGAGTGGTGGGGGGTTCCCTGTAGGATTCCTGATTTTTACCAGCTACGGACATTTTATATTGTGGTCACCAAAATCACTGCTTTGGAGAGCTGAATGGAACCACCAAGATCATTTTACTATTTTTTTAGTTGCTGCCTGTGGTATGATGGGCTGCAGGGCACCCAATTCCCAAGCTGGGTGAGGAAGGAGCAATGCTGATGGTGACTGGGTGGAAGGCTGCCTTTTGTTCTTGCAGTTATTCCTGGATGCCAGTTGTGCCCAACCAGCCATCCCAAATTCCTCCAGAAAAGAAGAAAAACTTCATTTTTCTGTCAGAAATGAAATAAGAAATATATTTGGGTTTTTTTAAAAAGCAAACACAATAAAGACCTCAACACAGACAGAAAAAACCCAACCAATGTGTTCTGGTGATGGGCCTAATGTGGGAAAACAAACAAAAAAGAAGCAAAGATCCTTTAAAAGTTGTGGCTAACAGGGAAAAAAAAAGGCATGGCAAAAATGGTGTGAAGCAGCTAATCCATCTTTTTAAGGGAGCAGAGGTAGAAGGGAGAACAAAGCATACAGAAAGGGAAGATGGTATCAAGAGCAGATGAAAAAGAACCTGATTTTTTTTCCCTACAAGATGAAACTCTGAGATCTAAACAATTCAAACCTACATTTCTAGTGTTACTTTGCTGTATGAGAAATTGCTTTTGTTGCTTCAAATAGATTGTCTGGTCTTAGAGACATCACAGAGATTATCACTGATGTTCACAAGCTATGTAGTGTGTCATAGGGCTCGAGCTGGGAATAACGTATGTAGTCCTTGTTAGACGTAAAGGAGCATACAGGAAGAGTTGTAGCACTCCTCTGCAGTAGTTTGCTTCCAAGATAAGAGAAAATTCAATATAATCTCTGAGGAAATATGTTTATTCCATTCCTAACTGGTTTTTGTTTCTTTGTGTTTTCCCATAGCTTGCACCTTCCCTTCCATTACAAGAAGATTTTGTTTACCACTGGAAAGCAATCACTCATTACTACATAGAGACATCAGGTAAAAGAAGGAAACATTCTAGGTTTGTCTCTTTATTGTGAAAACCAAAATTACCTATTCTTCCTAGATTAAGAAACTAAAACGAGCCATGTCTTCTATTAACATACCAACAATAATAATTAGTAATTAAAGATATTCATCCCTTAAGAAGGAGGCATGAAAAGCAATCAAGGGAAGGCTTTCCTGCATACCTTGGGGAGAACTGTACCTTTTCACATCCAATCCAATTTCTGTATTCACATATTCTGTTTAGTTTAAACCGACAACTACATAAATGTCATCCCTGCTGTTAACCTTTTCATGGGTTTTGAACAGGGATTTATTCCCCCCCCCCTCCCCCCAAGGTTTTAACAAAAGTAATTTTGTTATAGATTTTACCGAGCATATCTGAGTTCTGTGTGCTCAGCATTAGGTATTAGGTCTTTAGTGTCTTGTCTCCATGAAACATATTTGGAAAACATAGCTCTGAAGAGTGAATCTGTGAGCAGATTTAGAACACATTTTGTTAAAACTTAGCCAGATCTTATTCTGCTCTTCTAAAAAATGGGTATTCTGATGAAATGTGGCTGCTGTTGCTTTTTCTTAAACTTTTTTTCCTGATTATCTACAACAGATGTGCAACATTTACATTTTCAATTTGTGGCCCTGGTTATTAAGCTGTTGTGTTTTGAAAATGAAGGTTACCTTGCTTTTCCTCAAGCTGATTAGTTCTGCATTTCTGCTAGAGTATTGAATCTGTGTCTGTGTCTGGGACCAGTGATCTTGTTTATATCAATATTTACTCTTGCAAGCTGAAACTCAACCCTTGATTCTAAATACCCATCTTTTGGAACGCTATGTGATGTTTCCTAAGGTAGAAATGGCAGGGTGGTAGGGGAAAACTGATACCTGAGATTATGTGATGCCAAATAAAAGCTGACCTCACTCTTAGACTTTAAAAAGTCTTGTGAAAAACAGGTTTCCAGTCAGCAGATACACTTCTGTCCTTTGCCAGGGGGAGCAGAATTATGCCTAGGAAACTCGAGCGAAACACTAGGCTTAACTGAAGGTTGTAGAGACCAAAATCACTCTGATATGGCAGTTTTCTTTTGAGATCTTGTTGCCATTTGCAGCAGTAACGTGACAGTTATTTTTAGACTGTTGCATAAGAAGTAGCAACCATTTCTCTGGTGGGATATTTGTTCAAGTAGAATTTGGCGGAAAAAATTTAACTGGAAAATTTTCTGTATGTGGACGTGGCCTACAACATGTTCATGCCAGCTCCCATTGCCAGTGGCATAAATCCACAACAGTTTTATGACTAGTATGATGAAATCAGTCTTACCTTTTCCTTCATGAAGTCTGATAGAATGCTGTCTTGATAGAGTGGAAAAGACAAATCCAAGGACTTCTGGATAGTAAACAGCATAGAGTTTGGGCTTACTTTTTATCATAAGGAAAAAAGCTTTATTTAGTTAAGAAGTTTGTAAAGGAACTGGTCATCTGTAATTAAGCTGTTGTTAGAGGCTGTTTATAGATTTCAGAATATTTGAAGAGTCTAATAGGAAGCTACTAACACAGGGTGGGTACTAACCAGAAGATGGGGAGTTGAGCCTTTCTCTCCCTAAGCTTGGTTTCCAGCAGCAAAAGTTGTATTTTTTGATGGTGCAATTAATGCATGTTGTGAAATTGGCATTTCACCTTTTCCCCATTGCAAGGTTAGAGAACTGCCTGGTGTATATTCCAGTTTACATTTCCAGATCTGGTACTGAAAATTCCATTTAATCTATGCTAAAATATACTATGTGTAAAGATTCTTTAAATGAGTGGTCAAGTTTTTAAATCTTGGATTTGGAACTGAACTTACAGGAAAGTGAGAACCATATTTTAATCATTCTTATTGCATTTCTTGTCTAATTAGATGACAAAGCTCCTGTGACTGATACCAACATTCCTTCTCACCTGGAGCAGATGTTGGATATTCTAGTTCAAGAAGAAAATGAGAGGGAATCAGGTGAAACAGGACCATGCATGGAATATTTGCTACATCACAAGATTTTGGAGACGCTCTACACCCTAGGAAAAGCTGATGTATGTACTTCTCAGCAGAGCAGATTATCTTCTGTGTGAGCTGCTAATTGTAAAAGGGACTGAAGTTCTACAGTAGGTGGTAGTGTGGGACACTGAACTCTAGCAAATAGCTGTTTGCTTATGTTACCAGCATACTACAAAGAACAGTCATTTGCAAGTGTGATCCAAGTGAGACAACCAGTGAGATGCTGACTCAGGCAGAGCACTGAGATGCGCTACTCCTCATTGATAATATTGGCTGTGGAGCTAGAAGTAGGAAAGACCTCTTTGTTCAAGCCTAGAATTTTTCTGGCTTTTTCCGGCTTCTACAAGATATTATTATCCCTCTCTGTCCTTTGTTAAATGTTGGGAGATTCTTGGGTGAAAAGTGCTTTATTGAATACAACTTTTGTTTATTTTTTCTGAGAGGGATGAGTTACTGCTCAGAAAGACTTCCATGTCAGAAAGCATTAATTGGAGCTGATCCTCAGACAGCTTTCACATCGAGTCTTTGGTATGAGTGCAGCCCTTGGCAAAGTTGGCTCATTCTTCTCAAGTTTGGTTTGTGGCACAAGTGCAATTAGCACTTCATGGTCATGGTGCATTCTTGTTGATATCTTTCCTGTCAGACTTATAGGCTGAAATGGATGGGTGGATCACTGGTACAGCCCTTGTGCAAGAGCCTTATTTTGTCTGGGTACAGATGCAGTTAGGAAAGCGTGGTGTGTGCTGTTCCAAGGCTGAATGGAGCTCTCTGCGGTGGTTTCATTCACCTTTAACATGCTTAATCTGCTCGGTTTTACATATACAGACAAGGTAGGGTGCTAGCTGTCAGAGGCTGGGATGTTCCTTGCTCCGGAAGGACTAGGGCTCTGCAATTCCTGTTGCTATACCATCTGTCTTGCAGTCAGGCTGAGTTACCTGATATATTAAAAATACTTGCTCAGAAACACTGCTCCTTCAGTAATCTATAAATTTTGTCAAGAAACCAAGACGAGACTGAGACATATGTGAAGGGGGTAATTAGTAGTATGTTTTTTAAGAGTTGAGAGAAGTCATTTTGCACTCATGCAAATACATCTGTACGAGCAATTCTTGTAGAGCCTGTCTTTATGCTTTGCCACTTGTGAGTTGATACATCTGAGGTAAACACACAATTCAGTGCTTGCAAGATGTTGCAGGGATCTGTTGCAGAAAATAATATCCCTTTACAGCAGTCGCTTGCTACATTATTGTAGAGGCACCCTGATGGTACACATTTGGCCATTCTTTTCAATTGATTGCTTGAAAATTCTGTGATAATTAGGGATTCATAGTAATAGGGATAATTACCTTGGAAGGAGAACTAAGACTATTGTTCCTGGGTGTTGCCACCCACGCTCAATTCACCTGTGCAGTGAACCAGATAAAGGGCATACTGTGGGTTATAATTAACCCATGGAATGTCAGCATTTATTGGCATGGTAGAACATGTCAGAATTGGGGGGATTTAGGGAGAAATAAAGGTGCATTAATGTCCATAAGCAGTCAGATCTCATGGGGATAAGAGAGTACTTTCATGTGACAGAGTGCATGAGGGACAATACAACATTGGGCTGGATGTTCTGTAGGTATTTGTACTTTGCATCCTGGTGAATCTCAGGGAAAACAGCAGCCTTCCCTTCTCCTGGGATGTTGGTGCATTTATAAACATCTGTGTAAGGTCAATTGCTCATGAATTTAAAAAACCTTTTGTAGTTGACTACAAAAGTTTGTATGTACTGACTGACTGAATTCTTGGATTTTGTAGCACAGTCAGCTGACCTGGAGCCTGCTAGTTCAGGGTTAATTTCCCCTTCCTGTATTGATAGGGAATATTTCCTGAAAAGATTTGTAAAAATCTCTGCTAGGGCAATTAGCTGAAAGGATGAATAATTTGAAAAAGAAAACAGTAATAACATGCAACGATTCTGTTGATCCCTATTAATATCAATAAAAGTGATGTGTTAACAGATGATGATTCTTTTTTATACTTTTGAATAAATTATTACTGTTTAATTAGCCATTTTGAGTGACTAATTTTCTGTTTCTCTCCACATTTGTTATATTTTTGTATTGTTCATCTGTTTTTGTTTCAGTGTCCCCCAGGAATGAAACAGCAAGTTCTGGCTTTTTATACAAAACTTCTTGGAAGAATACGGCAGCCTCTTCTCCCCCACATAAATGTGCATAGGCCAGTGCAGGTACTGTTCAAATTTCAGTGACCTGCATTGTGTATGACACGTTTCTCTTACTCTGCTAGAGCTAATGGTATCTTTAATTCTTCCACTGTCAAGGGAGTTGCTGCTCAAGTGCAATACCAGTGTTAATGTATTGATGATTAGAGCCTTGACTGCCCCTGCAATGCAAGTCATAAATAACAAAGAAATCTTGATCCTGGTAATCTAAATCTAGAGCAAATGTTCAAGTCAATAATCATACATCATTGTAGTATGTCTATAGAAAAAGAATGCAGTCTATCATTCCTAGAAAAAGTTCTGACTTACTCCCTGTCTTACTTGTTTGCTTTTCTTTATGTGACAGAAATTAATCCGACTGTGTGGTGAAGTTCTGGCAACGCCAACAGAAAATGAAGAAATTCAGTTTCTCTGTATAGTATGTGCAAAGCTGAAACAGGATCCATACCTGGTTAACTTCTTCCTCGAGGTAAGTAAATAAAAACTTCCCAGGTGTATTTACTGTGTCACTGACAAAACATCTAGTGGAGGGTGTCCCTGCCCTTGGCAGGGGCTTGCAATGAAATGGGCTTTGAGGTCCCTTCCAACCCAAACCAGCCTGGGATTCTGTGGTTCTATGAATATAACAGAGAATGCAGAGATAATACATTATGCTTCTTACATTCATTCACTTTGTGGGGGATTTTATTTTTCCTTTGATATTTGAACTTTGTTTTTTTTCTTCCAGAGAATTGATATATGTGGTTATTTTTCCTAGAATTTCATTCAGGGCTCACAGATATACAGGCCAGAGGTCCTTAACTTTTGTCGTGAAAGTGCCTTTAGAATAGGGATTTCTTAGATTGCTTTGTCTTCAGCCCAGTGAAGACTAAGGGACAGATGGCACAGGGCATAGAAACCTCACAATTTGCTAAGTGTTCTGCAGGATTGGGCCCTTATTTAGTAGTGGCACATATGGTCTAGCTGCAGTGCCAGCTTACAATCTACAATATGACATTATTTTCTATCTGTAAGAAAGCCAAATATCTTTACTCCCTCTTCGAACTTAACATGTGGCATTGATGAAATCGGAGTGGGAGGAGAAAGAATTTGTAGACTGACTTTCTGTTGCCATTTAGGAACACATAAAAGTTTAGTGTATAAAAGCCCATTTAGGGAAGCTTCCTGCTCCCACTTTGATGTTGTCTATGGTGACACAGTATCTATTAAACATGTAATACAGAGGTGAAAAGATACAGGTGGAGTGTCCTCCAGGAATATTTTACAAGCCTTCCACAAGCCAGATCTGTAACAACAGAGACTGTTAAACTGCAAAGATAACATTATTTTCCACTGAGTGTATGAATATCACTTACAAGTCTGTAGTAAAGAGTCCATTACCTTAATTAAATACCACCCTGGTTGCCATTGTAGGCACTGTAGTTGTACAAGAAGCAGAAATAGTGTAACGGTTGAAAAGTTAGTATTTAAACATTGGAGGCATTTGGAAGCAAACTACTAGGTATATTAAGTGCAAAGTATGATAGAAATCCAAACAAGGACTACTTTGAATGTAGGGTTTGAAAAGAGCCTTCTGAATGACTCTTAAATAATGCCCTCAAAATCAAAGCTGAGAAACCAAACCATAAGAACCACAAGTGTTTTGTCAGATATCAGTTTTCTTAAGCAAATAGCGAGTTTACAGTATTAAAAATCAGACCTGGAAAACCAGATGATTCTGAATTTCACAGAGATCTCCTTTCATAAAACACTGGCTATAGAGTTCAGGCAAGCTGAAGAACAATTCTTGTAGCTCTGGTTTCCTTCACATTATTCTAAATGTTGTAGCCTAAGCCATATATCTTTACACCTTCTAGCAGTTATTTCCAGATTAGGTATCTGAGGTGCAGAATTGTCCTTTATTATAATAGAATATTCTGGTTGTTCACATCTATGCATTTTAGAGGTGATATTGCTGTGACTTGGTAGCTGTTTCTGACCTTCAGATGCATGAAAGGGTAAATTTATAGAATTCTGTGGCATTTATTGCTCAGATCTCCCAACACACATAATCTGAACACATATAATCTGAAATGCAGATATATCTCTCCAAAGCAGTCCCTGTGTCCCTACAGTTCTGCGATTCTGTTTCTGTCAGTCGGGCTTCCTACTTGGACTTTTCCCAGTTAGTTTCTGCAATATTTTAAGAACATAAAAAACTGAGTATGTACAAACCCAGAATGTCCTTTGTATGATTCTGTATCAGATAGTTAATTATTAGAATGCTGTTCATATTTTAGTAAAATCTTTCACCTATATTGCTTAAGCAAGTAGGATATAAGACATAACTATCTCCTGGACAAATTACTTTTGTTGGGGAAATAAGAACTGCGTTCTACTTTTTCTAAACCTTGAAAATCCATATACTCATTTTATTTTGGCCATAATTTATTCTTTTCTTTAAACTGAGTTTTCCTCACCTAGAGAGAAAGAACACACTTAAGGATGTTTAACTTATCACTTCCATCTCACTCATCTTATGCTAAACTTGTTGCATCATGTTTTTCCTCATTTATTTATTCCTTTGTTGCCCCATCTCATCCCATGTCCTTGGAACTGATTGTTCTGTGCAAAAGCACACTTGATTTTTTAAGTTGTAATTTCTGCTTTTCAGATCTTGACCAAGTTCCAGTAGGGTTTCCATTAAAAAGTTGTGCCTTCATTTTATAACATGAACGATAGCTTCATTATTCGCTTGTATTTTCATTACAACAAATTGCCGGCTTTATATTGTTCACCATGATTTAATTAGAGATTCTTAGTAGCTGTGATACCACTTGATTTTTTTTTCACAGAATTCTTTTAAAATCTATCTGAACTTAGACATGGCATCATCCACCACAGATCTTGAAACTCTGCTAGTTACATATGAAAATAGAAAATGTATTTTTATACTGTCTGTCCTCTGTTGACACTGAATTCAGTAGAAAGCATTGAATATGTTTTATGTAACCTTTTCCATTAGGTCATTCAGGATCCTGTTTTGCATCTTTACAGGAGGCAGGTGAGCAGCTAAGCTGCAGGATTGCATGATTACACAATAGGAAGCCTAAATACACGCAAAAACTCTGCCTGTGTGTCGTTCCATGTACAGACTGCTTTGTGTCACCTGCCAATAGAAGAGTAGTGAGCTGTGGACAGATTTCATGAGGCATTTATGTATGTTAGGTCTTCTCATCGATGCCTTAGCTAAACAAACTGTGGCCTTTCTAATGAGAGTCCAGAGATAATAAGCTGGTACAAGATAAAATCAGTATTGTACAAAATATTACATAATTTTTGAGTAAAGTAGCTTTTCTCTTTGGTAACCCTGCCTGCTACTTGAGTAGTGCCAGCAGCAGTGTGTAGTCCAGGACTGAAATACAATTCCAGCCTTTAGATCTGCTTTATATGCCAAGCTCATCGCTGTGATTCACATATCCCTGTGTATGGATAAAATATATGGGAGGATACTGGAGGACTGTAGAAGATACAGGCATAGGCAGGCATGGTTCAGACAGACACATATTGGTTGCTTTGCAGCCTTCTGTATTTTACACTGTAAAAAAAACCCATATGTTGAAAGAGTAATATTTTACTGTTGTCAGAAATCATACTTATTTTATAGCCTGCAGTGTGCTGCTTTTACCACTGGGTTGCCTCTCCAGGGAATTGGTTATACAAGTGTATCACAACATTCAGTACAAATTCTCCACAAAGAGTGCACATCAATCAAGCAAGCATTCACAGCCCTTCTCTAGATCACTGCCTGAGACTGTTGTGTAGCTAGTCCCTGCTGGTTTGTATGCACTAAACGCCATTAACCCCAAGTGGTTACTGGTTTAAATTATTAATGCCTGAGATATACTTGTAATAATTTTGCTGTTATCATCGAGGAGGGAAACCATTTGGATTTATAATCTCACTACTCTACTCACTTGAAAAAGTGTCTTGTGCTGAAGTCTAATTTATGGTTCTAATAAAGTATTATTCACCGATGCTTATGCCAGAAGAACACTGAAATCTTGCCTTGCTGTGAGTTTCTTTGTGGTATCACTGAGCACAAATTTATATGTCTTTTTATGTGCTGGAGACAGATTTATGGGAAGACAGATGGGTTGCTTTCTTTCAGACTAAGAAGAGATGCTGCATAGCTTCTGAGAAGGTTCTCTGTGATCTGTTACAGTATGCAGTGCGCATTACTAACTTCCAGTGTCTTCTCTCCATTCAATCTACTCAGCTTTTTCTACATGAGAAATGCAACTTGAGAGTACTCTGGTGGCATGAAAGACTTTTTTTCCCTTTCCTGTTGAAGATAAAATCTCAAGTCGTTAATGAGTTTAATTGTCATACTTCAACTGGAAACAGTCTTTCAGGTATTAGATGAATTTGAAGCCTTGACCTAGAAGGGAATGTTTATATTCTAAGGTCTGAAAGTGCACTCATAAGGTAGTTGAAAAACTTCTATCAATTAGTGGGCAAATCAGGTGAATATGTGCTTTCTGTGAGGGAGAGAAAAAGATGCTGTCTCTCTACAAGTGTCATATTCAACCTTGAAACAAAATGGTAGAGGGCTTAGGAGAAATTTTAGCAGGTAAGAAAGCGTTCTAAGTTAAAAAGCTCCTATGCTTCTGCAACCCATTACATTCTACATGGTTCCCATACCAGCCATGTAGAGAACTCCTGCAATTCTTAATGTCAAAAATGTGCCCAAAGTAAATTCCTGCTTCAGGGTGTACAGCAATTTCAACTGTGTAACTCCAACAAAATGCTTTGCAGAGTAAGATAAAAGGAATGGCTTCCAAAGGATCGGCAAGTGTCATCACAGAAGACATGCTAAAAGGCCAAGAGTCTTTGCCCACGGACACAGGACAGCCTGCTCAGCCTGAAGAAACACCGACTGCTGCTGGAGCCGAGCAAATGGAGAAGGAAGATGAGCACCTGCAGCAGGCCGATGATCTCTCTTTCAGTCTGGATGAACTAAATGTCATGTCATCACCTGAGTCCTCCACTGTTTGTCCAAATCAAGACTATAATTTAGTGAATTCTCTGCTAAACCTCACTAAAAGCCCCGTGAGTTGTTTTTCTTTGTTCTGTTTAATGTGATTAAATGACATAGTTTGGATGCTGTGTGAAGTGGGCAGAGGGAGTTGAACGTACAAGTGTGTACACACTGTATTTTAACTACAAAGAGTAAACCAAGGCTTTTTTTGCAGGCAATTTTCTTTGCTAAGTCAGATTAAAGTAAAAATATTATTGTAGAAAGTCAGTATTAAGTTTGTTGATGGTAACGCAGATGGGTTTTGAGCAATTTGTATAGGATGCCGCATGTTTCACAGACCAGCTGCATAGGTAAAATATACCACAAGAAAATATTTTAAGAACTATTTCATTGTACACACTTAACCAAACCCACGGGTTTTTTCAAGGCAATGGGCTGGCTCTCAGGGTTGCATCTCTTTTAAAAACAACTGCTGTATGTCTTACCATCCTCGAATCCACACCTGGATTCTTTCAGAAAACTTAGAGGAGAGTTGGGTAAGCCTGTAATTGTTACAGCAGTGTTGAGGGCAGAAAAAGGAATCTACTGTTGTACCTTGTTATGGCTGAATGATAGCTTGCATTGTCTGATATCTTGGTCTTGAGCTGACCTGCAGCACTAGTTCTGTCAACCTGGAGGTTGAAGTTGCAGTCTTAGTATTTGACATGGATTCAGGTGAGATTCTTTACTTTGTACTATCCAAATTCAGCAGAAAGTAATTGTGAGCACTGGAAAGGCAACAAAAATAAATGCATTCACTGACTGTGGGGGAATGGAGAGGTTTTATTTGGGAGATGTTTGCTTCTTGATTTCAAGTGAGCTTCATTCACCCTCTGATTAATTCTTCCATGCCCTTCTGCCAGGACGGCCGGATAGCAGTGAAGGCCTGTGAAGGCCTCATGCTTTTGGTGAGTTTGCCAGAACCAGCAGCTGCCAAGTGCCTGACTCAAAGCACTTGTTTATGTGAATTGTTGACAGACAGGCTGGCCACCCTCTACAAAGCCCTGCCTCAGTCACTGGATCCCTTAGACATTGAAACAGTGGAGGCAATTAACTGGGGGTAAGAATTTTATTTTTGTATTTAATACCCAAGGTGACTTTACACCCCTCCCTGAAACTAATTTTCTATAGGTAGATGAGATGTATAAAATAATATTCACACCCCCGTGTTAAAGTCTCAAGAGCAGAGCTGAGAACCCTGTGGTAGCGTAGTGGGACAACTCTGGGTGTCCAGTGTTCACCTGGTTTCTGATGTGGGGCCAGGTTTCCTGCCAGTCCCTTGCAGAGGTTCCTCAGGGGACAGGCTTGACACTGAATTACATCAGCAATTTGTAGCGGTGTAGCTGCAGTATCAGGTACAAATGACTTTCTTGTTCAGATGTTAAGGATTTAGGAAACCTAATCTTCTCACTCTACACAATGAACGCTGTCAGCTGCTGCAGGGGGCAGGAAGGCTTTCTTTGATAACAGGCTGCTGTTGCAACATTTTTGCAGTGAAAAGAAGAAGGAGAGAGTTACCGCATAACTCATCAGTAGGAAGCAAAATGTACATGCTTGCTATCCTGACTGCTTGCATGTTAGGTTCTCAAGATATTTCACTTCCCTACTCTGCCTTCAGTATTGTGAATTGCTCATGCTTAGTCGTGTTAGTACTGAGACAAAAAGTAGGTATATGCAAAATAACTACCAGCATTTCTGGTTGTTGGAGTTTGAAGTTAGAATGGGAAAACCCATAACTCTGAACAGTGGGATAAATAATTATTGGACCAGTATAGCAAAGGAAATGGTGAATTTCTTGTTCTGTGGAACCTTTAAATTGAGGTACATGTGTTTTTCTGAAAGATACAATCTAGTTCATGTACAAACTGAGTGGTTTTGGTGGACTTGATTGAGGTTGCTTACAGAGTAGAGAAGAACAATTCCCTTCATTTTACGGTTCTCTGACTGCAGGAGTTATTGATTCAGTTTCTGTGGTCTGTTTCCTGGGAGAACAGAACAGAGTACAACAATCAGTTTTCCCTTCTGACTCAAGAAATACATAACCAGATATGATCTGCTGTACATACTCTGTATCCTTTAGCATGCCACTGAAAACCTGTTGCACGATAGCACTGCCAGATTAGTAGTGACCAGCAGAAAAGCTGTTTTAATGTTCACTCCATTGCAAGTAGATGATTAATTTTTCTGTTAAGTTTGGTAAGAATAAAGTCTCAGATTCTTCAATTACTTGTAGACTAAATAAGTGTTTTTCCCTGCATTCTGTAGCTTGGATTCCTACAGCCACAAAGAAGATGCATCTGCTTTTCCAGGGAAAAGAGCATTGATTTCGTTTCTTTCATGGTTTGACTACTGTGATCAACTCATCAAAGAGGCACAAAAGGTTTGAAATGTTTACAGATGATACAAACATATTCAGCAAATGAGTAGTTCCAGTTGTTTCTTAGCTTTTGAGTTGGAGACATACCATTTTCTACTTTTGTTTCAGACTGCTGCTGTTGCTATGGCAAAAGCTGTGCGGGAGCGATTTTTCATTGATGTTATGGAACCCCAGCTGATGCAGACGTGAGTAGCATCCTACAGAACAGAGTCTGAATCAAGCTGGGTTGTTTTTTTTTTCCAGCTGAAATCTATGAATCTGACATGAAATTTTTTGTTCAGGTCAGAGATGGGAATCCTCACATCGACTGCACTGTTGCATCGCATTGTTCGTCAAGTGAGTTCAGATGTCCTGCTGCAGGAAACAGTTTATTTCATACTTGGAGAACACAGAGAGCCAGAGACTTTGGCAGACATCAACAAACATCCTCTGCGACACAGGTTAATCGAGCACTGTGACCACATTTCTGATGAGGTGAGACTTGGTAATGATACAATAATGGGTCGTGATGCAATAATGTCTGCTGGCCAGTTCTGTCAGAGTCTGTAAAAACACCATTGTGAGGTCTTTTCATATATGTTTCAGCTAACTTTTTTTGCTAAGGAGAAGAGTTCTGACTGCTAGCCCTACAAACTCCCTTCAGAAAATAAAAGTCAAGCTTTTTTCTCCAGCTAACCTGTTGTTCCCATTAATAAAGATTCTTGCCTAAATTTGCTTGCCCCCATTGCGTATCTAGTTAGACTTGCTCATCTGCAAGATAGGGAAAAATCAGCTTCTGGAATTGCATTTTAATTCGTGCTTCATTATATGTTGTATTGCTCTTATTTTTCCATATTGTGTCAATTCTGTCATGTTATCACATAAGGTATAGTTAAAAACATTATTTTTATACAAAGTAAGTGTGGTCAGAGAATATACATAATGCCAATTAAAAGATTATACAATTTTTACACATAGTAAACACCGTTAAAAGTAACTGAATTCAATAAAATCCCTCTGGAGCTTTTTATTTCATTTTTTTCCATGAGATAACCTCCACCCTCAGCATTGTCAAATAAAACCCAAGCTTGCTTGAAATACAGATCTGTGCCCTCACATACCCATTCTTTTCAGCATACTCACCTGCTCACCCTGTCAGAAATGAGTTATCTGTAAAAATGAGTTGGTCTTTTTAAGTCTAAGCATCTCTTTATTGCTTCAAGTCGGCTCTGTTAAGAGCCTTCGTAGTATTTCTGTGTAAAATTCTTAGCTTATAGTTTTAGTCACAATATCCCAGTATTGCTTTAGTTTACTCTGCATTTAGTAACTTAAGTCCTGTTCTGTGTCTTAGACGATGATAACTATCTTCCAGCATGGATCTGTTTGTGATGTGGAAAGCTGAGTTGTTCCTTGTATTGTTATTTTGGCAGATTTTAGAAAAGTTTTTGTTTCACAGGAAAAAAAAAAACACTTCTACTTCCATGTGACCCCTTCATCCATGTTTACTTCATACAGCATAACAGTTCCTATATTTTCTTAGGATTTTTGCTTCCTCCTGTACCACAGAGAAATACTTGGTTGTGCAAACCAGATAGAGGGCAAAAAGCATGAAGCAGCGGTGCATCAGTGTATTAATTTTTACTTCTTGTGCTGCAGATCAGCATAATGACTCTGCGAATGTTTGAGCACCTTTTGCAAAAACCCAACGAGCACATTCTTTACAATTTGGTTCTGAGGAATTTAGAAGAAAGAAACTATATGGAATACAAGCCTCTCTGTCAAGAAGATAAAGATGTGGTAGAGAATGGACAGATTGCAGGAGCAGTGTAAGTTTCTTATCTAAGGGAAGTTTTCACAGTGCCTAACTTGGATACTTATTTCTAGAACAAACGAGGGTTTTCTTCAGTAATTGACAGAAAAGTGAGCATAGCTAGCCCTTTGAGTGCTTTATGTATTAATCCATACCCACAAAGCGATGGAGAAATTATTATAGCAGCAACTTGTGGAAATTTTTAAAACATTAACAGAAAACCTAAAAGCTTCAAAATACTCTTTCTAGACCAATAGGCAGTCAAAGATCTTCATGTATCAACCTAGTTGTGCATGTGCCTTGCTTAAGTCTGTGTATGTTTGCATTGTTTTCTGAGAAATTGTTACTTGAAGTCAATCACTTCAGTGTCTTGCTTACACTTACATTCCTGAAGCGTTTTGATGGAGGACTGTTCTGGGACACTATGTAAAATCATTTGAAATACCCCACATAAGTCTTGTAACTCCTTTTATTTTTTCACTAGAGGGGTGGTAAGGTCTAGTCACCAGTCATTTTGGGCATCTTAATTTAGATATTTCTGAGTCATCTAAAATAATGTAACAATTTCTTGAAGTATAACTCTCTCATGAGAAAAATGTGGCTAAAGAGTTAAGTGATTTAATGCAGAGATTTTGTAGGAGTTGAAAATGTCTACTGTGTTGTTCAGATCAAGAAGATAACAGCTTTCTTCAAAACAAACTTTACTGGGAATTTGTAAAGGTTGGAATGTCTGTATATTAATCAGGTAAAAATATGTGCATATGATAGTGCTCTGGAAAACATCCCAGTTGTCCAAAGCAGATAGGAAGCATGCCTGTTGACTCTGCCTTATGTAACGTTCTGTGAATGATTACGGTTTTGTCTAATACAATCTCACAGAGACCTAGAGGAAGATCCGTTATTTACTGATCTGTCTCCAGATACCACGTTGTCAGCTCAAGAGTGGCTCAGTGCTTCTCCACCTGTCAGTCCAGAACATCCAAAAAATGATGGGAAGACTGAAGTTCATAAAATTGTAAATAGGTAAGTTGAAACAAACACTTAAAGAAATTTCTGAACGTGTGGGTGTCTGCACATACTGTGCAAATGTACTCTGTAATGGATGTTATTCTGGGCCAGCTGGTAAAATGACTCCACAGAAGGAAATTATGTGACATTTTATCAGAAAGCTACTCCTGAAAGATTAGAGCTTACAATAAGTAAAAATAATATAACTCAAATAAGAAAAATGGAAGAACTTTACAGCTAATAGTCTAGTTGAATACTCTAAATTCATGGTGAAAGCCTTGTTGTTTATAAAACTGTCTTTTCTCAAAAGTATTTGCTGTACCTAAACTGCTGATACAGGACTTGACCTTCCTGCAGAAACGTGGGAGTCTTGCCTTAAATATTTTAGAGGAAAAAACCCTTAGACATCCTAATGTTCCTTAAATACATATATAAAAGCAAATAATTGCCATGCTAGAAGTAACCTCCTGTTCCCTGAAAATCAAAGGCCATCTCTGTCACCTGTAACGTACCTTTGTGCATGTTAGATGGACCGCAAATTGGATATCACAAAGAGGACAGGCTCTGCTCTAAGCAACTTAGTGATGGTAATTCTCTTAGCAACTAATATTAGGACAAATGCTGTTTGCTCTGTTAATACACAGTAGCAAAGCAGCACTGGTATTTCAGTGCTGACCTATCTACTTACCCAGAACAAATCAAAGGTGTTAGCAGCCTGAGGACAGTCAGCACAGAGCACCATAGTCATTTCCTGCCCTCTTTCCTCCAGTACTGCTGTATGTAGTTAATGGTGGACATGGTTTGGAGCAAAGACACAAAGAACACTCTCCTAAATTCACATCATATCATCTCCATCAGTGTATAGAAACGTTGCAGTGTTTTGCAAATTAGTGGTTTTTTTTCAGATAAGCTGAACTCCATATGAAAAGTCAGCTACTGCAGATTTCTGCATGTAAATCTTAGAGGAGCCTCCAGCAGTTCTTGGGCTGTGGAGAAACCTGGAATTTGGAAACAGGATTTAAAGACTGAGTTTTATTTTACTGCCTAGAAATTTTAGGGGTTTATATTTCTTTTTTAAAGGCAGTTTCTCTCTAGTAAGATTCAGAATTTCCCGATGCTTTTTAGGTCAGATATTGGTGAAGCAATAAGGACATATAGTACTTGCACTACACACCTGGCAAAGGCAAGGGTAGTTGTAACTGGGACATCTATATGCAAATATTCCTGTATGTTCTTAGATGTTAATTTTTACCACAACAACCTACAGTGAGTAAAACTGCCTATGCAGTAGGTTAAGAAGAATTGTAACTAATTCACCTTCTCTGTTGGCTCATTTATTCCCCAGTAAATGTTCCATATGCGCTAGTAAGATGGAGTCTGACCTTTAGCAAATGCTTGACCTGGTTATAAATATTCCTTTTCATTTCCATTCTGTCTGCTAATTCTCAGAAAATGCTTCCACTGAGGTTTTTACCTGTAACACTGGATAGGAAAGTTCTGAAGCACATAGCTTGTTATTACAAACAGTAGTTAGTCTGATTTTGTATTCTCTGTTCATGTAAAGTGAATGGAATATGTGGATTAATTGGCCAGGCAATCCAGTATTGTGTTCTCAGTTACAGATGATGAGAAAGTATTGATCTGTGGGTTATAGATATTCATTAATCTACTTTTTTTCTCTTTAGTTTTCTCTGTCTTGTACCTGATGAAGCTAAGTCATCATACCACGTGGAGGGTACAGGTTATGATACTTACCTCAGAGATGCCCACAGACAAGTAAGTCGCTGAAGTGTTCCTTCGTCCTTGAGAAATGCTTATGAGACTGTACAGTCACTTCTATAAATGGCCCTACTAACTGCATCTTGTGCTAATGGAAGATGGGAAAATTAAAATTTATATTTTCTAATGAAAACTTACCTTTGGAGAGCTTCTGACGGTGAATCCAGCCTGTAATACTCTAGTGGGAATAACGGATGACATTAAATGCATTAATATTCATATAACAAATACACCGAGAGAACACCCGAACTGCAGATAGATTCTTAATTTGCTTTTGCATTTATCCGCATTCTCTTGGAGAATTGCCTGCCAAGCTGTTTGAAAGGGCTAAAGGGAAATTAAAATGCTGCATAGGAGTTATGCAATCTGGGACTTGAAAAATAAAGGCTCATCACAGGGAACGTGCAGCCCAAGGCATTCAGGTTTGAAGTTGAGAGTTTTGATTTACTGTTTTGAAATAAACACGGGGTTTGTTTTTGCAAACATAATCTTAAGTTTCCTTGGTCAGAGGACAACCACTGTTTATTTACAGCTTTCTTATTGAAGGCCTGTGAATCTTCTAGAATAGAAAACATTATGCAAAGGAGTATGGTAACTGGCACCACTAAATTTAGTAGCTACTTCAGAAATTCCATAACCTCTGAATTATATTTTAAGCAGTTTAAGATGGGAAGCTTGGATTTCTCTCTTCATTATGTTGTTTTATCTGTATTCTCCCTGAAAAGAAAGGGATCAGAATACAGAGAATAAGGAAACAATGGTTGATGTAAAATTCCCCTGTGTTCAATGTTTGGATGCCAGAAAACACGTATCATCTTTGTATTTCTATCCTGCCTTGGGAAGAAGAGTATTCTGGGAGTTATTAGGGAACAGAATTGGTTTTTGTCACTTCTTGACAATGATATGGCTACTGTTAAAATATTTTCCCCCTAAGAATAGCCCTGCCTATTGCTGTTATTACATCCAAATAGCTGTTCTGCTTCTGTATTTCCATTCCTGGCAGCCAGCATAGTCCAGTAAGCTACACGCAGTGAAGAATTTCCAAATCTGTTTTGTCTCCCTTTTGTTACTGTATATTCCTGGGTTCCTTATTTTCACTGCTGTAACTGATGCTCCTTTCAAGGTATAATTCCTTGAAAGTGAGACATCAGCCAACCCACAGCAAATCAGAGGCAGAGGCTGAGAAAGACGGTTACTGGTGATAGAAAACAAAGAGAGGGAAGAGGAAGCCCTGAAGTACTTTTCATTAGTGTCTTCTGCATATACATGTGTCTTGCCTGTCCTGGAATTTGGAAGCAGTACAGATTGGATAGCAAGATAAGCTATGTGTAATACAGGGAAAGTGTGGAAGGGTATGGATGGAAAGAATGTACCTGAATGTAATTCCCACTTCAGAAACCCCAGTCGGATGGGTGGTGTTGGCTTTGCTTTGTGTTTTGGCCCCAGCTGTTTTTTGGGAGCTCTGTTCCCCAATCAGTGTTTCTGAAACTACCCTAGTAGCATGAATGTGGCGAAGGAAATGAGGTGGCTGCATAGAAATGTACAGTGTTTACTTTAGAACGACTCTTCTTTTTGAGCTTAGGTTTATCATTTATGTACAGATGATGGTTTTAAGGTGTATGGACTATGAAAAGGAAATCAGATGGTTTCCATGGAGGTTTGAGTCTCTTTTCCTCACTACTTTTTTCTAGTTCCGGGATTATTGTGTCATCTGCTTACGGTGGGAGTGGCCTGGATCTCCCAGATCCTTGGAAAAGTGCAATTTAGAAGCATCGTTTTTTGAAGGACACTTCTTGAAAGTCCTGTTTGAAAGAATGGGCAGGATTCTTGATCAGGTAAGAAAAAGCAGGTCATGAATTCCATTTCTGATGCTTTTAGTGAAAGGGCTAATCTCCATAAAGTCGCCTCGATTCCCATCGCTCAGATGCCTATTATAGCATCACCTTGTTGTGTGATGTGCCATGTCCATGGTGCAGGTCTCTGTAGATTGCAGGATGTTACAGTGATTGGTATTATCAGCTTAACTAAAGCAGAGAACAAAACCTCTCTTTTTTATTAGCCATCTTTTTGCATACCAGCAATATCTTGACCAGAAATATAAATTGATGAGTAAAAGAAGAGTATCCTTAAGAGAAAAGATGAGTGTAAGATGGCATCTCAGGAGTCCTTTGGCACTAGCATCACTGGTTTTGTTTCATTTTCTTGTACACTTAGAAAGCATGTACACTGTCCAGTAAATAAAATACTGTACAGCTCCTTGCTGTCACAGTGCAGTGAGCTTCACTGAATTCTTACTCAGGAGGAAATTTACATCACCATGTAAGATGGAATGAACTTCCTGTATCACTTCTAACATTTTCCCTGTATTTTGCAGTTAGAAAAAACTGTTATCAGTGCATGGAAAGTTTCCAAAGGTATTCTTTTCTCTCTGAAATGTAAAGTAGGGCTTTTTCCTGTTTGACTGTCTCCAAACAATAAAAGTATAGCTGCCAAGGCAAACAAATGAGATATGTTCTGACTGGCTCCTTGTTCTGAAAAGAAGATGTGTCAGACTCAGATTAGTCCATAGGAATTTAAAGAAAGTGAATTTTCCTGATGTGTGTTTGCTTCTGCATTTAGACAGCCTGCATGACCTAGTCTTTTGGAGAGAAGTGAAGTCAAAGCTCAGGGAGGTGAAAAGGAGGTTGGCCTGTGTGAAAAAGTTAATGTTTCTTTGCCTTCTGTTAATTCTGGACTTAGAGTCAAGTCGACGTTGCTCCTGTAGGTCAAGAACACTTCTTGCCAGGGAACCTGGAAGTCCAGGCTACGTTCCCTGTAGCACCAGTGGGAGTTGCTACAAATGCAGTAGTACCAGTTTCAGAAATCTGTACAATTCTTCTCTCTTTGCACATGAAGCTATCTCCAGAACAGACAGTTAGCTCTGGTAGTGCCAGATTTCCTGATCATAAGCAGGGTGAGAACCGTTTGAACACCCGCATGCGTAGGAGATCCTGGGAAGCCAGGAGTAGCCTCTTGGTCAGCTCTGCAAGCGTTTAGGGGAGCAGGATGTTTGAGAGTACCAGCTTTGGTAAATCAGAGGTCAGCAAAGAAAGCCAAATCCATCCATCGCTATACTGTGTATTCATCAGGGTTTTGCTTCCAGTAAATGTTCTGCACACTTCACTGTGTGAAATGGTTACAGATTGGAGTTGTGAAGAAAACCAGGTGTCATCAGCTCTTAGGAAAAACAAGCTGCACTGATACAAACCCATCGTTGTCTACACAATGACACATAAATCATAAAAAGTAAAGAGCCCAAGGTACATCCCCTGAGAAACACCTGAGTGTCAGGTATGTAGGATTACAGCAGAAGCAGCATCTGGCAAGGAAGCACAGTGCCCGTTGTGATATACTGCCTGTCAGCATGACACATGTCTGGCTTACTCAAGTGAGGTGTTCCGATCTGCGCTGTCAGAAATAGCTCTTGACTCCATTCTGAATTTACATGAACTTCCTGAATCAGACAGAAAGGGTAAATTCTACCATACTGAAATCTTGTCCTAAAAACCAAACTGGAATTCCAAGGTCCTATTGACAGTGAAACACATCAACTATGTAGAAAAAAATCTCAAACAAAACCCTAAAACCTGGGTCCTATCAATAACAAATTTAACATAATGGGTGCTGTTGTCCAGACAAGGTGAGACACGTAGAGAAACCTTTAGTGCACATACAGTACTGCTTACAGGTTGTATTCAGTGTTTTTTCTGATTTGTCATGATACTACAGGTAGTTGTGTATAACAGGTTTCAGTAGTATGTATTAGAAAGTTTAGCAGAGGGGGTAGGTATTGTTAGCCTAGCTTCTGACAGAAGATAGCTGTGGAACTCAAGGGGAGTAACTTGTTTCAAGGCTGTTCAAATCTGGTACCTCATCTGCTAGACAGTACCTCCTTCCTCCTATTAATATGCAACATTTCTGTGGAACGACTGTTCCCTAAGAATTTTGTAAGACTTTCCTGAACTGGAAATTCTGATGGTTTCAACCTTTTTAGTGACAGAGAAATTTTTTAGGATGTAATCTGATACAAGGCTGTGATACCGAGTCTGCTGACATATGGACAGAAATAAAAGCTCTGTGTGAAGAAGCAGCTTTCCTTAATGCTCTCAATTAGTTAAAATTGTAACAGCAATCTGTCTGAACAATGCAGCACGTGGTACTACTTTGTTTCCTTCTCTTCTTGTGAACCACCAGATAATGCTCATGGCTTCAAAGCTTCCTAATAAATTGACTGACTCAGGCAACTCTGAAGACCTTCAACCGTCCAGCTAGGTAGACAGTGGAATGGATTTAGGGAAGGAATTTGTGTCTCCATTTGCAGAGTAACTTTTGCACAATAACTCAAAATGTAGTAAACTCTTATCTAGAACATCTCTGCTCCAGGGTCTGAAAGCTTCATTTGTTAGAAGATTGGGATGAATCCTGCTGGAATATCAAGTACAGAAATAACTGTCATGGACTGGGAGAAATCGGTGCTTTCACATCAAAAGATCTGTAAGACAGCTCCCTTTGCAGTGCTACAGTGGGTGGTAACGAATTTGGGAATAAGGTACCTAAATGTTAGGTGATGATGTGTAGTCAGTGGAAATTCTGCCAGAATGGCCCTGGTAGTCTCTGGAGATACTAGATTGAAAAGCAAGTGTGTGTCTCCTTTAGTGCAAAGTGAATCACCATCTCAGTGTCCTGGACTGTATTGACTGAAAAGTTGACTCAGTCACCTGAATGGAGGTATCTGTTGCCATTTTTGTGATGCTCAAGACATTATTACCACAAGCTTGTGATTACAACCCAGATATTGTAGGTTCCACCTTCTGTGGAACCTTTGGAGATGAGTAGATACTCTTGAGGACCAGAGATGGCATAAGTTGGCCTGTAGGCCAGTGTATGCAGTGTCAGATCTCTGTTGAGTAGGCTAATGCGAGCTTAGACATGTAGATACATCTAAATATATCTCTCTTAATCTGAAGCTGAAGTCTTCCAAATCTTGCAGCCTGGTAAAGGGAGGAATATGTTCTCCGATTCTTCAGTGGGATGCTGACTTGAAAGCATAAAGATGTTAATTTGAGGCCATGAAATCGTCCCCTTCTAGATGTGATTATGGCATTGAGGATGTGACTGCCACAACAGGGTGAGAGGCATTGAATGAGGGCCCTGTAATCCACTTCAAGGTTAAGTTAAACCAGCCGGGTCCCACTAACATCTTCAGACAGGCACAGGTGTGTACTGAGGGAACATCTGTCCCTCTCTCTGTCAGTGTAGTCTGTTCCACCATGGAAGAGAGGGAAGGAAATTCTGCTGCCTCTCTTTTGGGCTGAATAAAAACGTCAGTTTGTTTTTCCTGAGATGAGAAAATCAAAGATGGAAAAAAAAGAGTACTTGGAACATACAGAACCGATGGGGAAAATACTTGCTTTTGTGGCAATGGGTCTCTCACTGGAATGGTAAACTCCTTTAAGCTAGGCACTCTTTTTTTCCTAGGAAGTTAGGTACTGGTTTTCTCCTTATGACTGCTTAGCATCTTCCAGCATCTGACAGTGTTGTCTCTCCCATTTGGTTGATTCAGGGAAAGGAGGTAGGGAAGAAGCTCAGAGTTTCATACAGCTTTCCCAGCCTGGGACTGTCTCATCTCCTGTAGCATGCTGCCACAAGGTGGCCAGGCCTTCTGCAATGGCTATTCCCAAGAAAGAAGAAAGTAGGAGATAAATGCCATATTAGCCATAGGTTTGTGTCTCTGTTTCCTGAGCTCATAGACTTTACAGCTGTCCAGCAGAAGCATGCAGATGTTTATTCTAGGCTGACTCTATGCTGTATGTTTAGCTACTGAGCTTGAAGAAATGTTTCACAGGAAGAGGACTTACCCTACAGTAATCAAATGTGCAAAAGCTTCAAGTGGTTGTAGCATTTGTACAGATAATAAATAACATGTAATGCCTCCTGGTGTGGAAGGCTGAGGGTTTGGGCCTGTCTTCTAATGTATTCATAATCCTGTAGACAAAGTTCTAGTAGTTAAATGAACACTGTCTGGATGAAAAGAAGCCAACATGAAATAACTAAGCACTGTGTTTTCTTTCTTTTGCAGCCCTATGATGTAAATTTACAAGTTACCTCAGTGTTGTCCAAACTGTCCTTGTTTCCCCATCCTCATATACACGAATACCTTTTGGATCCATACGTAAACCTTGCTTCTGGCTGTAGGTCTCTCTTCTCTGTTATTGTCAGGGTGAGTAAGCACGGTTAATGGTTACATATGGCTGTACAGCAGTGATATCTTTGGTAACTTAGTTGTTACTGGTAGTAGTTGCTGGCTAGTTTAAGTTGGCAAGTGGCATCTCCCTGAAAGTAGATTCTTACACTTTTGATTTAAATCAAGATTTTGGATTTTCTACCATAAATGTTGGAAAACATGTTTCTGTGGCCTCATGCCTTGGTAACTGCTTGCTTAGTTTCATTGTGTAGATCAAAATGTCCCCTCTGGTGATGATGTTGCTTTAAACTGGACTAGGTCATGTTGTAGTCCCATGCAGGCAAGGTCAGGTGGTGCTGTAAGAACAGGCCAAGTACAAGTTGGCACCTGGATAGGAATAAGATGACTTTGATTCACACACAAGAAAAGGACACTCCTGGATACCCTGTGCCTGGATGGGTATCTCTGCTCAGCCTTTTTTTTTTTCTTTTCTTTTTTTTTTTTTCCTGATGGAGTCTGTTCTTGACAATGAAGTCCTGGATTGATCAAAAGTCCCCATCCTTTCCCTCTCTGATTCTATCTCTTCCTGCCAGACCTGCATCCTAGAAGTGCTGGCTGGGTGCCTGTCACACTGCAGTCATCTCAGTCAGAGATCCCTTACCTACCCCACGCACCAGCTGTTGCTAAGCTGGTCACAAGCCTATTAATGGTGCTAGCTTGATAGTAGCAGAGCCTTAGCTCTCTTTTGCCCAGCAGCCCTTCTCATTTCAAAATAAAATCTTCAATCTCTTCCCTTTGTGCTTTCCTTAAACCCAGGAATTTACTGGTCAATTCCCTGTGTCAACATTTACTGAGACAAATTAATTGGTGACATAATTCAGTGATGCCATTTGTTGCAACAGCGAGTAACACTCAAGAGTTTCATAGCTCTACTTTCAGTGCCCACTCACCCTTTTGGGAGGCAGAGTTGATACCCTGCTTGTTGCTCTGCAGGGCTCTGAGGGTGCTGAAGTGAGCAGGTATCCTGGGGAATGAAGGCCAGGCACACCACAAATGTGTTAACTTTGATGGCCTTATGCTTTACAGGTCGTTGGGGACCTCATGGTTAGAATCCAGCGCATCCCAGATTTCACTCCCAAACTTCTGCTGGTCAGAAAACGCCTGCTGGGCTTGGAGCCAGAAGGGCCCATGTGAGTAAATAAGCTGCCTGTTCTCCAAGAGCCAGGGCTGGTGACTGTGTGTGCCAGTCCTGATTCTCTGCTGGTTTTTTTTCTTCTCAGCATTGACCACCTGACGTTACTAGAGGGCGTGATTGTGCTGGAAGAATTCTGCAAAGAGCTGGCAGCAATTGCTTTTGTGAAGTATCATGCCTCATCTACACCATAAGCAGCCTTGAGGAGTAGCCAGGTAGTAAAACCACCTTACCCACTTCAGACTATTGACAACACCAGATGAGAAGAGGTGGTGTCTCCTGGCAAAGAGCCAGTTGAGTTTTGGCAGAATTGGAAGACAAATTCCAGATGTTGACATTGCAGGAGAGGGGGATACAAACAGACCATGATGGAGGCGTGTCCAGAGAAACCAATACACAGCACTGCTCGCTGCAGGGTGAAGAGCTGCAGAAGCTGCAGGAGGAACCACAGACGTCAGACCTTGGTCATTCTGTGACAGTGATGTTTGGAGATTTGGGTCTTTTGTGTGTTCTGGGGCTCATGTGCACCCATTTGCTGGTTGTGACCGTATTACTTTTAAAATGCAGATTAATTTTATAAAATTTTTATGTCTTAATTCTCTTTTTCTTTTCATTTGGATATATGAAAGGAAAACACGAGTATAGTTGCAATGTATATTATTTAAAATGAAGAGGTTAACAAATTCCACCAATCCATATATAGAGTGATACATATTAATGAGGGATCATTTTTTGTGATCTGAGTTTGATTCCCCAGTGGATTACTCCAAGAGATCTATCAGTATAAAATAAATACTAATGGAATTAATCCTAATTCAGCATCACATCCCTAACAAGTAGATCTGAAGTGTACATGTTTCTACCATGTTTGCCTCTTGTCATTCCAAGGGATCAGGTCATCTGTGTAACTAGATTTGCTTTAGGTTTTTGCATGTGAACTCTAGTTGCTTGACTGATGCCACCTTACAGGGAAGTTAATTAATTCTATAGGTCATTCATAGGTGTCGCTGAAACAGTGTATTTAATTTCTTTTCTTTCAAATTGGTATTTAGCCTGAGTTGGTTTAAGAATCTTTTGTGCCTTGAAAATTGGCAGCATAAACATTCTGTCATTTTTAGAAATGTTGTTATTGCTTATTGAACCCAGCAAAAGATTGACTGATGCCGATTCAGTTCAGGCGCTGATACCATATATATATATATATATATATATATATATATATGACCAAAATGGACGCTTGCTTTTCCCAGCGCTGAGCTGCATGGCAAGCAGAGAGCCATTGGCACCTCAGCACAATTTGTTTCTCCAGTGCGATGGCAGCCAGTGCTTGAGACAGGTCTTGGTGCTCCCAGGGGCACCGTCAGGTTTGGGTGGCTGTACTTCAGCCTTTGAGTCATACAGAGTGGCTTGGACAAGAGACCTGGCCTGCTCTCCGCACAGGTGTGTCGCGCCTCTTGCCCCTCCTGTGAGCATAACAGCACAGGCAGGCAAGGGAGGGTTTAGCTCCTTGTGTTTGCGTTGTCTCTCTTTGTCTCTCCTACTATCCTGTGCGCACAGCTAATGCCCAGTTCGATGTGATTGCTCATATGCAAATAGGGACTAATTTGCTCAGTTGCTAGAATTTTTCTGGGTTTACATGACTGTACCTAGAATCAGTGTCTGGTCTGAATCCATGCCTTTGAGGGCTTGGATTTTAATATTTATGGAACCTGGATGTTGAGAGACCCTTTAAGTTAGCAGGTTAATTAGAACGGTGCCACAGTTAATGGGCTACATTTATTCTTGTCACAACAGTGAAGAGGGTCCTGCTGTAAAGCTTTCAGTGTAGGTTCAGCTAGAGAGAGCAGAGCTGAAACAGAGGAAGCGTTTTGGCAGATAAACCCTGTGTTCAGTGGCTGCCTATACTGGGAGGCTTTTGTACAGAGCGTGGCATGCATCAGGCAAAAAAGAGCATGTTTTAGTTCCTCACTTTATTTTTTTGGCTGAATTTATCCCCAAAGTGTTTTCAGGTCAAAGCAGGATAGTAGGATAGGTTTTTAATATGACACTTCTTTGATTTTTTCTTGTTTAGAAACATACCTTGCAAGTAGCAAATAATTTTTAGTGATACGTATCTTAGTCTCTATTAGGAGCTTTGTAAATGTAACATACTTGACACATAGTTTAGAATATGTAAATGTCTATGCAGAGTGATGTTTAACACACACATTTGTTATAAATAAGGTCCCAATTCAGCAAAGCAGTTAAACACAAGAATAGTTTCAATAATTTGATTCCTAAATCGCAGTCTATTTCATGAACAGAGTTGAGCTGTTGAGCACAAATGCTTTAATGAATTTGGGTTGTTGATGTTTTTGCTTGAGCTTAATTACTTTTTCCTCAAATTTTCTATTTTCATTATTTATTTTTTTAAATGTATGTTCCAGAATATTTCTCATGTCCCAATTTCAGTGGAAACTGGAAGTGATAATACTACTATACAGGAAAGGGAGAGAAATACTAAACAAAACTTGCAAGAGCATTCCAAGTAATACAGCAATTTATAAAGCCATTCAGGAGATGCCTGATCTCAGTGAAAGCATTAACTTCACCTCCTTGTTGTTGTTGTTGTTGTTGTTGTTTTCACTGATACTGGAGCTCATTATGCTGTAGGGAATTGTATCCGTCAGCTTCTGGAAGGACTGCTGCAACCTCTGTCACATTTCAATGCAGAACAGTCTGCAAACATGGTTCCTTAGTGCTTGTCCAGGAGAAAAATAAGTATCTAGATAGAACCATAAGCACTCTTAAAGGCAGGATAGAGTCCTTTGGTCTCCAGCAGCATCAGTGATGTTCTCACAAAGAAAATGTTAGTTGCAAAATTCCTAAGACATGGATCCATCCTGGTAGAAGTAAAGCAGTCCTTAAAGTTGCTTTAGCCTAAATTACTTTTGTGAGTGCTGCCTACAAACCCTTAATTACCATATGTGATGACTTAATTACCATACATGATGACAATGACCTTTATTTTTATAAAAGTGATTTAATCTTCCTTAAGAGATGGAACTCATTTAATTATTTTTGTGGTGATATTTTCATGCACTTTTCTTTTTTAAATTAGAAGTTAGTTCAGGTCCATGTTTTCACCTTTCCAATCTATGCATGTCACTGAGGTGCCCATTTTGTTTCTCTGTGTGTGTGTGTGTGTATGTGGTTATTTATTACCCAGAGATGGACACCTGAGAAAATATATGGCCTGAAGTTCACAGCATATGGAGATCCTCCAGGTGTCAGTGGGAAATGCAGGTGCTTATCACCTTAGCGAATATGACCTCTAGGATTTAGATTGAATTAATTGAGAGGTAATTCTAGAATAATTCTTGATTTCAACACACAGATCCAAACCACATTTTAACCCTGATGCACATGTGTGTAAATAGACACTTTATAACTTTTTTTTTTCCATTTATAGTATGTGTTTGATTTAGATTCTGATAGAGCAAATTTTGTAATAAGCCATGTGCTAGCTCTGGTAGAATAACTTTGTCCTTAGTTTCTCATATGACTGTAATATTCCAGGTATTCACATCCCATCTGTATAATGTTCTTACTATGTATTTGTCTGTGCAATATAAAAGCTGTGATTTGGTACACAGCTTGAGTCTGGTTGTACATCACCTATGTGTGTGTGTATATATATATATACATACATATATATATATACACACATATATAAAAGGACCAGAATTCTGAGCTTGCTTACACTATGATTAGTGTAAAGATTGTTGCACTTGATTTTACAGGGCACAAGTAATCACAGAATGGCTTTGTAAATGCATGGTAACTTCTACCATAACCACCTGTGTGGTTCCACAGGGGACATTTTACTAGTGCTATTTGCCTTGCTAAAAGAAATGCTAAACCGAAGTGCTGAGTAAAACTGTAGTAGGCTTGGGGCCGTACCTGATACTGCGTATGATACAGGGCTTTCAAACCGTGCTCCTCAATGCTTTCTGTGCCCTGTAAAATAGTGTAACTGTATGAAACGATATACTCCTTGTTTTGCCTCCTGCCTTGTTTACATTAAACAGAGGATATTCAGTAAAATTTTTCTATTAAACTTTGTGTAGGTCACTTACTGCGAGTGTTGCCAAGGTTTCACAGGGGTGAGGTTTCCGATGAGGAATCGCTGAAACCGCCGTGTTACCAGGCGTAAGAAGTTTTATGAAGGAGGTTGTGATAAATTCCAACTTTTCGTGCTAAAAAATGCATGGAGGATTAAAAGGGATATTCTCAAAATAAATTAATTTCAGTGAAGCGACTGCTTCTGTTATTACAGAATCCATGATGGGTTTTGTATGGGTGACCTCGCAACAGAAAATGTGTTAACATTTTACATCGTGCCTTTGATCCTCAAGTCCTTTCATTTATTTTTATTCTATCCAGAGGTCTTTTCATTTATTTTGAGTCTGTCCCTCCAGCATCTCCTGGAATAAACCTATTTCTTCTACTGTACTGTACTGTGCAGGGCTCGGAGTCAGTCAGCGTGTTCTTGCCCATGAAAAATGGAAGCCATGGGAAATGGCCAGGGTTGAAGGCATCCTGAGCACAGATGAACGTCTGCCCTTCTGGAGAGCCCTAATATCTTTCAAGACTGCAGCTGGTCAAGCCCTTGCTTCTCTATTGCATTTGAGTGTAGATTGCATCACTCAGGACATTAGTTCATTGAATTGGGCAGCAGTTGCCACGTGCGTGAGTAAGCAGCGTTCCTTACTTCAGGGCTTTTGAGGAAGGCTTTTAAACATAGGGGTTTATGTATTTTAAAATTGTATTGGTTGGGTATTTTTTCTCAGTATCTCATCTAGTTTGGCCATCCTTCAACTTATCAACAGCATTTTAAAAATCGTACCGCCCTGTAAGATCCCCTCTGAGGGCTATACTTGGATGTTAAGCTGTTTCTCCTTCTCAGTATTTAACAGCTGCAAGTGCTCTTGCATCTTTAACAAGAAGAGAGCTACAGCAAGATGATACACTTGACAGCTTTTTTTACAGCTCTCAGCATCTTTCCCCCATCCTCTTGGGTCTCGGAGATTGTCATCTCCCACCCCAGATCATTTATTTGCTGTGCCTGCATGTGGCATTTAGAGATTTAGGGACACTTTGCTTCCTCAAGCAGTGAGGAAATTGTATCAAAATCACACATTTTACATCTTCTGGTATTTTTCTCTTACTTTGATATCCTAGAAATGATTGGATTATTGAAGCACGATAATCTTACAGCGCTTGCATTCTGATGCAAGATTTTGGGAGTGCATCCTATTGGGAAAAAAACAGTTTTATCACTGTGGTCTCCACTTCATATTCATTAACTCATCTTACAGAGTCTCATGAAGCTCTCAATGTAGATACAAGTAGCACAGGATCTACTGAATTTGTTAACCTTTAAATATTAACAAAACCAGTGCTGTCAAAGCCACAAGGATTTGCCAGTTTGCTGTGTGATCCAATTGGCTTAAGGTAGATTAATGCTCAGAGAAGTGAATCTGTCGCAACTTGTATGAGCCCTTTCAGCCTAAACCTGTGTGCTCCTGGTGCATCCTTTTTCAGCCCGGGTTCCCTTTGAAGAACAAGAAAGAGAACTCAAGAGGAATTTAGGAATTAAGTGAAGCATATGGTGGATTAAAGTTTTCAGGTGTCATACGTTTCTTGGGAATGCCAAAACCGAAAGAAAGTGTGAAAAGTTAAATTTTTCACATTCGTACCAGTTGCTGGCATTGCCTTTGGAGTCAGATCTGTGAGGATAAAAAGATAGATCCTGGAACGCAGCATCACACCAGGCTATTTAAATTGCCCTTGCTCACACGGCATACTTATTCTGAACTACGTTTCATTAAATGCCTGCTGGTTATTACAATAAATGCTGCTGGTGGTATACAGTCTGCTAGAATAGTGCTGTGGAACTGACAACTTTGCCAGTGCCTTGTAACTCTGAGGAAGTAAATATATCTCGCTGGCTTTGCCTCTCTGCTCTACGGCATCGTAATTCAGTAGAGGTCTGTATGGCAAACCCTCCTGCTGCTCCCTCATTTTACATACTGAAAAATACAGAAACATGTGAAAGGGAGGACCCCATTACAGTGCTAGGCTGTAGGAACATGAAAAAAAGCATATTCTTCTTAATTCACCTTCGTTTTCAAAGGAGGTGGAGCTCACTGTTGTGAAGCGAGCAGTTGTCTGAAATACTCGCTGTTGAGAAGAGGGAGGTATCCTCTGCGGGAGCCCTGGGGGTAAGTATAAACCTGCTTTAGAAATGTGCACTGGGGACAGCAGGAAGAAGCCTCTGTGTACTGTATTTGGAGGTGTGTTGCAGCATCCCATTCCAGTCTGGAGAGGTGCAGCAGCCAAGAACATGATGTGTTGTGCTGAACAATTAACATCCAGCAAGATTACAGCAAGAATACCGAACTGATTGAAGAGAGGAGGGCGACAGAGGTAACGAAGCTGAGCTTAGTTAAATTATGGCTTAGGGTTAGAGGACTTCCCAATAAAAACATTTGAAAGCCATAAGCCCCAAGACAAGGAGTTAGAGAAACTAATTTATCAGAATGCAATTAATGAAGTAATGCCATTGAGGAAAACTGATACTCGCTGTCAGTGAAAACTTCCTGACCATGAATGCTGCTAGGTGAGAAGAGGTAGGAGCCTCTAGGTAGTGTAACCTCACACTCCTAAAACCAGACTGGCCTAAACCTGGGACATTTCTAGAGTAAACCAGTCTGCATCAGTGAGGAGAGGAGGGAAACATGCGTTTACATCCTCAGACTCCCAGCTAGTTAATGGCTCCTGAATAACTTGCCTTTGTTCTCCCAGAAAGCACTGAGATGGACTGATCCACTTGAGCGTCTCCTGGAAATGAAGAAAGTTGCTGCAATCTGAGAAAAGCAATTTTCAGCCTTCCAAAATGCAACTCACTTACATAACAACCTCTTTGCAGAAGCAGCACCCATTACACACAGCGGGCGGTACAGCTTGATTAGCGGGGCCAGGATCCCCTCCCCACCCCCCCATGCTGAGCTGCCTCAGAGAGAAGAAACAAATTACCTGTGCTCTGAATCGTCATTATCCTTTTCTTGAGAAACCCACTTCTACTTCCCTCATCTCCGCATCCCCAGGAAGCACCTGCCAAGTTCCTATTTCTTAATTTGGGTCATGAATTTTTATTTCCCAAGGTTTTCAGAGACTCCTATTTTTACTACTAGCAGAGTGTCCATCAACACTCTGCATATTTCCAGACAATTTTCCTTTTAGGTCCCTGTAAAGGAAAGAAATCTTTGTGTTGTTTGTCCTAGAGACTCTCAATCTCTTGCCTTGTTAATTCCAACCTTTCAAATCCCTGAAAACGTTTCTTGTCTTGTCCTTCACCTTGGGGATTCCACAGTCAGCAGTTAGTGCAGCTCAGCAGGCAGGGAGTGTTAAGGGCAGTACAGACAAAAGCAAAGCTGCTTCTCTCCACCTAGGCTAGGCTGCTGGATCTGTATGGGAAGCCCTATCTACATAGCAAGCGTGGGATTAGAAGGAAAACCCAAACACAGTGAAATCAATGGGGATTTTACCATCATTAGGAATGATACAAAGTCTTTGGTCTCTGCTTCACAAACTCCTTACAGCCTTTCTGGTGTTTTTTCAGAAGAAAAACAGGAATGAAAATTTTCAGAGAAGAAAAAATTGGGTCCATGATGCCTGAGGAAAACGGCATAGCTCAGTCTGTTTAAAAGGCAGCCAGTTAAGGAGATGCCTTCTATTGATGTAAAGAGTGTGTCTGCACAAGGAGTGAGTGACCTGGCAACAGTTCTGAGCTCACCAAGAGCTGTGTTTGATACCAGCTCAGTCCCGGGACAAGGGAGCGCGTCTGCTCAGGCAGGTGTGGGACAAGGGGTGTCTGGGACCAAAGGAAGTGGAACAATTTGTAACCCTGAGGGGATCTCACAGCCTTACCACAGAAGTAAAGGACAGGAGAATCATGTTACATACATATATATATATATATGAAATAAAAACTTAATACAGTTCATATTTCTGATTGCCCAATAATTTATTGTTTTGATGATGATGCTTCTTTGTTCAAATAACCAAACACAGATTCCTAAGGAACTGAAGCCTGAAGAATTTGGGATCAAAATTCAGTCACCCAGATCCCTTGGCCTTGCTTTCATAGGCAAAAACTTGTCAGGACCAGGTAAGATAGACATTTGAACCAGTGAAACCTGAAGCATTACCCTCTTATAGCCATAAACTGGAAGACAGCTTTGCTGTTGGTTAAATAAGACCTTACATTAACAGATTAGAATCTGCTGTTCCCTGACTTTTTGCTGAAATTTAGGAAAAGTAATAGTAATACTGGGTAAATCATGCATCAAAACTGTGTGAGCCATTTCATTATATATATATATATATATATATATATATATATATATATATATATATATATATTATATCTGCTTCTCTGGAGCCATGATCTCAGTTGGATCATTAAATAAGGAGTTGGTTTAATACCAACCAACAAATCACAATAAACCTTGATGTTTCCAAGATGGCAAATATGCAGGAGAGTAGATTTATCAGACCTTATTTTTATGTCCTAAAAGATCAAGAGTCAGCACAAACCCTTTTTTTCCCCCTTTTACAATTAATTCCAAATGTCAATTTGATCTAGTAATATGATTCTAATTGCCAAATTTCTAAAATAGGGTTGCCTTTTTGTTTCTAAATATCAACCCAACAGAATAATGAAAAAATAGATGCCTTGATATGATTAAATGTGGTCTGTTCAACCAGTGGGACAGTACCACAGCTTCAAAGCCACTCTCTCCCTTTTATGTCTCCCGAGGGAGACACTGACAAGGAGTGTTCTGGCTGGTTTCATCTAAGAGGAGAAAGCTGCAACAAAAAAAGTTTCTATCTTTTACTTCTGAGGTAGAAAGTGGAAGTATATTAGGATGGATAGTTTGGGATTATGGTGTATAAAGTTATCCTGTAAAGCATCATTTATTTCACTTTATTTGCAAAAGAAGGAGAGGTGTGGAGACACCTAAATAAGGACTGACTGTTAATTCCAGCCAGCACATGCAGCAGCTGGTGCCATTTCAAGGAATATACTGCTTTTTACCCAGATCCCTCTGTCTTGTTCTGCTAATTGTTATTTTAAGCAGTTTTCTTGGTATCTACACAGTGAGGTGATGCTGAGTAATCTGATCGATTTTGTTGGGTTTGTGGTTTTGAGTGACAAATGTGCTTTTTTCTCCATGTGACAGCTTGATGACTTAGTCTATTAATAGAGGAAACTGTCACAGAGGAATTACATATATAGGCTTCATTTAACTTCTTAAAGTACAAGCTCTATAGGTGCAATTCATCTTTTCAGCTCTTCAGGTATTAAACTGCGTGGTGGAAGGGCCTTGACTTCATAGTCTTGACTCAGTTTTCTACACAAAAACTTTCTATGCTCAGCAAATATATGGACAATTACCAGAAGCCCCTGAGAAATTGCTCCAACATTGGCCTTACTGTTTGTTGCTTCAGTGGAAAAATAAGGACTTCAAGAGCAAGCTGACCCAGATGCCAGGTAAGTGTCTTCTCCAGGCTGAAACTGAAATTCAACAAAGAAAACTTGAGCCAAGGTCAGTATAATTGTGTAACTCTACTATTTTAGCAACAGAAGATTCCGCCTGATTAACCTATTTATAGCTTTATATTAACTCAGTACCATTTATCCCAGGGGCTCCATGACATTTTGCAAACGTAGCCAGGGAGGCACCAATCCCACATGCAGTGAGTTGCATTTCATTACGGCGGGTGAGCAGCAAGTGCTGATGTTGGGCCGATCCCCATCCCTGCAGCTCCCCACCACGGGGGATGAAGCTGGGTATTAGCAGTGTCAGAGCTGGATGGGCAGCAAGAACTGAGGAATCACATAATAATGCAGCTGTGTAACCTGTTATATCATATTGCCATCAATAGTAACGGGCCATAGGGTTTGTGCTGAGTTTGCAAGGCCTCAGGGCTCAGGCGTGTCAAGCTTCCTTGTTTTGAACTTTTATTGACCTGCCTGCAGCTTTGTTTTGATTCGATTTAGCTGTAAGATTGGTTTTTCTTCTGACCAGGTGGCCATGGCTAATTTGTTTTACTTTTCATGTCAGTGCGATGGTGCTGCTGTAGCTCTGCACTCTGATGTCATGATGCAGTACAGAAAAACAAATACGGGGCTGGTATGAGGGCTGAGGCCTTGAGAGCACCTGAGGAACACTGGTGAAAAGAGGTGGGGCACAGGCTTGGACATCCCACATCAGTGAACTCACCCATGGTCTGTAAAGAAATGCAGACCTGGAGCTGGACACTACCAGTTTTAGGGATAAAACCAGGACAACAAAGCATACTGCATAGTACCTAGCATACTTAAAAGCTGCCATGCTTGGCAAATTCAGATTTGATGTGGGGCTGCCAAACAATATAGAAAGAGGAGAGGTGTAAAGCAGGTCAGCAAATAGACTAGTGTGGAAGGAGAAGTATCTTAGCATGAGGAACTATCAACCTGAGCATCATAGTCTTCCTAGTGAAAGACTCCAGATGCTGCTAACCTGCTGCAGCAGCCCCACCACCCAAATGGCAGCACTGACCAAACCCCAAGGAGGGAAGTGATAACATCAGGAAACAGGGCAGAAGATAGGAAGAGCCATTTTAAGTGGTTAATTACTAGCAGTGCAATATTCTGTGCCTCACAAAGCTGCTTCTTTCTGTAATAATTAGATATGAGCTGATAGTGACTCTTGCAAGTCTGCAAGGATTTCAACTACACTTACAATAAATTCTTGGCTTTGTATATATAAGGTGTTTTTCCTCTTTGCCTATAAAAATATTTTGGGGGCATTACAGTAACAAATACATTTTAGAACTACAAATAAAAACCCCACAAATAACAGGATGAAACACACCAGGAAAAGTTCATTCTCCTGCTGCTGGGAAGAAGGTTCTGACAACACAGGGACAGGTATGTCTATCTTCTGATGAGAAAAGTCATCTATTTTATTGTTGTCCTTGATCCTGATACCCTTCACACAGTAGAAAAGCTGCTTGTGGGGTTTTCCTGCATAAGAACTGTGACATTTGAGCTGAAATCTGTCTGGACCTGAGACTGGGGATATGCACGAGGCTGTTGGTACGTATCATTCTTGAACATTGGAGACTTTAACCAAGTGCAGCCACATCATCCCTATTAAAGGAGCAAGAGAACACCTGAGTCCTGCATCCAACCAAGCATTTTGTAACGAAAGCTCTTTTTTCTTTGGTTTGAATCTAGACATCTCTACTCAAGTCAAATTCTACTCTGCTACTGCCTCCAGGTTAAACCAGAATAAAAAATGACCACTATGACAGTCAGTACAACCCGACTGCAAAAATAGAAACAGAATTTCATTCGGATGCTCATCATTATTTAATCCAGCAACCAGCAGACATTAAAATTTCATTTTACCAGAACATATTTTAATTTGGATTCGGTCCTAAACAATTTCATTCCCAGCTTATTACATTGTTTCAGTGACAACATGCCCACACCATAATTACTCTTAAGGGGGTCAGCATGCATGTGGGAAACAAAGCGCTCATCAGTGGGTACCATTCGTAGTACCCATTTGTCTCTTGGTTCCCTGAATCACTGTTACAAAGCATTTCCAGGGAGCTGATACTCATGTTTTAAACCATTATGTTTCCTACCATTTGTAAGCATGTATGAGCCAGAAATCATTCAGCGGCCGTTGCTGCTGCATCCTTCAGGGACAAAATGTTCTAAAGAGCTAATGTTGCTCTTTCATTAAGAAACCTATTCAGAACCACAGAGAGTGATTTTGACAGTGCAATTGGTAGTTGCTTTAGGGTAGGAGCTTGACAGGAGTCCTATTTTAAGTTAAATGAATGTATACTGTTTATTTAAAGAAGCAGAGTCAGTTACAGATTTTGGTGTGCATACATAAATACATACCTGTGTGCCTCGTGCACTCTGCCTGGCCACATTGCACCAAGTAATTCTGCATTGAGAGATGAAACAAGCAGGTTGTTTCTGGCCAGCTCTGGCATGAAGATAAAAATGAAATGGAAGAAAGAAAGGAAGAAAGAGAGAGAGCAAAAATAATAACTCCTACGAAGCTGTGACCAGTCATTTCACCCCAAGTGCCTCACATTTTTATAGCATGGACACACTTTGCTTTTTTTGTATGTTGTGGTGGGTTTAAATGTAGGTGGAGAGAGAAGAAAAGGACATTTAGTGAATAAGGGAAGGTAAAGTGGAGGGCATTAAGGGTCAAAATGACAGAATAGATTAACTGCTTGCAAAGATGAGCAAGGGTACAGGTTCACATTATGGTTCTTTGGTGGCAGAGCTGGGCTAAAACATTTCCCTTCCTTAGCTGCCAGGCATCATGTTTTGTTCTTGTTGTGAGATAAATATAAACAAGAAAATTTCACTGATCATTGCAACACAGGTCAATGAGTTCAACCAGCACAGGCTATAAGCTGCTGCATGGAAGTGGAAGGATGAACTGGGGTGGTCATGGGCAGCAGCCCCCAGCAAGGTTGGATGGTGATATGGCTGAACCACAGCTCATATCTGTCCCTGACCCTGCTGCACAACCCATCCCCTCTCTTACTATAGTGTGAAACCTTACTCAAAGTATCTCTCCAGAGGGTGCAGTTACATCTTATTAATGTACATTTAATGGAAGATGGTATAAAACCACAGCATTGTTATGGCCCCTCTCATCGCTATAAGTGTCACTGCATGGGTGATGCAGACTTTCAAAATTAGATCTCCTGGTAGTGCTACCAGACACATATGCTTGTGTCTTAGCAAAATGTTCTTTGCAAGGGCTTTGGAGATCAAAGACAGTCTGGGCTTGATTGGAAACCAATTATCTACTGCTGTGTGGACCTTTGAAAAAGAACAGGATTTTTATTTTCTTTATCCTTTGATCACCAAAATGAGCAATATAAAGATAAGGAAACGCAGAACAAAAGAACAGCTGTGCCAAGCAAAGAGTGAAAAAGGAAAGCAAGGATGTGTCTATAGGTTTGTTGGATAGATTAAAAAAATGTATCAGGTTGCTGAATTAGAAAACCCCAACCAGCTACAAGTGTAAGCTCAGTATCTTTGTAACTCAGAAAATCACCTAAATACAGAATTGGAATATAGATTAACCCTGGATGTCCATAGAAAGGATTTTATTTTTTTGCTCCATATGCAACTGGAATTCCAGAACAACTTGTGCAGTTGATGCCATTTACAGTACCATTTCAGAAGCAGCACATTGCTGTACCTTTGATCTACTCATTGCCTAATTTCTTCAGCCTTTCTCCTACTCTTTTCCTGGTTTGGCTTCATGGTCCAGGAAATATCCAGTGCCATTGAGTGTGCTTTGTGGCTCTAGCTCTGACTTGTTTTTGGAGCTGTCAGCAGACTGGGGACCCTGGGGAGCAGCTGCAGACCCATTCACTTCTGTAGCACTGCACACCCACTTCTATGGCTCTGTTACTTTAATGTCAGTTTAGCTGTCTGGGGTCAGTCCCTGTACTGTGACAATTAACACAGAGCATCCGAAATCTGATAGGGATTTAAAGCAAAGGGTGAGTGGTTGCCACCTGGTGAGAAGAGGAGAAAGGAGGGGGAGGATGAATGAGCTGGACCTTTTCCTTTTTCATCCGGCACACATTAGTGGATCAATGACTGAAATGGATGAGGGTTCTGCTGGAGTGTCACGGCAGTGTAATGATGTAGCTGCTATTAATGGCTGGAGCTCCAGCCCGGAAATTATAGTGGAAGAAATGGGGGGGGAAAAAAAAATAAAATCAAATCTGAGGGCTCTGAATTGGTGATTTGAGGATTGTAATTTAGTGCTTGCTTTCATATCTCATAAAATGGCTTCTGTGCACATTTTCAGAAGTTTGCCTGTTAGTTAAGGAAGGAATAAAGTCAATAAAGTGTGTTTGGTCACGATTCTCTTTCCATTCCCCATGTAGGGTGGCTCTCCTATAAATCAAGATCTATTTCATGCTTTTTAGCAGACCTGTTTGCAGTGGAGAAATGTACCTTCAGCCCTCTGGCTGTCTGAATTTAGAGCAGATGTACAAAATATTATAGTTTATATGGCCTGTGAACCCAACATATTTCAAGATCAAATTCCTATTACACTAAAATCACTGGCAAACCCATGGTTACCTTCAGGCAACCTGGATCTAGACATAGTGAAAAACCACAGTAACTGACCAAAGGAAACCAAAAATCCCACAGCAAAAGCACCTCATCTTGCAAAATTGTTGAAATGGACAAATCTGCTGTTCTCAGCTGAATCTCTGACCTCAGGGAGGCTGTACCCTTCCACCAGCAGCTTGACCGATATCAGGATCCAACAGGTTTTTTTCCATATTGACTTTCTTTGCGCTCCCCTTCTACATTAATTAGACAGGTCAGAGGAGGGAGCACGAAGGGAGGGAATTCAGCTCCCTCCTCACTGAAAATGAGGAATGTCTGCTTCTGAGCCACTGAAAAGTGAACACACAGAAGTCTACGAGAAAGCTGTCTGCAAGAGCACCACCTCCACTCACACTTTTCAGCACTAACCTGCTTTCTGCGACCTGCTCTGAGGCTTTTCCCTTTGTCCCTGTCGCAGACAGCTGCTGTAGCTGCTTCGGAGGCTGTGGCTGCCCTTACTACGAGCAGGCAGGGGGAAAGCATCCAGCACGGATCCTGTGACACAGCTGAGCAGAGCACTTGCAGTTAATAATTGCTCTTGAAAAGCGGATCCCACCTAAACTTCACGGTGGTCAGGCCTGCCAAGGTGAAGGGAACATCACCCTTCACATGCTGCCATGACATTGCTGGGGAACCCACTCTCTCCACTCCCAACCCTTTCTGCCTGCTCAACGAATTCTCCACAGCCCTCTTAGTGGGTGCTTCAGTGCATGGCTAAAAGGGGTTTTTCTTCCCTAATTTCAGACTCCTAACTTTTGTTCTGTGCTTCCTAAATAGCAGAGGCTAAACGATAAGGCAGCTTGGGGTGAGCAAGGAGAGAAGACCATGAGGTAAACAGCAGCGGATGATGGGGCATAAATATTTCAGAGGAAAGTGCCAGCGTAAAAGGCTTTAGCTGCAGCTATTCCTCCTGAGGGGTCAGGTTGCAAAAGCCTCTTCCTCACTCCCCCAGCGTCTGCCTCCCTGGCTCTCAGGCGTGGACACATCCAAGTATGCAATAAATTTCAGGGATGGAGGATGCAGGAGAGCCAGTATTTACTCTGCACTAGTAAAAACAGTCCTTATAATTCTGCCTTGTTGCTGGCTAATTAAAGCTTACGTGGCCCCTTCATCATCAGTCAAAGGCTGCAAGCCCTGCTCCTCGCCAGGCAGTTCTGCAGCCCTTAAACCCAGCCCGATGTGTATCTGACTGTTTTATCCTAATTGAGGCGATCTGTGTGAGCCACGTTCCGCATGGCTGCCTGGACACTCACCAGCACTGCTTCATAATGGTAATTGGCACATCAGCAGTTTGACCCTTTTCTAGCAGACTATTTCATAGGAGATGCTTCACTGCAACTGGTATTTATCTCAAAATACACATTATACAAAAAAACCCCTGTTACACTCTACCCTAATGATCCAAAACACGGATTCAGTGTACTGTAGGGATTACTTATGCACGGGTTCAAGAGGTTGCTCCCTGCCCCCAGACCAAGCCCCCAGCTTATTTGTCCCCAGAGCAGAGGCAGCAGAAGGGGATGATGCATCTGCTCCTCACCTACCCTGGTTGCCAGGGCTGGTTGCCCTAAATACATTTGGCATATCCAGCAGAACTGTGTTGCTCTGCTGAGCTTTCAGCTTTGCTGAGAAGAGGGGAACATCTTTGTTCTGCTTAATTTTAATGGGAGCCAGAATCCAAGTCCTCTTAAGCAGCTCGTTAGTGCAAAATATCCTGTTTATAAAGATTGATGAAGAACTTGGGAGATTACTGAAGACAGTGGGCTGTGCCATCAGCTATGCACTCCCTGAAAGCCACAGTGAGCACAAATGCTGTGTACAGAGAAGTATCTTCAAACCGCTCAAGCCATGTGAGTTAGGGTACATGCCAGTTCAGGAGCTCTTTCCATGGATGGATTCAAGCAGTGGGACTGCCCTGTGAATAAGAAGGTTGTTCACAGTCCAACTTAACTTCATTTAACATTTATGTTTTCTACACATGCAACAATCAGGTTGCCTGGAGAAAGGGAAATGGAGCAAAATCTCAAGTTCTGGTTCATCTGAGGGCTCCCAAGTTCTACTTGTGCCCCAGGGAGCTCAGCTGGCCTCCGTGCATCGCAGCGTCACAGCCACGAGATAAAAATCCTTCACTGTATTTCTGAGAAGAAAACTGCTGTCAGAGTCTTGAGATTCAGGGGCTTTGCTGGTGGAGCATGGGGCATTTTAAAAAAGCTTGTTTAGTGTACAACTTTAGAGATCAGGAAACATCCAGCTGTCCAGTAGGCAGTGTGAGCAAAATTTGGGTCCATACACAATCAACTGAACAAGTTACTGCCCTCCCCTTAAAGAACTTGGTTTCACTGATTGACTGTGTCTCCGGGCTGGGGCTGATATTGAACTACTAAGCCCTGTTTTGGGTTGTACAGTTTCTTTAACCACTGTAAGGAAGAAAATACTGAAGGGACAGCCTTGCTCATTGGTAATTTTTCCTTCTGGCTCTGATTATGCAGAATGGTACTATAAAAGAAGCTACCAAAAAGCCAATGAAATATTGCAAAAGATACATTAAAAGCTTATTCTTTCCATATTTCTATATTTTTCTCTGTCCATCTCTCTATGTAAAGTCAACTGACTATATTTACATTCAAGATACATAATCAACACAATTTAAAACTCCTTTGTGGGAATTAGTTTCTTTACTAGATGTATCTTAAGAAAATATGGATTTTCCTTGTCAAGCCCACTGCTCAGAGATAAATAATTCAATCTTTAATTAATTTATTAATTTTTAATTAATAGTGCAGATAATACCGGACAATTATTGTTTCTTCTTTTGCCTTTTCCACTTACCATGGGATTTGGAAAAACACAAATTAACATATTCAACAAAATTTGACTAGGAATAAATGTGTAACTGTCAGGGTTGATTTCACTTCACACAGGAAACAAATCTCGTATGTATTATCTGAAACTGTAAGGAAAAAAGCATAGAAACAACACAGTGGCCCCAGCTTCTTGTCCTCTAAAGGTCAGCTGTGAGGATGTGACACAGCGTTGAACTGCCAGTGCAAAAAAAGCCAAAACATAAAAGAAAGTACTAAAATAAGAAAGAAGAAAAAGACAAAGAATTCCAGGTCACCATATTGTAGTTCCCAGAACATCCAATTGCTGTGTAAATATTGCTTAATTAAATGTACCTAGATTGACAGCAATATTTAACTCCAATTTCATTAGAACTGAATCACTACCTGCAATATTAATTCCAGATACCACAGCAGACGCAAACTGGGAGCAGGTCTGAATTTACCACCTGATCAAGAATTTATGGGGCAGGTCCAAAAGCATCAAGTCAAAGGACAATATTAATTTATTACAAGGTCATGCAGACCTCTACCTCCTTGCTTCATATTCCCTGCTCCCAGCTTTACAGAAGACCTGTATAAAGGCCAACTGTTTAGTCTGAATGTCATGAAGAAGAATGAAGCAAATATGGCCACCCCTTCAAATTTTAGCCTCCTAGAGAAATCTGCTACTACATCAAACAGATATTTATCTTGAATGCTGTGGGAAGGGAAAGGCATTTTGGTGCATGGAGCAGTGGCTGAGTGGGAAATCTGACATGACTACAAAAAATGGACTTCTGATCTGTAGCAAATAAAGGTCTGTCAATCAGATGAAATGTCAGACTCTGCTAAACTAAATGGGCTTGTTTATCACTGTAATTATGTAGCCTTACAATGACAAGGTACTGCATATACATGTCTCACTCTTTGCCAGGAAATGTTCTGCAGAAACACGGTAAATTTAATTATGAAAAGAGGAAAAAAAATTCCTCTATTTCATGATCTATCCACCCCTGCAGTGATTACTCTGGGGAAATTCCCACTGAAGCCAAGCAGATGGTTCCTACCTTGTTGTACGCCCAGCTTATTTTCTTTTAAGCTATGAAGTGGTTTACAATGCCATTTTTCTCTGGAGCTGCCTTGAATTTGGCAGACTTCTGACTATGTGTGAATTCCTTTTTATTGTATATGTGAATGAATGGCTTAGTTTATTTTTTACCCCAAATAACAAATCCTACTTTGGATTCGTATAAATAGGGACATGAATCAGAGAAGTATCTAGTCCAAACATGCTTTCACCAACATGACTCCCATTGACTTTGTTACAAGGGAGTCGATAATCAGATTTAATGTCACCGAGCCAACTTGTCTCTGGTGCATTTCCAGAAACATCAGTATTGACCTCTTAAGATTTGCCTAAGGACCAATGATGTGTATTTCTGTTTCTAGGCAATCCCTTACTCCCTTTTTGCAGAGATATGCAAGTCTGCAGCAAACTTGAACAGATGTTGGTTCGATGAGAGAGCTGCCTGCCTTCTCTGTGCCTGCTGATAACCCCCTTTGGTCCTGAGGGCAGGATGAAATATGACTGGGATACTCTCCAAGGCAAACCTTGCCCTTGTGTCAGAAGCCAGCTCAAGCCCTACACACTGTTCAAGGGAATTACCCAGGATAGAGGTGTGGTATTGGATTGTTCTCAGCAGAAAGGTACGTTTCTGCTATTTCTCCTTTTTGCTCAAAAAGATTCCAGGCTAGCAGGGGTCTCAGAAGAAACATCAGAGGTGTTTTGGATAACGGATGAGCACTGATTATGTCTCTCAAGAAACTTTAAGTCAAATCTTTGTAAAACTAGATGTGCCCAGATTAAAGGCTATACCTAAATTGGCAGGTGCCTGGCCAGGGAATGGTATATACTTTATCTGATTTGAGACTATGTAGCTCCAAGGAGTTCTTTAAAGAGAGATAAATCATTAATCCCCACAATCAGTTCAGAGCAGCCAGAAAAGAAGATAAAGTTCCTGTGTCTTTGTGCCACATATACCTCCGGGCATCTTCTAACAGATTTCTCTGCAGTTTGAATTCAGCTCTCTACTTCAGAGCCAGAGACACAGAGGGAAGCTGTGTTTGAAAGCAAAGAAAATAGCTGAAATCTCTCATGAGATATAATTTTAAATGGACATTGTTGGGGGATGGGGAGTTACTTACAAGCATTATGGCATATTTTTTCTCTGATATCCATTAAGAGCATACACCATACCTGGATGACTTAACCTGTGACCATTATTTATTGTAACCTACTTTTTTCCCTAGAGTGAATGCCTGAATTCAAATCTTCCATTTATTGCTAAGTGCACTTCTGGGAAGGGTAAATAGAACAGCAAAGGACTAGATCCACAGGCAAGAAGCACACAGCAGTCAAACCCAGTAAGTTGAAAAGTGGCCATAAGTGTCCCCTTTGCTCCCTGAGCCTGGACTGGCTAAGGCTGGCCCTGGCAGAAATGAGAAGACCCCGCAGGCTGCTCAATCCTCCAATGGTTTGCTTCAATCTCTCACTTGTTACTGTGGAATAAAGATGCCCTCCCCTTTGGGGAGAAAGTGTTCACCTAGGAATGGCTCCAGTGCCAGTGATTTGTGTGATGCAGTGATTTGCCACAGCATCTTTGATGAAGACTTAGTGTGATGATCAAAGCAAGTTTAATCAGCTCAGTGGCTTGTAAGGGGTTGCAGCCCCTCTTGTTTGCCTGTAACTGGCCAGGATGTCTCCTTCACTTTGGACAGCAATGATGCAAGGAAAACCAATAATAGTTCTGTGTCCAGACTACCCCCAGGCATGTTTTCACCCTCAACCTTCAATGGGAGGACAGATGGAAATATGAATTAGGAGTGGGAGATGTTGCCAACTCCACCCATAGAGGGAAGGGCTTCTGAGGGAAGGTTGTCTTTTCTATCTGTTCCCTGCCCCATGAAACCTCTGAAACAGCTCAGATTTTCAGCAGCATTTAGGAATGTGCACCTATGAACTGAAGCTAGGCCTTCCAGCATCATACAGGGCTGATGCTTTGGCTGCTGACCCCAGGCACAAAGCACAGTTGATTTTGGAGACATGGTGATGATTCTCTGACACACAAGCATCTCCCTGTGAGCATCTGGTTTGGCTCCACTATTGTTTCATGTTGGTGAGACCGCATAAAGCTTTCTGGGGAAAAGGAAGTTAACCTTGCTGCTGAATCTCACAAACCCCACAGTTTTCTGGGTTAAAACAGTTGGACTTGGAACCTAGTTCCAAATTAATGCTTCTGAGGAGGAAAGCAGATCCTCTTTCAGTTGTCTGAATGATTAAGCTGTGCTTAAAAGAATGAGGAAAAAGTCTCACAAGTCTTGTTTAATACAAGCTGCTATTCTAGGTTTCATTCCTCCCTCAGCTGGTATTTCCTGCTCTCCAAAATGCAGGGGAAAGCTAAGATGTTATTTAACAGGATTTATCTGAAAGAGGAATCCTTATACTCTGCTATGGCATGAGGAGCATGGGTGGCTGGGGAGCTGTGTGGCTGGTACCTGCCTAAGAGTGTGTGCTGTGCAGACAGCCCCACTGAGGGAAAAGCAGAAAGGCTGCTATTCCATAAATCTGCCTCTGCCATGTCCTAGAAAAATCTAATTTAAGGTTCCTTTTAGAGGATTTAAGTGGGGAAAAACCTTTTTTTTTTCTGCACAAGAGGTAACTTTCCAGCAGCTGGGTCCACCAAACACAGAGCAGTTACAATAACTGTTCTGTTATTGCTGAAAAATAATAATTTGATCATGAAATCAGAGACTACTTTCAGAGTGCCTCTTTCCCGCTGCCAGTATTGAATGGGCAGGTTCCCATATTAACTTTTTTGAGTTGCTGTCATTTGTTGCAGTTCATATATTCCAACTCTTTCCCCCTTAAGCTCTTTTGGACTGAAACAACTAAAAGCTCCTTGTAGTTCATTCATCGGGGCTCTCAGTTTGGCAGAGGATCAGACTGACGCCAGGACAGCCACGGCCATGGGATTTTTTTAAGGACGTTTAGTTCCTGCCATCTGTCTGTTGGCTCAACTCTAAGAAATTTAGATTGTGTTGCCTTCACAAAGTTGTTTTTTTCCCCCTTGGATTGCTGTCAGGATATGCAATCTGTCTCTGTGAGTGTTCCAGTGAGACAGCACTTGAGATGCAATAAAATGCCTCCGACTCTTACATGTGTTACTTTATTGCTTCATAACAGGTGATGAAAACAGTGCACTACCATGCATGTCACCTGAAAGGCTGTGAGTACAAAGAGGTTCAAAACTTTTAATGGGAATTTACTGTATTTTAGAAAGTGTATAACAGTATTTTCTATACCATTTTCTCATTTTGTCCTTTTAGATCAGGTTTTTTGATCAAGCTGAGGTGTGGGAATGAGTGAACAGCTTTTGGGCTGACACTCATCTGGACTGGGGCTTTCCATGGTTGGGCCATTTCACTCAATGGTTCAGGCAATGAGGAGAAAGTGGGAGTAGCTGCACTGCTTCTGGTTTCCTCTTGTGTGTGTGTAATGTAGTTATACTCCCTTTATTTTTCACATTCCTTTCCCCTGAGATGTTTGGAAGAAGGTGGTATTTCACAGGTGCTATGGTACCCTTCCCTGTGAGCCTGGATTTGCCCCACCCCACAAGTGTACCTCCAAGCTGGTGCCCTAGGTACCTGACCCATTTTGATGCTGGGCCTATGTACATACAGCATTAAAGTCAGAAGTGGTTTATGAACCATTCCCATGAGAACAGGAAATCTCTACTGGAAGATTGGATCAGAGGTCGCACATCTCCTTAAGTGAGCTGTTCTTAGGAGATTTCTGCTTTCATGAAACGTGGGATGTATCTGAACTGAGCTGTGTTTTGTGATCCTATTTTCAGAAATTAGTTTTAAGAATGGGACACTTATCCACTTATCAGTGGATAAGGTATTTCAGGTGAGATCCTGACAACCCTGAGCAGATCAAAAAGATTAATTCACTATTGTAACACTTGCTACAAAGGACCCTTCTGCCTGAGTTCATCTGAATTACTTCTGTAGGATCTATAGAGGTTTGGATAGAGAAATGGTTACCAGAAATCAATAGGCCAAAGACAGGAAAGGTGCCTGATGAGAAGTTATTTTGTTAGCATTTCCAAGGGTTGGTAAGTTTTAGACTAGAAATCCTGTTGCATCTGTGAGGACTGAACCAAGAGTTTGCTGGGGTGGTGCAAGGTTACTAGTGTGCACAAGCATCAACAGTCTGGAGATATTCAAGACTCCTCTGGACACCTATCTGTGCAGTATGAGCTGGGGAGCTGCTTTGGCAGGGGGGTTGGACCCGATGATCTCTCGAGGTCCCTTCCAACCCCTACAACTCTGTGATTCTGTGACACTCCCAGCGATGAATCTGAAGGTATGACAGATCGTCTGTTTGGGGGAATAGATCACGAGCCCACCAACATTTAAGATATGATTTTAGACTCTGCTTGAGGGGCCACCTTAGATTAAACCTTTTACCGTACAAGCTCTATTTACATTAAAGACCCTTAAAATATTACATTGATAGTGTGTTACTGGATATAATGCATATGAAAGAGACATTTTGTTTATAGAACAAAACCATAAAAATCTAAAAATGTGGGAGTGCAGCTGGTTAATATCTGTGTCCTTCTCTAACTGACAGCTTTAAAAAACTACTGTCTTTTCTAGAAAACACAATCACTATTTCAATAGACCTTTCCAGTCCTACTTGATTGCACGGTTCACATTTTGTCTATACAGCTGAAGTCCAACTAAATTGTCTTTCTTTTTAGCTGACTGCAGTAATTCTGCAGACAATGATGATAAATCTGCAACAGATAAAAACTGGGTGTTTTCAGTTTCAATAAAAATTAGTTATTTTTTAAAGTGGGAATAGCAACAAAGAGACACAAATTAGACAATGTAGGATTTAGATAAATTTAGGGTTACAACAGCTCTCTTGCCCTCAGCCAGTATAATGAATAATTTAGAGCCAAATATAGGGGCACTCCAGGACTAAAGTATTGCATTATCTAATTTCTGTTGTTACTGTGAAGTGTAAGCAGCAAGCTTATTAAATATGAATGGAGTAATCAGACAAATTCTATGACTGTGTGCGTGAGCTTCTCATTAATGTTTCACAAAGAAGCATTAAGAAAGACTAAACAGAATGCACTGGATTTAAAAGTAATAAATATACTCCAGAAACAAAGTAACTTAATGACCTCCCTATGAACAAAACAGCTTAAACCAAAAGGATACTCAAGCAGAGTATCCTTACTGAAGTAGTAATTCAAGGGGATCATCTTTTGCACATCCCCAGTAACCTTTTGATTATCATTTGCCAAAATACCATTGCCACGGTACATCCATTTAGTGCCCTTTCAATGCTACAGTTACACGCTGGCAGTCTCAGCAACCACAGCCTACCATCATTTTATTATAGCACAGGATGATTGATACAAACTGTAGGGCTGGCTTCTTTGTAGGACACAGAACGTACCTAAGTTAACAAGTAGGGCATGATTTTGAGCATCCCTTAACTCTCATTGTTTTCAACAGAGAACACTCCTGGGATCAAAGTCTTCAGCTGTGTGAGTGAATATTGCTTCAAAGTGAACTTCTGAGCTAAAAGAAAAAAAATACTTTGGCCTTTTTTTCAGCTTTCCAGGAAGGAGTTTTCAACATCTAACAAAGGCAAAAAAATTCTTCAGTTTATTTTATTATTTGTATTTGAGATTGGATGCACTAATTTTCCTTTCAGAAGTAAAATATGAATCAGGATACCACAAACTGCAATTCCATCCCTCATCTCACAGTGTAAACAGAGGTTCAGATTAAAGGACATCAGTTTAAATTGGAAAAATCTGAACTGACTTTCCAGGTGATATTGGATGTATACCTATAGCAAATACAGTCTTTTTCCTAAGCAAACATATTTCTACATAAACTTCTCATTATCATTTCCCATAGTGATTACTACAAAGAGCGAACTTTCTCTTTGTCCATCTGTCTATAAAATATCCTTACACACCATGCAAGATAAAACAGCCAATGAAAGAAAGATGCAAACAGATGAAAACCTGGAAGAAATGGCAGAAAACTGACATTTATTTGACTCCATTTTACTTTCTTATTTAGAAGAAAAGCACAGGACTTCAGATGTGACAGGCAAAAAGATAGTCCCATCTTAGAGTTGCTCATTGTCCACAATCAAGATATGGGACGGGAGAGGATTGGATAACCCAGATGGAGTGGAATATTGATCTAGATATGTGTGCTGCTCACAACATTTCTTACTTTGCTCACACAGATACAGCAAATATGGAGCACCATTTTAATGGTTGCAATCCAGCAGGAAAAAAAAGCAGAATGTCCATCACCTTTTTGATTCAATTTTTAACAAAGTATCAGTAGAATCAGTTTTCTTGCTGTGATTTTAAGTCCAGTGCTATGAAGATAAAAAGCAGACATTATCAATTTAATCTTACAGCTGTCAATTAGCATCTTTACAGACTCTAAACCCTAAACAATTAAAAGTTGAATAATTTATGGCAAATGGAACAATTTCTGTCGACAGTATTATAGCGTGCATTAGAAATATACTTCACTGCCTGAAGCTGCTTGATTATTGATTCTGGAGTTCTCATTAGTGATGTAATTAGCAGTCCCCACCAGGGGCAATGGCTACTTTTGTTTGTCTGCACTTCTGAATTAATTGGAACTAATCCATGGTTACTTGTGCTTATTTAGGGTGAGATTCCACCAATAAAAGAGGGTACAGGAGGTGTTGCTCTCATACCAGCAGGTTATCATCTAGGTAAAAACCTGCCAGAGTGGCCCAAGTCCTCTGGCCAGGGAATACAGCAAACACCTCCTCAGCTCCCATTTCATTCTCGGGACAATGGATAGCAAATCCACAGCTTTCACCTTCTTATCATAAGTATTTTCTTGGGCTGGTGACGTTTACAAGCATCCCTCAGTTAAGAGATGAATGATTGTGTAGAAGATGAATATGGGGAGTGTGCCATCCTTTGAAAGAGTTAGAGCCCAAAGGACTTAATCCTTCTAGGGAACAAAAGAAAGAAGGTAGTTTGGAGGAAACTGTTAGAATTAGGTTGAGAAAGGCCAGTTTCTGCCTGTGTGTGGGATGACTGTTGTGGGGATATCTCCAGTCAGATAAGAAATTTGTTGATTAATGTCATCTCTGGGGGGATGTCATCTATTTACATCTTACATTCCCACTCTTCTTGGCATGAAGATGCTTAGCCATTGCCCTTTGTAGTGTTTCTGTACGGCCTTTCCTTCTTCTTCAGTGTGAGGAGAGATACTTATAATTCTCATGAGCACATAGTAGACCAAAACTTTTAAGAAATTGCTACATTTGGGGCTGTAACTCCAGGACCTTTTTGTGGAGTGAACCTTCATGTCTGTGCAGAAAAGCTCTGCAGCTGGCCATTGACTTTCCTGCTGTGAGTCACCCAGTGTGGACCATTCTTGGGAGGGATATGAAGAGTTGTCAGACTGCGAGGGAAGACTAATCAGCAAACAGTGATGTGTGCTATCCTACTTGTGAAGAGAAGTATTTCACTCACTAATATAAATTGTGTGCTTGCCTAGTTGACCCCCTTCCTCCATGGAATATGAAGGATGCAGGGAGAAAGAGAACAGCTGTCAGGCAGCTTCGCTTGTAATATATGAAGCATGAGGCATTCAGGAAAGTGTGGTGAGATAACCACTACTATCTATCCTCAGTTCTGTTAACAATGCTACATGACCTTACCAGTGCAGAAAGAGGCTCTGCAGCTGTGCCCTAGAGGTCAAGCTTTGCATCTCATAAAGAGATCAGAAAGTAAGCATAAGGAGATCAAAAAAAGTAAGAAAAGCTAAGAATTTTCGGAAGGAATAGAAAGCACGACAGAAGGTTTGTCATGCCATACTATAAAACCATAGCATGGCCATATTTTAACTGCTGAGTAAAATACTGGTCACCCCATATCAAGAAAGTTGTTGTAAAACCTAAAGGTAGATAGAGAGGGTAGTTACAATCATAATGAAGATGAGAGCCAACAAATAGCCTCTGTCTGAGGAGTGACTAAATAGAAAACTTCAGAAAGACTTAATACGATTCTTCACTCTGAGAAGAGACAGACGAGGGGAGAGGGAGATATGATTTAAGGTCTTTCAAGTCATGAGAGAGATGGAGGAAATAAATGAGTGAACTTTTCATTTTTCATTGTACTACAATTAGGAGGTACCTAGTGCTAGTCAAGGTAGCTCAAAATAAAGGACAAAATAAAAGGGCTCCTTCATACAACCTCCAATTAACTGGAGTAAAAGCTGCATGTGCATATGGCTTCAAAGCAATTAGGTAGATTAGATAACAGCAGGAAGACCCATCGATACTGGTTAAATATAATGGTCCACATTCAAACTTTGGTTAAAATGCCTCCAACTGCTGACAACCAGAAGCTGGGAGGCTATACAAGGGAAGAAGGAAATCCTTGTGGTTTTCATTCTTATGCTTTCCTAAACCATTTGCTTCCAGTAGTGGACTGGGGACCTGAACTGTCCCAGCTGTTCCTGTAGAGGAGATGGCTCTGCCACCACGGCATTTACAGTACACTGGATCTGGAAATGCAGGAGTGTTTGGAAGAGAAGCCCTTCACTCTCCACAAGCGAGGGCCTCATAGGCTCTAGCTTTCTTGTGTCAAGAAAATGACACAATATTTCTTTAACTCTGACATGAGTTTAATGCTAAATGTTGAAGGTGGCTTTTTTCTTGAGGAACAATCTGTTCACTCAAATAGGTGAGGGAAGGAGGTAATTTCAGGAGCTCAGGTATTCTCTTTGCTCCACATCCATCACAAACTGCTAATCTTGAGCCTATATGTATGTTCACATGACAAGAACCACAGGATCACAGAATATTAGGGGTTGGAAGGGACCCTGAAAGATCATCTAGTCCAACTCCCCTGCCAGAGCAGAATCACGTACAGTAGGTCATACAGGAACACAGAAAGAGTTGCCAAAATGCTGATTATTCACACATATATCTGAATGCTGAAATTGTACAAAGCCAGTTGAGAAAAAGGGTATAAATTTAAACTACTAGGGAAGCTACAGATCGAATTTCTTCCTGTTTCCCAGTATTTTCAAATCCTACCTGAATGTTTTTCAAGAACACACTTCAAATCAACTTGTATTTTCTAGCTGTGGCATTTAGAAGCTTCTTAGATTTAATAGTGTCTAGGTCCTTTTAACCTTATGTTCTAAATTTACAGAAGGGCAGGTTGGAATTGGCTTGTCCACATAAACAACCCTTCATGTGACGCCTCCCTTCTTTCATATGCTCATCTGGTGAGTTCTTCATTGTTCTCAATTAGGATGCAGCTCCTTGGAATGTTATTTCTTTGACAGCAACTGTAACAAGAAACTGTGCAAATTTAAAGAGCTGAGAATCCCATTGAGACTTTTATTAGTAACAAAATCAAAGATCTGAGAAATGTATTTTGTTTTTCTTTCCCTCACCATCACTGAATCTTTTGATTCCAGACTATGCTTAGTCCTCTGTCAATACAGACACACCTGGATATGTATCTGCCCTTACTTACTGATGCAATGTGCTTAGAGTAGGTCCATAACAGCAATTGAAATTGTATCACATTTCTCTGTACCTCTACATCATTTGTGACCCTATCAGTAGTCAGGAAAAATTGCTGTTCTTTTGTTTAGCTGACTGCCAGAACTGCATTTCACATAAAAAAGGAACAGCTAAAACCAACTGAATGCTACTGCATTCTATCCAGTTCAACTCAAATTGACACTGCATTAGATCAGCTAACCAAAACCTTTTATTGTCTAAACTATTCCCAATTAGAAATAATCTCTTTAATTTCAGAGAAACCAGAATAAAGGGGGAAAGAAAATATTCCTAAAAATAAACAAGAGCCTAGATGTAAAATCCAAACTGGTGTAAATCTTAACCACTGATCTGTTCTGAACAAGACAAAAATATGTTCATGAAATACTTGCAGGTTAGAGATCTTTTCTGATGGAGAGAATGACTAACAAAAATTGCCAAACCTAGGATTAGTGTATGTCATGTGTAGTTATATTTTTCCCTTTTATGCAGTAATTGACATTCTTTTTTCAAAATTGCTGCAGTTCAACAACAAAATGAAGAACCTACTTTTGTTCAAAAGAGCCGCTCAAACATGATGAATTATGTTCATCTGAATGGGACCAAATGAACTAACAAGTTGAAGAGTTATTTATCTATGCCTTATTATCCAAACAGATGGAACAGTTAGAGGGAAAAAATTCTATGTATTATTTCAGGCTTTGATAGTTCCTATCACAGACAAAATTTCACTAGCTGACAAGGGAGCAGTTTACACATCCAGGACCTAAACTTTCAAACAGATGAAACTCTGTTTTTACAGGAAGAACATGAGTTGTAATTGACCTCCCTGCAATTATTTGCTCTAATTTGGACACAGACAATAAAGCTGGAATCGTAAAGTGAACACAAATACCAAAATGGCTTATTGCTATTGCATGTACATTAAAAGCTGTTATGCAGCATCGTTTTATTCAACATTGTGGTCTGTGAGCATTACCTCACTCTGAAGAGCACTCTGAAAGCACACAAAGAAGTGAGCATCTTTCTGGAGAAGGTACAAGGAAATTTTGCATCTCTTCTGCACAGACAAGTAATGGAATTCTGTTCTGCAATAGCACTCATCTGCTGTTTGCACATACTACAGCTACCACCCATTATCTCTTTTCTATAAAGCATAATTGTATCAGATCGTCGAGGCATTACTTTGTGCAATTCCAGTGACCTGAGTGGAGGATTTGGCCTGCCTCTACTAGACCTGCCATGTTCCACGCATAAAGCAACATCGTCCTTTCAGCCATTTACTGAGCTCCTTTATTAAGGTTGCAAATAAAGTCAGTTACTCTAATCATGCTTTTGGTTGTTGTGGATCCTGGCTTGGCTAGGAATCATTGGAGATAAACATCTCATTTCAAATAGGCTACTGAGCAGATGGTAATGACTTTTAATCACAAGCAACATGAGGCAAATCTGAAATAATGCCCTTGAGATGAACACTTTGGTACATCATTCCCACCATTTTGAATGCTGAATAACCTTGCCCCACAAAGAGCGCTATATGTGATTTATGTACACTTATACTTCCATCTCACTAAAATACTGACAGTCATTAATAGGTTTTCACAATTCTTATTTGGGGCCCTTATCTAATGGCCACCGAAGTCAAAGCAAACCGCTTCTTTCTAAGCCTTCAAAGACTCCATCTGCTGCAATAACAAATTGTTGTGTTTTAATTGCTGACGCAGAATTCTGGGAGACATACAAGAACTTCCCGCTCAATCTGAAAATGAGAGTAGGGGATGGTTTCTTTAGGCACCTGGAACCTTGTTCTCAAAAAAAAAAAAAAAAAAGGAGAAAAAGAAAGAAAAAAGGTTTCTGGAAAAAAAGCTTTCTGCAATTTGTAGAAACAGTACCGGAGGTCAGATACTGACCTTCAGCTCTGTCCCTGTGCCTGTGTCAAGTTAATTACATCATATTGGACAATTCTCTGCTTAGGTCAGTCCTAAGAAGGCAATACAGGGAGTTTTTTCACAGGCCCCATCTGCCATTGCATTATTGGAAAGCTGAGGTGCTCTTTGCATTAAGGACATCGTTATGCCAACAGTGGAGCTCTCATTTCTGCATAATCTCTCTCTGATCCTTTGTGATGTTTTCAGAGCAGTCTGCTGACCCAACAATACTGCTGGGCATGATGATGTGACAGGTTTGCTTTTCAGTCCTTGGGCTGCAATCTCCTTGCTCAGAATCTCAATAACACCATTTCTTAATAGTAATGTTTAAATAATTTTTCTTGAGCTTGCTTACAGAGCAATCTGTGTATAAGCTCTTTATAGCAGGGAATTGGTGAGAATAGTTTTCAAATGGTTAGCCTGCCTAAAATGTGTCTGCAACAAAAAAAAATCCATCATGGCTTACAGCATGCCTTCAAGAACTCTGTTTAAATTTTAACTCCATTTAAATCAGTAGTAATTTTCCCTCAAGTGTGGCTTTGCCATTTTACCTTCTGGAGAAGGACTCCGACACCTCACTTCCATGTCCTGCAAAGATGGCCGCCGCTACCACTCATGAGGGAATCCACTTGTGCAGTTTATGGTAACAGCAAGTATTTCCGCAGACAGATTACAGCTATGTAGATGAGATCTAAGCAAATAAGATGCCTAATTAATAATATGCACAAGAGGCATGTAGGGGAGGCTGGTCTGCATTGCTGGTGTCAGGAAGCCACTACCCATCTCATCAATGTGGTGGTGGCAGCCTGCAGCTGGAAGCTTGGCCTTATGCAGCTGCTGTGGAAGGCATGGGCAGGCATGGAGTGAGCTGCTGACTCTGGAGTGAGCTGCTGACTCTGGTGGTATAGGCTGAAAAACCACACAGGGACCTTGATCCTGCTCTGTGCAGAGAGAGCCACTGACTTCAGCTGGAAGATTTGCTTCTCTCAAGCTCTGGGAAGGATTGAGAGCATGCATAGCCCTTAGCTTCCTCACTGCTCCCCAGAACAGTGTCTCTTCATGGGTTCATCTGCAAGCTCTTCCAAAATAAATGAAATACACAGATGAAATATCATGGTGCCTTGCTCGAGCATACGTTGCTTAAATGCCTTGGGAACGTTGTCAGAAATGAGTCTGTACAAATCCGGCCTTAAGAGGAAAATCCCCATGCTGTACTATTGTATGGAGGCAAGAGACCTGAGAGCAGCCTGCCTTCCCAGTGCTCTCTCGTATGCCACATACAAAGGCAGGAAGATTAATGCGACTACTCAGCAAGAGGTAATTCTTTCAAGTTGGGATGAAGGTAGGGTGACTAACACTGCAATGGCTGGGGGGCACACGCGGGTTAGCTGACTTCCCCAGCAGTGCCGGCAAGACACCGTGTAAGGGGCTGTGACGGACTGGAGGACTCCATCGGGGGGCGGCCCACACGAGGCACCCCACCAGCCATCCGCTCCCTTAGCCGCGGCTTCGCCGCTGGCTGACGGCCCTTGTGATGGCAGCCCGGCTCGGCGCCCAGCTGCCGCCCCTTACAGCCGCGGCGGGCTCTGAGGCGGACTACATTTCCCAGAGGCCCCCGGGCGGGGCGAGAGGCGGGCTGTCGCAGCAAGACGGCTGCTCTTGCCGGCGGGGCCTGTCGGGAGCATGGCCGCCAGAGAGGCGGGCGGGGTGGTGGTCGGAAAGTCTGCCGAGAAGCTCTTCTCTCTGAGCGGGCTGTTCGCGGTGTACAAGCCCAAGGGGCCTACCTCGGCCGGCGTGCTCAACCTCCTGAAGGAGAGGCTGCTGGCAGGTAGGCGGCTGGGCTGGGGTACGAGCGGTGCGGTGAGGTGCAGGCTTTGTAGTTTGGGCCCGGAGGTTCGGTGGAAAAGCGAGGAGATGTGACAGAGGTGCAGGTGTGGGCCCTGCCCGGAGTCCCAGGGCAGGAGGAGGCTGTCCGAAGTGGACATGGATTTAGCCCTCAAGTATTTTGGCCTGGGAAGCCCTCCCTACCTGGCGTGGCTGTGGTATGGGTGACATGTGGTAGTGTGTGTGTTTATTAGGATGCCAGAGCCACAGTCCCTGTCAAACTAATGCACCCTGTTTCTCAGCATTCAGAAAAACAAAGGAGAACTTGGGTTTGGGGGGTTTTTTGGTGGTAGGTGATAGTCATGGCATCCCCCTGGAAATGTTCTGGCTCGCTGTGTGGGTATGTTTACCATGTTGCATGATGAGCTGTGAGGCCATATTCACCACTTGCTTATTTGGAGCAGGCATCTGTTACCACCTAAGATACAGCATGATGTGAGCCTATGTTTTGAAGAGGGGTAAGATTTGCCCCATCAGAAAGCGCCAGTCCTGCAGCACACATTGATGGGGATCCCAGCTTGTTTGGAGAATTGTCAAGCATGGTCCCAGGGGCAGCATGTACCCACCTCTCAGAATAGATGTTGGCAGTGTTGGTGAGGCACAACACTGGCCAGATGTTCTGCTTCAGTCCCACTGCTAGTTCCCATTAAAAAAATAGATCATCAAATGAATGAAAACCACAAAGTGTTTGAAGGAGTTTTAAAGTCCTGTGCACAGGATGAAGAAACTGCTTTTTCTGAATATGGGGAAGGCCAGGTCTCAGAGAATAGGAAAAAAGTATGATCATTGGCACTTGCTGATGAGGCAAGAATATGGGCTTTTGGATTGGTGAATTCTTATTTAGGCTGATTATTCTGTAGTAAGCTGTAATGTAGACAGTGACTTCAATTCACCTGTGTATGGAAGAGATTTAGGTGTATCATAAGAGATTCCATGATGTGAAAGGCATAATGAAGAGATAATAGGGATGAAGAGATAATAGTATGAGAGCTTAGCTTGTTTGTCATATTTCGTACTAATAAGGGGCTTTGGAATCTGCAAAGTTCCTGGGGTGCTCAGCTGCATAGGAACTGTGGTGGGTTGAGATGATCTGACAGCTTGAAAGCAGCAGTGAGCAAGTTCAGTTCATTGCAGAATTTCTGTAGGGCTGCACATGTGCACATAAACATGGCCCATTACAGGGAAGTAAATACAAGAATTGGTTAGATTATGTAGTATAGAATTTGTTTATAAGAGATGATTCTGGAGACTGCTGCTAGTTCTTAATGCTTTGTTAATGAAACTTCCCAAGTGAACTGTCTGTCAGGTTTTTCAGTAGTTTTTTCTGAACTTTTTTTTATAATTGTACGTAAGGCTTGATTAAAATCTAAGTGAAAATAGCTTGAAAATTGAGACTGGGATTAGATCTAGATAAATCATTGGTCATCTTCACTACAGCAATTTCTGCACTAATTTATAGTTTAAATAATTGATTTTTATCTCCTTTAGCAAGCTGGAAAAATGTAGATTTTTTTTTTCCCCCTGTGTTCTAAGGTTGTCCTGTAATGCTTCCTTTCAATTTCTGTTTGCAGAAGCTGGTGTGCAAACAAATGGGAACAAAAGAAAGCAGGTTTTGAAAATTGGACATGGTGGAACATTGGACAGTGCAGCAGCAGGAGTTCTGGGTAATGAAAAGTATAAATAAAGTTATTAAAAGATTTATTTCAGGGAACATTTTCATGCCTACATGAAATCAGAGCGTGAAGGAACAATCTGGGATATGTGTGGCAGGCTTTGTGGTTTTGGGAGAAGGACACATTACTGTAGAGGAATGATCTGGGTTACATTTCCTTTGCAGGTACTTTTATATGAATATATTGTATTTATTAACAGAAGGCTGTATTTCTAGCCCCCATCATGAAACTCCAGAAATAAACTTTGGGTTATTACATGAAAATACAGATTCTTGTGTAATAAATTCAGAATTGCCTCAAATTACTAAATTTATGGCTTTTTTGTTTAATCTGGGGGTGTATAGTCATCATAGTTTTTTAAAGGATTTGTTCTTAACCTAATGGTTTTCTGAGATTCTGAGGGAGCCTTCTGGGTTAGAATACTCACCAAATGAAAGCAGTGTAATAGAAATTCAGCTGCTGCTTTTTTGTGGCTCAGCACAGAAACATTTTTTCCACTTCCTGCCCTGTTTTGCTCTGTAAAGAGTCATCCAAATGGATTTTGTCTTTTAATTTTGATAGCCATCCACTTACTCCTTTTATTAACAAACAGGATGTATCAATTGCTGGTGTTGAAAAGCTCAGCATTGGGCTGAATTATTCCCATAGAATGCATTTCCACTGGGAGTTTTGTTGATGAGTAACGTACAAAGTACAGCTTGCTTAAACTGTAGCCTGGTTGTGCCACTTGGCTAGAAGAAATAACAGCAATACTTTCTGGTACTGAAAATCAACAGGTACAACTATGAGTATATGCTGGAAGTAAATCCACTGAGTTTTGCTGTAATGACTTCTCAGGAAGAGCTGTGCTTCAAGGCGATGTTTGCTGAGACTGTTGATTGTAGAGGCTTATAGGCTGGTAATTGTCTTTCTCTGTCACCTGTGAACATTGCAAAATGTAAACTCATTTTGTTCCAATTTCCTGTGCTGTGTGGCTGCTCACTGGAGAGTACCTTGTGTATTGCTGAAGCGGACGTTTGCCTTTTACACAGATGTTCCCTTTGAGCCTGCTACTGCTCATTGTGGGAAGTCAACAGCATTGATCCATAGGAAAAGGAAAATCAGTCGTGCTTTTTAATTGCTTCTCCTAGTGTTCTCTGATCCCCATCAGTCTCGAAAGCCTTCTCCTGTGGCATGAGAAAAAGTTTTTGGGCTTGATGTGCTTGGTGAAGACAGAGAAGTGCGTCACCTTAATATGCTATGGATTGACTAAAAAAGGCACAGGATCTTCCATTCCACTGCCATATAAAACACAGAGAGAAAAATCAATGGTAGCTAGATTGTAAGGAGTGGAAAAGGGAATGTGCCCAGATTTCATGTGGGTTCAGGTAGGATAACGAGGAGAGAGGGAGGGCACAACAGAAACTGCATTTTTTTGTGTTTCTGGTCCTATTGACACCAATTGTAGATGAGGAAGGACCTTGGAGACAAAGGTCAGTGATCTATGGCATATGAGTGGAAGGCACTTCAGAAACCAGGTTGCATGTGATGGCCCTGCCCTGGTAAGAGACTGCTGAGAGGTAAAATCTTTTGTCTGTTCCCATCTGTGTCTTCCATTGTATTTGGAAGGTGATAGAAGATGAGAGTCAACTTCTACTTTACACCGTTAAGTCTCATATTTTAGATACAAGAAACACAGACTTTTAAGTCAAGTCTTAGTATCTGATTTTAGGATCTATGTAGAGCTATAGGTCCCAGTTTAGTGTTTCTTGCTGTACAGTGTTAATTGTAAATATTTGGCTTGTTTCTACATGACAGTTATGAACTGTGTGTCCATAGAGGAAAAGGGCTTTACCTTACGTAAGGAAGATTAGAGGTCCTCTGTTGTAGGAGAATCTAAGCTATTTATAAAAAAGCAGAGGTGAGAGATGGTAGTTCTTTTGAAATGGAAGTATATATTATTTAAGCTAAGTAGTAAATGCTATTCAAGAGGCGGGCTAGAGTCTGGCAAATTTAAAAGTAATAAATTCAGTTAAACCTTGTTATGCTCTGTGTAGTCTGGCAAGTTTTGTTTATGTCACCTTTCAATAATACATGTATTACACAAATATGATTAATTGGGAAAATTGCTAGTGTCTTGTTCACAAAAGCCTTCAGTGTCTCTTGAAAATTTATTCTGTTGAATCTCTTGACATTTTTCAGCAAATTTCAGCTCAGCAGTTATGTTGGTGTCAGTGAAGTCACCATATTGCAAGAAGAGAGCTTGGTTATAAAGTTTGATCTGTGTGCTTATCTCCTTTTCTCAGCTGTGTTGCAGCTCTTTCCTATCTGGTGAATATGACAGGAACAGGCTGAACTGAAGGTACACAGAAACACAAGCACATGTGTGACTGAAAACCATCAGAAACAAGAGAAGTAATTGAGAATAGTACTCTAGTAAGTCTCAGAATGTAAAGACTGAAAAGCAGTAAAGCACACATACTTTAAAAAAACCCAACCAACGAACTGCAGCAACCCCCTCAATTCATTGTCTGGTTTGATGTTTTTGATACTGGTTCCTGGTTAACACGAAGTTGTTTTCCTGTAAGCTCCCTTAACTCCTGCATTTTTATTAAAATCAAGTACATCAGATGTTATGCATTTCATGAGTTGTACATGTCACTAGTTTCTTTCAACAGTTTTCATTGTTTCTCTTCTTCCTTCATTGTTTCTTTAGATTGCTGGATGCAGAGAAAATCAATAGAAAAGCATATTCAAGGAAAGCATTGTGTTGTATAAAGCTTAAAAATAAAATATTAAGTAGAGCTCTTTTCCTCCTGCTTATTTTATGAAAAGCTGACCTGCAGAGTATTGGTGGTAGTCTGTACATACACAGTAATAGGAGGGTTTGATTCTAAAAGATTTTTGACAGAGGCAATTAGACCTTTTGATTATTTTACTTCCTTGCTCTAAGTCTGATAAACAGTTTCATTATACTATCTTGGCTGCATTACTCTTGGTCACTATCAGCCTTTAAAAGGGCTATTTAGTTACAGTGAAGGCTAGATTCATTAGTGAGCCATACCCTCCATCAAAGCAGAGACGGTGTTAATTGCACTATCCATTTCTTTGGTGATTAAAAGATAAATAAATCTAGGTGTTGAATTAAAGCATTTTAACATTAGATGAAGCTTATTTATCTTCTGCTTTAGACTTTTCCATTCACTAGTCTTGTGTTGTTGGAACTTCAGAGATACTTTCTTATAAGCATTGACTCTACATGCTAACAGAGCGTGAAAGGCTGAATTTCTGATTAGCATAGTATTTAGCAATGAATGGTGTTCAATAAGGGAACCACAGAACTGATTTTAAAGTAGTGTTTCTCCTTCTCTCTTTGCAGTGGTTGGTATTGGAAAAGGAACAAAAATGCTGAAAACTATGTTGTCAGGTTCCAAGGTAAGGACTGCTAAATGACTTGTATTAGTGGGTTTTTTTATTTATTTGGCTTTTTTTTTCATTCTTCTACTGAAGAGCTGCATTAACATACAAATATTTCAGCTGTCCTGAATATGTAGTTTATCTGTGTATTTCAGTTCCTTTTTGCATTTAGTCAGAAATTTGATATTAAGAAATGGTTATTTTAAAGCCTTTGCTGTGGTTTTTTTTCCTACCACATTCCTGCTTTACAGGAAGATTTCTCTAAGACTTAGTGTTTGGAAAAAAACAAAAAAAGAGAACTGAAATAAAGATTGCACTGTTAATGATGTTTTTGGGATGTAATGTGTATGATGCTTCAGTTTGTGGTCACTTTCCTTATGGGTAGATAACATAATTGTTATTTAGCTTGCAGTTAACAGATGGTCTTTGTTTCTTTTCTCTCTTCTTAAATACCATGGGGTTTTAAGAGGCACCTTTTGGAATTAAAGAGTGTTTTGCATTCATGGCAGTACCTATCATTCCAGATTGCAGCTCCTGTAGAGGGGTGCTCTGCTAACACATGGATAGGCACATGTAGGAAGTGAAATGTAACAAAAGCCCTGTGGCTGCATGAGATAATCCAGACTGGAGCCTTGACAGATAGCCATCTTGTTCATTGCTGCTTTTGATTAGCTGTACTGTGTTTGGTGTGTGCACTCCAGATTGTAGGTGTTACATACACGAGTGTGTGTACTCCCAAGAATAATCTAACCGTGTTGATTCCTTATTTGCAGGTAAAATCCTGTGGGTTTAGCCATTATTTTTAAATGAGAAGTTTAGGTAAGAATGACAGATGCAGAAATCAATTAAGCCTTCCCGGTCTCACCTTATACTGGGGGAAAGTCAATAGCGGCTCAGCAAATTGATAGCCTTTCTAATGCATTTTATTCTGCTGTTCTTCCCATTCTTTTTGGGTCTGAATACTTAAGCTCTTTACAGGTACTGAACTGGTAACTTGAGGTAGAGTTTGATTGACAATCTTCAGTTCAAGTCAGAGGAAAATAATTTGGCAGAAGGGAATACAATCAGGACAAGAAGATGTAGCTGTCAAGTCTGATCCAAAATTTACCGTAGTCAGTAACAGTATGGACTGTAATGGGTTTGGGTTTGGTTTATAGGGCTGGATTTCAGAGGCAACTGTGTTTGGAAACAAGCAGTAAGCAGCTGGAGCTGGATTTACAGTGGACTGGTAAGCAGTTACCAGTAAACATCTGCTTTGAAAGAGCTTTAAAGTTAAAAAAGGCACTGATACACATCAGCTAAATTACCTTGTCATAGACAAATGTGTGAAAATTTTTTTAAAAACCTGTAAGGCAATTGAAGTATCTCTTAAGCTACTCTTCACAGTGGTAGCAAAACAGTACTTCAGTCTTTTTAGCAGAAGAGAGTATGTGCAAGCTCCTTGTCAATGTCACTGTGAAGTCCTGTAGTAGGTAGGAGTGTTATTTAGCCGAATGTTGTGTCCAGGTAGTGCAGGAATGGTTATAGCTGCTCTTGAGGGACAGGAGTGAGCAACACAGAGCAGAATGGGGGCAGTCTTGTAAATTCTACCCCAGCTAAATCCATAATCTCTCATCTGCTCTAATCTTGGTGTATTTTATCCTGGTTGTGGGCAGTTGACTCAGTGAGGAGAGCGAAGCTACATCCTTACAGCAGATCTGCTCTTTCACTGCAACTGTTTGTGTTTTCTGATGTGACCCAGAGCATGATGTAGCTAATATCCATGCCAGGTGACACAGCAGTCATGACCCTTCGTTTGGAAGGATGTCCCACAGATACCTGCTGATTTTTGTTTGAATCACACTAATAAGAAGGGCTCTTAGTGTAGTGAGACATCTGATACAGATTGACTGTCCAAATAGGTTTGTGTATCTTTTTACATCCCATGCCATGCAATAGGAGTTAGTACTTGTAACTTACCATTTGTGGATGCTAAAGTGCTTGTTGAAATGTGATGATTTTCTTTTGTTCCTTTTGTTGCTACAAAAATTCAGATGAACTGTCTGAGCCTCTGTGGTTATAGGAATGCCTCGTACAAAGAAATAGTTCAGTTTATGACTGTTGGCAGCAGAGCTATGCTGAGTGGCCAAAACTTATGTTACTGCAGTAAACTCCATATGGTGGCACTGCCAGAGATTGGACTATTTCTGCTTCTTTCCAAACGTTGTGTGAAACTTTCCTGACTCTGTGTGGCAGCTCTAAACATTATCACTTGATTTGCAACTCATACGCATGATGCAAAGAGTGTTACTCTTTCAGTGTGAATCTGGTTCTCCATTGGTTTGACCTCCTTATGAATTAACTCAAAACAAATAGAAGTGTGCAGTCAAGGGCAATACCTACTTAGCGTTCCAGATTTCTCAATGAATTCTTAATACTTATCCAGAAATAAAAATATGTGCAAGCTGGGTTAGGTTTGTTTGTTTGCTTTATTTGTTTCAAATATTCCAACTGAGGGGAAGAAGCCTCTTGGATCTGGAATTTAAATATCAAGCATTTAATAACAGTTCCATAGGAGGCTCACTTTTCCTTCTTGTGTTTAGGGGCATGGTCTTGATCTTGCTTGGACTTTTAGCATTACATTATTTTCAGATAAATTGTATCAGAGAGTACATGTATCAGATAGTAGAATGAGGAAATATTTCCTGCTTCATCAGTAAAATGAGTATGATTTGGGTGGACCAATTTTTATAATGGTATGTTGTTTTTGAAGGGCTAAGTCTTTTGGGTTACTAGTCTGTCTCAAACAGTGTAGAAGTGATTTTGAGTGGGGTGAGAAATGTGTTAGAAAATGCTAGCTAGCCTCACAGTTTCCAAAACAATAATCCTGTTTTAAAACCTCTCATCTACCAGAATCTGCTTTTGCAAAGAAGCAAATAGGGAAATGATCAGGGACTCATCAGAAAAGAATAAAGGGAAAAGGAATAAGCAGTGAAATTCTCCTCCCAATGGAAAGTATTTGAATACTGAAGATGTCCTCCAACACATACTTTACTTTTAGGTGAGATGAAACAGGATGATTGAAATTTTCATAACTCAGTTGTGTGCTTAATTTGTGTAATTTTTCAGTGAGATAACATCTGGGTTCACCCTATGAGAATTTGAGTCATAGTAGTGTGAAAGAAGTCAGAACTTGGCCATCCATCAAACTGTGCTTGAAATCACTGCCTCTCAATGAGCAAAAGGCATGGATGTACTGCTTTTACCTGAGGATGCAGCTTCTTGTTGTGGTCCATATATAATCTGAAACCTCAAGCACCCCCACTGCAGTGATGGGAGTTGCCTGAGTTGGTTGCTCAAGCTTGGCAAGGACTAGTTAAAATAGGAAAAATAATCTCAAAAGTTCTGGCTCCTCCAGAGTGAAACACTATCCAAAAAACCCCACAACTATACCAAACAAACCCCACTGAATAGAGTAAAGCCCAAATCCAAGTGATTGCAAGTACTAGAAAGGAAAAAAGAGATTGTGGGTGGAATGAAGATATGTCAGTGACCTGGTATGTGCCAACTTCAGTGTATTATAATTGGAAAAATTTGACTTCTTAATGAATCCGGGATGGAAAATGAGTGCTAGTTCAGTGACCAGGTCTCTCAAAACTTGTCATTCCTACTTGTATCCTGTGAGAAAGGGCTTGTCCTGGGCAAGAGGTGGCTTAAATCACATAAGAGAATTTCAGAGACACATGTAAGTTATTTCTTGCAGTGTGATTCTGCGATGAGAGTTTGTACATTGCAGAGTTGTTTCTCTAGAGTGTCGGCACCAGATGCCGTGGAACGGTGTCCGTAAAGAAGGCTGTTTCTTATCCTCCTGTGATTATCTTACTGTCCTAAAAATTAGGCTTTAATTTGCATCCTTTAACTTCTCAAACATAAAGGTTGCTAGTTTTCTCCCTGAATTCATGTTTTTTTGAATTAAGTCCTTAGCTTCCACCTTTTGGCAATGAGTTCAATGAATTAATAATGCATTAAAAAGCACATCTAGTAGTTCTATAAGGAGTGGAACTAATGAAGCCTTTTCTTGTGACTTCGTTTGTTTACAGCTCGTTAGACACCAAAGCCCCATGTGGACTCTTTGGTATCCACTAATACAGTGGGGCTCCGTCTAGAGCCTTTTCCTTATTGGAAGCTGTAATAGATTTATTTTCTCTATCTCTCTGTTTTCAGGAGGGTTATAAGAACTCAGCATCTCTGAGACCTCTGTTCTTCTGCCAGCAGTTGTGTGTTTGCACATTAACATGCACACTGTGATGGTGTAAGTGGTATTTCTTTGGAAACCCTAATTTTCATTTTAAGTGCTTCCCTCTGGTGTCGGGTTTTTTTTTTGGTTGGTTTTTGTTTTTCTGGTTTTGGCTTGTTTTTTTTTTTTAAATGTATTTCAAAACCAGTTTGTGCTCCAGTTCATGTATCTGAGTTATGAGTGCAGGAGAACTGTGTTGACTTTGCTCTTGAAGGATCTTCTTGGTAGTGTGTGCTCTTACTTTCAATCTTAAAAATCTTTACGGTATCATTAGCTGAGCTCTTTGCTTCATCTTGCTTTCTTCTGGAGCTCGTAAAACCAATGCTACTTATTCATACAGTGCATGGAGTTGTATTCTGTGTTCTTTTTCATGCTCTGATCATTTCATCATTCTTCTGGAAGGAGGTGACATTTGTGTGTAGTGGTAATAATTTTATTAGATGAATTGGTGTAGTGCAGAAAACTAGGCATTTGGATATGCACCTCCTTTCTCAGGTCTAAAATAGAAGCCATGGATTTTAAAAACATAGGAGATTTGTTTAGAGTTTAGTGAAGTAGGTATCTTTTAGACAATTTCTGAAAGAAAAAGTAGTGCTTGTGGGTGTGGTATACCAGCAATTCTGGGTGCTCAGGCACTTGCAGGTAAGACCCCAAGGCTGTTCCACACAGACAGGGTACATTTTGTGAGATGCTTTAATAAAATAGGACAAATTGTTTTCTTGCTCTATGTGAGGTGGGAAGGTTTTGTTCACAACTCAGCAGCCAAGCTTCTAGTCACAAGGTGAGAGGGGCTGTTACTGCTTGCTTGATGATTCTGAAGATCCCATCTTGCTTGTGTTCATCTGTGGTTTTAGTTGGTCTTTTCTTCCAAACTGTATTATCATCATATCCAGCTGTCTCTGTTTGTCTTGGAGGAATCCAAGTAAAGTGTTTTGTTTGCTCCTTGGCTCTTTCACTGGGAGATTTTTCACCTGGAACACCACCTCGTTTTTCACTCTGTGGTTCATGCCCTTTTACATTCTCACACCTCTTTGTTTATGGTATCCCATCCACACTAACCAAGGGGTCTGACTGAGTTTCTCTTCGTATTGAGACAGGAGAGGTAACAGAAAGGGAGTGCAGTATGTGACCTGCTCACTTAAGCAAAATGGATTGTAGCTACACAAAATGTCATTACTTTGCCTCTGTTCAAGCCCAAAGAAATTATTGTTTTCTTACAAGGGAGGTAGGAGAGAAAAGAAAGAGATGATAGGGTTATCTCCTAGGGGAAGGAGAGAGCCTGGTAAATTATACATTGTGGCATGTGAAGGGGTTAGTGTGAGGTAATGTTATAGTGTGTCATAAATCCAATATCTCTATTGAGTCTGTGAGGGTTTTTTTTAACCCAGTGGAGTTATGAATTTTAGTTCCCAGGCTTGTTTTGAAAGGTGTTTTATAGGTTTCCCTTGAGGAACAGGACTGGCAGATTGGAGATGGAGTGATGGTTTTATGAGAGATGTTAACCCACGGGCAGATGGATAGGTTTCAGCTCTTGTAGACTGGGTAGGTGAATCCTTCCTGACATGCAGTGGGTGCTTAATTTCACCCATTTTGTATGTTAGATGAAGGACATTGCATGTCTGAAATAAAGACATAGGATAGAGAATTCTTGACATTTGGTGCATGGTATTTGTTACAGCATTGTGCAAACATTCAAGGAAGTATTCATTGGATGTTTGCACAATACAGTGCAAAGATGTTGTGTCTATTAATAAAACTTGTCCTACATATGTCTGTAGTCTGTAACAACTATATCCAAGTGCCTCTGTTATAGTTTCCTTTTTTCCAAAAGCCACTACTGACTCCAGAGAGAGTTTTTGCAGAACCAGAACTTCCTATTTTAATTCCACAACCCCTTCCCAGAGCAGAGGAAGAGTTCCACTCTTCCCAGAGCAGAGGAAGAGTTCCACTCTTCCCAGAGCAGAGGAAGAGTTCCACTCTTCCCAGAGCAGAGGAAGAGTTCCACTCTTCCCAGAGCAGAGGAGGGTGCTTCAGAGACTCATCGTTGTTCATGCAAACTTAACACTGGTTTCTATCCCGAGTGTATTATTTTACATTCTGACAATAAATTTCCTGAATGCCTCAAGATAGTAACTAGGGATCAATGTCAATTTATGAAAGTATGGTTGTCGTCTTTATTTTGTCATAAAGAAAATGCTTATATGAAGGGAAGGCTGGGAAAATGCCTGTATGATCTTGGTTTTTATGTTTTGTGAGAATGTGTAGAAGGCTTTAAAACTCGGTGGCGTCTGTACAAAACAAGATGCACTGAGAGAATGTTAAGCCTACACAGCTGAGCACGTGGGAATCACAAAAGGGCTAAGCTGTTAGCTGGAAAAAATGGTCTTAAATGTGCCCCTTACGTGCTACACACTGTTGACATTTTTAATTATCTTCTACTTGAAAAGGTATGATACATTATTTTTCAACTGATTTTTTTTTTTTTCTTTTTTTATAACAAATCATAAGAAAAGGCTGGTTGGAGTATCTGCTCTTTCCTGCCTTGCTCGGTATCCTCAAAACAAAGTTGTAGAAGAAGCTGTTAAATAGTACAGATACACACTTTCCTGCAGTGGTACTGTTAGTAAGCTGGCTTAACATGCTCTGTGTTGCTCGACTCTCTTTTATGCTCACCCCAGAGGCCTAATCTATTAATAGCTCAGCTTCATGCTCTATTAATATTCACACGTTTTTTAAAGTGTTGAAAATCTTGAGGAGACTGCACCTATTGTGCTGCAGAAGCTCTTTCCTCCAAAAATGCAGAATATTTTAAGAGCATGCTCTAGTGTGATTTTTTTTTTTTTTCCCTGTTCTTCAATTCATGAGGTCAGTTTCTTTGTCCTTCCTCTTGACCTTTCTGTAATTGTGTATCTGTCTGTGCTACATGTACAGTTCTTGCTTGCATTCATTAAAAAAAACCCCAACAGACTACAACATGGCAAAGCTTTTTTATCTTAAATAAAATCACAGAGGAAGAAAAGATGTTAACAGGTTTAAACGAACCATTCTGCATTGTTTTCTGTAGTGTTCCTTTCTCGTGATCTGGAGAAGCTCTTAGCACTGCCTTTTAGAATTTACTGCATCTTAGTCTTAGCAGTGTCTTTGAATAAAGGCTTTCATGCATTCATTTAGTATGTGAATTTGTACATGCCTATAAAGTCTTAGACCTCTGGAGGGTTGTCTTCTATTTCTAGGCAGAGAATGATGAATTTCCTTAAAACTCTGTGTCTGAGAAGCTGAAGGTCATCTTGGCTTTCTACAATCTGTAGTGTAACTGCTGGAAAACAGAATGATGAAACAGGTAAAGAACAGGTAGTGAAGCTGAAGATGAAAATTAAGAGCCAGCCTGAGTCACTTTGAGTGTGACAGGTTTCCACAGAAAGTGAGTCTCAGAAAGATTTTAATAAAGAGCCTGTGGGTTATAAGCCAGAAATCTTGCACGTTAGCCTGCATCCCCTCTTGGGTGTTGTGAGTTGTATTGTGTTTATCAGCCACATGTGGTCATGGTGCTATCTCAGGTGACCTAGTGTTCCTGTTGGGATTGTTCCCCCTCCTGCTCCATTCCCTGCCCTCCCTCTAACTCCAAAATTTAAACCTGATAGAGGTTTTAGCGACCACCTTAAATCTTCTCTGAACTCCAGGTAAAGTATCTTCCATGGCTTCCCCTATTACAGGTGGTTCTAGTCCTTCACTTTGAAAATCTGGTCACCCCATACGTTTGAACTTTTTTAATAAGCTGACATAAGAGGTCAGAAAATCCTGTTAGTCCAAGAGTAAAGATCAGATAGTTCTTCAGCAATGACAGTACAATTACAGCATCTAGCAGTAAATAAAATTTAGTGCAGGCTTAGCACAAAGTCAGCTTTTTCTTTTAGGAGAAAAAATGAGTGCTAGAGAAGAGAAGTTGTAATGTTTGTGTACATTGAAAGGACATGTTTGGTGTTTGATAATTTTGAATTTGCTCTGTCGTAAAATATGGAGCTCCTCCCTCATCCTGCAGTCTTTATTTTGCCTCTGTGCAACCTGCTTTTAAGAGATTAGGGCTCTGTGTTTTTAATATATTGGAATCTGCTTAGTGAGAGTGCTTTGTTTTGGAAAATAATTGAAACTATGGCAACCCACGATGGTTTTTTCTATGTTATTTGTCTACCTTGTGTACTCCTCTGGTTTGGTGGATGATTAGCATACTAGAAACCACTGGTAGCTGCTGATGTACGAAGAGCAAATACAAGTTATGTAAATATTCAATCCGGAGCACCTTAGTTGTGCTTTAGAAATCATTGCACACAAACTGAATGTCACTGTAAAACTGAGAGTTTAAGGGCCACTTCGCTGTCTCAGTGGCTGATGCCTACAAAAATGGAAGCGCTCGCACCAAGCCCGCAGGCTGAATGGGTTGGGCACAGGAGCACTAATTCTGATCAGCGCTTGCCTGCTGTGTGCTCGCTCTGATTTCCTTCAGGTTCTCCACAGCGCTTGGTTTGGCTTTTTTTGTTGTTGTTGTTTGTTTTGTTTTACATTCCCTCAGACTTGTCAGCCACACACAGACATCAGTTTACATAAATTGACTTTCTGTTGCTGTTGAATATGGCTTCTCTTTCCCAGCTCTCAGTCTCTTGCAAGGGGGACTGTAGCCTTTATTTATTTATTTCCCTTTTACACTTCTCTGTTCAGTTGCTGCTGTGATTAGAAAATGGGTCATCCTTGGATGAACTCTTATGAACTGCCTCTTCCAGAGAGCTTGCTTGCCTGGGAAATTCTTGTGGTGGGAGCCATCTTAAAATCTTCCTGACAGCTACTACTGACCTTATTTCATAATTACTTGTGTTTCTGTCTAGCTCTTCCAAAGCGTTGCTTCTCCATGATTGAAAAAGCTTTTAAAATGTGTTATGATTTAAGATTTCAAGTCTCTGGCTTGTTTCCAAATAAAACTTTGATACATTAACAGTTAAAACTGAGAAGCTCGGTTCCATGGTCTGTCTGGCATTTGCACTGATAAGTGGGGCAGACATGCCTGGCAGTCAGCCCAGGGGATTCAGCCTCCAGCAGCCCCCCTGGTCAGGCTGTGCAGTTAATACTGTGCTGACTGTACAGCCGCTCTAATGGGAGGGCATTCTTCTTCCTTCTCCTCCTCTTCCTCCTTTCACAGTTAAATAGCTGTGCTGATAAAGTCTTGGCTTTTTCTCTGTCTTTTCATGGATATACATTCCTTTTCCCTGTTATTATAAGGATTTCTCTGAAATTGGATATGAAATGAAGAAGCCAAATGATAGCTATTCTCATACTAAAACGTTATGGTTAACATCAAAGGGTTTATTGTTAGTGAGAATTTTGACTGTGCCCTATGGTTGTGACTCCCAAAACAAAATTCCTCTTCCCCAGATCAGTCAGACTTACTAGAGGGTTTGTAATTTGTTTCTTAGGGGTTCCTGCCATCCTGTTCTTTTTCCAGTCCTTTTGTGGCATGTTTGTTTCTACTCATGGGTATGGTAGAAAATGTATGGCTGCTGGGGCACTTCCCTGTCTTTCTGGTCTTGTTGAGGTCACATCCACCACATCTCCCATTCTGACAGAGTTTTGGCATTACGTCATTGTTGACAGAGTGCAGTGGTTTGCCACTGTAAAGTTGCTTCTTTAGGCTCTCTTCTCACTGGTGTGAATGGAAGAGTTGGTTCTACTTGAGGGCTTCTGATCGCTCTGCTGCCTTTTGTTTCGGTTGCCATAATGTCAAGAAGATGGTTTTTGAGACGGCTGAGAGATGTAGCCATTCCCTAATGTAGGGTACTTTTGGGAAGGTCTGTGTGTCCTCAGGGCTGTTGTACAGTTGTAAGGCTCTGCTATGGGACCATGCAGACCACCATTAAAAGCTGGACAGTACTGCAGTGATTGCTAGTTGTGACTGGGAATGCTTGATCTTTGCTTTTATGTGCTATGCTTGCGTGCCGTGAAATCCCATAAGGAAGCTGAGGTGCTGTGTTTAATCTTTAAATGGTTTGGGTCCTGGTCTCTTGAGATGAGCAGGGGGCAAGGACATAAGGGCTATCGATTGGCAGCATGTTCTCTGATGAGCTGCCAATACAGGGACATTTCCTGTCACGGTCTGCACTTGCTAGGCTTTTCCACTGCCTTCAACACCTACTACCTTGCTTTTTTTGTTTCAGGTTGAGTGGGTTGAAGGCAGCATGGTTGTGAGCAGTTGCTGTCTCTGTTTCTGCGGTGATTTGTAATTTAAGAGTACAGGAAGAATGCCCCTAGATGTATTTTATAAAACTGGAAGAAATAAATGATTGCCAACACGGGTGAGAAAAGGTCACTGAAGACTTATTAAATGACTCAGAATCCACTGGGCGCTTCTGAGGGCAGTGTGAGTTAGAGTCTAAAGAGAGTTAATGCAGAATTTTGACACAAAATAAGAGGAACAATAGATTAAGGCTGGACTTTCATGTTATCTTCGACAAGCTCCAGGTCCTGCACACTAACAAAGGGGAAGTAAATCCTATTAAGTGGCTAGTAAGAATTATGATACATAATTGTACATACCCAACAGCACTCCAGAGGCGGATCATAAACCAACTGTAATTCTTAATTTCCTGACCTGTTATACCCTTCTTTGTGGATTATTGCATTGCTGGCTTGAGTCTTTTGTGACTCTTTAAAGGCTCCTGTAAGGAATGAGGATCTGTGACTAATTTTTAAGGACACTCCTTTTATAAATTGGATGGCTTTTTGCAGAAATTAAAGGGGAAATCAAGTGTCCAGATTTGGATTGTATTGTTCATACCATTTGTGTTTATATATAAACAAGGGATACTATCTCTCTGTCACTGGCATGTCAAATATAACATGCTATTGTAACAGGCAGCCTGAAGCAAAATAGCCAAAACTAGAATTAAGAGAAACTCATTCAAACTGAAGTAATATCAGTGCTTTAACTTTGGAACATCTGAAGATGGTCCTTGAGGTCTCAGTTTAACTCACCTGCTAAGATCACTCATTGTTCTAGAATTATGAAGATCTGCTCACATGTTGTTACTAATTTCTAGAATAGTTGCTGAAAAGCATCTATTTCTTGCTATGCTATCAAATGCTAAGAACTAGATAATTAAATGTCTTGGAAAGCAGTGATTTTTATGGTCCTCAAAGAAAATAATATACTTTAAAGTTTATTTAAATATTTGTTGTGGAGCAGCCTTCATCCATGCTTCCTTTCATTTTTCTTTTTTTCTAGCATTCCAAAATTATATAAACTTCAAGAATTTGATTTTTAAAATGCCTACTTTTGCAGAGTTGTCAGGAGATTCAGACACCTGCAGTATTTAGAAGAAGGTAGCCTTAATGTGGTAAGCAAGGAATACAGTTATTTTTATATTAAAGTCTGCACTCCACTGCCTTTTGTCTGACTATTCCTGCTGCTTCCATTTCGTGGCAGTTGCTTGAATAAATAAATTCAAGCAGCAGGTTGTCACATAGAACAAAACCAAGGCATGTCTTAGTAGTCCCATTTTGTAGGTGTGATTTATATGCCTACACTATTATTACTTGAGCTTGTTTGTACTTCACAAGTACATGAAAAAGGATGCATTGCATCAAAGAATAAGATGTTAGTGCTTATGCCTGTTTGGATGTGTTCCAGATTTGGTCAAGCAGCTTCTAGAAGATTCATCCTTTTACAACTTGGTTCAAATTTGTATTGACTCAGTTGGGAGCAAGTTCATTGAAACCTCACTGGTATTTAGTCGTGTGGAGCACGTCGATTTCTTTTTCTCCTGGGCTGTGTAAAAGCTTTAATTTCAATGCTTCTGGACTTTACATAGGGCTGAGGAAATGGAATGGGATAAGCAGGACGTCAAACCACAGTTTTTAATACATGCAAGTGTCTCCAGACTTGACCCAAACTCATGTTAGAGTGAGATTTTATGTGTTGGCAGACCTGTGAAAAAAATGTGGGGCAGCTGCTTCATGGAAGGCTTCTGTCAGCTTCAGCAAATTCTTCTGTATGCCCCCAGCCTGCTAGTGTTTAGGGTGAAAATGTGGAAAAGGACAGCAGATGTAATGCAGTAAGGTCAAGAGCTATTGCCCTGGGAACAGGTTAATTCACTATTGCAGACTACAAACACGTACACTGAGGAATTCTTTAGAGGAGAACTGTGTAAGGAAAAACTCTGCAACAGAAATATTTGGAGAACCCATGATGTATAGAGATGTCACTCAGTGCCCTTTCACTCCTGCTGCTGCTCACAAGGTCCTTACCAGATGCCACAGGTTCCAAACTCTAGCTTTAGGCTATTACATATCGCTCCACTTCATGGCAGAAGTGTTATGGAGCTTTGCCTTGTAAGTGGGTGTTTTGCTTTCAGAAGTAAAGGTCTTTGTGTCATCTTTAAAAAAAAACAACAACTGAAGGAACAGAAACTGTGTGTGAAAGGTACTCTATGTGCCTTGCTTCAACAGCGACATAGAACACCCCACAGAGACTTTGATTTTACCACACTATTATTTTCTGTGTGCTATTGATGTATTTATAGTAAAAATTAGATTCCATGTTGCTTCTTCCTGGGATTTCTAAACCAAATCATAGACACATGTAATGCAGGATTTAATTTTTGTTTAGTTCTGTGTCTTTTCATCTTTCCTTTTGCTCACTTGAAGCTGCTGGATTGACTGTTCAGATAGTGTTCATCCTATTTTGATTTTTAAGTACTTGTACTTGCAGTCTTTAAAAACAAAACAGACAAAAAGCCCCAACCTTGAAGACCTATTTGCTAATCTCTCTTTTTCCTTCCCAGAAATACACTGCCATTGGAGTGCTGGGCAAAGCTACTGATACATTAGATGCTACAGGAAAAGTAACTGAAGAAAAACCTTATGGTAGGCATAAATGGATCTATATACATGATGTAATATGAAGTCATAAATGGTCTCTATAATAAAAAAGCGGAAGAGATGTTTGGGACTCTCTGAATTAAATTTAAATGTGAAATCAAACTAAGATTATTTCATCTTCAACTTCAGTGCTCATATAATTCAGGCCAGCTTCATGCAATTACATCCAGTGCAAGTGTTCATTTCTGTTGGAAAAAACAAACCAGGCATTAGATTAGAAGGGAGAAAATAGAATTGGACAGGACTGTGTCATTTAAAATCTTTGACAGGCTGACAAATGATGTGCTGTGTCCTGTAAAATTTTCCTCTTTCATTGTATAGTCCCATGAGTGTTCTTCTAGAAACACCCTTCAAGGCCAGTGGAAAAATACTTAGATCTTCTCTGTAGGACTCCCCTTAACTACAGACTGCACAACATAAAATGAGGCATAAACCACTTTCTACATATGTTCACATATACCAAATCTTGCCCTTGCTTATATTATGTGTCCTAGCAACTTTAATAAATGAACTTTCCTGACCCACAGACCACAGTGCAAGAGTTTAAGGCTTCAGAGGTAATCCTGACTGTGGCTTTGTGGAGTGGATATTCCACAATACCCAAGGTATTGTAGGAAGCAAGGATATGCCAAATATATTTGCCATCAGTTCTTTCACAACCTGGGGAAAAAAGAAAAGTAAAAAAAGGACACAGTAGGTAACTGCTTGCTTAACTCTTACAGGTCCCATAGTGTTTGTGGCACCTGGTAATAGGTGCCACATGAAGTAAAATTTACATGAAGTAAATTATCTTTTTTAATAGTATGATGAAAAAAGCTAGCCAGGGTTCCAGTCCTCAACCCTAATTTCCTTTCTTTTGCAGTTTTTATTTTTGCATGTGGCAAGCATTTCTTCTCCACATTAACTTGATGGAGGATTCTAAATAGTATTATTTACCTCTCAGAAAGTGGAATGTTGTGGTTCTGCTGTGCTGAGTAGTATTCATTGTATATACTCAATCAAATATAAACTGTGAAATACTTCAAATAGGTGCAACTCCTGTGGTCAATTAATTCAAGAATTTTTGAGGCAAGATCTGTTTCTTGAAACACTAGTTTTGCTTTTTAAAATTCTGTATTGTTTACTGCAGACAGAATTTAGAGTGGTGTTTTCAAATGTGTTTCTTTCATTGTCAGCTCTTCTTATAGTAGTTGCCACCTGTGCACCACCTCCTCTGTTATGGTGGCTTAGCTTTGTTAGACTGTGTGCTTTTTCATTAAAAATACACACTTTTTTCAATTGCTTATTTTTTTTTTTAACTGAGACTAGGTGCATGATCCAGTTCATCTTGCAGTCTCAATGCCAGTATTGGCATTGCTGGGGCAGTGCAGTTTTGAGTGCTGGGCAGAATTTCCTCTTGTGGAAGCTGATGACTTGAAAGAAGTCTCACTTGGTTTCCATGTTCGTGCAAATCAGTCAAATTTGAATTCTTCAGAAAGAAGAATGAGAGAACATGCACACTCCTTTTTTTCCATGCTGCCTATGTATTTTATTTTCTTCCTTTTCTTCTAATAAAGCAGGTATGTTTTCCAGTGTCTTCTCCAAAGCAGCTTGGTTTTCTGCAGGATTCTCTGAGTTGGCCCACCATTGCTAATCCCTAACCCTAACTAGTACCTCAAGAACAGACAAATTGGATATTTGAGATGAATTTCAGCTTTCCTTTGACACCTACAAGGATCCTGGGGGACGTAGAGCATCTGGTAGGGAATGTAAATCCTGCAGAGCCAGCAGTATTCAGGATTGGGCCATAGTGCACTTAGGGCACTAAAACATCTTGCAAGATACATAAAACGCTTCTTGAATGACTCCACTGGACCACAAGAGCAAAGTGCCTGCAGAAAGTTGCCTGATATATTAACTATAAGAAAATGTTACATTTTAGTGCTGAAAGTGTCCCTAGGCAGCAGTTGAGAAAGCAAATTGTTCTGTATTACGGTTAGTCCCAGTGAAAGGACATACTGAAGACAGCTCCTTGGGTTTAACCCCTCCTGAACTTCTCAGAGATTTTTGTTTCTTATCAGTGAGTTTGCATTTCCACATGCAGTTACGTTAGGGTTTCATACTGCTCCCAGGCTGTCAGGTGCTGATGTTGGAAGCAATGGCATTAAGAGTTCCTCTGATGCTTTCTTGAGAACATTAATTGCTGTCACCCTTTTTTTTTAATATTTGTAACTACTCATGGGAACGTGCAGTCTGAACCCACTTCCTCCCAGCAGCCTACAGACTATATCCAGACATGGAGAACAAACAAAATTCAGAAGTGTTCCCTGCTGATTCTGCTGAAATATGTGTTTAATAGAGCTACCTGAATAATTTGAAAAAAGCAGCCCTTTCAGCATTCTCCTTGTCTGTTTGCAAATAATTTGTGCTGGGCCAGATTGAGTTGAGGTCATCTCCCAGAGTTCTGTTAGGCTGTCTTGCGTGGCTCTCATGTTCTGTTTTAGTATAGTTAACAAGCTCAGGACAGTATTGCCCTTCAGTGGGGTCTTCTTGAGGTTGAGGCACAATTGCTGCCTTTTGGTTTCATAATTTTAATTAGTTTCCTTTATTATTATACCAGGAAAATCTATCAACAATCAGCAGTGTTCAGAAGCCAAACTGTTCCTTAAAAATCTTCTTATTGGAAGTCAATAGAGTAATTTTCAATGTTTTTAGAAGCATTGAAGAACTGCAGTTGTGGGAGCTTTGAAATGCTGATAGAATCAAAATACATAGTCGGCTGTAAGACACATAGCCTGTACACAGATCATGTAACTCCACTCTTGGTCTAAGGACTTAGGAATACACTTAAAAAACAGTGTTGATTGAATTCTGAATAGTGTACTCGTAGAGCAGGTATAATCATTTTGTTCTGAGCTAAGGCTGTCATTATTTCTGGGGACTGGATGCAATTATCCATGGGCCAAACCTTGATAATCCTCACTGAAATTGTTGTGAAGCAGGTGCCAGCTCCCACACACTTCCCTGGAAGGACTCGGAGATGCAGGTTCTAGCAAAAACTGGTGGTCCATGATAGAGCAGATGAGGGTATTTGGTATTTGTGATGAGGGTACTGGGAGGAATAGGTTAACTCTTGGTAGCAAGGGCAGTGACAGATGTGTCCTGCAGAAATGTCTCTCAGAGTGGAGAAGCCTGTGTTAAATGGGAAAAGTTTTGGAACCATTGTCTCCAATTAGCCTCTATGGGTGTGTTCCTGTGTCATGCTTGATGGAGAGCTGAGCCCAAAGGCTGCCCTGAACTTGCTGACTAGATCAGCTGTTTACGTATTCAACCCGAGCCCACAGCTGGGAGGGGATAATGAGGAGCTGAGGGCATGAAGGGAACAAGTTCTGGGCCACAGGACTGCATCCCCCCAACCTTTGCTAGAGGAGTAGTGGCTGTGAGAGCCAGAAGGCAGTGGAGGAGCTGGCTCCCTGAGAGGCCTGTGTGCCCTGCAGAGCCATGAGTCCAGACTGGTGCCTGGGACAAATGCACAGTTCACACATAGTGGAACCGTTTGTTTGGGACAGGCCTAATATAGTGCATTCTTTATGACTGACCGCTGCATGAAAGTTCTACCAGCTTGTGTGTTGTTCTGGGAGAGGGCAAGAATCCAATACACTCCATTAGCACAAAGGCAGTGCTTGCTGGAGAAACAAAAAAGCACAAAAAAACTCTAACACAACACATGGTTTTTGGTTTTCAGAATATCAGACTAGCCGGCTTGTGCCACGATGTATCACTGAAGACAAATATGACTTGTTCTAGAGCTTAGCAAGCTCATCTGTAAATATTTACTGTGATAACACGCCATACAACTTTGTTTGCTAATGGCTCAGTGCATCATGCCCCACGTGGGGAATTACTTTTTTTTTGTTGTTTGTTTTCCCTGAGATAGAGGTGGCCTGTAGCATGAGTGATTTCCTCAGAGGCTAGATGTAACCTTTCAGGGGAATATGGGATCAGAGCAGGAACTCAATTCCAGTGTCTCATTAAATGCCCTAGCCACAAACACAGTTTATGGTGTGAAATTTGAAAGAGGACCCTGTGACACTTATGCTTAGAGCTTAAATACTGAATTGTAGCCTGAAGCAACCTGGGGTTCATAATAAGGCTGCCAGGATCACCAGCATAGAGCTGGGTCATGCTAACTTTCTGCCATCTAGTTTTGTTGTGATATATTGCTAAACTAGACTAATACAAATAAAAGATCGAAATAACCATGTCAGAAACTCTTCAGGAAAAGATTCAGACTTAATATGCAATTTACTTTGTTTTTCTATCCCATATTCTGATACACATTCATCTCTCAGAATCCTTGACTTTCATGACTTGCAACCAGATGTTAGTGACACTTCCTGAGACAGCTGCTGAGGCCTAGGGACAGCATCTGCTTTGCAAAAATGAGGTACCACATTTCCATCTCCCAAAGCTGCTGTGGAAAGAAACCTCTTCTTTCTTTAAAAGCATGAAGCACATCTGTTTTGTAAGGTTTGCAAGTAAAGATCTGCTTCAAAACATAATGAAGCCTCAATAAATAACCATGGTTGGTGTGTATTACAGGATACTGTTGACTTAGCAGGGTGACACTAATTGAATGTAACTTACGAGAAACAGGACTAGTCAAGTCCTAGACAGCAGAAATACACTGAAGTGCATCCTGATGTACAGATCTTTTGTTAGTGCTCCCTAAACAAATTAGGGATGAATGTCATCTCTATTGAATAGTATTGCAAAGGACCAATCCAATCAGCTACTTAGGTTATAGCCTTCTAACAGAAGTGGGGCAGATGTGTATGTGTACTCTTGAAAGAGAGTAGATTGCCTAAAGCAGCTGTCTTTCTTTTACAGGATATCTTCAATAACATTTCCTTACTTATATGTAACAATACCCTGGTGTGCATTTGCAGGTTAGTAGTTTGATAGGGAAATTTGATGTGTTCTTCTAGATGCAGTTGTCTTCATTAATAAAAAAAACCCCGCAATACTTTCATTCTCCAATAATCTGTTGCGTTTTCCATGTGCTGAGGTGCTCTGAAAGAGAAGTTCCCAAGGTTAGATGAAAATTGAAATATTTTTGTCCTTTAGAAATAGGGCAAATTTTGTACTTTTTGCATAGTTCCCAAGAAAAATAAATTTTCAGTCCCAAGAGAGAGAGAGAGATTGCAAGAGGGAACTGTGTATATTGGGATTTCCGCCCTTCTGAAAGCGTCCAGACTGTCTTAATCACCTTGGACAGTGTGTTCCACTCTTTTTGTGATAATTCACACTCCTACCTACATTCTGGTTTTTATCTCTTCTTTGATGTTTTTCACCCAGTCTAAATTCAGATGAGAGGGAAGTCTTCTTTGTATCTGTTTGTGGAACATGATTGATGCCATTAGTGCCATGTGAATAATCAGTGCTAACAGGCTTACTGTTTTCTTTCTGCAGACCAGATAACAAAAGGAGATCTTGAAAATGTGCTGCCAAAGTTCACAGGGGACATAATGCAGGTTCCTCCACTGTAAGTTCCACAATATTCAGATACTCTTGGGAATTGTGTTCAGCTGTTGAAAATTGCCAGCACAAGTCAGTTCTTTCTGACATAAAAAGACAAAACAAAAATGTTGGCAAGAGGGTGAAGACAAGGCAGACTTCAGAGTTTAACATTTGCAGCTGCAGATCATGCCCGTTTGAACACGAAGTGCAAATGATCTTGATTTTTTTATGCAAATGTAAAGTAGCAAAGCAGTCTGAGCAGCTTTGAAGGCCTTGCTAGCTTCTATCCTGTCTTCCAATTAGAAAGCAGAGCTCTGAACCTTTAATTTTAGTTGTGGGATAAGGGATGGCTTACTGACATCTGTGTGGAAGTGCTTTAAATGGCTTCAAATTAGGTTTATGAAAAAGAGTGTGAATGAGTGATTAGTGACTGAGCTTCAGTAGCTTTGCGAATTTCTTCTCGTCAGGTGAGCCATAGGAGCTGGCATTGTGCAAGCAGCGAGCTTGTGACAGATGGCTTTCCTGGAGATTTAAGCTAATGTGCTTGTCTTTGCCTTTGCAATGGGTCAGTTACTGTGTTTCCATTGTGAGCCCTGTAAGGTCAGTAATTCAGTACCCCTTCACATGACCTGTTTCAGGTTACCCTCTGATAACTTCAGCAAGATCTTTTTGATTTTTCTCTGGTCATCTTTCTGTCAAGTTGGGCCTTTGGATAAAGTTTTCTCTAATCAATGCAATTTTTTTTTTCTTTTTTCCCCTCCACTGGTCCTCTAAACACCTTAGAATAAGGCTAAGGAACTTGGCAGCTGTTGTTCAGGGAAGACTCTGGTGTGAGATGAGTAAGGGTACAAAACAGAATTACAGGAGTTGCTCCGGAGTTCCTGGAGCAACTCCTAGTATATAGCTCAATGTAACACTGAACCAGAGTACACCCTGCAGGCTTCTGAGACAGGAGATGTTAGAGGCAGCTGCAAGTGTTGTACCCCTTATAGAAATCCTTGGTTTTCATAAACTACAAACTGAGTGATGAAACACTTTTAAATCTGTATGTCAGGAGATAAATACAAGACTGGCTCTTGTTTTCCAGTTTACATAGCTACTGGCGAACGAGATGATTCTGTGTCTAAGAGATTTCAGAAGCACTTAGTAGGTTGGGGTTTTTGTGAGCACTTGGAGAGGATTAGAAGGGTAAAATGTATGCTACTCTAGTACAATATTAACAGGATCTGGAGGATGGGAAGCTTGTTCTCTTACAACCGTATGACACACATTTTCATGCTCTATCTGATCAGCTATTCTGCTTTGAAGAAGGATGGAGAAAGGCTATCAACCCTGATGAAGAGAGGAGAAGCAGTTGAAGCAAAGCCTGCTCGGCCAGTGAGAGTGTACAGCCTCTCTCTCCAGCAGTTCCAGCCACCACTGTTCACACTGGGTAAAAGCCAAAGATTGCTACACAGAGTGATGCTCCCAGCTTGTTAGTCCTTATTTACACTCAGAATGGGGATAAGATAGTGAAGTGGGTTTCATGTCCCTTAGCTACTTATTTTGGTGTGAGCCCATGTGCAGAGACTTTCACTCTGCAGTAAAAGCACCGTATTTTGGTTTTAAGTTAAGCTGATTATGTGTAATCTTTCTGTGAGGGAAAATTCTGAGAGGCTGGTCAGGGGATTATTTGCATCTGTCCATGATTTTGCAACTGCCAGCTCACCCCTCCTTTCTCAGGGCTGCTTGCTTCTTTTTGCCCATTCTTTTACCCTGATGCCCAGAGCTGCTGGCATTTCTCCCAGGGCACACAACAAGGACCAGTATTGGTTACTGGCAGGCCTCCTTGGTTGAGGAGGCAGAATATTATACTTCCTTCTGTCAAACATGAAGAAACTTGGATAGTACATTAAGAAGCACATTAATAAATAAACAAACCAAAAGACTTGTGTTTGATGCTACTCTGAGGTCAAGATAATGTCTTCCATTGATCAGCTACCTAGTTGACCCGTAGTCCTCTGATGGACTAGATGTTTTCATACAATGAGCAGGTATGAGTGACAGAACTCAGGGCTCTGTTACTTTATGGTTGGGTGACTAGCAGCTGATCACTCACAGAGTAGGGAAAGCTAAAGGTGAATTTTTAAATTTTATTGGAGCTGCCTGTGTGCAGCGTCCTAAAAGGCATTGATAGTCAGTTTAGGCTGTACTTGAAATACCTCTTCATCATTAGAAATATGTAACAACCTTCTGAAATGTTTAAAATGAATAGGACTGAAGTGTTTGTTAACATACCACAGCTAGTACTTAATTTCTAGTGAGTTACTTCAGTTGCCATTGTATTTGCTTTCCCTCCTGTCTGGCTTAGCAATCTCACCCGCACATATGTTACAGGATGAATAATTGATGTTGCATCCTATAAATATTTTATCACTGGGTTGTTTGCTTAGCACATTTTTACATTTATGTGGGGGCATGGTTTCTATGTAAAGTAGATTTCACATCACGCTGGCAATTTACTATGTCGCTCTTAACATTCCAGATGTTGAATGTGGTGGTGGCTTTTATGTCAGGAGCCTGGTCAGTGACATTGGCAAAGGTAGGCATGAGAAAAACCCCATGACAGTTTAAGGAATGAATGTGTCTGTTTCTGGAAAAAATTGTGTCATTTTGTGTATCTCCAGTGACCAGACCTATACGTTATTTTGTAGAGTTGTAGTGCTATCACTTGTTTTGATATACTAAGGTATTTCCTTGGGAACATAGGAGAACGAAGGCAAAATAATTGCCAGAGGACCTTGGGGGCTGGGGAATAAAAATGGAGCAAGATAATACAAAGCAAGGTGGGGATTTTGTTTTTCCCCTCCTCCATGTGTTAAAGCTAACTCAGATTAAGGGTGGGAAGGAGAAGAAAGACACTGTCTTTTTAAACATTATTCATCACATTTTGAAAACAGATTGCACAGAACATTACCATGCACATAATAAACCCTATCTGCTGCAAAGACGTCTATGTTTGTGATGATTTTTCTAGTGTTTTCTTTCTCCTTTGCCTGAATTGTGAATGGTTTTGCTTTCCCACAGGGTTATTTGTCTTGTGCTCTATATCTTTCAAACTGCATGATGGAGAACAGATAATCCATTTCAAATTCTTTTTTTTAAACGATACATTTGCAGATCAAGAAAGCAAGTGATGTGGGATAACCTTATGAATTTCAATGTTATTTATGCTTAGGCAAGTCAAAGATTCTGTTACTGCCTTCAGAGTGCACTGGCTTATGTTTAGTCCTTTAACGACAAACCAAGATACACAGTCTGTCCTCAGCTGGTTTCTTCTAAAAAATTTAAAATGCAGTAAAAATCTTCCTGCATCAGAAAGGATGGGAGAGAATATTTTAGTTTACCTGTGTGCTTACAAGTCATCTCTGATGACAGTTGAGTTTTTAGCCCCTCATTATGGCTGTAGGAAAATAGAACATGGTCTTCTAAGTCATTTGTGAGGACAGAATGTTCTGCTTACGTCTTGTGTCATTATTTCTTCTCTCTTTATTCTGATTTAAATCTGGAAATCCTTTTGACGACTTTCTGTCACATTTTCAACTCTTTACTACACTGGAGATCTATTGAAATCAAAGGAATTCCTTGGCTCAGATTTAAGAAGATACAAATGAGTGATAAATCTTCATGAACTTCCTTCTTAAGGCAGAATCATGTAGAAAGCTGCACGTACAAACGCTTTTTGAGTTGCAAATGGTTAAACTTGATGGTGCGTTTTCTCTAAATCCTCTTTTCTCCTTCACTGTAGAACTCTCTACCTGTGCCACCATGCAAGAGCTGACCCGAACCAAACAAGGGCCGTTCACGCTAGAGCAGCATGCCCTTTATGAAGACAAATGGACAATTGATGAAATTGCACGATCCTTAGAGCATTGCACGTCTCTCCTCCCAGGAGAGCCATCTCATAAAAAATTGAAGACAGAGCATCCTGGCGAAACTGCTGTGAGCTGTGAAGATAAGTGATAAGTTGGGTCAAGGAAAAAGACTGGATGATTGAGACATTTTAAGATTGGATTGGGATTGTCTTGCCTCCTGTGTAAATTTACAAGTCTGTACTGGGAGGGCGACAAACTGCAGTGCAAGAAAAATGGTTCTTTTGTTTTCTGGGGTTAAAACATGCACTGAAAATATCCAGTGCTTGCTGATTCCTGATCTTTTTATTTTCCTTCTTGCACACTGTAAATGGGTCTGCCACTGATGTCTATTTGTCATAAACTTTTAAAGAACTTTTTGGGTACAATATGGCTATTGTTGCCAGTTCCTCAATAAAAAAATATAAACATTAATGTTTGATAAATGGCCTTCAAAAAGATCTTTTTTTTTTCCCCCTCTGTAGCTGGTAATCAAACTCTGAAATACCATGGTGACAAGACTGTCATAGTTTGAAGGATACAAGGATGTGGTGTGGCAATTTGCTTTCTTGAAATCCATTTCAGGATATGTCTGTTTTACTGCAGTTTTTCTTACAGATTGTTCTTTCAGTCAGAATTTACTCAGAATCCATTAAATGTAGATGCTAATATTTTATATGAAGTCTGAAATATCAGTGTAAATGAATAGTTGTAAGTATAAACAGTCCCAGAAGCTGACTTTGTGGTAACAAATGCTCTGACAAATGCTGTCATCATTACAGTTGTGCTCTGGTACATTCTGGTACAATGTCCCAGTTGGTGACTGTTACAATTTAAAGCATAGGTAACTCTTATGCCCTTTGTAGGACTTAGGGAGTTTACTTTTACCATCTGTGCATTGCTTGAGCTGTGTTGCGTTGATTGAGTGGAAGGCTGATGTGTTTCTGGGCTTTGACTGATTTGGACCTGACTGGAAATTGTGTGGGCAAGAAAGGGATTCACCATCAAGGATCCTTGCTGAAACCATTTTAATTCACTGGCACAGTGATAGCCTGTTCTCCAGTTCATGCAAAGCTTGATTGCATTGATTATTTCCCACCACTGCTTCCCTTGAGACTTTCAAAATTACTAAAAGACAGTGAGAGAATGCTAAAAAGCACCCTAGTTTGGTTCCATGGGTGTGATGCACTATCATAAATGGCCTTCCCTCTGTGCCCCCATACAGGCTAGTGGTGGCTTTCTTTTCTTCTTGTCATAGCAAGGAATGTGAAGAGGTGTTTAAACGTGTGTGATATCTGAGAGAAAGCCCTGATTTTGAAACTGCCATTGAAATGTCACCAAAGAGGAGTTGTCTGGCTGTTGTTACAGTTTTATGTGACCTCTGGCCAAGTGGCCTGCAGTGGCCTTGTACAACTCCTACACTGTTGGGTTTTGGCTCTGAAGCAGCGACTTGACTTTTACTCTTGAGTGACTGAGTGCTCTGCAGCCATGAGTTTGTGCTTATATTAGGGTGTCACTCACAGAGAGACATGAAAATTTGATTTCATACACTGTATTAATGGACTTGCCATATTCACAGTAAGTTATCTTGGTAGCTGGATACCTCTGTTTCTTAAAAGAAATTGTTTGGTGGTTGTTTTTTTTTGTTTTAGTCCCAACTTGACTTCAGTCTCCACGTGCTGCATGTTGATGTCTTTGTCTTTGCATCTTACAAAAAGCAATTTCTCCATGTGCTGGTATTAAATGGAATGATCAAGTTTCAACCTACTTTCAGACATCTATAGGGTTTTTTGTTTTCTATAAAATATGAAAAATCTGCACAAGATTAATGAGGCTTTTGTTTAGAGGGAACCTAGAGTTTGTTTTATTGTTAAGTAAAACAGAAATTTTATTCTTTGTATATTCTTATAAAGATCTTAAGAGAAATGTTGAAATAATGGCAAGCATTGAAATGTTAGAGCATTGTAGCAGCAGCACATTGAATATACTATGTGAGTGAAGTAATTGTAAGGAATTTTGATTTCAGAGATGGGAGAAAAGAGTTGTGTTCAGGAAGAGAAAAAGAACAGTGGAAGATTTTAGTTGTTTCTTCTCAGGGTAGGTTTCTTGGTACATTGGGTAGGAACAGAGTAGAGGTTATTTCCTAAAGAAATCAAATAAAGCAGAAAATGTCATTTTCCAGTATACTTATCTTGAATTATCAAAGACACTGATTGAAACAGAGATTCTCTTATTGTCTGAATCTGTTTTGGTTTTGGGGGGTTTTTTTGGGTGGTATTTTTTTCCCCAAGAACCTAATTTATGTTATCCCAGTAGTCTTCTGGATTAAGTCCTCATTTTCTTCATTTATCTTTGTGCTCTGTGAAAAATAGCTCAGTGGATGTACTGTTAGTTGTCTTGTTTCATCTACAGGGATTTGTTTCTTTATAAATTAGTGCAATTGAGAGATCTTTCTATTAATAGGGCACACTTGTATACAGTGCTATAAGTGTCTAGCACATTTTTTTCTCTCATCTGTTTGTTTAGTACTCACCATGGTTTTCTTGCTATTCCATATAAGACCTCCTGATATTTTTAATTTCAAAAGGAGAATTATATTTTCATCAACTTTTAGGTTAGCTTGCAACTGTTCTGTTGTAATTATTGCTAACAGATCTGTGATCCTGAGAAGGCAGGATCTGTTCTGTAGTCACTGGAGAGAAATGAAATGGCAATCAAAAGAAAGCATCCTGCTTACATCAGCTAGCTAGTTTTGTTTTAGGCTGCAAGTCCTAATGCACATGGAAAACACGCAGAGAGGAGGGACACACTTATACACATTCAGGAATCTGCATAAGGTTTTTAGATAATTCTAAAGACTGGAAGTATCTTTCTGTTTACAAATGCAACTTCCCTCCATGCTTTTATTCCTCTGTAGCAAGTAGAGACACTTTCCCCAGCTCTAGCCAGACTTTTTCCTAGGATTTCTCTCTTGTTCCCTATCACTAGGTTCTGTCACCTCCAGAAATGAAGGCAGAACAACGTTATCTCAAATTAATGACACACTTCTCCCCACATAACTTTGCACTGAACTACAGAAGCTATTTATTTCACTTACAGGCTGGGGAGCAGGTAGGTTTGGTTGTAGTAGCAAATGGCCAGAGAACACGCAAGGCCCTGGCAGCCAGCAGATAGTTGTTCTTAGAAGATACACTGTAAAGAGTGTGTAAAGTCATGAGCACGTTATGCAATAACAGCTTGTTTTATGGCAACTGCAGAGTGTCAGCCCCATTCTGGCCCTAAACAGTTGAGCTGTCTTTTCAAAAAATGCTCAAACTCCCCTGGTTACTTACAGTGGTTTCCTAGGTTCTCTGCCTCCTTTGTATGGGCTTTCCTAAGTACCCCTGTATTTTAATGAGTGTCTTCGAAGATGAAGGGCTACGAAGATGATTAGGGGCCTGAGGCATCTCCCCTATGAGGAGAGGCTGAGTAAGTTGGGACTCTTCAGCGTAGAGAAGACTGAGGGGGGACCTAATCAATGTTTATAAATATCTTAAGTATGGGGTGCAGGGGGAATTGGCCAGCCCCTTTTCTTTGGTCAGTGGGGACAGGACAAGGGGCGATGGCTGCAAGTTGGAGCACAGGAAGTTCCACACCAACATGGGGAGGAACTTTTCCCCAGTAAGGGTGAGGGAGCCCTGGGACAGGCTGCCCAGGGGGTGTGGAGTCTCCTTCTCTGGAGAGATTCAAGACCTGTCTGGACGCCTATCTGTGCAATATGAGCTGGGGAGCTGCTTTGGCAGGGGGGTTGGACCCCATGATCTCTCGAGGTCCCTTCCAACCCCTACAATTCTATGATTCTATGATTCCTCTTGAGCCAGTCATCCCAGTGAAGAGTAACTGGGAAGTCACTGAAAGGTCGTTTGTATGGGCTTTCCTAGGTACCCCTGTACTTTAATGAATGTCTTCCTCTTGAGCCAGTCATCCTTGTGAAGAGTAGCTGGGAAGTCACTGAAAGATCTAGGAATTGCTTTTTTAGATAGGCTTTAATAAGTGTTTAACCCTGTGTGTTGGAAGTGAGTGTTGTGTTCCCATGGGAACCGAGGGAAGTTCTCATTTGAATTTCCTTTATTCTTACTAACATGCATGTCTGTGAGATACCAGACTTCAGAGTTGTGCTATATCCATGGAAAAATGGAGGTTTTCCAGGACAAAATACTCTGTGATCCTGGATCTTGATTACTGACAGCCATGATATCTTAAGATTAGTGGCTATGTAGAATGAGAGGAAAAATGTGTATATGGTGTTTCAGAGACTGGTAGTAGAGTTCCTATCGGGTGCCCAGCTGAGACAAACAGTAAGAATTCTGCCTGTGATCTACCATCTAAAATACATCTGTGACACTAAAAGACTTGCCTTGCTTTAATGAGCATTGTTCAAGGGGAAATCCCTGTCCTCTCAAAAAGCCTGTCCTGCTTTTTGAGCTGAATATTGTCCGTCTCAAACTGGGACTTGTGATCCATATTGGACTTGGTTCATAGCAGTTTGCTACTGAGCTTTGGCCCTGAATCTGCCTTCAGTGCTTGTGCTGCTTTGGTGGGGCTCACAAGGGCTTCAGCGTTTATCTCCTTTTAATGTCTCTGCCTGGGTGGCTCTCTTTCTTCCTTATTTAAATGGTAGTTTTTCTATGCACTTCATAATATATTTTTCTTGTCAGAGTGTTGAGCAATTTTTAGATAATTTTTAAAGCCAAATCAATAGGTTCTTTTTTCCCCCCTATTAATCAAGCCTGAGCCATTAGCAAAATACTCTAGGAATGCTTTCATCAATAACTAAGCATTTAGCATCTTACCCTGCAGTTCTGTTTTTGATTTATAGGTTTTTTTAGAAGAAAATAAAGTCAAAATTTGAATAACTCACCAGATTTTGGGATAGAGCAGGATTTTATTTTTTAGTATAATAGGTGACGTTGCTGTTCTGGGCATGAATGGCTCTGAGACTTTAATGGCTAGGGTCATTCTGTTTGCCTGGCAGAGGCAAGGAATCAGTTGGCAACAGTATTAATTTTATTAAAAAGGCCTTAGAGAGACAAAGGCAGAGTTCATATGTGTGTACACGAGAGTGTGACTACAATATACAGCCGTAGAGGCAGTGAATGGATTCAGCCAGCCTGGGCAAAATTACTGTTCCTATTAAAAAGCAGTCATTGTTTCTAATAGCCATGGATTTAATTTGCTTCTTTGTGAGACCTGATTAAGTAAATCACAAATAGTTAAGAGCATGTCAAACAGGCAAGTTTATCTGGATGCTTACGTGTCCACTCTGGGTGTTGAGATGGCATCTCATCTTACTGTCTATTAAGATCAGCTGCTGAGATTGTATAGGTGGTACAGGTTATGAGTGGATGGCTTAGTGCTCAGGACAAAAGCTGGCCTATATTGCAAGGATGAAACCATGGGTTTTTCCAGTTCTGGTTTTGGGTGAAGTGTAGAAGATGCTGCCATGGCTCAGAGAAAACATTAACATGGCTGCCCAAGAGAAGCCCGAGGCTTTTGTTATGGATGTAAATGTTTTGGACTTGAAACCTCTTCCCTCCCTGTAATCTCAAAGAACTGGGGTCAAATCAAAGCAGAAGCCTTTACCTGACTTTTCTGTATCACATTGCTTTGTGTGTTGTGGCTACTGAAACAGTATTATGCTCAAACTCTGGGCTCTAAAGGGGGCCTCAGTGGCTTGTCCCAGAAGTTAGCAGTAACCTAGAATGAGTAGGATGCTAAGTGAGGCAAATGAGTTCGTAGCATAAACACTCCAATGTCTTTACAGCTCTGTGCCTGCCCTTTCCACTTTGCATCCCATTAACTTACCTACTGTTTGAGACAGTTCATCCTAAAACTCTCTCCTCTTCTCTTTTGAATGCCTTTCCGTGTCCATGTTTGCCTTGGGAAAGCATGGAGCAAAAATGTTGTGTAGTTTCTGGAGGACAGGGGAACGGGTAACAAAGTAGAACTAAAAAGAATGAGGTATGTCTGGTCCACTTTCTATCCTGCTCTTTTCCTGAGAAAGGTGTAGCCCTGGATGCTTTAAATGTGGTTTCTCTGGTACATGGGATTATTCTAGATATCTCAGAATTAAGTACTTCAAAGTTAGATCTGCAGCTGAGAGTGTATTAAAAACAAAATGCATCATTTCACAGATGTCATGCTACTTTTAGTGGCTTCAGAACATGATTTTACAGCTTAAAAGGAGGAGGGGTAGAAAAGGAATGGCAAGAGGTAAATGCCTATTTCTGTTGTTACATTTTTTAAATAGATGGAGGTTATCATTTCAGGTAATCATGTAAGAAAATGCCTTCAGTATTTGAATGGAGAAAAGCTAAAAGACGCCAAGTTTTCCTTCCTTTTCTGTTTCCTTTAGCACATACAACAATTAGCTTAAATGCACCATTTCAAAGCTTAAGCTTTCATGTGGAAATGCAAGAGAGGTTATTATTTTATGCTGGTGTGAAAAATGGCATTTATTTTCATTTCAGCAGTTGAAAAGATAATCTTCTATGATGCCCTTCAGAAGGCAGTGGTTTGTTTTGCTTATATTGAATTGCTGTAAATCTTTAGAGTAACTTACTCTGCAGTGAGTCGTATGTTGGTATTAAATAATTTCCTGCAGTTGGCCTTCCTGGAGTCCACAAAACTGTTTCAAGTTCTGCAGGTGCATGGTACACATTCCTGGTGTAAATGGAGCACTGTGTACAAACACTAAATATATCTAGAAAACAAGATCAAATCTCTGTAATCTTTGCTATGCACATAAAATGTTGTCCAGATTGCCCTAACCCTAGCTGCTGCTTTGCTTTGGATACAGTTTCTTCTTACTTCTGTACTCTAATTTGACAAAGGGCGCTGGCAGACTGTTAATTTCTTGTCCAGGCAATTAGTTTCACCCACTTGCTTCTCATACAGAGTTAGAGATGACTGGCTTTAACTTCTGGAGTTGCTAGTTAGGATTTCCTAGCACTGTGCTCAGCACCTCTGCCAGGCACTGTGCCCAGCAGCACTAGCAGAAAGCAGTGCCCCACCTGGGCTCTCCCATTCATAGAACAGCATGTAAATTCTGTGCAGATAAACCAGGCTGTGTTAGGAGAAGACCATCTGTCTCTGGTGTTGCTCAGCTAACCTTCAGCAAAAGATGGAGTGGGCAGCAGGGGACAGTGCTGTTTGAGTACTCCTTCCTCCAAGGGACGGTTGGTGGCAAATGTCAGTGAGGTATATGGGTACATAGCTAATTTAAAGCATGTGATTATTTCTCTTAACCTCAGTTAGAGGACTCCTGCACTGTTTTTCTAAATTATGTGAATGTCTGAATTTGCTGAATTAAGGCCTTATAGTCCATTTATCCTGGGGTTTGTTTTTTGGTCATTCTTTTCTGTTCTTTTTATTTTAGTAATGCAAACTGAAAGGAGGGAAAAAAAAAGAGTAAAATAAACATTAATGGTGTGGCACAACACTTAGAGTTGTTCCACATCTAATGAATATGTAACAGTTCTATTTTCCACCTAAAAACAAACACAGAAAAATTGTCAGAATATAATTAGTGTTATTTTTTTTTTTAAATGTGTTTATCTAGGAAATGCTTTTCTCTAGAGAGTGCTATTAAAGGCTGTGCAGAATGGATAAACCCTGTTTGCTGAGAGTGGTGGTGATCTGTTTGTAGAGTTAGGAACATGTACCTTGTATCAAGTGGTGTGTCATTTCCCTGCACCAGTTTTATCTGTTCTCTGCAGCGCTGTAGGTGTTTATTACTAGAAAGAGTGGCCATATGTAGTCATAGTTGGTGTTTGGCCACTCCTTTCTACCACTGGAAATGCAGAGTACTTAGCCCCACTCAGGCCCCCTGCATTAGTGAATCCATCCTGGTCCTTTAGAGGGGTATAGAAAATACCCAGGAATAAGCTGTTGTTCCACAGAGAAGGCAGTACCTGATTAGGGTTTGAGGAGATGAAATTTATTTAAAGGCAGAGCACGTCTGATGGCTGCAAAGCAAGAGAAAGGCATGTCCCACAGGATAACCTTTGCTGTCCAGCTGTGATCTGAACACACCAAACCAGGCTGCTTTTCCAAGGAAGTGCATCTTTTAGAAGATAGTCCAGCTGTTGGATCAAAGGAGTAAAGCTCCCGCTGTTCTTCCATGTGAAAAAATAATTGAGTAAACTTTCCACTTCTCCTTTGCTCGAGTAGCTCCTTGATGGTGTTTTACTCCTGCATTGCAAGGCTGTTTTTCCAAGTCCTTCAACTGGCTCTCAAGATTTCCACAGGTTTGGGTGCCTGCTGTACACACTAGGTGTGGTTGGGAGAGCTCCTTTGGCACTCTCTTTTGCTCTGCTTAGCTCTTCAGTTTGAGAAAGAAAATGAGAGGCAACACCTGGCAGCATCTCTTTTGTTCCAGGCACAGACTTTCTGCTTTGTGCCTGTCCCTGTGTAAGAGAAAGCTGCCAGTGGGCCACTCCACAGCTGAATCTCTCCCTGACTGCCTTTCTACTCGCCCTTTGTAAGACAGCCACAATCTTACTCTTGTCTCTTCTGGAAGATGTGTGTGCTTGTTTTTCTGTAGTTGGACAGCCTTTCCCAAGCCCTTCTGTTCCTCTGTACCCAAGAATCATTTATCTCTCACTGCAGCAATCCAATGGTTTCATAACTGGCCTAGGGCTAGTGAAGTTACAGTCCTAGGGGTGTTTCTGCCTGTGGAAGGAAAGAGAAGAAGAGATGAAAAAAAATTGGCCAGGAGCAAGTAATTGTTGAGTGACAGAAACAACTGGGAGTTCTTGGTAAATCAAGAAAAATGGCTTGTGTCTGAAAAGACTGGTGTGATACAGTGCTGGGGAGAAAGTGTGCTTCGGCTTTCTGAGGTGGCTTTTGTAGTGCTTAGCTCTGTTCTTTGCTAACAATGTTACAGCATTTTCAGAAATGTGGCTTTATTGGTGTCAAGTCAAATCCAGTCATAGGTTTTGGGAGGCTCAGCTGATAACAGCGTTGGTTTATTTTCTGGCAGACTTACTTGTTGATAAATCCTGAAGCAAAGCTGAAATTGGAATTTGCATGTGCACCTTTTCCAGTGCCCTTTCCAAAGACCTCAGCTGCAAAAGGAACAAGTGCCCTCCAGCTCCTTTCTATGGGGTACAGAGTAGTTGTCAGCACAGCATGGGCGTTTTAGGGAAGGGGGTGGCTGTGAGGAGAAAGACATCTTCAGGCTCCAAGTTAGTCTGTTTATTCCTTCAGCCAGGAAAATGGGTTTTTTTGGTACTCATTCTGAAGTCAGGTCAACTCAGCAACATGTTAATTATATATATGCCAAGCAGCATGCTTTGTCTTCCTTTCTAGAGATTTGTTTGATCCAGAGAGACCAGTAAGGAGCTGTTGTCAAGGGAAGCAAACACTTTGTGTTCCACAGAACTGTTAGAACACCAGATGTGTGCCCCCAATGGAAGAGATTTTAGGCTATGTTCAGGTTTACATTTACTGGAATTCATTGGCATAAAGGAATAAGAGACTTTCTGATGTGTCAGCTTCTTTTGATTCCCAGAATGTTTTCTCATTATGAGGGGGTTGCTTCACTGTGACAGTTCTAATTTAACCCGGGTGCTGTGTGCATCACAGGGTGTGACTGCAGAGGGAGACTCGGGTTTTTGCCCCTGAAGTATACAGCCTGTACTGACTACAGCATGAGCATCTCACCTCCTGAGCTGAATGGCAACTACAGAGCTTCAGCCAAGCACGGCTGCTTTATTTTATTGTGATGAGCATGAAAAGCCTTCAAAAGGAAGCATCAGAGAATAATTTGAAAGAGGAAAAAAAAAAATTTGTATTTTGAAACTTTAGCTTTGGGAAATAAACCTGTCAGTAATCTCCTGGGGTTAGCAGGGAACTTTTCCAAAGCATGGGTTGATGTCTATTTAGAGAGGAGGATTATTAGACATGCCATTGAATATTCTGGTCATTTGGTTCAATGAGCTTTTGCGCTGTGGGCTTGACTGCCAGCTAAGGGGTTGTTCCTAACTGGGGTCCTGTTAAGTCACTAATACTTAATTTGAGTTTTGTGTTTCTGTCATGCTGAGTTGGTATGTTGGCCGGTCTGTCAAGGTCACAGCCTGATGTATCAAAACTTGAAAGCTGCCATGCAGCTGGCTGAATGCAGGTGATCAAAATTAACTCGGTAGGAAAGATGCATCTTGTCAAAGAGCAGAGGATGTACAAGGCATAAGGATGTGCAGGAAAAAAGTGTAAGCAGAAGGGAATTTTATTTTTTTTTGCTTTAAAAAGCTATTTTATTATATTTATCTAGCTTTGGTTAATCAACCTTGCACTAGTCTTTGCAGACTGTTGCAGGCTGAAGACAGAATGAAAAGAAACTACAAATTCACAGTCCTGGTCAAATCTGTGATGGTGAATTGAAGAATGGTCAGGATAGTAACCATGCATCATATGAAGGCTTGAGTATTACTTAATATGTGTCTTCTTTCTTCTCTAAGGTTCTTCATTTGCCCAGGTACATATTGCAAAGGGTGAACCTTGGAAATGAAGATGCTTTATTGCACTTTAATTTTAGAAGCAAACAGTAGAGTCAGGACTGTTGACTCATGGTCGCAAGGGTGTCAGGCAGGGCTTTAAAGCAATTATTGAGGCATTGAGTTCATTTGGAATAGGCATGTGTATGTGAGACAGCATTAACGTGAAACATTAGTGTTCCTTCCCAGAATAATTTTTACCTCTCTGTATGTTTCCCAGTTTAAATAGAAAGGCAAGAATATCTTGAGGAGAGGAAATAAACATCCATGTTTATGGATGTGAAGTCTTAACAGCAGCTAAGCTCAACAGATTGCTTAGTTGGGCTGAGATTAGCAGTTACTTGAATTATGACTCGTCACCAAACTGAAATGCAGATTACAATGTAATTTAGGATTCATATACAGGTTATTGGAAATATAAACTGGTATCTTAGGGCAGGAAATGCACTTTTTTGTATAAAAAATTTAAAATATTTTTGGGAGTATTTTTTAGTTCAGTGTTATTTGCCTTACAGCCTCCAGCTTGCATGTGATAAAGTCATATTCAATCAGAACACCACCCTGTTCAGAGCAAGCCTACTGCTGTGCTTCTCCTGCCCATTAACTAGTTGTAAAATATCTACTTGTCTCTTCTTGTGGTTAGGTCAGATTTAACCAGTTCTGCTCAAAATTGTCTGTGCAATGCTTAGGTATGTCCACTGACTTCACTGGTACTAGTCCAGACTTAGATTGGTGTGATGTAGAGCAAAATTCTGCCCTGGAGAATGTGGAATCCCGAAGGCATTCACTAAAACGATGATGATGATGATATGCCGAGGTTGAATGTGATTTGTCATTGTTTCCCATTTGCTTGTATCTAGTTATAAAGGAGGAATGCAAGGAAGCTATCCCATTAGTTGTTAGTTCAAAAGTAGTTCAACAAGAAAGCCCAGTGCCTCCAGGAGTACCTTTCTGGCAGTAGTCTGATCTCTGCAGGTTACTGTTCAGAGGTATTTTAAATCAGCCTATCCTTTGGCTTTGATGGCTGGAAGTACCTGTTATCTGCAATCCTGTTTAACTTGGAGCTTTAAAATGTAATTGAGGATATTATTTCAAAGCACAGCACTATCTGAAGCTCCATTTCTGAGAAGGATTTTGCACTTTAACAAGTCATCTTCTGATGCAGTGAACACTGACCTCTGTTCTGTTTTTGGTAAAGGTAAAGCTAAAATGGAAAGGTTCTGCCATTTTAAAAAATGTGTCAGCTCAGTATTCTTTAATGCTTCTGGGGTCAGAAATGCAGATGAAATTTAAATTCTGTCCTTTCTTATTTTCTTTAAAGAAGGAACTTGCTAATGAGCAAATTATTCCATAAACAATTCATTTTTCTCTGCACTAATAAAGGAGTTCAGACATAAATGCTCTTCTTTTATAATGTCATTTTGTTATTTGTCATAATGTTATTTGTATTGCACCTGTTACTTGGGAATATAAAAATAATTTTCAAATAAGGATTCAACCTGATGAAGTGGTAAGGCATCCCTGGAAAAAAGTGAGTTAGGAGGTGGCTGGCAGATGAGTGGTACAGGATCCTAACAATAAGGCTGGGTACTGACCTACTTCACCTCAGCTTACCCTTCAGTGACCTTGCCCTCCCTTTACCTGCCCCCTGAGTCTCAAGTGATGAAAATAGCTTCCTGATGTGCACAGTGAAGCCCCAGTTTCATCTTAGGCTTTTACACACACCATTACAGGAAGGGATTTTTGCTTCTGGATTCTCTGTGATGTACAGGTGGATGTATGAGAAGCAACTCTTGCATTAGCCAAGCTTAAGCTGAGCTTTGTGTTGTGTTTACTGTGCAAACTGGGAGGCAGGCCAGACTGCGGAGTGTGACAGCACTGCACCTCAGCTACCTCTCTGTGCTGTTGAGATTCGGCATCCTCGCCTCTTAGGTGCACACAGTTGCCTCTACACCCTACTTCTCTGCTTCTCAGGGTGGCTGTGTGTCAGGCTGGGTGAGAATACCTTTACGTCATGTGCCTGCTGCTGTGAGCAGCTGGGGTGAGGTGCACTCAACTCTGCAGCTGCAGAAACTGGGGAAGAGTTGTCAGCTGGCTGCAAACTCAGCGCCTGCAGTCCTGACTCTGGTTTGTGTTCTGGCATGGTGCTCAGTTGTTATCGTGCCTAATAAGCACTGAGAAATGGCCTATTTGCGTTGCTTGCTGCTCTGTTTATCAGTAGGCTAAGGAAAAGCTTGTAATCAGCTTGTGATTAGGAGGTGGTGAATTTTGCTGAGCAGTGAGGAAAAATAGCGAGAGATTGTCTTGTTTAAAAGAAAGGTCTGTGGTACTGGCACATACCAGCTCTGCAGTTGCAGGCTGCAGCATGGGCTACACTAGGGCAATACAGCCAAAAGAAAATGGTATGCAGAGGCAAAAGGCAGGAGCAACTCGAAGCTGCAAGTCTCTGTAATGTCAGGGTCCTACAGTGGGAAGGCACTGAGCAGTTCCAAGCTCTGAAGAGGAATCATGGAAGAGCTCCGTGACCCAGCTCTCACTACCCTGTCAGACCACCTGCTTGTCCAGATCCCCAGTCACTGCATTGCACAAAATGTGGAAGAAGACACTTATCCATAGAAGCTGCAATAACTATGGAGCATCAGGCTGCATAAGAACAAGACTGAAGAACTCAGGAAACCTGTGGGTGGTGAAGGAGAAACCTCAGAACTGTTCCATCAGCAGCCTTCACCCAGCAGAGCATGAAGCAGAAACATCATGGCTGGAAACTTGTTCTTTGGTTCCTAAAATCCTTGGGGATGGTTTCTGAAGGGGTCTGACCTGGACTCCCTGAGGATAGTCTCCTGCCTTCTCCCTACCAGAGACAGAGATTTAAGGCACGTTTATGTATTATCCTGAGGGAAAAGCTAGAATTTGTTCTAGGTTCACTGCCAAGTTGCAGGAGGGTGTCTTCTGTTAAGATTAAATTTAGACTCTACAGGTGACATATGTAAGCAGAGTTCCAAGGTTAGTTTAGATCTCTTTTAGTTCAGGTCCCAGCGTGCAGCTCCCTTAGCCTGCTGTCCAGTGCCTGGGGGGTGGAGGATTTTGGAAGGTTACACTTGGTTTTAGGCCAGCACAGGAAGAAAGAGAGGGAAGTCCAATAGCATGTTAATTGCAGAAAGTAAACTTGGATTCTCCATTCATGTGCCCATGAATGTGATTCTGATTTTGCAGCCCTGGGAGTTACATCACAGAAAGTTCAGGTGGTGAGACTAGATTTTCTGGAAGAGATACAGTTTAGTTTTCATTCTATGCAATAGAATGTGGCTGGGCTGCTGAGGGGTCTTGTTTGTGCCTCTTCATAGATACTCAGAAAGTGGAGATGCTGACCCGTCAATTGTACCTGACAGCACTGTTACAGAAAAATCTCTGCTTTGCTGTCAGTAACTGCTGTATACTGGCCTGGTTTCCTCCCAGCAGCTGCACAGCATGGTACCAGCAGTGTAATTCAAATCTAAATTTATGAATGTCTGTTAAAGTGCGAGTTGCACTCTCATGCACTGCTTGTTCTCAAACATGTTAAAGCAGTTAGAAAATAAAGGAGTGGAGGGAAAGAAGGCGCAGTAATGTAATAATAATAGTGGAAAGCACATTTTCCCTTCTAGTCATCTAAGAAAAAATGTGTTAAAAGATTCTGAAAGAGTGCTGAAAGCTTGCTGCTGTAGTACGTTTTAGAGGGGAGAATGTTCGTCCATGGAGACGTTGCCTGCTTCTCAGTTGGAAGAGCTGGTGTGAGCTCAGCTACAGCAGCAAAGTAAATCAGTTCTGTGCTCCTTCTGTATTCAGAACTATAGTTGGAGTCATCAATAACTTGGGCTGCAAAGATAATGAAGTGCTCAAGTTGTTGAGGAGATAAAGCTTTCTGAATACTTTCGAAAGTCGCAAACAGTAACCATCACAATCCTTTCACTAATTGGTCCCATGCACTAATTACAGCTAACCTGTTTTGGCAGTAACTATTTTTTACACTTTCTAGGGTGAATTCTGCACCAGGGTTCTCCCAGAGCACACTTCCTTGTGCTCTTTGATGTGGCAGTGCTATTTGCCTACCTCAGCACTTTCTGTCTGTAATGGTTTATAGCTCTCTGTTTCTGTCCTTTACACTGCTCTACTCTTTCTACACACAATCATTTACCTTTTTGCCCCCCCCCCCTTGTTTGGCATTATGTTTTCCCTCTATTTTTGTCATTATTTTGCTATAGTAAGGGCAAAGCAACTGCGTTTCCCCTCTCCTGTTTCTCTGGATCTCTTTGTATTGACTATTTTTGTGTTCACCTCAATGAGAACCATACTCCATATGTTTTCCTGTACAACGTAAGGTAACTGACAGGGATTCTCCAGCCTTTTCTTAAATTATACTGCCCTTAGATGTACTGTTGTTATTACTTACTGCTTTTTACTGTCTCCTTATCATAGGGTCCATAAAGAAAAACAGGGCTTCAGTTGCCATAAGCATTGCACAGCCAGGGAGCATATGTGAGTGTAAAAGATGGGAGGAAAGATGGGATGCAGAGTGGTGAGTGGCAGTGGTCATTAGTGGTGTCTGGGAAATTTCCTGTACCTGGGAGAATGGGAGAACAGAAACAAGACAATATTCTTCCTTAAAAGTGATTTCCACCCCCACCCAGTTCTTTATTTCTGTCTCTTGGTATCCATTCTTCACTGTCTCACCATTGCCTATGACCATATACCAGTAAGAGCCCACTGTGGGCCAGGATGACAAAGTGCTAGATGTTGGATAGACTCAGACCAAAAATGCAGTCCCTGCCCCAGAGCTGTGCTGCTGCTGGGCACAGGAGCAGGATGAGCCTTTGGGGTGAATTGGGCTGGGAAAACCCCCCACAGTAGAAAGGTGACAGAAGGGGAATGCAGGGCTTAAAGAGGCCTGGGAGAACTTTTTCATAAAGGTTTAACTTAGGAAGTAGTTTGCAAGATGCAGATGGGGCCTGGCTGACTGTAACAACTGGAAAGTAACAAACTCAGGGTCATGAGTGCCTGTGGGAGGGCGGTGGTGGGCACTGGAAAAAGGAGAGGAGCTCGTGGGAAGGGTTGTGAGTGGGAAATGCTGAACTCTGGTTTAGTTCAGAGGGATTGCTAGGTATCTGTGATGTGCTGTTGGGCTGTAACTTTGCTTGAATAAGGGAAATAGGTTTGTCTCTAATTTAGGCCTGAGTCATCAACAGAAATGCCTGCAGAGCTTGTGGTTTTTGCAGACAGGATTGCCCAGAGCTAAAGCACCGAGGGACACGGGACCAGTAATACATCTCACAGTGACCCTCTTCTCACTTTGTCCCCCTTGCAGTCCCAGAGAGGGAGTTGGCCATCCATCCCATCATGCTCTGTACTGAATGAGCAATTAAAGATTAAAGGCCTACTATTTCCACCATTCTCCTCATTTTCCTCATTTCTTTAATTTAATTTGTTTTCAGTTCTTTCTTGCCAGCTCACTATTTCTTCCAGGGGTTCCTTTTGCCTTTTAAATGCTGTCACTTCTAGCTCTTCCCTTTCCTGGTCTCTTACCTACTCCCTTTCCAGCCCCACATCTCCTTTGAATCACTGTTGAGAGTTTTATCTGTGCCTTTTCCCTACTTGCAAATTGGGGCAGGTTTCTTCAAGCAAAAGAAATGTCTGTGGACGTGTACTGTAGCTCTCTGAAAAGCAGGGTAAGTTGAATTGTCATTTGTGAGGCTCCGTAGTTCAACTGATGCAAGTCAGTTTGCCATGTAAGTGTGTTACAGGGAGCTGTAGTCTTAAATTCTGAGTTAGAGATGTAGCAGTGGTTACCAGGGAAACTTCTAAAATTACACTGGCAATGTCTGCACTCAAATACTGAATCAGATCTTTGGTAAATGGCACCAAGTGCAAATCCTTCAAGCTTTAGGATGATACAGGGTCTCTAGCTCTGCAATCCTGAACCACAAAATAGCATGAATGGAGTTAAAAGTACCGGTTCTGTTAAAATTTCACACAGACAATAGCTTTAACAGGATTAGGGCTGTTAACATCCATTAAGAAAAGAAGAGTTGTTTCTAAATGGTAATTCACAAAATTTGTAACTTGTTAGCAGAAACCAACGGGAGAAGATACCCTGCACTCTGCCATGAACCCCCCAAACAAGGTAAGAGCACAGGCATGTATTCATGCATATTTAAATGTATGCTAATCAGAAAGAACATTTGGGAGTAAAGCAAATGTCAGAAACCTGTGAAAGGGAGAGTTCCAATTGCACCTGAATGAGCTCTTGATACTGAAATAGCTTCTCTGGCTGAGGGGATCTGATCCACCAGTTACTGGAGATTGGGACAATACTTTAATCACTATTTATTTTCCAAATCCTTCTTGGTTTTTTGACTGTTCGTGGATGTCAGAGGATGGGTCTGACATGAGACAGGCAGGGACAAATGCCTGTCCTTCCCAGATCTGTCAGTCCACTATTCCTTGGAAGTGCTGGCCTGTTATCCCAGGTTTGTATCCCTGCAGCTTAAGGGGAATTTGTCCATGGCTGGAATTGAGGAAACAGATATTTTCCACATACTACATGTCTAAATTGCACATATTTTATTATTGTCTTCACTTGTACAAATCTCTGCTTTACAATATGAGCTGTGCTAAGGAGAAAATTTGTATTTCACATTATTAACTAAAACAGATATTTGTATATATAAGGCAACTTTGCTTTCAAAATATATATGACCAGGTAAGCCATAGACATTTATTACCTGATAAGAAATGCTGTTGGATTAGACTCTTGATTGACTAACATTTGTGAAAAGCACAGTTACATTTTTAACACGTTAAAAATATCCCTTCTTGCATGATGCTGACTCCAGCATGTTGATATATCAAGGGGCTAACTTGGGCCACTTCTGTGCAAGTTCTCTAAGAACATATTCTGAGCATATGAGGGACATACCCAGAAATATGGTACATATACATCTAGTGACAGCTAATTGGCCAACTTCACAACTTGGGAGTATGCTGCTGTGAGAAGCTGATTGCTATGCTGATTTTTACCATAAAGAGTGCAAGTAATTAATCACTGTATGATTAATCAAAAGCTCATCATGCTCTGGATGTTATGCATGAAACAAAAAGTACCTTAAGTAGCAAAGTCCTTTGGGGTTGTAAAGAAGCTATTTGAGCTTCTGCAATATGAAGAATAGTGGTGCTGCTGATGAGAAGAGGTAGATGGCTGCTCCAGCTTACAGTGCAGATGTAGGAGTCGATGGTATTTTGCCTAATGTGGATGCCCTGGTATTGGAGAGTGTCTTTTCTTTTAAAGCTTAGCAATAGTAGGCTTTGAAGATAATATCCATTCAAAGTTAACAATGAAAGATTGGCCTCAAATTTCACCTGGACAAAGTTTTGGTTCTTCAGGTTTTGATGTGGGCTAGGAACTGCTGGCAGAGAGTGTTCATGCAAGTCAGGAGGAAGGCTCCAAAGGGGAATGGTCAGGTACAATGAAAGTAGCTTGGGGTTGTATGGGAGCAAATTCAGGGGTAGGTGTCGACCTCCTGGTACCATTTCTTTGTGCTTCCTATTGTTTCTCCAGGAATAAATTTTTCATTCTTGATGCAAGCAGCCAGTGTCCTGAAAACTTCAGCATGTTGACTCACGTACGTGCTGAAGTGGTGTTACAGTCTTTTTTTATTTTTTCCCTAGCAGAAAGCTACTAATGATACTGCAGCTCCCTTCCTGAGGAGCAGAGCTGACACACAGATCAGCAATTCTGAGAAGCTGTGGGAACATTTAATGAGATGTACAGTAGCTAGTCATTCGGTTGAACCGACGGCAGGCTGTCGTGCTGACAGCTCATGGGGAAGGGCCAGGTCATCGAGCCCGTTTTGGCTACCCAATTGTTTGCTGTGGTGTGCTGGGTGGGAGTAGGCAGAGCTGCCCAGCAGTACATGACCTGGCTTCACTCTTTCTTGACCCACCGTTGCTCTTGATGTCTTCTCGCTTCGGTGTGGGCAAAGGCAGTGCAAGTGAAATGGTCCTTTCCCTCTGAGAAGTGAAAATGCACTTGAGAGAGAGAAGTGAAGAATGTTTTTCTCTCTGGCTCCCTAGAAAACCCTGCAAGAGATGTAGGGGTGTTCAGCATCACATGCATTATTTTTTCTCAGTCATAAACTATATTTTAGGCATAGTTATTTGCAGTACTCTGGCATAGACAATATACACTCAAAGCTATTTTATGATAACGTGGAGCTCTTAATTTAAATCCTACTTTTGTTCGTTAATCTTCACAAAGATGTGGAGAAGGACTGAGAAAATGTGGGTGAGTATATTATAAGATACTCCTGCTTCTTTAGGATAATGTTTAATGATCAGTCAGTGACTGAGTTTACATACATTAAATATTTATTTTTTCTTCTATAGAGCTGAATGGGGAAATGTGCTCACATTCCTGCCAGATCACTAATTGGGTAACTGCGGATGCTTAGGGTATTTCTGAAGCAGCAGTTTCATCTGTGGTACTTGTCTCATTAAGGATTTTACTGTTTGTATTCCAGGAGTCATGAATTCTCCAGCTGGGGCTGGGGCTTTGATAAATTGTCATTTCGTATGCTTGAAACGGAACTTTATTACCTCTGAGTAATAAAAATTGTCAGCTTGCTTTTTTTTTTTTATTTTACATTTTTACAGCAGAAATTTCTGTTCATTTTCAGTGTTTGCAAAACCAAGATTTAGTTGAAATCAGTGGGTTTCTGCTGGTTGATCTGGCTGCAGAAACAAGACTATAAATCTGTGGGATGCATGTGATTTCTTACTGCTATTTCTTTAATGTCTGTACTCAGATTTCTGGTGGGAGTGTTTTCTCAGACCTCTTGTTGCTGTGCTCAGACTTGGGACCATTCTTCTGGCAGGCACAAAGTTGACTTGGCTTTTCTTCAGGGAAGCAAAACTCAGGTGCTGACTGGCAGCTGTGGGAGTGAATCCTTTGTACCTCTACTACTCACTGGTCTGACACCAGCACCAATCCCCATTTCCCATCTCACCCATCCCTGGGATATTTCTAGGAATGCCTGGTCTGTGCTGGTTCATTTCTGCCCCAGACACAGTCCCTACCTCTGCTCAGGGTAACAGGATCACATTTTAAGGTGGTGCTCAGCATTTGTTAGGGAAAGTAGAGTTGCTGATACTAGTAAAGTCGTACTTGGGTTATCCTATGTCCTGTCTAGGCTTTTTTTTCCCTCCGCAGGACAAGGATTCTCTTCCACGCTGCTTCCTTACACCTCCCCAGTTGTGATGCTGGCTGCTTCATTTGTTGTGATCTCCTCTGCTTTCCAGGATCTCTTGTGTATTTTAAGGGGATTAGCCCTCCTCAGGAGCTCTCCTCTGTCACTGCTGAGCCGCAACATCAAATTCAGCCCAGCAGAAAGGAGCTGAGCTTGCATAAGGTGTACAGAGAAGGATCTGGACTCAGCGAATGAATCACACATTTCTCTTTTCTCAGGAAAGCTATTTTATCTACTGTTTATTCTAAGTTCTGCCCCACCTTCATTTTTGGAGCCTAAGAAATATCTTAACTCCTTATTTCCTTCAGCTTTCAGGTGGAAAACAATACTCAAATAACATACAGGTGCTAAATCTCCCAATTGTTTGCAAAAAGCCCTGAGATGCTGAAACACTGAAGTCTTTCAGAGAAGAATATTTCTTTATACTGTGCTTTATTCTTATCATGTCACCCTTAAGTGTGCACCATTTGCTGCTCTGAATGTTATTGCATAGTCTAAATACCACTTGAACACTGAAGCTAATGTTGAGTCTTTAAAAGAATTTTCCCTAATGGAACTTTAAATATGGATACATGAACATATGATGTGGTAAGTATTTTTTCTTTTTTTTTTTTTTTGAGGTTTGGTTAATCTTAATTGTCTGCTTAGTTGTGACTGGGTCTTTTTCTTGGCAGATTAATGGTATTTATACATGGAGCACCCGAAGGAGACTTCGTAGCCAAAATATTTGAAGTCTCAAAGGGCCAAAGCTGCCATTCCACGAGCCTGGTTTGGAGTTACATTAATGACATCCATAGTTAGTCATTCCTAAGGTCATGTTGTGGCAGGTTTACTTATCTTTTGTAGCCTATGAGCAGTCTTTTTAATGACTGCTGCTTTTGCATGGAAGGAAAAATTAATTAATAATTCAAGACAGATTCTTTGGTACTTTCATCTTTAAAAATATTTAATATTTATGTTATCAAAGTGAAAACTTCCTTAAGGTAATGACAACTGAAATAATTTGGAATATTCCTGCAAGAGGTAAGCTGTCAGGCTGACAGTCCGCTTTCAAGTATTGCTTTTCCTTAACCTGCCCATCCCCCTGCTTCTTTCTAGATTTATCTGCCTTGAAGCTTTTAACTCCTATGAATCTCTTGCCTGCAAGATTTCGTACAATTCTTTTTATGAAACTAAGATTCTTTGTAGGGTAGGGCTTTTTCTGCAGCTCCAGATTTATTTATCTGAGCCAATGAAGCACATTTATAGCATTAGCCTTAAAAACAAGATTTTTTCCTTTATGGCTACATCCTCTTAGATATACGGTGGTGTATGTCCATCCTCTTTTAGTATTATTTACCAGACAGAACAGCATAGGAGGCTCAAACATCAAACTAAACCAAATCATTTATTGTTGCTTTGACATGTTGGTGAGAACATTTTTGTTGTGGTAAGATACATAGAGAGGAAATCCAGCCTCAGAGTGTTCTGTTTTCAGCATAATCTACTGAATCAATAATTTCTAGAAATAGTTTTAAAGCTGAAGTACACATTCATGGATGTACTCTGTTAAGCCAGTGGTTTCCAATGCCCAAGTTACAAAAAGCATCTCTGTTAGAGTGCTTTTTTGAGCAGAGTGCCAGATCTCAGTGAAGTCGCAGAAAAGTTGCGAGCTGCTTCTGCAGAGGATTCTGCAGAGCTTGAGTAGCTCGTTTATTTTGATAGAATCAGGTGAGTTTATACTGATTTCTGTGCCTTAGTGTAATGTTAACTTTGTGTCCACAGCACTGACAAATGTACCATGACTGTACACACGTAGATGAATGGATACAGACACACACATTAAAATGAAGCACTAAGAGATTTACATCGTGTGACGCTGTCACATAGTGAAAAATTCTCAGGAAAACCCATGGGGGCCCTTAAGAAAACATTTAAGGTCAGTGATCAAAACCATTGTCTGCTCTGCCATGGTGTCCTGATGCCAACAAGGCCAGACTCTCAGTAACTGGTACAGTAATACCACTGCCCATCAGTACAAGTTGCAATGTTCATTTCTACTGTTGGAGTGAACAAGAGAATGGGTGGCTTCAGTGAGCCTTGGTTTAAGCTGTGAATACTTCTTTGTTCTTTAGAATTTATATCCTTTATTTGATGAAGCACATGGGTGTCACGCCCAAGTTCAGTGTCCATTACAGAAACTGTTTGAGAAGACAGTGGAGTGTACAGTTAATCCAAAATGCAGGTTCTGGTGTGTTTACCAAATCACAGAATCTCAAGGTTGGTAAAGACCTTTAAGATCATCAAGTCCAACTGTTTCTGTCCTGTGCTAAACCATATTCTTAAGTACCTCATCTACCCTTTTTTTTAAACACATCCAGGGATGGTGACTCAATCACTTCCCTGGCAAAAAAATCTGGGCAGTAGCATTTGTTTAAGATTTTAAACCAATGGATACAGAATCAGATGAGATCTGAGGGCTGATGGCTTGCCCGTTTTCTTCCCTTTATCAACTTGTCCAACTCTTACTCTAGAATTTCATGTTGAAGACAAAGCACAAACTGAAGAGCCCTGCTAAATTTTATAGCTGGGAGATGGGCATTCAGACCAGCGTTTGCAGAAGCAGTGAGTGCTTTGTCAGCCATGAGTTGGTGGGCTTTGTGCAGAAGGCTGGAAACCTCAGCAGAATAGGACCCTGCCTTCAGTAAGGTAGCTGTAGTTACTAGTACCTGACAACTAAGCTGTAATGGTTATACTCTGCAAAGAGAAAATGAAAGGTATGTTATAACATCTCTGAATTCTGCTGCTTCTAGGAAACCTAACATTTTTCCTACTTCCACCATCATAACCTGTATCCTCAAGCAGGTTTGTTTCCTAAATAGAACTCCTTTCATTTCTTTGCCCTGGAAGTACCATTTATGATGGGGTTTTTTTTTGTTGTTCTTAGGAAAAAGTCTTGGTTTTATTCTGCATCCCTTTCAGAAAAGGCAACACTTTAAGTAGATCAAATCCACTTTTTCCTCTTTGTATTTTAATGTTTTGTCAGGAAACTTTTAATGTTCCCGTACTATTGTTTCCTTTTGTATGTTTTTTTTTCCAATTTCTAAAGGGGTTAGAAACAAATAGATTTCCTTCTGTGTAATGTTTGGAACTTATTTTTGTATCCCTGTCTGTTACCTCAAATGATACTATACATTTCTCAGTCTGTTTTCTGCACGTTGCTCTGTAATCTTCTTAAGTCATCATTTTGCTTGCACTGTAAATAGAAATCCATTTGTATAATTAATGGTTTTGTTATTACAGGAACATTTTTTTTCCCACTTTAATTTAATTTCCCTTCTACATAGATGTCAAATGTGCCATCTTTAGCCTGGAACTGGCCCCTATAATGTGTTCAGGGGTCTGCTGCTTACTGGAGACAAAGTTGAGGCTTTCAGGTAAGAAACTACATTTTTGACTAGTCTTGTGAGAAAGATTCTTCTGAAAGTGGAAATCAAACAGCTGAGCAACTATGTTTGCCCAAGTCAGCATCTCTAAGGGGCCATGAACTTCCCAGTCTCCTTATCCTGTTGACGAGTTAATCCCCAAATGTAACGTATAGACCAGGAATCTGTTAATTCTCTTCTTACAAGTGCAGGAAAGCCAAAGATACAGAGCTCACAGGTAAAGGGAAGGAGTGCAGAGGAGATTGGCAAGATGTAATAGAATCACACAATGCTTTGGGTTGGAAGGAAACTCAAAGCCCATCTAGTTCCAACCCCCCTGCTATGGGCAGGGACACCCTCACTAGGCCAGGTTGCCCAAAGCCCCTTCCAGCCTGTCCTTAAATGCCCCCAGGGATGGGGCTTCCACAACCTCTCTGGGCAACATGTTCCAGGGCCTCATCTCATAGAAGAAGATGACATGAAACTACTGAAAAGCAAAAGGTAATAATAGCTGTGATCCCAAAAAGGTGCAGTTTGTTTTTAAAAAAAGGATTTATGCTGAATGCCAAGAACACAGCAGTGGAAAACTCACATCCTCAGTGTGTGCTTATAATTAAGAGAGTATTTCTGAAGGGTGGTTTATATGTGACTTTCAGTCTTTGTGTCAATCTTTCCCTGACAAGAGAGCACTTTCTGCTGCTGGCAAATGAGCCTGCAGCTTCTTCAGCTCTTATCGTGGTGTGAGGACATGCACCAAACATGCAATCTGGCTCTTTGGTAGAATAACCCAGCTAGGCTATTTAATACAAGGAAATGTGCCTCAAGCTTTTTTCTTCCTTAGCCATAGCAAAATCAGTCTAGGGTATTCCTTAACCAAGGTGGGAAAAGATGAAAGTAATTCCAACTTTGCTGTGAAACTGTTCACTGGTAGGCTTTCATTTCCAGCAAGGTGGGGAAAATTCTCCATGCTCCTTTTCAAACAGGAAGGTGGCTTCAGGAATTGTAATTCCTAATTCTCTGCCTGCTCTAAGGGAAACATATCTGTGGTTTGCTGTAGGATCAGTCACATAACTGATTGAAATGCATGCATTTTTCAGTACATTGATATTTAATTTCTCTTAGAGTTCCCATATTTGAGTTTGACATTTTATATTAAAATGGAATTACCCCAAACCCTTCATTATAATGAAAAACCAGAAACCAAGAGATGTCAGACACTGAGGCAACCATACTCTTTTATGACCCTGTCTTGCCCTTTACAAAAGCCAGCTTAAGTTGGTTAGAACTGCCTGTGATTGCTCATCTTTTCTAGTCATTACCTCCTGCATACACATAGCAGAAGAAAAGTCTTGTGCCAAAGAAGATTAATGAAAATCTACATTACACTTCATTCAAAGCATCTGCCTGCTTTGGAAGCCATGCACTGGCACACATACTAATTAGAGCAGAACAAAATGTGCCTCTTTTTTTTTTTCTTCCCCTTCTTTTGGGGAGGAAATTGAAAACTAAGAAGCTATTTTCTTCCTAATTTTTTTTAAATGGTAGCACCAGCTGTGCACGTTAAATATATCATATGCTATGTGCATTTTGTAACTGAGACTGCTGCAGGGGTTAAATTAATAATGATGCTTTCTCAGAAAAATCCAAATCTAGCAATCATCCCTGAAAATGGGAAAAATATACTTTTCTACAAATGAGGAAGTCAAAATGATCACTAAAAATATATCTGCAACCTGAAAGAATCCACTGATGCTCTTGCAAACAGTACTCTATGCTGGCTGCTGACTAAGGGGCAAAACAGATGGTATAATATGACTAATTTTTACAGTGGGAATAACACAGGTAATAATAAGCTTATTAACAAGGAGGACTGTTGAGGAATTTCCTGAAATTGTGGAATAAAATGTGTAGTATTACATGCTCATTGTGAACTGAGTATCCTGCCTCATGGCTGGGAGGGGGAGGAAAGCAACTGAGTTGATGAGAAAATGAAATTGTTTTACCAGTGCAGGTGTTGCACTGGGACAAACATGCCTTGTCCCTTTGCATGCCTGTTGGTTGCATGTTCTTCACAGAGGCAGGGTAGATCCATATGTGTTCCTGGGCATGACCTTGCCCTTAGTGGTGGGAAAGTCCTTTGCCACAGGGACCAGAGCCCAGGAGGTGTGAGTGCATTGTTGCACTGGAGAATTGCAGTCGCCAAGGGGAAGGCAGCAGAGTACTTTTGAATTCAGGCAATCCCCCAGTTGTCCTGGCAGGTATGAATGGCTAAGAGTCATTGAGGAAATGATTGCATACCATAGAGAAAAAGGGGCTGATTCTAGGTGGTCAATTTAAGAGTCAGGAGAGGATTCCTGGAAAAAAAACCACCCCAATGCCTGAAACTCAAAACTTAACTCCAATTGTGTGTATGTGTATATATATAAAAGAAAGAAAAAAGCTTATTTGCAATCCCAGGTATCCTATTTCAGGAGATGGATGCGCTTGAAAGAAAGAAATCTTTACAGAGCTCTTCATCTAGCTTGCTACATGGCAGAATAACATCCTTCAGCCTGTCAATTTTTTGCCATCAAAAGGCTATGAAATTCAAAGAAATGTGTTCTTTATACATTATTCAGTGTAGCTTTCCAGTTCTTTTACTTTGTAAATAGTATTTTTAGGGGGTTTGAAATGATGAGAAGACAGGGGCTGGCCAATTTTCATTAGACTACCTTACAATTTTCTGCACAAGACAAAATAATTCTTCAGCACTACAGAAAAAGGGATAGTGGGTGAGGAACACAATTGCTCTTTTTTTTTTTCCTAAGTGTGTGGCTACAGGAAAAAAAAGACCTTTCTGTGGCTGAGATGTATTTGAGTGAAAAAATCAGAGGCCGTTAGTTATGCGGCTCCAATTTTGTATGTAAATTCCCTTCCCACACCCTCTCTCAGTGCTTTGGTGACAAGCAAAGAATGAATTCTGTTTTGAGCTTTTTCTCTGATGAAAAGTCTCTGTGCTCACTGCTCCCTAACTTGTCACCACCGTGGTGAGATCAAGTGCATCCTAAGTGCTCCGAGTCATAAGATGTTTAGCATACATTCATTAGAATCCCTTATTTTCCTCCATTAATATTTTAAAAAGAATTCCCTAATGTTTTGGGTTCCCCTTGGGGTTAAAGCTAATTTTCTTGGATTTGCTTCAGTAAATTGTTAGAAATATTTGCTTAACTTTTTTTTTCTTTTCTTTTTTTGGCAGAGGGAGATGATTGCTTTTCTCCAATTCTATTGAATGTGGGGGCCTCAAGGAGACATCCAGATCATGTTAAACTTCAGCAAATTGGCCTGAAAGATTTTAGGCTGAAAAACTGGAATTGATTCCACCTCAAAAATTCATGACACAGATATCAGTCTTTGGTTTATGAAACCTGGACCCAGAAAATAAAAACCTGAGAGCTTGGATTGTCCATCTTAGTGAAGTCAAGCCAGAGAAATATTAATATTGATAGTTGTGAAGAAACTGTGTGGGAGAGGAATAAATGCCAGAGAATGACAAAGTGTTTGAGGTAGAACAGATTGTAATACTGGCTGGAGCGCAGGTAAATAGCCACTTGCCCCAAGTACACTCAGGTTGGAAATTAGACATTTTTTACTGATTAAAAGACTTTAGCTTTGCAAATAGTTTTAAAACAGCCATCCCAAGCACAAGCTACCCAATAGATGTTAGGCTGGCTAATGATGAATTCAGTTTCCAGAGGCTTTCAGCCTTTGGAAGTCATGCCAATCACAAAAGCAATGATAGGTGCTGGAGGAGGCAGATCCTGAATTTCAGTAACAGGGTTCTGTCATAAACTGGTGTCCTAAAGGAAAAAAAAAATGGGGAAAGAGGGAAAGGCAACTTGTTTTTTTCAGAAATGCCAATTCAAGAAGCTTAAAATGATGCTAAACCCATTTATTACTTTTTTGCATTGCATCTTCATTTCCTCAGCTGTAAGTCCCACACAGTAAAAATAAACTATTCCCAGTGACCTTGCTGGTAACCAGCACTGTGTTCATGTGGGATGAAAATAGATTTAAGTCTAAGAAGAGAGACACCTGAATGATACATGGTCAGATCTGAGTTCAGTGTTTCTTTTAATAGTGCTGAAGAGTTTGAAGAATGAAGCTGCACTGAACAGATGGCTTAAACTGTAGCCTCTTTGGCTGCTGTATTGATTGCATGGGCTTGCAGGCAACCATGGCTTGGGGATTACAAAAAAATAAGATGTTATTGTGTTTAGAAGGAGACAGGCTCTGAGATGGGGTGTGGGATTAGCCTCCCCACTTCTCCCCTCAAATATTGTCATGCCATGAGACATGATGAAGTTTTTAAGTATAAACAAATACAGCTTCAATTGGATAAGTAGCTTCTCCTTATACTCACACACCTTGTGACTGAGCCTGAGCAAGGAAATACTGCTCCATTCTGTCTCTTTGGACCAGACACTGGTTTTCAATGTGTACTATTTATAATGAGTAAATAAGCTGTGGAAATGGGTCTGATGAAGAGTTTGCTTTCAGAATCAGAAGCCAATGTCCTAAAGCAGCAGGTGTACATTCAGAGAGAGCTTATCAGAGCTATTGTCTTCTGTATTAAACTTTCCCACTGCAGTAGAGAAAGGAATACAAGTTTTCTGTAGCTTCAGTGATAAATACCACCAAAACACCTGATAATAAGGGAACAGAGAGACCATTCTGTGGAACCAAGCCTGGCATGGGCTGTGGGTAATGCTAATAATGTGGATTGGGTTGTGCTCTCACCTCTGCCCTCTTTTTTTTTTAAAATTTGTTTATAAACAAATTCCTATCACCTCATTGTGTCTTACACTGAATGTCTTACTAAACTGGCCTCATATACCTTTATCCTCTCTGATGTATTAGGGTGGCACGACACATGGTTGTATTCCAATTCTGAGATGCTGGAGGTATTTACAAAATAATTCCTCAACAAAAGGTGAAGTTTCTTTACTTTTCACTTCCTTGTGGTGCTGGGGATGAGAGAAGGCAGATGCCAAGCCTTAGGTGTTACAGCACGTTTTTCTCAAGTCATGTTCTGCCTGGCATATCAAAGATTCTGGGGGAAACTGAGGTTTGGCCCCTACAAATTACTTAGCAGTGCCCACGATGAGCAGCGGCCAAGGCACACGCCTGATTTCAGAGCAGGTTGAGGTTACTGGAACAGCTCAGGAACGAGTGTGTTTGCTAAAACCTGCTCCAATATGTCATGCAAAGACAGCCTAGAATTAGACAAATCTGAAGAACTTAGGCCTGTAAACCTGCAGGAGGCTGCTTAGGATAACAAGTAAATCCAGATTTAAATATTTAAACTCCTAAGCATCTGAACACTAATGTGTAAATTTGAAGCCCTGGAAATCTGTCTGTCAGCCTGTGGGTAAGGTGAGGTAACGTGGTTATTACCATCCTGTTAGTTCTGCTTTCAGCACAGGATTTTCTGTCAAAATTAATTGCTGAGCCTTTAAAATTTGTTTATTTAATTGTCTCATTTCCTGAATCCATTTCATATAAACTAGGTCTCCTTGCTAGAAAGGCAATCTGTAAGAAAAGCAAGTGTGCTCTTAATTTCTGCATGTTTCAGAAATGCTGAAAAAAGGAAAGTCTGTAGGATTTATTAACGGAGAGGGGTTTAACTGGGAAATAGCAGGAACATGTCAAGCTTGCTTTCTTAGGGAATGCTTAGAGAGCATAACTAGAAGTATTACCATTGATGTGGCTTTGCGCTTCATAGACAGACACTTGTCTTTGGAGACAGCTAGCTATGATAGAGCTCTTGGCTGGCAACACAGCCTTTGGATGAATCATTTTTCCTTTGGTCCTTCCTTGGATGCTGTGGACTTAAAGAAAAATGAGCTGAGTGGATGAGTGGTCAAAAATCCAATTCTGCTCCAGAAATGGACAGTGTTTTTCAGCTTCAAGTTCAGCCTCAGAGTCTCACAGTTGTTAGCATGTAGGAGGGCAGCATAGGTTAAACTATTACTTATTGGTTATTGGTTGGGGGGGAGGTTTGCCCTTTTTAAAAAATATATATATAATTTTAAATAGTGGCCTTAATGCTATCGGAAGGCTTGAAACAGTGAGAGAATTTGTTACTTGATAGTGCAGTCAGATAAAGGCAAGGACTGGAAGAGACTGGAGGAACCTAGTCTCTTCTGATCTAATAAAGCGATGCTTTATGTGGAAGGAGGTGTAAAATTACTTCCTATTTATCCACACCCCCACTGAGACTAAAATTAACCTAAAGAGGTGCTTAATGGCACCTACTAAGCCATCATATTAATTAAGCAGCTTTATAACATTGACTTTCTGGGAAAGCACCTTTTCTCTTGTCATTATTTCTCTTATTTGACACTGCAGAAATGACATCACTAATAACTTTCCTGTCACTGGTGACTTTCAACAGTTTTTTGGGAAACAGCTCCCACACTGTTCTTGGCTATGTATATGTGTATATATATCTTCTCATGAAAACCGTGCTGGCAAAACATCTCCTGCCATCACAGGCATTGACAGCCTGGAATTGCAAGTTAATTTGTCCATTACAAATGTTATACTAAATTTTGTCCCCTTTTTAGGGGAGTTGCAGGGATAAAGTAAAAGAGGGGGAAAGGCTGGCCAGTGGAGGGGAAAAGGAAAGGGTAATAATTCAGCAAGGAAAAAAAAATCTACCTAAATACAGTGATAAAATAGGATTGGTAGGAATTAATATTCTTTGCTTATCCTTCAGTTTCTTTTAGTGTGATGTTATGTGCAGATTTCACAGATACCAAGGAGTTCAGCCTTCCCAGAGCTCACAGGGAGAAAGTATGGAGCACCTGAGGAGCAGGGAGTAATACCCAGCAATCTTGCTTCATAGCCCAGTGTTTACATTAACACTCTTCTTGTGTGCCATAGTGACATTAGTGCCACCCTACTTGTGTGAGGAAAAAATGAGGCATGTGGCAGGAAGGTAAAGCTCAGCAGGGGGGTGGAAGGTATGGAAATGTTTGCAGAGATTTGGTTCCCCCTTTTCAGCATCCTATTGTAAATGGAACCGACAAACCCAGCTGGGTGAAGGTTTCAGTTTACCTTCTCTCTTTACACATGCATTTGAAAATTGCTGGTTTGCTTCTTGGGCAGAGGTAACACATCCTTGTGTTTCCAGGCTTTTTGCAGTACAAATCCCACTGTGCTTCTTTCAGCCATTTCAGTGATGCTCATGGCTGTAGATCTGTCTCTGACAGAAGTGGGAAGGTTGCACACACATTTTGCCTCTGCAGCCACATATTTCCTAGTTACTTTTATCCTTTTGTCCTTTTATTCTGTGACTTTTATCCTTTTTCCTGCTTTGCTTCCTACAAGTAATCAGAAAGTTATCCTCCCTTTTTAAAAAACTCTGTTATTCACGAGTAACCTGATGTTTTGCACTCGGTTCTTAAATCCTTCTTTTCTTTGAAAGTCTAATTTGACTAAGGACTGGACCCTGAATTTCTGCTCTCTGATCTAGTGACATGGCAGCGTGCTCCTTTCAGAGAGTCTGACAGGCTCGTGCTCTCAGTTTGGATTCAGAGATGTCCAAGTCAGCTTAAGAAGCACCGCGTCAGGAAGCGAGGTGGACCGGTGCTGTCCATCCATGTGGGCACACACATTTCACAAGAGGATGATTCTCAGTCAGGAGCTGATTGAAGGGGGAAAACTTTAGTCAAAACAGCTATCCTCAGGCATTTGCCAATGCCAGCACAAGCAATCCTTTTCAGGAATGATGCCATGCGTCCCTAAAGCCGTCTGTATAAATGCCTGGGATTCAGTCTCTAGACTGTGGCTGAAGCCTTCTGCATAAAGGAAATAACAAGTCTCATTTAGGAAAGAAACCAGAAGAAATAGCTACTACTGATAAGAAGTTATTGAAAGCAAAGCCCAGGATCCCACGCCAGTTGGCATGCTGAATTATCAACCAGATTTTCATCAAAAGGATTTGGATCATTTTGAAGTGGGATGCAGGAACATATACTTGGATAGAAATAACTAATCATCTAAAGCTTGTATTAAATAACTACTCAGCTACAGTTTCTGAGTCAGTTTTGCCCACTCTAAACATTCAGTAAGTTGCATCCCCAAAATGGAAACCTTGTGAACTCAGTGAAAAATGCTACATTTCTCTGTGTACATTAAAAAAAAAAAAAAAAAGAAAAAAAAAGTAAGAAATGATGAATGGTTGAATTCACACTAATTGTCTGTTACATTGTAATGTGCATTTACAGATTCCCACTGTGATACAAAAGCTGGAAGTATTTTTCCTTCAGCTCGTTAATGTATTCAGAGTCTTTTAACTACGGCTGGAAGTGATGAAAACATGTCATTTTTCTGACATGTATTCTCAACCAAGAACTCTTTACTTGTCTTTTGCAAGTACAATAGACTGTCTATAATAATATCTCAGCTCTAGCTGTGGTATTTTTGAAGCAGATGCTCATGTTAGTCATCAACTCTTGCTCGTATTATTATGCCTTAGATATACCAGTATCTCATTGAAGGCAGTGTGACTTTTCATGGCATAGGTACACTCTGACATGAATTGGGGCTGCATTATCCAGTCCTTTATGTCAAGATCTATGCCCAAGGTAGAATGTAAAATACTCCTAGAGAATGCAGCCAAAGGAAATTGCAAAATTTATCTTAAGCATATTGTGTAGGTAGCATGCATGGTGCATTTGGGGATGGCTACCATACAAACAACTGGTTTCTTTGGGTTTTGCAATTTGCTCTGGGAATTGAATGTAGTTTTGTCGTCTTATTTTCTTTGGGCTCCTGCCCCCCAACCCCCCCCCTCCTTCTTTTCTGGACAAAAAATAGATTTTACCTTTTTTTGTTTGTTTGTTTAAATGGAAACAAACAACAAAATGAGGAGTTCTCAGAAATTGTTCTTTTGTGTATGAATTCAACCCCCTTCATTGCAGTTTTACAGCTCTTCATAAGGTCAGCTGGAGTACTTGCATAGTTTAGAAATGATGGCATATTTAGGGTGCCATACTGGCATTGGGGATGAGCAAAATCTATAGATACTGCTGTAGAGGAATGGATATGCACACCAGTATACAAAATATTCAATGTATATAAGGAAAACACTGTGTGATACTATGTATCCCTGCCTTTGACAGTCCACGCTTTTGTTCCAGTGGGTTGTCCCCATCCTTTACAGATGCTGCTGGATGCCAGCTGCCCCATGACCTTGTTCTGCCAACCCTGCTGAGCATAACACTCAATGCTGAGCTCCCCTGCCCACGTCAGCACAATCTTTCATCCAGACCTGTATGCCCGTTTAAAGTGCCCCAGGTAGGTGAATCCTGAGGTGGTAGTTGGGAAATGCTGTGATTTGTCTCAGAAAGAAGGGATATTATTACTGCAACAGACACAGCTACTTTTGAGGTCTTTTTCTGGCCCATGTAGCTTCAGGACAGTTGTGGTTAGGGGTGATGAGAGCTTAGCCCGTGTATTTTCAATGATTTGCCTTGGTTGCTGAAAACAGCGCTGCATGTGATGTATGTGTGAGGGAAGTAGTTCTGTGCTCTACAGTAAATTGATTATTTCAGGTATTGTAATTTTATCTTTCTCCTCTGAGCATGGATTTACACATTTACAGAAACTGCAGTGAAGAATTACTGTCTAGAAATGTTCATCTGCTAGCTGAGACCACAGTGAAATGATTCAATTAATTTAAAAATAGGCATTTTTAGACAGTAAGTTGACAAAGTGGAGAGGGTTCACTACAGGGCTACAAAAATGATTGGAGGTTTGGAATACCTGCTATGTATTTGGAGGTTTAATTAGCTCACTTCTCTTTACAAGAAAATGAAGAAGTCTATGATCAGCCTACAAATACTTATTTTGTCATTTCTAGTGACAGCTTCTTTCTCTCTCACACAAAAGTGTAACAAGATCCAGTCAAACTCCTCGGTGCCTAAAAATAAGAAACAATAATTACTAATTAGATAGATGACTGGTCAAAACCAGAATGGATACTTGAAATCTTCAAATCAAGACCACTGACTTCCTAGAAGGAGGAACTTCCCTCAACTGCAGCTTGATCAGGGCTAAAGGACATTCCCCACCAAGGATATCCAAAGGATCAGTCTGAAGGAGGAGGTATGATGATAACAATTCTTTCTGCTGTTGTAATCTGTGACTGTATATGTGGGAGATAGATAGGTAGTAGAGAACAGAACTTACTTGGAATAGACACTATTTTACAGCCTACTAAAGACTTCAAGGCCGAAGTGAATTCCATAATAATGGCAATTAAAGCATAACCGGCTATCTTGCCAGGATAGGCATTTCAGTTAATCATGGAAAGGTCATTATTAATGCCACTCAAGCACAGCAGAACATGTAAAACCACCTCTAAACCACCTCTGACCAAACTGGGTTGCAAATCTTACTTTTCTCTCCAGTCAGTTAGAAACCCTAATAGTACTTTTCTGGGGGTTGTGAGGTGTACAGATTTTTTTTCAGTGACTGATTTAGAATACAGGGTCCATTCCTACATGTCTAAAATATTTTCCTGGAATTTCAAGCACATAGAGTTTGCTTGAAATTGTATTAGTGAAGATGTGCCCTTCTTTTGGCTTAGAAAAAGAAAAGTAAATAAATACTGAGGTGACATAAAGAAATTCTGCCTGAGTAGGCAGGCAGACAGGAAAACAAAATTCTGGAGACATGCTGTATAGACTGGTAGTACCGACTGTACTTCTGTTTGCAGTCTTATTCATAGAGTTGCTACCCACTGTCTGCAAAATTCTTGATGAAAAGACATATTTTCTTTGTTCATTGTAGAGAAGCTGTTTCTATTCAGATATGTAGCAAAAGTTCCAATTATCAAACCTTTCTTCTCTTAGTTTCTGCTCCCACTGCATAATTTTACATCCCTCACCAGTCCTTGTTCTCCACTCTTTCTCCATAATTAGGAAGCAGCCACTGATTGGATCTTTGTTCGTAGAGCAGGACCTGCATTGTCAGGGGTTGAGTCTTTTGCAGAGGATGAGCTCTCTGCGGTGCCTCTGCAAGGAACATGCTGCCAATTATTTTTAGGGAAGAACCCACCTTACAGTAAACAGCTCTCTTTTACTGGTGACAGACTTAGCTAGGAGAGTGAAATAATAAATCTTATAGAAAGAGGGATCTGACCAAATTACCGATGGAGAAATCGCCCCTGCCAGGTATGGAGAAATTCGGTGACAGAGAGAAAAACCTCCAAACCCTGGAAGGTTTTATCCATTTCTTGACTAATACTATTTTGCATTTTTAGAGCGTTTCATGTCTTCAAGATGCAGAACAGATGTTTCTTAATTCTCCTAATGGTTCTGTGAAGCAGGTGAGCATTATCAGGGCTTTACAGATGGGCAGGGGAGTATAGAGACGTTAAATGATTTGTCTCGGACCACAGTGTGGATCGATGTCAGAACCAGGAATAGGATGGAGAAGTGCTTGGGAGTACATGCCCGTGCTGAAACCACTCAACCACACCGTACTTGGCATAAGAAATGGAAATTAATTTTTAATATTCCCGTTTCTAAAGCGAGATTCGGGATTTTAGAAAAATGAAATATTTATTTCATTATGTATGACTTCATAAGCTTATAATTTATGCCAGATAGATTTATTGGCTTTATTTCCCCATGATAATTATATAGTCCTTGTTGATCTAATGGGCTTGTCATTTTTAGTAATGTATCCTTCTGTCCAAAGAAACAGCATTATTTGCCTCTTATGTACTTATGAACAGAGTGGAACAGTATGCACATAAAAACTACACTGAGCTTCAATATTAAAATGAAGGGGGTTTCCTTCTCCTAAATGCAGATTAAATATATTAAATTAATTTGTGACTGCTTCAGTTTCCTAAGCAAATTTAATCCCCTGATATTTATCAGCCTGGCAGCATCACAGTCTTCTATTTACTTAAAATATTGAATATTTAAACTGCTGATATGTAGCAGTGACCCCAGCAGATTGCAAAGAGTTTACAAACATTAGTCAGTCTGTCTTTAGCAGGGTAAAAAAAAGCACCCGATGCCTCTGACTGGATGGTCATTCGGACCTATGTGCAGGACAGGGTTTGACACTGACAGGGAAGGAAAATATTCTGGACTGAGACCACTACAGTAAAAGAGGTTTTCCCTTAGTCCCAGCAATCTCCTTTTCCTTCAGAAACTCATGAATAGTGTTGATGATGTGCTACTGATGCCTCAGCAGCTGTGGCATCACCATAAATCTAAGTTTAGAATTTTGCCCAGATGACCTCAAAATGAATTTCTTTCCATGCCTCATTTTTTTAATAAGAAGTGTCCCTTCCCAAAGCCACGTGGCTTCCACTTACCCCGTGCATAAACAAGTCTCAGATGCCCTGCCCAGCAAGCCTAAGACTCCTCTTATTTCACATGGTCCCTACCATCCTTTTTCTTGGTGAAATCCAGGTTGAATCGCACCTTCTTTTTTTATAAATAGTATATTGGAAACCAGGAAAACTGTGATGCTCAACACAGGAACTCTTAAAAAGTATCCTGACATTTTCCACAAATTAACATTGCATTTTCAGCTAAAAATAAATGCGGGGTGGGGGGGTGGGGGGAGGGGAAGTTTTATCATATTCTTCATTCCTGCATTATTATGGTCATGATAAATTTGGAGGATCATACCGGTGCACTGAGGCAGAGTGTCAAAAGGAGAGCCCAGCTGTGTAGTTTTAAATAAACATGTCCTTTAAAGGTTCAGTATAAATGAAAGATTGTAGCATTTTTGTTTAATTAGGCTGTTTTAAAGACAGCATTGCTGCCATATAATTCAAGGCAAATAACATTTTAGAAAAAAGCAAGGATTGAAGGAAGGGAAAATAGTGACATGGAGGCATCTAGACCCTACACAGGTGAAGGAGAAAAGACAGCAGCAGAAGATTGAATGGGCTGGGTTGTGGCTGGATATATTGGTTGTGATCCTGCTTTTGCTGCTTCTTTCTTTTTCAGTCCCAAATTAGACTTCATCAATCAGAGTCCACACTCATCCCCCTCCCCTGCTCACCAAATTTCTGCTTAGCATGGCAAAGATCAGAACTAATTACCAAGGCAAAAGATTCTCACTTGTTTCTCTCCCTCGACCTCCCCATCTGCACTCTGTTCCTCTCCTGACAGCCAATGCACGCCTGTGAGAGAGAATTTGGCCACCCTGTTACCAAAAGGGGCAGAATTTAAAAGGCAGAAGAGTAATGCAGATGGCTAAGAACCACCTGCCCAGGATTCCCAGGGCACAGACAGACAAGTGATGATATTTGCTCTTGCAATAGATGCAACAAACTCTTTGCCACCGAGCTACGAATGGTAGTTCCTCTTGTTCTTCACCTATTAAATGGTGCATTAGTGGGATGCATTAAAAGCAAAAAGCCTAGAGGAATCAGGCTGTTTATGGCAGTCAATACTTTTCTTCACTTCCCATGATGATCTGTTTCTCTTACAATAGGTTGGGTATAATTTTCTGCTTTGTCTACTAAAGGCCATTCTATTGTAACTGCTTTGACAGTCGTATCTTTCTTGTTTATAATACAATTTGACTGACAATAAGTCAGGGGACTGCGATTTGAACTCCTCATTGTAAATGGCCTGACAATCATCTCTTTCTCATTTATAGTGCAGTTTGATTGACAATAAGTCAGGGGATTGGCAGCTGGTTAGTTTGTTTTACCCTGAATGCATATTTCTGGCTTAGACAAGGCATCTATTCCAAAATAGTCTGGTAGATAATTTGTACAGAATTCTAAAGGGGTGATATACCTCGGCATTATTATTAAAATAACATTATTCTTTGGCTTTGTACCAGTTTCACTTTTAAGATGATGGTTTTCTTTCTTTCCCCTCTGCCAACTGTGTCTCTATTTTTCATCAACATTATTAAAGCATTACAGAATTGCAGTTTATATATTAGGAACTGTTACATATGTTCTTGACATTTTTTCTTCTTAACAAGTATCAGGAAGGCTATTATCAGCTTTGCAAAAGCAATGTCCATGTGCTCTAATTGGAGCATTTGGGGAATTCTTTTCAGTGACTGCTGCTTATGCATTGTTGACTGTATGTGGTGGCTTGCAGGATATCTTTATTTTTATAGAGAAGGAATTCTGGTACTCACTATGTTGTTGAGAGTGTCATCGCTAAATAAATACACACTGCCTCCAATCCTTGGCACACTGCTACCTTCCACTAGTGGGTCCCAAGGCCAAAGCCAGCATAGCTTCTGGTGATATAATAGCAAAAGGGTAGTTGGCAGTGACCTTCTCCAAAACTTGGCCAGGAAGCAATGCCAAAAAGATCCATGAAACCTTCACTCTGCAGAGAATTAACAGCCTGTCAGGATGCCTAATGTGCCTGTACCTTCCCTGCACCATCCAAAAGCAGAGGGAAGTGAGAGTATGGTAAACAGATACCCTGAAAAGCATTTTTCCTTAGGGGTAAAAACTCCAAATAAAGAGATATTTGCATATTAGTGTTGCTTTGCAGATTCAGACTGATCTTTAGGCGCCCTCAATGGAAATGCAGCCACTGTGGAGGCAGGTTGAAGGGCAGGAGCCAAGGCTTCAATGGGCAGGAAATCAGTAACGGTGCCCAGGATGAGGCAGCAGGTTCTGCAGCCGCTTCCAAGTCCAGTATTCACATTGGGTCTGGTGTCCAGGGTTTGTGGGGTATCACCTGCCTTATAAAGGGCATATTTTTCATAGCCCCTGCACACCCTCAAAAGATGCATTTAGTTAAAGAAATAATACAGCTGCAGAGAAATCCTAGTTGATATTTTTGCAGAGCACCCATGTTTTTAGCTAGAGGCATATGATCTCTTCGTAGTTTAAATGTGCCACCTTCACATGCAAATATTTTGTATACAAATATTGGAAGGCTTTCTCTAGTCATTGAGTAAATATTCTCCTCAGAAATAGTTTCAAAATTGTTCATAAAGAATCTGGTCAGCTACATCATTTAAATATGCTTGAGGGACTGAAAATTGAACAAGCAAATGTATAAATTGCACTTGAGCTGCCAAGGAACAAAAAGTAGAACAGGTACGCTCATGTCTGCTCTTGTTACTAAAGGATGAAAGGGCAAAGAAAAACTTTAAATTGATACTGAAAAGGCATTAGGCTGCAGAATTCTAATGCAAAAATATTCAGGAGAACAGAAGCCTAAAATGAGAGCTAAAGGCACTAAACCAGGGGATTGAAATGTAAAGTTTGTTCACAGCAGAGAGAAAAATATTTATTCCTTGTTTTCTATTGCAAATAAATTTCTTTCTGTTCCTGTAATCTCATGCTGCTGTTTATCTCAACCTGTGCCTTTGCTTATTCCCTCTTCTCCTCTAAAAATCATTGCAGCTAGTGGTGCATTTAATCAGCTTCTTTCCTAGATGATGCCAAATCGGGAACATCTTCCCGTCAAGCGCTTGAACTGCTGAATTCCCCCAGTTAAACACCACCATTTTGAACAAGGGAGATTAACACCATAAAAAAAAATAATCAAAGGCTATCAGAATTAAATTTCAAAGATACCCAGGGCTAATGTTGCACAGCGCTGAGCTCTGCATTCTCGCAGAGAGCTGTTGGCTTTAGGCATGCTAAATGAAACGTGGTTTACATCTGGATCAGAGTTGGAAATAAGTTAATGCTGCCATCATTCCTTGGGATTATTTCTTTTTTTTTTTCTCCTGAACAAATGGCAAAGAATATAACCACCTCTGTTGCTATAGTATGGATTTAGAAACACAGAACGACTGTGTTTTCTCACTCCTGTTTGTTCTGTGTTCAGCATTCAGATAGAGACATTCACTACCATCTATTTCAGTTAACTTCTGATGGGCTGTTTGGGGCACAGCAGCAGCCAGCTATGGGGTAGAAACAGACACAGCCATTCTTGCCAGTCTTCCAGATCCATTTAAAGTGATTCCTACTCCATGACTAGGAGCTGAAGTGGCTATTTTTATGAGCTGGGAAATAGAATAATCTCTGAACTTTTTTTTTTTTCTTCTTGGACATGCCTTAAACTGCATTTTCACTACTAGTTAAATTTCTGAAATGTTGTTAATTATGGAACCCCCACAGTAAAAAAAAAATATGGAAAAATAGATCATTTTGTTCTCTGGGGAACTGTAATGGAAGACATGTTGTGCGGGAAAGAAAAATTCAAGACCAAAATTGGAAAGCTCTTAATTTTTTAAAGATGAACTCTCTCCAAGATGACTATACAAAAAAGGGAAAATAAAAATAACAGCTTGCAGAGACAGGGCAGAAAGAAAACATGGAAACCCACCTTCCCTCTGTTCTGTAGGCTGTTCATAGGGAAGCTACTTAAATATACAAAGACAGCAGCAAAATACACTTTTAACTGTTATCTCTCTAACAATCTGCCAATCCTCTGATTTATTACATTTATTAACATCTAGCCATTAAACACCTCACAGGTGACATTGATTCTTTTTCCTCCCATGCTCCCCCATTCCCTCCAATGATCATGTCCAAGTTACATGTTCACAGTTTGAAATAATGGGGAAATTCTTATGTCTACATGAAAACCTTTTCTCTCACCTTTGTGTTACTGCAAATAACAGATTCTTCCCTTCTTTTTTCCTGTTTTCTTTTGGTTTTTTTTCTTTTCTTTTTTCATCTAATGTAATACAGCCCCAATAGTACAGATTTAGGAGAGGGTTTTTTTTTCAACTAGTCACTCTCTCTTTTTATATTACTTTTTTCATTTTTAAGGAGGAAAAGCATACAGGTAGACAGAAAAGACAATTTTCACTCCACCACTACTGGTAAAACACACTTATGTTACATGATGGAAAGAGTTGTCTTTCAGCTTTGATAGACTATAAATAGAAGGCACTGTCATTGTCTAGCAGTTCCTCCTGCAAATGAGAGGAACTGAGTGGAGGAATAAAATATTGCCATTTAAAAAGTACTTTAAATTAAAATCTCAAAGTAGCTGATGAAATATTTCTGTAGCAGTCCTGTTGGCTCATGCTCCAAGTAGTAACTTCCTTTCCTTGTTTTGTGGTTGGTGTTTTTTAAAGAAGTTTAAAAAAGCCCCCCAAAAGTCAACATATCTGAACTTGGGGAGGGTGTGAGAGTTCCTTGGGAAGGAATAACCGTTTGTATCAGTACAGGCTGGGGGACGACCTGCTGGAGAAGAGCTCTGTGGAGATGGAACTGGGGGTCCAGGTTGATGACAGGTTGCCTATGAGTCAGCAGTGTGCACTGGGGGCTGAGAGAGACAATGGGATCCTGGGGTGCATCAGGAGTAGTGTAGCCAGCAGGTCTAAGGAGGGGATCCTCCCCCTCTGCTCTGCCTTGGTCAGGCCCCACCTGGAGTATTTTGTCCAGTTCTGGGCTCCCTGGGATAAAAAGGACAGGGATTTCCTGGAGAGAGTCCAGAGAAGGGCTACGAAGATGATTAGGGGCCTGGAGCATCTCCTGTATGAGGAGAGGCTGAGTAAGTCGGGACTCTTCAGTCTGGAGAAAAGAAGACTGAGGGGGGACCTAATCAATGTTTATAAATATCTTAAGTATGGGGTGCAGGGGGAATTGGCCAGCCCCTTTTCTTTGGTCAGTGGAGACAGGACAAGGGGCAATGGCTGCAAATCGGAGCACAGGAAGTTCCGCACCAACATGCGGAGGAACTTTTCCCCAGTGAGGGTGAGGGAGCCCTGGGACAGGCTGCCCAGGGAGGTGGAGGAGTCTCCTTCTCTGGAGAGATTCAAGACTCGTCTGGACGCCGACCTGTGCAGTATGAGCTGGGGAGCTGCTTTGGCAGGGGGGTTGGATGATCTCTCGAGGTCCCTTCCAACCCCTACAGTTCTGTGATTCTGTGTGATACAACACCTGGAGCTTTGCTCAGTAGCATTCATCTGCCATCCCATAGTACCTGAACACCTCATGGTTTAGCCTGCTCATCCTCCAGCATGTCGGTGATGCAGAGATGTGCTGTGTTCCCCTTCAGCCAGCAGACAGACAGGCCTTCTTGTGCTCATAGAGGTCCTGGGTCCAGGCTCGATGCCTGTACCTGCTGCTTACTTGAAGAAGCACAGTCACCTCTGCCCAGCACCCGCTGGGGAAGGGAAGGGCAGTTGCATCTCTAAGCTATGGGACCCCATCAGACCGCAGCTGGGTCTTGGGGTTCAGTTCAGATATGGGGTAGAAGCAGACAGGGAGATGGGCTGGTTTGTCCAAACTGCTCCAGGTCTGTGGCTGTGTTGTGAGTGGAGGGTCCTTAGGTGAGGATAGAGCACTGCCCTCCTGAGCAGGAAGAGGTGAGGGGAATGTAAAAATGGTCTGAGACATTGTCAGTATACTTAATGAGGCATTAGCTTTATTTAATATAAAGTGTAATATGTGTCACACAAGGTGTGGTATTGCAGGGATAGATAATTTAAAACCTAACAATAATTTACCAGACTAATATCAGCCAAAACATCTCTGTTTAGATTTTAATTCTTCTCCAGCTAAGGGATGACAGCATTGAAGATTAAAGCTTTTTTTACTTCTCTTTAAGATCGCAGCAAAGTGCAGATTTGAAACACAGAAAGAGGTTGACCTTCGTATTAACCTGAATCTCTTTTCCTGTTTCTTCTTGAACATATTTTATTCTCTTTATGCACAGTGGGGCTCTTTTTTCCTGTGCTCTGCTGTTGAACAAAATGCCAAAAAGATGGAGTGTGCACTTTTACATCAAAGGAATGATGAGACCATAAAAACTCATTTCCCTTGTGACTTCTTAAATTGTTGCTAAGGAATTGAATGAGTCTGCTTGAAACAATGTGTCCCTTTAAATTCTGTTTTCTTATTTGTCTTAAAACACAAAGCTTGAGTTTCATGTGCATCCTGATCCAAAGGCCACCAAAGTCAATAAAAGATTCTTGGTTACCGCAGAGCGAGTGGTAGGTCAGATTTTTCAAGTGTGTCACTATGTAAAGCCCAGGTTAGGCTGTTTAAAGAAGAACTGCCTATCTGGAGAAAAAAATATTTAAAAAAGAAATCATTGCCTTGTTTATTTTGTTTTTTCAGCTGGTTAAACATTTTGCCTTCACCTGGACATGAATTAAGTGAACTCCTTACTGAGAGGACTAGATCTGACTAGATCTGACTAGGACAAGAAAGGTCAAGCAGTAGTTAAATTCAGAGATCCAAAACAGCAAAAATACTAGTTTGCTTCATTTTTTCTCCTAGGTAAAGGTGATGTGGAACAGAAACAAACATGGGAAAAAAAATCCACAATTTAGACTCTGCTGGAGGGAAACCTTCCCCAGGTCTGTGAGATGGTTCTGGATAATCATTCTCACTGCTGGGATGAAAGATTTGTTACTACTACAATCCGGTGAGTTGCTAGAAACAGTCCTGATTGGAATGAAAAGGCATTGTAAAGCAATTAAGTTCTGACTATTAACAAAGCTCCCACTGGGAGTGTTAATTTTTAAAAGTAGACAAAGACTGCATTTAGTAGCTGTGTAACTGGGGATGTACTGAAATATGGCAAAATGCTACAGCAGGTCTACACTGTTTTCCTTCAGTTTCCAAAAAAAAGGTCATGAAGTTCCAATTTAGAAAAGCATTTAAGCATATGATGAACTTTCTGTCATTTTAACTGGGTATAAATTAAACAAATTACAAAGTCCTTTGCTTAATAAGGAACAATTTAAATATCTTCTTGTGGCCCAGGTTCTGTTTTCATTGAAGTCTCCTTCCCTCTGAATCACAGCCTGAATCTCCTGAATTGTTAAGGTATTTTTTGGGTCTATAATCCAGAGAAATCTACTTTTCTCCCAGACCCAAAGCAGCCTTCTTCTTAAAGATACCCATAGTGTTCCCTAATGTTCTTTTCCAGACCTCCAGCATTCTGCTCCCTGCAATTTACAGTTTCTTTCTCACTCCAAAGGCATGTAGCAATTTAAGCAGGTAATTATACACCTGTTCAAAGTAGTGACTTCTTACTCTGGGTTCAAGAAAAGTCTAGTGCTGGAAAAGATACTAAACCTTCTTAGTGCAGGTCTCTACCTCTGATCATGCTCACAGGTTGACACTTGCTCTCTTACCCTCTTCCATGCATCCCAGGCTCCTGTCACTCTTACACCCAGTTTTTTATTTTATGCCTGAAAAGAGACACCAACTTTCATGATCCCACATTGGGATGGTGGAACAATGGAAAAACATTGCTACCAGTAAAATGTGTTTATTTTCAAAATGCTGGAGTGAGCCAATGGTCTGTATCAAAGCCTTTGTGAAGGTATGGAGCCAGCTTCTCAGATTTCATTGTTTATAATCTCACTTGGGTAATTTCCCAGCAATTCAGAAAACATGTGACTGGTTTGGTGTCATCTGAAATTAGTTTGTCCAATGCCAAAGGATAGAGGATGGTTACAAAACAAGACTACCTAGCATGCCTGGCCATCTTTGGGGCTCTGATTAACTGAATGGTTCTAGCAGTTCTGTTACTGAAGATAGTTCAACCAGCTTCTGCATCACATAGATTCAGTTTGGGTTTTGGTGTTTGTTTTTTTTCCTGGTAGCTTAGTTCTGAGCCAAGTGAGTGAATCAGGTTTTGTTCCACACTACTGGTTCTGAAACTGTCAGTGCAGCAGGTGCAGGAATAGAGGTTCAGAGAGTCATGAAGGGATAAATGGGGGAATTTGCTCACTACTTCTGATTGCAGAGTTCCTTATGTGCTAAGCATTTAGTTTCTGGCTCTTAGAAAGGAGAAGCCCAACCATATAGCTAATTTGTTAGACAGAATTTCTTGTAAACTCCACTGAAAGTTGGTATTTTGTACTGTTACTTGAAACTCAGACCACTGTAATTTTGGTTTCGAATCCAAGGAAAACAAGCATCCATTTTCAATACCTGTAGCTAAGATGTTAGAATCATCAATGCGTTAGGTTGGAGGGGACCTTTAAAGGCCATCTAGTCCAACCCCCCCTGAAGTAAGTACGGACATCTTCACTAGATCTGGTCTCTCAGAGCCCCATCAAGCCTGACTTTGAATATGTCAGGAATGGGACCTCCACTACCTTTCTGGGCAACCTGTTCCAGTGATCCACCACTCCCATATGGAAGAATTTTTTCCTAATATCCAACCTAGCTCTCCCCTTTTCTATTTTAAAGCCATTACCCCTTATCCTATTGCTACATGCCCTTGTGCACAGTTCTTCCCCAGCTTTCTCATAGGCACCTTTCAGGTACTAGAAGACTGCTATAAGGTCCCCCCAGAGCTTCTCTCCTCCAAGCTGAACAACCCCATCTCTCACAAACTGTCTTCACAGGAGAAGTGCTCCAGGAGAAGTGCTCCAGCCCTGTGATCATTTTTGTGGCCTCCTCTGGACACACCCAACAGGTCTATGTCCTTCTAGTGTTGAGGGCTCCAAAGTGTCTAATATGTTGTCATGTTAGATACTGCAGCCCAGATTCCAGAGGCTGGAAGGTCACTGGCTTCATTGTGCTTGGAAACAGAGACGAAAAGCAGTTCAGAAGGGAAAAAGAAGTCTCCAGAAGATCCAGTTTTCATTTTTAAACCACTAGGTTGCATTTTTAATATCCTACCTTGGTATTTTTACTTTGCCATCAGAATCAAAAATGCCTTTTGATTAACACTAAAAGTGAAAAATCTGTCTTGAGTTTGAGAGTCTTTGAGACAAAATTCCTTCAGTAGGCCAGGGAATGACTAAAAAGAGTGTCAGGTAGTGCTGTGAGTATCTCCATGGTGTCAAAAATGTGCTGCTCAGGAACAGCCGTTTCTAGAAGTGCAAGGGCATTTGTCTGTAAATGCTCCTTAAGCCCAGGTGCTTCTCTGTTACTTTTTGCTTCCTTACAAACTGATGTCCAGCTCAAATGAAACTGAATGCCATTCAGTGGCCAGCTAGTTATCAGCTGGTAAAATCTGTGTTGAAACAGCAGCATGTACATCCTCTCCTGCTGTGATGCAGTGTGTGGGATTCTTAGTGCCTATGTGTGCGCTTTGTTGTGCTCTCTAATACATCTCTCTGTTGAAGAGAACATTTATCCTTGAGAAGAACCAACTATCTGGTAATGCAACTGAGCTAAAACAGCAAGAGTGTTGCTGACCTCAGTGCAGACTTGCAATAAGCTTTGTGGAGTAATTTCTGGTATCATCTTGTCACCTGTTTCCATTCCAAATGAGCACTAGAATGTGTGGTTGCAGTTTGTATTTCAGGACTTGGCTATGAGACCTGCAACAAAGGAACAGTACAACTGAGCTAAGGGGTGATGTTGAGAATAGTAAGGAAATAATAACTTCTATTGAGATCTTTAGTAACATTTATTAATTCCCTATCTACTTCACTATATATGAGCTGAAACCAAGACCAATTCTTACTTTGTGGGACTGTAGATTTCACTGTTCACTAAAACTAGAAGTCTATAGAGTCACTATATCCTCGTTATCTCCATAGGAGGAGTGCTTTCAATTATGTTTCAAAATGACATTCTAAGAAAGGGGGCCCTGGGCAACCCTGTGTAGATCCAGGCCTGAGGTTGGTGTCCCTGCCTGTGGCAGGGGGGTTGGAGCTCTGTGATCCTTGGAGTCCCTTCCAACCCATGCCATTCTATGATTCTACGAAAGTGCAACATCAGAAAGAACTGAAAAGCATTTGCATGGAAATGATCACAGTCATTCATGATGTCCTAATTTGTGCCTGTGTTTTAAGAAGTTTGTGATTATTCATTTCATGAAAGTAATAGAAATGTACTGATCCAGCCCCTTACTCTCTTAAACCAATCATAAGAAAAGATTTATCTCTGTTATCCAATGGTAAAAATTATATTGCTCAATTTCTTCATCTTTAGTGCATGTGGTAACACAGAAAAATCACTTTGCAAAGTGCTTTATGTCAAGGGAATGCAAGGCCCCAGTAAAGGAGTGCACATAGAAACAATGAAAAACGTAATTTGGGGCTATTCACAAAAGAATGAATGTGTTTATGAAAGTTAAATTCCAAGTCTGTTACTCAGCTATGCGCCAGGAAGTTCTGCAGAAGTATAAAAAGGGAGCATGCTTAACACTGAGGATGAAGTTGTTATGACACTTAGGACTGGAAAAGAATCTTTACTATGGTTGTATTTACCATTAATGAAATAATAATTAAAAAAAAGACAAAGGAAAGTTAAATAGTGAATTTATTTTTGCCCTAGAATCAATTCCCTTTCAGTAGGATGGAATAACTGTGAAAGTGCTTTTGGAACAAAGATGTGAGAGATGGTAGGAACCAGTCAGAGGTCTAGAAAACATGATCTCTGAAGAAAGACTGCATGAACTGGGGCTCTTTTAGATTAAAAAAGATAAAGCCAGGGCTAGGTGACCTTCCTTCCAGCTTTACATTTCTATGGTAATAGAAGGAACTGAAGGAGGATGACTGCACCCAAAGACATAATCCTACCTTTCAGGAAATGAAAATTACTTCTGTATAAAAGTTGAACTGTCACCTATCCTACAGACTTAGATAAAGCAATAAGTGGATATCAGTGTTCTTTTGCTCCCAGAATAGGCAGGAAAGTGTCTTGCATGGGGTGGAGAGATTTTGTTTATATGCAGGAGAGTGGGGTTTTGATTAAATTCTTTCTCTTGCTAGAATGCTCTTTGTCTATTGTTTTGTTATTTCATACATATTTATTTTAGAAATACTTAGCTAATAGATCAGATGATGCTTGGAACTATGTGGTATTAAACCAGTAAATAACTAACTAGTTTTTAACTGTGGGTGGTAATGTGTTTATAGATATCTTCACAAGGAACACCTGGTGACCTCAGGAGGACTTGGCCACATACCTTTCTAGCAAGACTCCTAATCAATAATATATATGAATTATGTGCCATATGGCCATATATTTTTCACTGGGATAATAAATGGTATTTTAGTTTATGAAAATCATCTTTTTAAAAATATAAGTCTTGCAAATGGTCAGATAAAAGGTGGAGGAAAGTGAACCCATTCAGCTGGCATAAACTAGTTAAGAAATTCTCTGATCAGTGTTCTCCAAATAGTCTGTGATAACATTCATGGGTCCTTTTTTCTCTTTGCTTACAGGAGTGCAGAGAGATCCCTTTTCTTTTTGGGTAGAGAGGCTATTGCATACACGATGTTGTGAGAATGGGTAGGCAGAGAAGGGAGAAGTTGGATGGTAGAAAGGGTGCATTAATAAGGCTATTCCAGATTTAGGAATTAAAGGGAGATAGTTGAAATGCTGTGAGCTGCCCGTACAGAAAATCAGTGCTGGAATCAAGCTTAGAATTCTTGGTGCCTTGTTTAGTGTTTGCTCTCTGCTGTGGTTTCTCAAAAGCAGCCCTGTTTATCTTCCTTGGCTGTGCTTGTGTATGTAGGCTGCTACTTTGTGCTTCCAGCCTGTCCAACGCGATGGAGAGTTAGCAGTATAGAAGGTTTTTAATAGATGCTTTTTCAGATTGTGTTTGTATTTAGCTTGTGGTTTTTATAAATATAGCAGGAACACTGAAAATGCAAAATTGTTAATACTTTCAGTTGATTAAGCAAAGGAACCTTCCAAAGGTTACTGGTTCTATTTCTGAGAAATTATAGCAGCGTGCTTCATCTTTTGGGCAATTACTGCAGAGACCTGGGACATTTGTTCTTGTATTTTAAAAATTTTATTCTGGAGATTCTGCTGGGGAAGGAGGTGTTTTAAAAATTCATTATTATTTGATTGCAAGTTGGATGCCTGCCAACTAAATTTTTGAATTTGAAAGAAAATGCAGCATCAGCTTCTCGGGAAGTATAATGGAATGAAACCCTCCAAGCACTCATTAAAAGGGCTTCTGACGTCTAGCAAAATTAGATGAGGTGTAAATCACTGAGCTACCATATGTGGGTTTGAAATGGAATATTTAATTCTGTGGAATCCAAACCCAAGGCTAGAGGGAAATTTAACTATGCCAGCATAATATTTTGATGATGGAAGAAGTAATAGCATTTAGAGGTATTTTATGTTTAATGTTTAATTTTAAAAAATGTTTATTGAGGGAATCTCCATTGATATCTACATTGTTATCTGGCATACATGCAAATGCTTGAGGAATGATACTAAAGCACAGTAATAACTTTCCTCCACTGAAGAGTTTCTAAGGGAAAATTCTGATTGTAGAAGCCTGATCATAATAATTATTTCTCTCCTTCTCTTCCTCTTGATAATTTTGTGCCCTTTGACATAGCTCATATCAGAGGAAGTTTGCTATTGCTCTTCAGTTGCTGGAGTTGGTTCTATTGGGAAGGTAGAAGGAATCTGGGGCTATGAAACAGTCTTCCCTATGATTTTCCTTGTATTCAAAATCCAGCTGTAGAGTGTGTGGGTTTTTTTCAATAACAGTAGTATTACTGTGCACTAGTATTTCTATTACTAGTAAATATTTCTATTCCTGTTGTTACCATTGGCCCCTGTTGGGATTGGGGCTTCATTATTCTGGTGCCACATAAGTTTCAAAGAAGAAAATGCCTGGCCTGAAGTCTTTGTAAACATACATGAGGAAAGGGATGTGGGTGCATCGTCTGAGTAAATGAATGCACTGAACAGGTCTCGTGTTGTTATACATGAGGGAAGTTTGATTTTGATCCCTCCTGGCTCTATTTGAACTATAGTTTTTTTGAGATGATAGAGTTTATTATATGTTTCTACAGTAATTTGTCAGGCTGTGATTCAGCCTTTAACTGAACTCTTGAGAATAAAGGTGAGATGGTGTTGTTTTGTTGTTACTGTTATCTAAATGCCTTTATGAAAGCAGGCAAGGATTCATTTCACATGCCACAAAAGTATAACTGCCCCAACATGATAACCAGTTTAAACAGAAAAACATGTTTGCTTTCTTGTTTACATTTCACATAAGAATGGAATACTTCTCTACAGAAATGTACTTTCTTGTGATGGGGTGGATGTATAGACTTTGATGCCTCAAAGAGAAGTATTTGTTTGTCTCTTCAAACCAAACAAGGTGGGACTTATGAATTATGTTTCAAGAGGAATCCCTTTGAAGAGAAGGGAGAGATCGTGTGAAAAAAACAGCTTATAAGGAAATCTTACACTGTTTCAAATTTATTAGGAATAATGGCGTTCTTCAGAAAAGGAATGAGCTTTGAAAGACTCAGGATATGCAGCACTGCTGGGAATAAGGCAGAGATTTGGTCCAAGGGAGATTTGGTTCCTTCACATTGTTCTCTGGAGTAGGGAAGTGGAGCCGTGGGAGTGTGTAGGGATCAAAGGCTGGCTAGTAATTTATTTTGTGTCCTTTTCTACAGCTACTTTGATATCCAGCATAAGCTGAAATGAATAATGTTCGTTTCTTGAGGAAAAGATGGTGCATTTGAAAACCAGTCTTCAAATGAGCAATAATCCAGTCTGGCTTCCTTTGTGTTATCCAAAGCAGCAGCGTCTTCAGCTTGAGATAAGGGTAGGAAGACTGCTTAATTTCAAAGGTTTTCAGTTTTATCTTAGACTGGGAAATCTGAATACTTTAATGGGTTTAGGTTTTTAATTTAATTCCAGGTTGCTCATCATTTCACCTTTCAGCTGGGCTACAGAGATAATTCAATCATATTTCCCTTGACAAGTCATCTGAATTATGCTTATATTTCTCTGCAGATGCGAAAATCAGCTACCATAATAGAGAGTGTGACAGGCACTTTTGCCTTCCCTCCCTCTTTCTCCCTTAATTTAGGGGCTGTTCTGGTCTTGGTCCGTAATGCAGATGTCCTCTGACACAGGCACATCAAAGACAGGCCTTGTATGAAAAATGTAACACGGTGCTTCTGCACAGACACAATGCCAGAAGATCTGGAAGTAAGGCCAGAGAGCAGCAAGAAAGGGACCAAACATGCACAAACAGCATATTCTGGATGTTTGGGGAGCGTGAGTTCTATTTTTGCCCAGAAGTCAAATAGTGTACTGATGTGTTTACATACTTTCTTCCCTTTGTAATTGTTTTCCACAAAGACTCCTTTTATTTTCTTTTTCTAGAGATTGGGAAAGGTCTGGCTTTTTAATGTTCATCTTCTACAACAGCCTTCCAGTATCTGAAGGCACCTACATCAAGCTGGAGAGGGCCTGGTGACAGGGGAATGGAGCGCTAAGACAAGGTGTATTGGCTTTAAGGTAAAAGAGCACAGATTTAGATCAAAGAAGAATTTCTTCTATTTTGAGGGTGGTGAAGGCCTGGCACAGGTTGCCCAGAGAAGCTGTGGCTGCTCCTGGATCCTCAGAAGTGTTTATTGTCAAAAGAGTTTTACAGTGCAACATTTTGCTATAAAGAGGGTGCACTCTAAAATTCTCCTCATGTGTAAGTGAGGAGCATTTTGTGTCAGTTCCTTTCATCTAGAATTACTTCCAGCTGCTCTTAGATTAATATAAAACCCTATCTATTTTTTCAAGGTTGACATGGAAGATGAATAAAAAGCCAAATTTGGAAATCCTGGAAAAAGTATTCAGGTTGATAGGAACGACACAGAAAGTGAACAGATAAGGTCAGAATGAAAAATTAAGTGAAAAATTTGTAATATATCTGAAATTATGGGGTAGCTTTTCAGTCAGTAAATTGTCTAGGCAGTTTATTAAAAATTTTTTTTGGCAGTGCAATGAGATATTTGAATTATTTAAACAGATGGAAAGTGGCTTAGACCAAAACATGATTTTTCTCATGGGTTTTTTTTCTTTCTTATAAACAACAAATAAAAAACTTCTTGTAGGCTGGAAAAATGAAGGGATGGGAGAAAATACAGAAACAGTAAATACAGTAAGCTTAATTATACTGCTGTGTAAAAAAGTGTTGCAAAATAACAATTCTATGCTTCCAAATTTTTTTCAATGTGATTTCATTAAACCTTCTTATTCTCAGACTTTCTTATAGCCTGAAGCTATTTGCCTTCAGATCAGAATATTATTTGTAGTTAGTGGTATAACCCACCCACAGTATTACCTTTGATTATGAGTTCTCAACCTTCAGACCGTTGCAAAGCTCAGAACTTCTCTTGGCAACAAGGAAGCCCAGATCTGCTCCATGAAGTGAGTAAAAAATGCTGTTTAGGACATCATTTTAATATTTAGGATGACCATATGCAACCCTGACAGAAGTAAGCTGCAGTACCTGGAATGAATTTCAGTGGGCTAGATGCATACCTCATCTTGTAATGCCAGTGGACAGTTAAAAGTCTACATGGGTGAGAAAGGGACCTGAGAAAATGATGCTCCACCATCTGTCTTTCCTTCAAGTCTGTGAAATTTTTAGAGGACTTACAGAAGTACAGCATCAGTATGATATACGGAATTTGGAGAGGAAAATTGGTCAAAAATGGTTGACAAGCCATTGTAATGTGGTACAATCCTTGTGGAAAACTGTGGTCTTCTGATAGAGAGCTGTACAGGAGTTAGTACTGTTTCAAGTACAGATCTGTCCCATTTGATCTGAGTATGAGTATTATCAGGCTGCTTGTGACTTGTTCTGTTCTTTGGCATTTTTGTTTTACTCTGTCTGGCTTGTGCTATTTCTTTATGCTTGTTACATATTTGTCCTTTTAAAAAAAATTATACTTTATGATTTTCTTTTAGATTTTTCTGATCGTTAAAGAGTTCTTGATGCAATCATGTTAATTTTTTTATGTACTTCTAATCTTTCTTCCATGTTAGGATAATTTGCTGTTGTTATCTTTATCTCTTGCATTCCTTTTTTCTTTATCACTTCTCAGATACTTGCATTTCCCCAAGCTATTTGAAGTCCATTACCCTTATTTTGTTATTCGCAATTTAAAGGAAGAATGGAAGACTTATCATTTTTATGAGCTTTTGCACTTGAATTAACTTCCACTTTAAGATTCTCACCCACTTCCTTATAAAGAATTTGAATTAAATCTAAAATAGCTACTTTCTGGGTAATTTCCTCCACTTCATAAAAGAAGAAAGGGGTCCCTAGCACATCTGAAGAACTGAACAGATCGTTTATGTCCTGCCTTACTGCCTTTTCAAACAGATCCTCAGAGAGTTGTACTTCCATCTACCCACCAGGTTCTGCCATGCAGGTCTTTCCAGTTTCTGCCTCTTGGACACCTCCAGTAGCTGCTGTATAGAAAAAGCCTCCTGATCAGAAAGTCTTTGGTTTAAAACTGTCATGACAGTCACTTTACTCTCTTTCTCTCCTGTATTTCAACTGGCACCCAACAATATCTGTCACTTTTTCCTAGACTTCAAGAGAAGTAAATATGCCGTTCACAAGCCACACACCGGCTTTTCCTACATCAGTGTATCACACCTGCACGAACACCAGTGCCCAGGTATTCAAACAGGAGATGCCTCGTGCTTTGCTCTTTTGTGGCAGTATGCATATCTAGGTATGTGTAAAACTTGTTACTTCAGGGAAATAAGGTAATTCTTACTAATGATTACTGCTACCAGTATTTCAATCTGCAGATGTGGAAATTGATGCCTGAAGCTAATTAAATAACTGCTTGGGTGCATGTCAAAATATTATATTTATACATGAGAATTATTTCTTCAAATTACTGAAAATAATTTCATTGAATTAGTACAACATGCCAGTTAGATTCCTGGCATATAATGTCTGTTTCGACATTAACACTGAGGGAAAATTACTCTAGCCTTGACATCTGTATAGTAGACAAGACAGGGATCAATGCATGCATAGCCTCTCATTTTTGCCAATTTTATGCAAATCAAAGGGCAAAGAAGAGCATCACTTTATTCCATTATCCCATTATGCCTAGCACAATTATTGTTTCATTATCCTTGTTGCAGCCTATTTGATGTACTTGTTTTTTCCATTTTTTACAAGTATCACTTTCCAAAGTTTAATATTGCAGCTACTGAAGTATTAATGAAGAAAAGAAAGGAGTACTCTTTTTTAAAATACATTAAAGGGAATGAACAGGAAGATTCACTAGGTTCCAAAATTATTAGCTGGGAAGGAAAATGAGATTTTAGGAAAAGCAAATAATTTCATTACAATGTTCAAAGCAAAAAAAATTAAGGAATTAAGTATTATAGAGGTTACTATAGTAGCTATTGTTAAAAGTCTTTTTAAAAGAGTAAGAAAAAACCAACATGAGATTATACTGAAATAGAATCACTGAGACTAGGCAGTATCACTCCAAAGGAGTTGAACCAAGTATAAAGATGGAAATGTTATTAAAATACTGATTATACTGTTGATTTAATAGTTACCCAACATTTTACTTCCCCCCACCCCAACCTCCTTCCCCCCAAGAAATGAAATTTGGCAGCCTGAAAATATGGACTGAAGAAGGCAATAGAAGCAATTCGTGTAGGACTTAACAAAGCTCTTGGGTAAAGTTTAATGTGATGAGGAAAAAACAGTAAGTCACTAACAGTAAATGCAGTCTTCCTAAGCCTTGCAAATAAAATGCTGGGTAAGAGAAAATTGGGGCATATGGTTTATTTTGATTTTCAAAATCTTTTAGTAAGGCTTTTTCTTTTTTTTTTTTTTTACTAGCCTTATCCAGAAAAATGTGGAAACCTCTGCTAAATTCTGAAGGAGGGGTGTAAATCCCAATAAGGTCAATGGAATTTCATTACCATCAAATATTTTTTCAGCATTTTTGCTAAAACGTATGAATTAAAAGAAAAAAATACAGAAATAAAGGCAGCAGTGATATGAATCCCAAAAATAATTTCCTGATTTAGGAAAGAATGAGAGAAAATAATTCCAAGTAAACGCTTCCTGGTCTAGAAAATGTCTAATAGCTGTGTCCCTTTGGGATCATTAAGGGTATTGGATAAATGCAGTATACCTACTAATGATGTGTAAGAAAGGTTGAATTGTGAGATGGAGCTTTGCTGACAAGGAAGGAATGCCCCAGCTTAGTCAAGATTAAGCAGGATTGGGAAAAACTCCAGAAGCAATACTGGTGAAAATATAAGGCAGCAGAATGGAAGCAGAAAATTATTCCTCAGGAAGGAGATTTGCACTGGAAAATGTCAGTGTTTTCCAGATAATTTGTAATATACTGCAGGATGCAACAAGGTTTCAGCGTGGCATGCAATTACACATCTTTTCAGTAGAAAGATATCTAAAAACTTTTTATGTTAAAAGAAAATCAAAGGATCATATTAAGAGTCAAGATCGATGACAGAAGACTCATTCAGTCATAGATGGAAAGGCTATCAGGTATAGCTTGGCTATTTAATTTTTAACATGTGTATAGAAAGTATACAAAAAAATATAATCTGATTTTATTTTCTGGTTCAGTAGACTTTTATTTGAAAGCAGACAAGTGTTTCAAATGATGACAATTTCATTTTCAGTGCTGATAGAGCTTGGTTTTGTCTAGTCTCTGTTTTTCTGAAGTCTCCTTCATCTTCAAATGAACCTGAAGCCATCTTGTAATTTACCTGGTTATTCTTGATCCCAAGTCCACAACTTCAAAATCTCTGTGTAAAAATGTAATTACTTTTTTTCCCTGATGAAAAAATTCTGCAAAGGCACAAACATTTCAGTAAAAGTCTGACTGTAGAAGAGAGGTTTGCCATGGGCCAGCAGCGTGCCAATGAGATCCTGGGGCGCATCAAAAGGAGCGTTGGCCAGCAGGTCAAAAGGAGGCGATCCTCCCCCTCTACTCTGCCCTGGTCAGGCCCCACCTGGAGTATTGTATCCAGTTCTGGGCTCCCTGGTGTAAAAAAGCCAGGGATCTCCTGGAGAGAGTCCAGAGGAAGCTATGAAGATGATTAATGGCCTGGAGTGTCTCTCTATGATGATAGGCAGAAAGAACTGGGGCTGTTCAGCCTTGAGAAGAGAAGACTGAGGGGAGACCTGATTAATGTTTGTAAATATCTCAAGTGTGGGACATAGGGGGAACTGGCCAGCATCTTTTCAGTGGTCTGTGGAGACAGGACAAGAGGCAATGGCTTCATGTTGGAGCACAGGAAGTTCTGCACCAATATTTGGAAGAACATTTTCCCAGTGAGGGTGAGGGAGCCCTGGGACAGGCTGCCCAGGGGGGTTGTGGAGTCTCCTTCCTTGGAGATATTCAAGACCTGTCTGGACACCTACATGTGTGACCTGTCCTAGGGAGCTGCTTTGGCAGGGGGGTTGGACCCGATGATCTCTCAAGGTCCCTTCCAACCCCTACAATTCTGTGATTCTGTGATTTTACACCTCAGCTTAAGCACATGCATAAAATATGTAGAGCTGACCCTAAGATGTTTTCTCCTGGTATTGGCTTTTGATAAAACACCATAAACATTATTTTCCTGCTCCTTGGTTTTGTAGTTCTTTGTGAGTTTGGTAAGGATCCTACAGCATTTACAGCCTTTATTGTATGGCAGATTGCTTGCCAATACTGATTGGAGATGATGGTAACAAACATGACTTACTGCTATGGCAAAATACGTGCATGGGTGTAATTTTTTATAATTTTCTAACAAGGTTTCATTTTAGAAGGGTGCCAGTGAATTTTCTGTGAACTTTCTAACTTAAAAACAACCCCAAACACTAGGCAAGGGAAGGCTTCTGTTTTTAATTTTAAAAGTGATGACTCCCAAGAGTTGACTACCAGATAACAAATATGAACAGAGATTGTAGCACGCATTGTTCTGTTAGCATTGGAATCTGCTAAGTAGGATACATCTTTTTACCTCATGGAACAAACTGGTGGGTTTCATATTATCAGAAAGGGTTATATGGAGTGGCTGAGGTGACTCAGGGTCACTCAATCTAAAATTAGGATGGGTTAAAAGCGCCTTATGTTATCCTCCATCCAAAGTGTTGTGTGGTATTTGGAAAGAAAAAGGAAAAGCCTACACCCGAGTTATACTGGTAAGGTTCACTAAGAAGCCTGCACACCATAAAGCCTGTACATCGCTGTCATGTCTTAAGCTTCTACAGCTCTTGAACCTGTATCAAATCACCATGCAGCTATTACCTCTACTACGCCAATCTACAAGCTGGCTTTACCAATACATCATAAGGCCAACTCAGATCTCTATATCCCTGCCCAGAAGCAGTGCAGAGCTTGAGCCCTTTTACTTAATGAGTCTGATAATTTCTGTCCCAAGGAGAAGGGAAAGGGCATGGAAAACATTAGTTTCTCTTAACAACCTTTTAAAGAGGTCAGCCACAAAGGTAATATTTTTTTTCCTCCCTCTTCTGTTCAGCTGATTATATTGTTCTTCTCAACATCACTTCAAAACTGATAGGATATCTATCTGTGCTAGATATGCTAAATAGGATGAGGCATCCTTAAGGAAAGACGTCTACAGCAAGGCTTGGTTGGTATCAGCCTGTGGGGGAGAGGGTTGGCAGAGGAAGGAGGGGTATGCATGGGCGCTATGGAGGACAGGATGGATTCCGCTGTATTCTTGTCCTCAGGGGCTAGCAGAATTTCTTAACAACTGAAGAAGTCTGTGTTTGAGGGCCGTTTCCCCTCATCCAGTCCACCCTGCCTGACAACAGGTCTTTTAACTACTTTAGCTGTTTTGATGAATGAACACAAATGTATCAGTATTTTTCTCCCTTATACTAGTGCTTAATTTTTGATAATAGCTAAGAAGCCTTTCTGCTTTACACTTGTTCTTTTTATTTTGCTTTCCTACTTTTCTTGGAAGGTTTTGTTCACATGACCATCTACATCACTATTCTACCCTGTAATCTCATCTGTTTTTATTCAGTAACTTAAAACTTTTGATAAGTTATTCAAATGCTTTTAAGTTGTAAATTCTACCCAAGTGGTTTTAGTACATTAATCCTTTAAAAGTGTAAATTATTTCTGTGTCAAGAACCGGAAGGATGAAAGGTGTAAAATGTTACACTTCCAAGAAAAGTGGAACTTACAGATACGCATGGAATGATGAAAGGATTGACAGATCTGACTTCTCTCAGTCTGATCTGTTAAATTCATCTGACACCAAAAAACCCATCCAAATCAGCACAGAAGAGAACCAATATTGGCATTTGCACATCATTCATTTCCTCGTGTTATGAAATACCTCCTGTATTGGTGTGATATAGAGGAGCCAAAAGGTTTGCATTGCTTTATTTTTGTACCATGTTACTTTTTAGCCAGGAGATATCTGCCCAGTGCCTCCTCCTTCCTGTTCTAAATCTAAAAACCTTTACAGTTGTGTTTAGGTTTTAATTATGATGGTTTATGCAGTAAAAGGACTGTTGTACTATTCTCTGTACCTCTTACAAACGCCCTAGCCCTTTCCTTATGGCCTATTTGTGTTCTTTCTCTAGCTTCACAGAATTACCTAAAAAACTGTTTAAGCTTGCCCACATAGATTTGTATTTCTCTTTTCTTTCTTCCCCCTACCCCCCTCCCCATTCATTACTGAAGAAGAAAGTTGGCATTTAGTGGACAAATGCACACTAATCATTCTGCTCTTGAATAGATCTCTTGCCTGGTAAAGGATTGTTGGGACCTTAGCTTTGCTGTGAATGTTAATTTAAAAAACTTGGCTGACTTCTGTAGCTCTGAAGCAAAATCTTCCTTCCCTGAGAAAAAAAAAAAGATTGTGTTGGCTTTAGAACTTTCTTGGTGGGTATAAAGGAATTGAGAAAGTGGAGGAGGAATGTATCTCCCTGCCATGGTAAGAAAAACTATTGCTTAAAGTGTTTCTGGATTAAAGAGTAGTCTTGAACTGAGTTTGTGTCTTGGACTGTGATCTCCTATTAACTGCATCTCTGGTGTCATAATGTTATTTAACAGAGGACAGTTGTTCACAAGCCTTAATCACATGTAATATCGTACAATTAGCAGACTGTTCGACAAAGGCTTTGGCCTCAGCTTTTTTTCATAAGATATAAAGAAGCAACACAATTTCCATTTCCTCTCTTTGCATGAACTCACCAATTCATTCCCAAATACGTACAAAGAGATGCCTAATAGCTAAGAAATGTGTCTGATCCAGAACAATACAATGATCTATCTCAGCCCTGCTAGGAGGACAATGTACAGACTCCCGGACTTGCGAGCAGCTGTGGGCCTCCTGATATCCTCTGGAATGAAACTGGGGAAATCACTTCTCACCTCTGTTTTCCCCCCACATGTCTGGGTATTCCCTCCATCAAAGCTGTCAACTCCTTAAGGCACAGACCGTTTCTTGGTGATGTCTGTATTGCTCTTAGCTCTGACGTCATGCGAAGTACAAGTAGATACTGCTGGATGTTATTGTGCTCCTTACTGTAGTGCTGAATGCACAGTGATTCGTTTGTTTGGGGTTTTTTTTGAACTTTAGGTGAGGCTTTAATGGTATGCCTGGGAAAAGAGTTTAAACCAAACCCCAAACACTTCCTCCACACTCCAAGTGTAGGAACTGCAGAATCTGGAGAAGGGTCTATCTGTGTCTAGTAACTAACAGGGGTCACTTTTTGAGATGGTACTAGGAGATGAACGTTTTCCTCTTGGAATAGAAACATCATGTCATAAATCCTCAGCTTCAGTGTTAGGGTGAAGATCCCGAGGGTTTGATTGCTGTTATTTTCTTCATTGCTTGACAGCACAGCTCTTTTTTTTCCTTGAAAAAAATAATCACAAACCAGTTTATAGCAAACTTGAAGAAGGTGGGCTGCGTGTGGCAGAGTTTGCAGGGAAAAAAGGTCGTTTTAGGCAACTTTGTTACGATTACTTTTGTGCTGCTGGCGACAGAACGAGGAACTCTGGTTACCCCTCATCAGGCTGTAGGCGAAAGGCAAGGTCTTGATTCGAACCGTAAAATGGGAAGATGGAGCGAGCCTTAGGAAGGTAAGGATTTCAAACCGCGCCGAGTTAAAAGTAAAGTGCTTCTGAACTTTGCAGGACCTGAGGCAAATGCCGGAGCGGCCCGACCCGGGAGGTAGCAGAGCCCTCGGTCGCCAGCTGCTCTCCCCGCTGACAGGGGCCGGACGGCGGCGAGCTGAAGCGCCCAGCCGGGGCCTCCCGCCAGCCGCGCCGCCCCCCGCTAACGAACGGACAGACAGATAGACCGAAAAGGGGGGGTGGCTCTTTCCCTCCGCGCCTCCCCGCTCGTGGGGCCGCCTGGGCCTCTGAGGTCTGGGTGGCGGCAGCGCTCCGCCGGCTTTGTGCGGCGGGTGGCCTGCGTGCCCGCGGCGCGGGCGGCGGGCGGGTCCGGTGCCGTTTCATCTCCCCCGCCTTTCGTTTTTTTAAACTAAAGCGTGGGCAGGAGCGCGTTCTGCTGAAGCACGGAGCGCGGGGTGCTGGGGAAGGGCTGGGAGCCGCGTGTGAGGCGCGGGAGCTGCCGGTGTGCGATAACCCCGGCTGCACCTTCCCCGCTCAGGACGGAGGGCAGGGCGGCCTCCCGCCCAGCCCGCGCCGCCCCCACCTCCCTCCGCCGCTGCGGGACGGATCCAAACGGACCGAGGGGCGGGGGGCGTTAGAACGAGCGGGCGGCTCTGAGAGGCGATGACAATTAGCCTTTAAAAATGGCTGCTTGGAAGCTGTCAGCTGGGACACGGAGGGGTTGTTAGCCCTCCTCCCGTCTCTCTGCTCTGCAAGGCTATTAACGGAGAAGGGATAAGAGCTCCTCAGCCCTTTCCTCGCCGCCGAGCCTTCCCTTACTCCTCCTCTTCTCCCTCCTCCGCCGCCGGTGCGGGGTGCCGTAGCGGCTCCGGGGCCCGGCCGCCCTCACTTCCCATCTGACTGGCGAGAGGACGGCGGCGGCGGCCCCCGCCTCCCCGCGCTCCTCCTCGCTGCCGCCTGCGTGTGTGCCGCGGGCAGAGGGACTACAAAGGAGAAGGGGGAGTCGGGGGCTACATGATCGAAGGTGGTGTGTGTGTGTGTGCGCACGCCGGTGGGGGGGCATATCTGGCGAGGAGAACACACAAGGTCAAGAGGCAGTTCTCCTCCTCCATGGAAGAAGACGGGAGCGATGAGCCCTGAGGAGGACGACGAAGAGAAGGGACGGATGGCTGAGGGCTGCCGCTGCCGGGCATCCCCTCGGGAGTGACGGGGCGCGGGGAGCTGAAGGGGCCGGAGGAGGCAGCGCCGGGGTCGGGAGGGAGGGAGGAGAGGAAGGCGAGAAGGAAGCGGGGGGTTTGAATCTCCCTGGCTGGATTATTTCTCCTCAGGGGAAGCTGCCCCCTGCCCGGGGTGCGCGGGCGGCGCTGCCATCGCTGCCCGCCGCCGGCTGCGCCTCGGCCCATGGTCCCCGCGGCGAAGATGGACCTGGGCAGCGCCGCGAGGAGAGCGGGAGCTACCCCCGCGCCCCTGGGCGTCTGGAGACCTTTCCCCTCCTCCTGCTGCTGCTGCTTCTCCTCGCTCCTGGATGTGAACAGCTGGCTGCTCTTCTACGGCTTCTTGTACCTGGCTCTCTATGCCCAGGTGTCCCAGTCCAAGTCCTGCGACAAAATCTCCTGCTTCTCCGGTCATTGTGTCAACTCCACCTGTGTCTGCGACCAGGGCTGGGTGGGAGACCAGTGCCAACACTGCCAGGGCAGGTTCAAGTAAGTCTCTTCTTACAGTGATTCCCTTTCCTCCTCTGCACCCTTTTCTTGTCGTTTTCACTGGCCTGTTGGTTTGTTGGCTTTTTTTTTTTCTTTTTTTTTTTTTTTTTTTGGCGTGTGTCTGCTGTGATTGTGTTCATGTGTGTTGGAAGTATGTGACAGAAGTTAAGGATGAAATAGGCTCCTCCGCCTCCTGGTCCCTCCCTCTAAGAACACAGGACGCAGTCGTCGGATGGAAAATTGTACCCGCTGACTTTAGTGCTGAAAATAGGATGCTCCACTTGATGGGAGCTGAGAGACCTAAAGCTGTGTCGCTGCTGTCCCTTCTGGAAGTGTCATGGAAATGACATGTGCACTTCATGGGGCTGCCCGGGGAGCAAAAATTACTGGTGATTTGAATGCGTTTTTCCTTCTGGAGAGTAGAAGTGTTTCACTCATCCCAGCCTTCCTTTCCTTTCAAGCGTTTTAGCTAAGTGGGTATTAGCCAGATACTTATGTTATCCTGGATGTATAACTTTCAGTGAAATATACATCAGTCATGACAAGGTTTGCAGGAGAGGAGAGAGTTGTAAACGTGAAACAATAGCATACTGCAAAGCAGCGAGGGGTTGGTGAAGCTACAACTACCTTCTCACTCTGAAAAGTGAGTGTGATACAGAGTCATTGATCAGTGGGTGGGAAGCACACCCTGACACTTGCTTTTCTATATGTAGTGGAAAAGAGGACTTAATTTATAGGGCTGTCACTTCCCCCCCACCCCCTTTGGTATCAGTATAAAGACAGGCTGTGAAGAATACTGTTTGCTGTTATTTTGCTGTATAACCTTGGACAGGACATCTCATTTCATTCCCTTGTAAAACATCTTAAAAGCTGGAAGTCTATTTATTAAGCATATTAACATATGTGGCTAGAAAGTGTTATAATATCTAGCTAATAATATATTGGTAGGCTTGTGTCTTATGGGGAATTCAAATTCTGTCCATGGAAAGTACTTTAAGAGGTAAAAGCATCAATAATTATCAACTTTAAATTGTGTTCAAGTTCAGTTTTCTCTTTAGAGTACTAAAATTAACCCATATAATTTACATCTTTTAAACATTTAATTTGAAGGCACTAATCACTAAATCAAAAGTAAATCCCAAAACTTGACAGCTTGAGAAGTTGAGTAGCTGGGAGTCAGACATGTTGGTTGAAGTGATGTGCACGCTGCAGAGGTGTGAAACAATTTACTGATAATATCTGGTGGATTATTCCATTGGTGAGATTGTGAATGACCTATAAAGGTAATACAAGGCAAACATAATACATCTTATCCTTGTTTCAACTTGCTAATAGGATTTTTTAAAACTTGGTCATTTGTTGGCTGTGTGGATGTCGGGTCTGGGGTTTGTCCTGCTCTGTACAGTGGAACAGTGAGCTGTTTGCATCGGGATTTTGAGGGAGGAGAGGAGGCCCAGGTGAATCTTCTTTGTGCGTGATGATCTGCAGGGCACAGGCTTGCAGAGCTGTTCCTTGCCTTAAAGGGATTACTTGTATCCTTCATCCTGATGCCGCTCACAACAAACTAATAATTCAAGGGCTGGACTGAGTTTTCATTTCTTACATTTTGAAGCTTATTGTGAACTAGTATATTCTCTGAGTGGTGACTTGAGCCTTTATCTAGTCCTTATGGGTATTTCCTTGACTGTCTGTTAGAACATCCGTGTTTCTTTATTTTGGTTGTGTTTGATGACTGAGGAGGCACAGTAGTTATGTTCTCACTTCTGGTGGAAAGTTAATAATCCATCCCCACCTAGAGGAAGTTCTGCCTGCATGTTGAAAGGGCACCCCTTCTCAGCTAGGCTAGCACAGTGCCTAATTGATGTGCAGTTAGGACATTTGGTGAGATCGGAATAGATTTCTCATTAACTCCTCTATATTCTTTCTTGTCCAGCTTTAGCAATGGCAGTGATGCTTGTATTATGATTTTTATCATGGAAGTAAAATGTTTCTCTTATTTTGGAGACCTGTTTTTTACCGAAGGCACTTCCATGTTAGTATCTTTGATAGCTCATCTTTATTTGTAGAAGCAAAATATATTCTGGGGTGAAAATAAGTAGTCTAAGATGTAAAGTGCTGTGAATTGGGGATGGCATGAAATATGTTAACGTGTGTTACACCAGCAGCAGCAGCTCGGCGTGGTTGTATTTTGAGTCATGACAATTCAGATGGATGCTGAATGAGTAATAAGTCAAATCCCTATATTTCCAACTGAAGAATTGGAAAACTCATGAAATCTGCTTTATGGCCAGGTGATCAGAGACCTTTCTGACTTCTGTGGCAATTGATGGTTTGACTTCTTATTGTGGAACATTTGCGTATTGTTTTTGTTGGTTTGTGAAGTGTGACTCTCTGCTTTATACACAAGGAGCCATGGCTGGACTCTTGTAGCAGTGGTACTTTGATTTGACAAGTTGTGTTAGTATAAATAACTTTTGTTTCTGTCAGAAAGAATTACTTAGAATGCTTCAGAATGACATAAAGGTTGGAAAGCATGATTGCCTGTTATAACTGCATTAACAATTAACTGCCAGGCTGTAGGTATAATATCTGCAAATATTTTTAGAACATTGTGTGTTATTCTAACCATTTGCAGTGCTTCAGACTTTCAGCAGTTTGAAGTACTTTGGTGCATCTGTAACTCAAAATTAAAATAGAACTTGTAATGACCTAAATTGGACAGGTGAAAAGCCTGGTTTCTGTCACTAGATTATTTGAGGAAAGAGATTTTTAAGGGATCACTTAAAACATGAATAAAAGTCAAGACCATTTTATTTTTATACATGCAAAACATGGTTTTTTTTGCTTCTCTGGGAATGAATGCCTTGCATCACAAACATTAAATGCTGTACCTAGGGGTAGTTTGGTACTGTTCAATTCTTCAGTGAGAGATTTGTAGTGCTGTTTGTTTTTGGTTTCTTTTGGGGTTTTTTTAGTTTATTTATTTTCTAGACTGAGAAATAACAGCATAGCAGAGTGGCATCAAAAATAATTGATCAATTTCAGTAAGCAAGTGTCAAAAATAATTTATAATACTATGGTAACCTTGTTTTTTCCCTGTAGGAGAAATACCAAAAACCCTATATTGCAGAAGTTGCTCTGGACTGGATGAAAGAGTGGATGAGGGGGAAAATGGGCAAAAAGATTCTCTAGCATTGTTTTATTAGTCTTAGTTACCAACTTTTTGTATTTGCCTGTGGCAAGTCATAATATAAATGGAAATGTTTTAGGAATAACTGTGTTACTTTCACATCCATGTCAGTTGCTTTTAAGAATTATTTAGGTCTTACTGCCTGGGAGTAAGTTACTTTACTTTGTGTTCAGAAATGCAGTTCTGACTTACTTCCTTCTCTCTTAAAGTTTTTTCTTTTTTTTTTTTTTTCTTCTGCTGTGACAGAATGCAAAACTTCCCCCCAGCCTTTTTCTTTTAAAAAAACAAACAAACAAACAAAATAAAAATAAGAAAAATGGAGTTACAGAAGGACAGGAGAAAGAAATTTATATGCCTGCTTGCAAGAGACAGGTGAAAGATCAGGAAGCCAGAGGTCGTGTTTGGATAGGAGGGGGCTTCACACAGCACAGCTCCTGAGATGTAAACAAAATCACAAGCATAAAAGCACAGTGCCCAGCTTTATTCTGATTGATTTATTAAGGAAACTAAGCTTTTAATGCTGTATTTGCCAGTCTCTTGCCCCCTATCCTATACCTTTGAATTTGTTGGTCAGTTACAGTACACATGATGATATGAGTTTGGACAGAAGGGAGAGGGAAAGGCTGCCCAAATCAGTTGTGCTATGAGACTCCAGGGAATTCAGGGAGACAGGCATTATGAATGGCCGAACTGCAGGGAAAGCTGCAGTCACCGCTTTACGTATTTAGATGTCAAAGTCAATCAGTCTTGAGATGCAGCACTACAGAAAAACAGGTTTCATTAGTTTTGCTACTCACAGAATGACTTCTATGGAAAAAAAAAAGGAAAGTTTCCTTCATGTTTGGAGCAAAATTCTGTTTTCAGCTCTGGTTTGTACAGTGGTCTGTGGAAGCGCACTAGGAAGGAAAAAAGGGGGCATGAAACTGGTTTTCCTTTTAAATTTACCTGAATGACTGGAAACATCAATGTCTTCTAAAATGCAGTTTTTAAAAAAAGTAGATGTTGTCTTCAGATGGTTATCATTGTTTATTTGATAACCTGGGAGTCACAATTAGCATATGTAATGAAGCAGACAGTACAGGATAAGTGAGCACCTTTGAGTACATACGCTTCAGTTAATCTGCTTTGCCTGGCCCTAGATACCTAGTAGTTAGGGAAGAGCAACAGCAATCTGAAATCTTGATTAGTAAACCTTGTCTCCAGCCAGATTAGCACCTGCATGTTCTTGTTAATTTCTAGAACTCCTATAAAAGGTACTACTTTCTTCAAGGGCAAAATAATTTCTAAGTACAGGACCTTCACAACTGATACATTAAAAGGTTATCAAATTTTATTATTCATGGCAAAATCCTTATTTCTATCAAAAACTCTGAATTCTGCTTTCTGCAGAATGACTCAGGCAAGGAGAGTGTCCTTAAATTTTGGATTGTAAATGAGCAATGATGTATAAGAAAGTATCTTTAGATGAAAGTTTTAGCTGCAGCTGGTTGAAGCTTATGCTGCTGTGAAAAGGGGTGACTTGATCCTTCTTGCTTCTCTTTAATTCTTCCGTAAGAAGTCGAAAGATGTTATCAGTATTCCTGCTGAGAGTTGAAAAATACCAACAGGAAGGTACCTGCTCACTTCCCATCTGACACTCTTTAAAATCCAGCTCGCTGGACACTATGAAGTCCAACATCAGCATGTTCCTTCACTTGTGTAAGTCTGTTGCAGACCGAAAGGAGGTAGCAGGAGTGAGAGAGTGTAGACGGAAAAATTGTCCCTTTTAGAAGCTGTACAGGCTTAGTTTGCCTTAACTTTAATGCGTAAACAATGTCACCATTACACTGGTGCAACTACTATTATACAGGGTGAAATCCTGATTCTGGCTACTAGTTGCAGAGCTACCTTTGCCGTCAGCATGGCTTGTATCTGATTCAAGACATACACATAATTGTATTAACATCAGTGGAATTGTGTGAGAATTTACACCTGCATTTTAATTTTTTTATAAGTCAACATGTGAATATTAATATAATTAAACTAGTGGAAACACTAGTGATTATGATTTTATCCTTATAAAATCTGATCTTTATTTAAGTTAATTTTAGTGGCAATGCCCTGAAAGATACTGACCTCAATGTGAGTTATTCTCTCTGTATTATTTTTAAAATGAAGTGATAGTTCATATGCTAAAGAGATTTTGAATTTGTAAGGAATGAATGTTTTTATTCAAATCTTGGTTTGATATGTGGAAGGATAAGCCACATGACCATACTAAACTCTTCCTGCAAGCGAAGCAGTCTGCCCTGGAAAGTGTTTTTTGGAAGGAGAGCAATCTTTTTGAAAACTTTATAAAAAGTTATTTTTATTAGAGTGCATTTTTTGTTGTTGTTTAATACTTTGTATATAGAATTATTTAGGTTGAAAAAGTCCCTTAAAATCAGAGTCCAACTGTTAACCTAACACTACCAAGTCCACCCCTGCAACCGTTTGGATGTCTTTTTGTGGGTTTGTATACAGAAAACCAGAGATGAACTCTCTGATTACCTTACTCAGTCTGTCAGGTACCTCTGAATTTATTCCTGTTGAGTTGAACACATGCTTTTGAAAAGCATCTGTATGTGTCTGGAAACAATTCAGTGACTGAAAGCCCATCACGGACTTCTCAAAATTCTTCCATTGGTTAGTTATCCTCACTGTTTTCTGTAATCAGCAAAACCAAATGCTTAATCCCCCTAACCTAGAAAATCTAATCTACCTTGTTTTTGTCTTTCTGTGTTGCCCTTCCTTGTGTTCGAGTCCCACTTTCATTGCTTAGTTGTCAGTATGTCAGGTCTGTGTTTCATGTGTAGGTGAGATCACCCTTTCCTAACTGAAATAGAGGAGGGATGCTCCTTGACTCATCTCAACAGAACCCAAATTTTTCCATCCTTAATTGCTCTTTTGGGGTTTACCCTTCCCTATTTTATCAGCATTCTTGAGCAATGAGTGCCAGAACTAGACGCTTGTCTTCTGGTAGTGGTTGGACTGGTGAAATGTGGAAGCAGAGTAGCTTCTCCCCTCCTGCTTGGTGTCCTGCTGTGTACAGCTGCAGAGAATGTGCTGAAGCTGAGCACTGTGCTGGCAGCACAGGCCATTATTTTCTGCCTCAAGTCTCCTCAGAGCTGCTGCATCCTCAGTACCAAGTGATTGATGCGTGGCCTTGCGTTCCTCAAACAAGTCTGAGAACTGAACACAGCCTCCGCTGTTTTGGGTGATTAATTATGAGGCTACAAACATACATGTGTTTAGGATGGAGCAGTGCTCTTTTCATTAAAATCGCCTTGCTTCCCCCCAAGCAGTAGCCAATTAAAAGTGTTCCTGTGTGCAAGTCTGACACCATCGATGGGGTTGAATCCAATGCAAGTTAGGCAAAGGGCTTGTGGATGCTGGAGTCTAGTTTGTTTGCAGACTAAGTGTTTCATTAAGTAAGGGATGCTATTAGGCCTCTAGACAGCACCAAAGGATGGTTGTACTGCTGTAGTTGTGTAAAAACCTCAGTTGTATCAAATGGATGCTTTACTCTATCCATAAAAGATACGTAAATGCCTGTAGGTGTTAGAGCATTTAATATTTATTACATTTTAATCTAATTTGGAAAATAAATAATCTCAGACTGTGTATCTCTTACTTCCTTTAACCAGAAGGAAGGCATGATGATCACATTTTGGAAAGTATTAACGTAATTCATGCCATCTTTTTAAAATGAGCAGGGGTAGTTTTTGAGAGATCAGTCTGTGACTCTGCACTAGAAATTGATTCAATTGTATCAGACTGTGGGCAGAAAAGGTGGGAGGTAATATGAAGTGCTACAGGAATATCCTTGGGGTAGTCTTACAATTTACTAACTGAAGTGCTAGTGGAAAAAAAAGGTGCTTTAAAACCCTACTATGCAGACAATAAAAAAATGCATTGGAAAACTCATACAGAATTGAAAAATCTGTCTGTGTCCATGGAATATATTAGCTGTATAGCCTAGTCATGGAAAACATGCTACAAATTTGATATAAGATGGAATAAATGGTGATGATACCTGAGAACAGGGGTGACCCACACCTGTTAAGGGTACTAAAGGGACAACTGTAACCTGTAAGCAAAGTGTGTGTGCTCATGTGAGGCAGGTGAGCAATGGGACTTCTCAAACTAGTATTATAGGCTGTCTGATATATTATTAAAACTCTGAGTAAACCGAAGGGTTGCATTGATTTCAGAACTCAATGAAGGAAAAAAAAACATATTGAGAAGTGATGGAATTGAACCCAACACTGCCTGTGACTTAGTGTTCACTCACAGGGTGAGAGCAGAGCTCGGCTTTCTCTGTCTGCAGCAAACTTCAAACTTAAAGCTTTTAGACCTCTGAAAAGTAATTTAACCAGCAGCTCTGTAGAATGTTCTAGAGTAAGCATCTTAAACTCTCCACTAAAGCAAGAGCAATTTTAAAAAATAAATGCATTGTAAAATCTTTCCCAGTATTTAGACTTTACATCACTCATCTGGAAGAAATGGATTCTAGGATCTGTTTCAATCTCTATTTCTGTATTTCTTAGGTAAAGGTGGCAGTGTGCTACTACCATCACATAATGGCAAAATACCTCTTTGTTAATGCTAATGATATTCAGAAATGAGTAAGCTGTAGTAATTTTTTTCCATGGCTTATGCAGCATGTGCCTGAGAATCATGATTTGGGTAGGTAATTTTGAAGCCAGGAAATTCTAGGATTGCCTGGCAATGTAACAAATACTGAAGTACTTAAAGATTGGATGCAGACATATAAAGTGACACTCAATTTCTATATTTTCCTATGGATTTCTTCCATAATTTATGTGCTTTAGTGTCTCATCTGTAAAAAAGGAAATAGCACTTCCTGTAAGGTTAGATTTGAGGTGACCCACAACTGTAATGATGAGGAACAGCTAATTAGCTGGGTACAGTATTAGAGAATGCATTTCTTCCTAGAATGTGATGAATAGAGAGGCATGAAGTACTGTTGTCAAGACTCTGCTGTGTATCTCAAACAGGTGAATAAAGTCACTTCCTCATTAGATCAGATAGACAGAGATAAATTGACCATTAAAATACCTTGCTAGTCACACTACAGTTCAAAATAATTTCTTTTGGTAGTGGATAGTAATGGTGAATAAAATATGTCAAGCTTAATTTTCTTGATATGCATTTGGCTTTCAAAACTCAAGAAAACTTTGATCCCCACTGACTTTTGTAAAAGAATACTTGCTAGTTCCAGCTTTATTAGTATCAGTGAAATGATGAGTAGTCAAATAATTTGCACCTTTATTATTCTTTTCCTAAATCGAAAGGAGTGTGTGTCAACAGATCTATTTCTCTCAAAGAAAATCCAAAACAGTAAATTCAAGCCAAATGCAAAATAACTCAGATTGATGTTTGCATGTGGAAGATCAGTCAATGAATGTGTTTTGTAGGGTTCTTGATAACTTGTGATGGACTTGATAACTTCTTGATGTACTTGTGGTATATGCAAGCTGTACCAAAGCAGTTATGGGGAAGTGAGAAGTGAACAGGGTGTTTCATAGAGGTATCACAGAGTTGCTCTGATTGAATTAAGCTGGATGCTTCTGTGGTTCTCTTCTGTCAGTGGATCCGTTCTGTTTGCTTTCGAAGCCAACTGAGGCTTTTCTAAAGGGTAACTTAAAACATCAGATGGGAGCTGGAGGGTGTTCTTGAGAAATGACAAATACTGGACAAACAAACAACTGCTTTTGAAAACAAATAGATTTGCACTTATGTACACAGCTGAAATACCAGGTTAAGACAGCCATGTTAGAAAATGTTTCTGCAAATGTTGCCTAAAACCTAATGCTGATAAAAGTGTTAAATCCAGAACACTGGTATTTAAAAGTTTGGGATTTTTTTTCCTGAGTATTTTTAATAGTGTAGTACTTTGTAGGAATAAAATGTGAGCATCTATTTAAAAATCCAAATGGCACAATTCTCTGTCGAGTTTTAAATTTCCAAATTGCTTATATGATTTTAATTTTCATGGGGGAAAAAAAACTCCCTATCTATATTCAAGGAAGTACTTATTTCTACATGTCTGTTGTGCTTTGGGCCCCTTTTCTTTCGTCAGTGGAGACAGGACAAGGGGCAATGGCTGCAAATTGGAGCACAGGAAGTTCTGCACCAACATGGGGAGGAACTTTTTCCCAGTGAGGGTGAGGGAGCCCTGGGTGGTGGAGTCTCCTTCTCTGGAGATGCTCAAGACTCGTCTGGACACCTGTCTGTGCAATATGAGCTGGGGAGCTGCTTTGGCAGGGGGGTTGGACCCGATGATCTTTTGAGGTCCCTTCCAACCCCTACAACTCTGTGATTCTGTGATCTTATTACATTCTGGGTAGCTAGTCATCAATGTGGCCATGAGGAATAGTTATTTTTTTGAGCTGTTTGACACCTAGGAAGGTTGAAGTTATGTGGTTGTCTAAGCTGACTACAAACATGACTGAAGTGAAGTGGAAGCTTGGGAATTTATACAATTTTCTGTAATTCTGTCCAAGTCCTCATTTTAGGAAGATGGAATTGTTTTCAAATTGTACATTCTATTTCTGCAAATAGAGTATAGATTGAAATGCTTTGTGTTCTCAGACACCTTTACTATGTGACATAATGAAATATAGGAGAGGATATGAAGCTTATTACTTAGGTATGGATACATAGCTGAGTTTTGTGATGATGTTTTAGACTTACTGTTCCAAATACATGCTGTATGTCATTCTGTGAGTTATGGGATGCCTCTGGTAATGCGCATGTAAATGCCTGTATAAGTAAGAGGTTGATGAATACTTAGAGAATTAATCTTGAAAGGTGTCCTCCATTCAGGTGAGCCAGGACATCAAAGCTGGACTGAGTTTATAATTGGTCTATCTTGTTGTCTTTAAAGGAGGTGTGGGGAAGATGGGGAACAGGCAAAACCCAAAGCCGTTCGTTAACAGGAACATTGCTGGATTACTTTTATTTTCAATTTGATTTACATCACTGAAGTACGCTTACTGCTTTTGGGGTTTGTATGTGCTCAGAAGTCTGTTCTCTAACGTAAAGCTTTCAGATGACAGGCCACTGAACACAGGCAGAATATTCCTTTAAAGTTAGACTTAGGTTTTCTAATTTAGATTGTCTGCATTTATAAGTAGCAATTGGACTGGAAAGCAGAGCCAGTGTATGTTGTTATGTTTGGAATGATGGAGGCGTGCTGTGTTGCTCTGAAATGGAAAATGAGTACATCTTCCTCTGAATTTTTCCTTTGTGTTGTCTTAATAGCTTTGAGGTCATGTACAGTGAAGATCTTAAGCCTGATCTACTATTGTTAAAAAAACCCTGTGCTTAAAGTTCATATCTGTTAAGGATGTTGCTTTTAAAGTGTCTTATGCAGGTAGTTCTTTCACTTAAAACCTGTTGCTCTTTACAGTCACTATCGTTTACCATCTTGAGAAATTTGACTCATTTCTATCTGCTAATGAAAACCAAAGCAGATGAAGGACATGCTTAGTCTTCTTATTTTTAAGTACAGCAATTAAGATGAAGTCTGTTTTTCTGTAATGGTCAAGGAAAGCACTGTGCAATGTGTGATATTCTAGTTTACGTTGTAGCATTCTAATGTACAAGTTTCCTTAGTGTCTTTATGTAATTCACTGTGTATGGAGGTAAATTCTTGTCCTTCAAGGCTGGGAGAATGGCAGAATGAACACGTGCTAATTTTGGTGATTATGAGCATAGCTGCACAAAATCTTTAGTAGAAGAAATATTCGTTGTTGCTCTCCTAGGTATGCTGTTGTAGGCTTAGACTTCAGTGTATCATACCACTTATTCTGGTGCTACTTGAAGGGATGCTTTCTTTAAATAAAATGAAATAAAGGAAATTCTTGCATATCCTATGTTCAAATATCTATAAATTTTTAAAAAGCAACAACTTTTTGCTGTTTTCCTTCCTGTTGAGAGCTTTCTTGTTTTGTTGTTGAGTATTTCCTTAAATTTCTCAGTTCCTTTGTTGGTTTTGTTTTGTTCTGTTTTTAACAGACCAGAAGAATTTAGGATGCTTTCTCAGATGATTTTGACCTATAAGATAACAAGTTATGCAAACTCATCTTCAGTATATCATGTGTTTATGAAGGATATGTATTCCGATGATACAGTTTAAATGATAGGATGTTTTTATTTTGTGGTTGGTTCTGGTTTTAAGGACTGACGATCAACATTGTCTTCTGTTCTGTGCTCGTTACATTTCTTTTGGTAGGCTATACATGCATTATAGTTAATACGGCATTCTGGCCTAAAAGATCTTGTCATCATTTCCATATAAAAGTGGAAAGTGGATAATGCTCTTAAAAATCTGGGTGAAAATGTCTGGGAGCCTGCAAGCCATGGCTCTGAAAGGAATTAGGAAACTGAGGTTAGCAGGTTTGTGTGTCAAGATGCTGGTGAATACATACAAGCATTGTCGGTTTCTATTTGTGCATGTGTAATTAATATTGTTCAGGGCATTGTTGTAGAAGATTTCAATGGTAGCTTGGGTTACAGGCTGCATAAATCCAGTCTGCTTGCTGCTGTGAATCTCAAGGGTGGCTTTTTTAATAACAGGTATGAGAGTTTTGAAGGATATTGTCTGTGCTTAAGAGTGTCAGAAGGATTTTTAGCTGTGGGGTTGTTTATGTTTTTTCTCTTTGTTTGGTTCCCCCCTCTCCCCACCCCTACCATGTTGAATTTTCCTTAGTCCAAATTTGGTTGAGCAGTTCTTGAGGGTTTTGTATGCGTGTATACTTTGACTCCCAAAGTGTTTGCTCAGCCAGCCAAGTGAAAATTGCATAGTAGTCATGTGGATACATGTGATGTCTGCATATCAGAAATACTGTATATTTGCTCATCTAATTAATCACATTGAAGTTTTGGGAGAGAGAAGTAGACTTTCTTCAGTAAGTAATTTTCAGAAGCTGTGTGAATAATGAACTCAGTTCAGAGGTTCCATGTACTCGCAGAAGTATTTGCCTGAGGCGGGATTTGAAACTCCAAGGAGATCACTCGATGCAAAGCCGGGAGTGTTGTAGAAACAGGTCAAATTTGAGCATGTCCACAAAATAGGATTTGGGGCTTGAAATTGATTCAGGGTGGGAAACACATCTTGCTTTTGGAGGCAGGTTTATGAAGGTTTACTCCATCAGAAAACATTTGTGGACTTAGTGGTAGTTGTGGGATAAACATTTAATATAAATAATTTAATGATTCAATCAATGCTAGTAGTCAATAGAAACATTATTAAGAAATAAACATTAACTTAATAGATATTTAAGATTTTATGGTTTTAACAAGGCTGTTCATAATTTTGCACTAGGAATTATACTGTGGACCTGACTTTGCTAATTGCTATAGTCTTATGATTTAATTAATCGCTCTAGGGTTTGTTCTTGAAAGCAAATTTCAGGAAGCTACTATAATGGAATGGAGAATCAGACTCCTAAAATGATGTATATATGGCAATAATGCATCTTTTATGTATAGGTGGTGAAGCGTTTATCCTGTAAATTTTCAAAAATATATTTATAGTGCGTATGTATGTACATATGCATTGCCTTGTTATGTTGTAGAGTACTGAGTTACTTTACCTGTTGTGCTTGTCTTCATGTTTTTAAAACTAGAGCAAAGAAAAAGGAAATTTCCCCATAAAAGAATGTCAGGATAATAATGGGGAAGAATGACACTGAAAATTGGTGTTTGTGATACTTGTGCCTCTTGCTTTTCAATTTCGTGTGGCTGGTTACAGTCAGACCTTTTTAGATGGATTTTTAAATGATACTAACAAGGTGTAAGTTGCTGAAATAATCTTTTCACCAAATGAACTGTTGGGGACTGTAGTTATCTTCCTGGTATTTTTAGGATCAAGCTGTTAAGGTTCTGTCCCATGCTAAGAAGGTCTTTGTTATAGAAACAGTCCTTGTAGGTGTGGTTAGTGATATACTCCGAAGGAAAAATATTATTAGCTGTCTGCTTTTAGTTAGGATTGTGGCTCCAGATACTTTGCTTGAGTTAGGGCTAAGGGAACATGTTTTATGCATGTGAAGAAAGAGAAGTTCTAACTTCTGCTCTGGTGGAATTCCCTATCCTCTCTTAAATCTTTAACTTATCCTTGTCAGAAGCTGCTTTAGAAAAATAAGACCAGTTGCTATTATGAAATCTCTGGGAGCATTACTGTGATTTGAAGCATAAGAGAAATTAGAATCTTACTATCGAATAGAGTGGGCACCTGAAAAATAACCATAACTGGATTATGGGATGTGACTGTTATTTTGGAGTAGTTGGGTTTTGAATTCACACTGAAGAATAGAGAAGGAATGACATTCAGGATGAACGTTGTTTTTTGATGTAGGGTTATTTGCTGAAGGGTAGGAGAAAAATCTTTTATTAAGTGTAGATTGTGGGGGTTTTTACAACTAGTATGAAATATGAATATTTGGTTCTGTATCTGTTTAAGCCTGTTTCTATTGCTTCATCAAACGAACACAGTATCTTATTTTATTAATTCTCCTTCTGTTTGCAATAAAATAGCAGCGTCCTCAGGAGTGGTGTGTGTATTTGTCAGGAATGTCTGAAGTTACTGGTGTCATGGGAGACACTTATTTCTCATCTAATCTTTTCTGTTGTTGATGCTACACACAACTAGATGCTTCAGAAATCAAGCAGCAGTCTTTTGAGGGTGTCCAAAAATGTTATCGGAGTGCATTTAATTGTCTGATTTAGTGATGCCAGGACTATATCTGGAGCAGAATTCTGTTCTTAGTCTCTTATGGACAGAATTTGCAGGATTGTATGAATAGAAAGGCCTTGACAAATGTGTTTGACCAACAAGTATTGGCCGATACAGCATTAAACTGTTTTTATTTATTTTATGAAGAGGGCCATTTCTTTTCGAAATGTATGATAACTCAGTGTCTTCCAAGTATATTCCAAGTTTTTTGCAGTAGAAGGGAAAAAAAAGGGTAGAAATGAGGATTGAGGACTAATAGGTTAACTTTCCTTTTTCATATATAAGTCCATACTTTGGTTAGGCAGATCCTGCTGCCTGTATGCTGGAACTGCCATTTTTAGCAGGAGTCGTCTCAGTTCCAGGGGGTCTCGTTCTGTTTGGAAGAATTCCATTGAGGGGGTTCCTCTGTCCACCATAAAGCCTGAGGAAGGTCTTTGCAGGAGTCCTGTGAGTACTCAGCTTCAGTCAGCCTTTTGGAGTCATACAGCTTTTGAGGTGCAGACCAGAAGTGTAATTTCTTACTTTATTCTGGACAAAAAGCCTCAGGCAGGGCCTTTCATATGCTAGTTGTGTATCGTTCCCATATACAATTATATGATTCTTTAAGCATCATATAGATCAGGTTACAGTGGCTAACACGAAGTTGTGACACTGCATTAATTGCCTGGTCTTAGACTAAAAATTATTCTTTTAAGAATAATAACTATGTAGCCTTCTGGTAATTTACTTGTAGAGCTTTATTTGTTTATCTAATATTCCTGAGGATAAATGTTAACTTTCCCAGCAAATACTGAGAAGCTTTCTTATTTTTAAGCAGTTTTTCATGTGGATTTTCCTGTTTGTTTGGCTAGGTACACAAACAAATGTATCAGAAACTACTATGAACTATTAATAGTTGCATTATATTATTATTGAATTTTTCCAAGTGGAGCCTGAGAGAATGGGGGGATCTCTATGAATTAAAGCTCAGTATTTGATGCTGGAGTCTAGTTTTGTTTCTTCCTGAGATATCAAATCTTAGGGGAAAGCAATTTGGAAGCAAATAAATGCCCCAAAATCAATAAATGTAAGATCATCATGAAATTTTGAGTATTAAAAAAATGTAAAACAATCAATCAAAAAAACTTCCCTTGCAAAATGGTAATCAAATTGATTTTTTGGAAAGCCCTGAGATGAGTACTTAAGGATTGTCCCTATTTAAAAACTGCTATGTGATAGTGAGTTTGAGAATTTCATTTCTATGAAAAATGCTTCAGTGGTTTTCTTATTGCCTTTACGATAAATTATTTGCTTCTTTTCCTATATCTTTTACTGCTATATAAATCTGCAGAGAAGTTACAAATTTGTTTCATATCGCTGTGTTGCAGTGAAACTGCTTATTATGTCATAAATAGATTTAATTGCATAATCTAATGGAGGGAGGGAAGTGCACTGAAGAGGGGAGGAAACATAAATAGTATGAGAAATGAACAGATAAAAGGAGACCAAGTTTTGTTACTAAGCTACACAAGAAATGCATTATTTATGTAATGTAAAACAAAGTAGTTATTTTGTTTTTCCTTTCACTTAAGTAATCACTGTAGATTACAATTTATATATTAAAAAAAAAAAGTCTGAATGACAGATGACACTGTGGCATCCTTCATAGCATAGCTAAAACTTTACCTATGCTTTGTTGTTTTTGTCTCAACTACTGCAGCTTTGTTTTCTTTTGAGCTGGCTCCCTTCCAGCCTGTGTAAGTGCTGCAGTAAAGTACTTCATGATTGCAATATCTGTCAGCCACTTGTGAATCTCTTATGAGGACTCTTGCTTACCTCAGTTCTCTACTAAGGAAATAAAGCTATGCAGCCCCTCTGCAGCTCTGTTTTAATGCTAATTCCTCAAAAATTAGGATACTGAAGAACAATCATTAGATGGTTTCTAACCTGTAATTCTGGAGCTGGAAGTCAAGTGTGGATTGTTTATGAATGGAGTTCAGTGATACTGGAGTGTGCTCACTCTGGACACATATGTATAAATATGAACCACTACCTCACTGAGTATGTTCTTTCACCACCAGTGCAGTTATTGCACCAAAATGATATGTTTAAGTAATCACTAAACCATTACTGTAATCATAAAATGAAATTAGTGACTTAAATTATTAATAGGAGGAAAAAAAAGTAAAATATGTTTTTAATTGATAATTCTCCAGTTATCAGTGCAGTTACTTTCTCTTTTAAATTTCTTTTCCTCTTTAGATGAATGTTGCAGTGTTCTGAAACTCCTAAAGAGTTACAACCCTAAATTATGTGGTAAAGAAGTATGGTGGTTTAGCCCTGGCTGGAGGCCAGTTGCCCACCTAAGTCACTCTGTCACTCCCCTTTTTTGCTGGACAGCGGAGAAAATATGTATTGAGAGGCTTAGGAATTGAGATAAGGACAGGGAGAGATCATTCTGCAGTTAGTGTCATGGGCAAAACAGACTCAACATGGACAAGAAAAAGGAAGAAAAGCACCAGATTTTAATTTAGAAAAAAGTGATCAACATTGAGAATTTAAGTATTAGAGCTGTCAAGGAATGATAATAAATGTCGGAAGCTTCTTTATTATTTCTATTATGGTTCAGCTTTCCTAGCACATGATTTGGCCTTACATTAGAAATTGCAAATAGCATTTAATGTTGCATTTGTTGTGGGCTAAATTAATTATTTGGTCCTCCTGTTATGTTAATTTATAGTTATAGAGTACTGTAATAAAAATTGCTAGGTGCTTTTGCCTGAACTTGTGAACTTGTATTTTAACATGATGATGCCTAGTTCCTGAAGTAATGTGGGGGATTTTAAAATTTTTTTTTTTTGAATGCTTTGATTTTTCTAATGACTTGCCTGCCTTCTCAACTTTCTGGCAAGCTGGGATTAATTAAGAAGGTGGGCAATTTGGGATTAATTAAAAATATCTGTCTGTAAAGCAACAGGGATTTGTAAGAGTTTAAAGGTGACGTCTTGCATATAAATATTGCAAAATATATACAGATCTTCTATCTGTTTTTGGAAATATCTGTGTGAGTGTATGTATCTACTTGAATATCTATGTATGCATATACAGATACACTTGAAAACAGAATTTTCTAGGATCTACATAGGCATCCAGATTCCATGCTGTTGGTTCTTGAAGCAGCTACGTGAGTACTGCAAACTTCCCCTTATCTGGGGATAGTGCCTCTAATCATTGTACTGCTGAATGAGAGCAAGGAGGAGGAAGAGTTTAATCTTCTCATGTGCTCATATTTTAAAATAAAATCACTTCCACTGCATTTCTATGCTCTCAGATTGTCTATCAGGATCTCTGAGGAATTAGGTAGATCCATATGTCAGAGCAGACATGACACTCAACTTCATACAACCAATTCCCGTTATGAATGCCTGGAAGCATACCTGTTAAAGAGTTCACAAGCTTCGGCATCATAAAAAAATAAGGTGGCTGTTAAGAATAACTGTCTCGAGGACTGGATAGCAAGGCTAAGCATTTTCAGTTGCAATTTAGGCTTGAATACAGCTTTTATCCTTCTTAGTCTACAAGCTGGGTTCTTCCTCCTTTCCATCCAGATTTCTGTCTGGTGTTTACAAGACAGAGGGATTAAAATTGCTGGCTGTTGACATCTCTACAAAAGGTTCATCTTTTCCCACCTCCATCCCTGTCCAGCCTTTGTTCCCCCCCACCTTGCAGGATTGCTGCACTAGTCCATGTATGCTGTTTTAGGGGCAACGACATCAGTTATTAGCAGGGATATAAAAGCTGTGTGAAAACATAATATAATACTTCTGGGGTTTTTTTAGCTATTGCAGTAAAATAAAGCCTTGGCTATCTATATGTGGCAAAAACATAGTTTTGTGTTGTACTTGGAGGCATTTTATATGGAAGGGGTGTTATGTGTTTAACCAATAAACACAATAACAGAAAACCTCACCCTGGCAAACAACTGTAACAGAAAAATTTGAAGGTTGAGCAGATGCATTTTTAAAAGCATGCCTTAATGACTTTGTATATATTCTTTAGATAAAAGAATCTCTGGTGCTGTAGTCCCAAGCTCTGTGGAGTAAAGGGCAGCATTTTATAACTAAATGCACCATAAATATGTTCAAAAGTCATATCTCACATTTCTGACTCTGAACTTAGACCATTGCTCTAAATGTGTTCATACAGTCTCCTTCACAGACAACACATTTTTGTGTGTGTATGGGCACTCAGCCAAAGGAGCTGTTCTCACACCATGGGCTTTTCCTTTTGTCCTCTTTGTATGTACAGCGAGTGTCATATTTTTACCTTGGGCTTCATTATGCTGGGATAAGCAGGTATCTTCTTACAAGGCTCTTATTTCTTCTAGTCACTCAAATAGCATTCTCTGTTCACGTTCCAGTTTAATCTTTCCTATTCTGTTTCTTGGATTTGGCTTTGCCTGTCTCCTGTGCTCTGATAGTGTTTCTGCCTGACTGCTTCTGGAAATCCCACATCTGGATCACTGCCTCATCTCTGGAAATTCCACACTGTAGGATGATTTTTCTTTTTTCTGTATCCCATTGGTAAACATATGGTCATTCTGCTGCTGTTTCAATTATCTTCTTCTCCAGTGCACTAGTTAAAATTATTACCCTCACTTCTAAGTGCATGATTTTACAGACTAAATTGCTAAATTTTATCTCTTTTCTGTTAGTGAAGCAACAACATCAGCTAGCTCTTTGCATGAGGTGTGTTATTCTCTTAACAGTATGAACAACTTTATGCTATCAGTAAATTGCACTAGCACACTTGTGCAATCAAATTGTTAATTATTTCTTTAATATCAGTTTTTGAATGCTTCCACTATCCAGCGTTAATCCTCATATAGACTGAGATTTTTTATTTTCTTATGTACACCCTGTTGGTTGGGTCCCATTTCCAGTTTGTTCCTTGCATTATGGTTCCTGTATTAACTTTGTCTCCAGGATTAATTGCACAGCTTATTACTGCGTCTTCATATAATGGTAATTTTCTTTATAGTTGCTTTATCAAAGATAAAGTGTGTGATGTTAATAAATTCATGATGCATTTTATTCTACTTTCCCCTTACATCCATATTTTTAGATTAAACTATGAATAGAATAATGAGAAGCTAGACAAATAGGTTATATTAATTCTGAGCAATTCCTTTCTTTTTTTGCATTAAATTTAGATACAATATTTGCTAGAATATGACAGATGGTGTAATTTAATATGTTTAATAAAGTGCCTACTGCTTAAGTTGCAAGTTAATATCTTGGGTCTTTTGTTTCCCACTGTTCTTCCATAGAACAGTGGGTAAGAATTAAAAGGCAGGCCAGTTTGGGTGACATAGTCGTGGGCGTGTACTACAGGCCCCCTGATCAAGAGGAGCGGGTTGATAATGAATTTTATAAGCAATTGGAAGTAGCCTCAAGATCGCAGGCGCTGGTCCTTATGGGGGACTTCAACTACCCAGATATTTGCTGGGCAAGCAATACGGCCAGTCGTATGCAGTCCAGACAATTTCTGCAGTATATGGAAGACAACTTCCTGATACAGATGGTGCAGGAACCTACTAGGGAAGGGCGGATGCTTGACCTTGTTTTTACTAACAAGGACGGGCTCGTCAGTGAAGTGAAGGTCGGGGGCAGCTTAGGACAAAGCGACCATGAAATGGTCGAGTTCAAGATCCTGAGTGGAAGAGGCAAGCCAAAAAGTAGGATAGCTACCCTGAATTTTGGAAGAGCTAACTTTGATCTCCTCCGAAATCAAATAGGGGCTATCCCATGGGCTGCTCTGTTTGAAGGAATGGGAGCCTGCGAGTGCTGGCTAACATTCAAACAGCACTTCTTCCAAGCGCAGAATAGGTGCATCCCTTTGAGTAAGAAATCGGGAAAGAGAGGTAGAAGACCTGCGTGGATAAGCAGGGAACTCATGAGTAAACTCAAAGGGAAGCAGAAAACCTATAAACTGTGGAAACAGGGTCTGAGATCATGGGATGAATATAAGGATGTGGCCAGGGCCTGTAGGGATGCAACTAGGAGGGCTAAGGCCTGCTTAGAAATTAAGCTGGCAAGGGACATAAAGGACAACAAAAAGAGCTTTTTCAGGTATGTAAATAGTAAAAGGATGACCAGGGATAATGTAGGTCCCTTGTTGAATGAGGCGGGTGTCTTGGTGACGGGAGATGATGAGAAGGTGGAGATACTTAATGCCTTCTTTGCCTCGGTCTTTACTCCGAAGGCTTCTCAGGACTCACATATCCCAGATGTAAGTAGGAGTGGTTGGGGAACGAGTGGTTGGGGAAAGAATGGCTCCCCTCTAGTAGAGGTAGGGGTGGTCCAGGAGCGACTCAAAGGAATGGATGCACACAAATCCATGGGCCCGGATGGGATACACCCACGTGTGCTGAGAGAGCTGGCGGAGGTGATTGCGGAGCCACTCTCTATCATCTTTGACAGATCCTGGACTACAGGAGAAGTGCCTGAAGATTGGAGGATAGCCAATGTCACTCCAGTCTTTAAAAAAGGCAAGAAGGAGGATCCCAGTAACTATAGGCCAGTCAGCCTCACCTCTGTCCCTGGAAAGGTGATGGAACAGCTTGTTTTGGATGCCATCTCCAAACAACTGGAAGAGAAGAAGGTCATGAGGAATAGTCAGCATGGATTCACCAAGGGGAGATCGTGCTCGACCAATCTCATAGCCTTCTATGATGTTATTACCAACTGGGTGGATGGAGGGAGAGCAGTGGATGTCATCTACCTCGACTTTAGCAAGGCTTTCGATACTGTCTCCCACAACATTCTGATAGAGAAGCTGAGGAAACAAGGGATAGACGAGTGGACAGTGAGGTGGGTTGAGAACTGGCTGTCAGACCGGGCTCAGAGGGTCGTGATCAGTGGAGTAGAATCTGAATGGAGGCCTGTGACTAGCGGTGTTCCCCAGGGCTCAGTGTTGGGTCCAGTCCTGTTTAATATCTTCATTGACGACCTTGATGAGGGAATAGCATCCACCCTCAGCAAGTATGCCGATGATACAAAACTGGGAGGAGTGGCTGACACGCAGGAACACTGCGCTGCCATCCAGCGAGACCTGGACAGACTGGAGAGCTGGGCAGGGAGAAATCTAATGAAATTCAACAAAAGCAAGTGTAAAGTCTTGCACCTGGGGAGGAATAACCGACTGTATCAGTACAGGCTGGGGGATGACCTGTTGGAGAAGAGCTCTATGGAGAAGGACCTAGGGGTCCTGGTTGATGACAGGTTGGCTATGAGCCAGCACTGTGCCCTGGTGGCCAAGAGAGCCAATGGGATCCTGGGGTGCATCAGGAAGAGTGTGTCCAGCAGGTCGAAGGAGGTGATCCTCCCCCTCTACTCTGCATTGGTCAGGCCCCACCTGGAATACTGTGTCCAGTTCTGGGCTCCCTGGTATAGAAAAGACAGGGACCTTCTGGAGAGAGTCCAGAGAAGGGCGACAAAGATGATTAGGGGTCTGGAACATCTCCCCTATGAGGAAAGGTTGAGTGAGCTGGGTCTGTTCAGCCTGGAAAAAAGAAGACTTAGGGGGGACCTAATTAGTGTTTACAAGTATCTTAGACATGGGTGGCAGGGGGAATTGGCCAGCCCCTTTTCAGTGGTCAGTGGGGACAGGACTAGGGGCAATGGCTGTAAGCTGGAGCACAGGAAGTTCCGCACCAACATGCGGAAGAACTTTTTCACAGTGAGGGTGACAGAGCAGTGGAATAGGCTGCCCAGGGAGGTGGTGGAGTCTCCTTCTCTGGAGATATTCAAGTCTCGTCTGGACGCCTATCTATGTAATATGAGATAGGGAGCCTGCTTTGGCAGGGGGGTTGGACCCGAAGATCTCTTGAGGTCCCTTCCAACCCCTAAGATTCTGTGATTCTGTGATAGAGATTCTTGTCTCTCTTGGTAGGACAGTAAGTTCTTTGAATTTTGTTACTAGTACAATTGTGATATTATCCAATTCTATATGCTTATTTCCATGAGCTGTCTTGCTTTTGCAAGATAATACTTTACAGCATCATCCTAAGAGAAAACTGTTGAGCGTGAATTTTGTGTTATCTTTAATTTCTGTTGCCTTGTGCTTCCTGATATTTTTGCCAATTGTTTGACAAGTCTGCAATCATATCTATATAAATGCAAAACACATCATCTAACAAACTTTACATATCAGAGAACAGTATATTTTTAAAAATTTTGAAAATAATTCGTTCTTCTAGGATTATTAGTACTGCACATTAAAGCTCAGATGTGTTGGTTTTATGATTTATTGCCTTCTTATGTATACATTCCTTGATGTGAAAAAAAAAATAGAACAGGGGTAATGCTGACAGTTACAGATTACAATCACAGCATCCCAGTTTATATTTTAAGATGTCATTAGATATTAAGTAATTAAAGTCTTGTTTAGAGTTCTTAGTTACGGTGATTTGAGCCTCACTTGGAATTTTGGATACTTTAACTCTTGCCATCTCATAGACCCATTTTCATGTTGGCTATAAGGTAAATAGTAAAGGTTCATCTCCACTGCTCCATAAGTTTTAATTATTTAGAATGGAAAATTAATTGTGCTGAATGCTACTAAAATACCTTCCATGTTGCTTCCCTATTTGCTTTCTATCAGTTGTCTTAATTGCATAAATGAAACTGTGAAATACTTCATGAGGTGCTACCAAGTGAACAAACACTGGCTGTCACTTGGAGAGTGAGTTCTAACTGGCATTAAAAAGAAATAATATCTACTTACAACAGTTTTATGATCCCATGGCATGTATTTTGCAAAGTACTTTGTAAAGATAAATTACTTCTGTGCTTGTCTAGTTATTAAAGGTAACAATTTAATCAGTGTATTTGACTTATCTTCATCTCAGATTACATCTGGAGTGCTAATGAGTATGTGCAGCTGCTTTGGCTTTTGTATTATGTCCATATGGATACTCAAATTGATACTGGTACATCGTGCATGCATATAACACTCTTCCATCTTCTCTGGTTTTGACCTGTTCTAGAAAAGTAGTCACTGATGAAAAATTTAAATGGAAATATCTTAAGATTTAAGGATCACACATACTGGCTTAAAAAGTGCTAATTAGTTACACTTGGTACTTAAAAAGTAATTATGCAATTTCCCCAATATGGAAAGCTTTGGTACAGTTATATGCTCCAGTAATAGCCCTACTGTTAAGTATTTACACACCTGTTACATCTGATTTAGTATGCTGGTTGTTATGTTCTTGAAATTTAGTATTAGAAATGTGTGTTGGAGGAGAGATTTGCAATGAATTATACGATTTTTGCCAAATCCCTCCCTGAGCAGCAGTAATGTTTGTACAGAAGGTGTTAAAATCTATATGCATCCAGCAGTAATGCTCAGAAAGATCTGATTTTCATGTACATCACTCTCCTGAAAATGCATGATTGAAAAGATCCACAAGCAAACGAAAAACCTACTTGGATAGTCTATCCACACCTCAGTTTCAGATGGCAAACTACAATTTTTCAAGACAGATTCTTTTGTGTTTACTCACAAATCATTAACAAAACATCCTAACACCCAACAAACCAATATTCTCTGTAAGAAAACAAAGTCTGTAAATTTGAAATATAAACTAATTTATCACTACTGTGCTTTTCTGTTGGTTCATGTTTCAATGTTTATTTCTTGTCAAAAGCATAGAGATACAGCTTATTAGTGCAGAAGGAACCCTCCACCAACACTTGTAAGAAGAAAATAAATCAGCTTTCGAGAGTTTTGAAAATTTGCTGTTTATGTATTTTACATGCTCATTAACTGTGACACTAAGATCAGTGGATTAAATGAATTTTAAAGGGAATGGAAACATGTATTTAGGAAAAGTTGGCAGACGTAGCAGATAAACCCAGCATAAACACTCTAAATCTGGGGTTTGTGGTGGTGTGGATTTCCTTTCCTTTTTTTTTTTTTTATTCATTTGTGAGATTGAATAAATTGTGTGTTGTTTAGAGCAGTGTGTAGTCATGATGAGGATGTCTATGTGTTTGGTTCACTAGCAGTGTCCGAAGAGGTCTGTCACCCAAATATTTGTACCTAATTTTAAAGGGGGAGGAGAACCCAAGCAATACAGAGAAGACTACAATATTACACTGTTCTTCCATTTGTGAAAGTTGCCTAGTGCTACTGAATGTGTGAGCCAGGGAGTAGCTGTTCCTGATAACTATGTAGGTAAGAGCAGCAGCTAAGCATCCATTAGGAACTTAAAATTGTGGGCCTTTACATCTTTTTGAATAGAAGGCTATCTGAAAACATCTGGATTTATTTGTATCAAATTTCTTGATAGAGTAACCCTTCACAATAAATTTAATGAAATATTAGCAGGAATGTCCATCTCTGTCCTGAGATGAGAGGGTGAGGCTGACTGTACCTTTCTGTTTTAATTAAGCAGAGTGAGTACCCTTCCTGGATCCTTATGGGGGACCCTGATTATATGATGTTTTTTCCCCTTTGCAACATGCTTCCAATGCAGAAATTCCAATTTGCAATACCAGCAATGTGTAGAAAATGCCTACCATCATTGTTAAATATTGCCATATTAAACTGGAATCAACAGCTCTTGCAAAGCTTGCAGCCTGTAATTGATCTGTGATGTAATCCACATATAAACCCCACAACCAAAGAGGTAATATTTAAGATCTCTATAACCTTATTTTATAATTAAGCCTATATTATATTTATTTTAACCTCACAAGATTTTAGGAAGGCTCTGATTTTGTAATGAGGAAAAACAAAGACTATGCAGACATGGTTAGTTGTGTCAACATGTACTAGGTACTTACTTGGCATTTCTTTCCATGTTGACCCCTGCAAATCTTGGAGATGGGAACTTTTTGGCCTCTTTCTATGTGACAGGAGTGCATATGTAACATCCATCCTCTATTAATCTGACTTTTATTTTAATTTGTCTTTGACATTTCTGCTTTTTGAAGAGAAGTCTCCTTTGGGGTGGTTTTTTCTCTTGTGCCTTCAATGTTGACTCTGCTGTTTCCTTGAAATTTGTTTTTCTTCTTACGTTGCTGATAGAGTTGTCTCTTGACTTGAGAATTGCAGCTACAGTTAGTGCTTCTTCATTGTCTTGCTGGATTATTTTCCTCACCAAGGCTTACAAAAATCATGGAGACTACTCTTCAGCCTTTTTAAACCAACATTCTCCACTTGATTGCTTGCCTGTGTACTCTCTATTGCTGCTAATTTTAATGGGCTAAGATGGAAGAACATATATTTAATTTCTTGAAATAGTCATGTTCCTTCATCTGCTGATGTAATAAAACAGCTTTAAGGGTGGCTGGAAATCTAAATGTCTAGCAATTCACTAAGGTATGTAGCATTTCTTGTGAATCTCTCAGATGGCATTAAGATAGTCTTACATGTTTGACATGTATATTTGTCCAACTCTTACACCTTTCAGGTGACCAAAGTAATTTTCACTGTCTTACTAAGTTCTTATGAGTGAATCCACAGTTTGAGAGTCAATAATCTGCAAGGTGACATTGCAAAAGTTAGTCTTTCAAATACTCTTTTTTTTTTTTTTTTTAAAAAAAAGCTTTCAAGAGCTGTGTTAACCAAATTTCATGATATTTTTTAGAGAAATTGTGAACATGTAACCAAAATTATTCTGAGGAGTTTGTGTTAGCCACTTTTTATGATAATGTTATGGCAGATTGTATGTTTTGGCTGCCTCAGAGTAGAATATGCAGGTGCAGTTTTGCAGTGCTCCAGTGGACTAGCTGTTACTTAAATTCGTTACTAATTAGACTTCAAAAAAATTATGAAAGCTCATACACCAGGTAACTATGGCACTATACATCCTATTGATAAACATATTCTCAAGAACATGTCTACTGAGAACAATGTGACCTAATAGATTCTATTGATTATCCTACCATTGTAGAACAGCATAATTTCTGGAAAACATGATGTTTTAACATCTGGGAGATGTTAGTGTGTTTTTTTTTTTTATTTTTTTTTAGAGCTGATTCCAAAATTGCTATGGTTTTCATCATAGCTTAAGTTTCGATCATGTTCCATGTTTAACACAATCAATTTATGGATGAAGAAGTACTGTCAGAGCACGTCACAGGGTTCAGGATTATTTGAACTTCATTCTGTATGGTCTGTACTTTGTAAGCTCTATGTGTTTTGGTCCAAAATTCTTGCCATAGTGTTCCCCTCCCTCCTTATATTGTCATATATTCCTGATGCTCAAGTAAAATTATTTCTGAATTCAACTTTGATTTATTATTCTTCATTTCCTTTCTCTAAAGAAGCATGTTGGACAGCAGAGTTGTTGCATTTTTAGAATGCTCATGTCAGTGGTGAGCATTTAAAGATCTTTCCAAAACTCTTAAGGTATGAGTGTGGCAGACATGGAATTCATGTGTAACTGTTATTTTAAGATCCATGTGTGGAAGAGGTTTCTATTAAACCTATTCATAAGAGACACAGCTCTGTATTCTGGTTTTACCCATCACCAGGGATTCCTTAAAGCTCTTCAGTTCTTTTTATGTGGACTTTTTATACAAGATAACCTGTGACCTAACAATATGTAGCCACCCAGTTTTCTGATGGAGTAGCAGGTGTTTTCTCAGCGCTTCCTTATGACTTATTCATATGTTCCAGTATTCACTTGTGTCAACATATTAAATACATTACTAAAAGTGGTTCTTTACTATTTTGAAGTAGATGTTACTGACCTCATTTAGGCTGTTACCTAGTATATACAGCAAATGTATCAATCTTTGATGCAGGCTAAGATGCAGTAGGGGTCTACAGGTCCAGGCACTTAGAGGTGAGTAGCATAGAACTGAATGGCAGTAAAACAACAGCCAGACAAGAAAAGGCTGGATGAATGGAAGAATATGGGAAACTAGTTCACCATAGAAATGTATCACTACTCTGAAAGCTTACTAAAAGCATATTCCCCACTACCCAGTTATATATTGTCGTCTTAGTAGCTTAAATCTTCTCAAAACTGATGCTTTCTGTGTTAAATGTCTCCGTAATTTAGCCACTGACTTTAGAGACAGGTCACTTAGCCTAACTTTCGCCAGTATTCTCAGTTGCATCCTCTTCCTCTGTTGGCATGTGCAAAGTTACTAATGTGTTTATACCACTCTAATGAGTGGTAGAAGTACTAATGAAAAGAATGTTAAGAAATGCATCTCAAAAGTGTTGAGAGCCTTCCAACAGGTTTCTGAAACTGGGCTTGGCTGTCTTGCCCGTAAGACCTGACCCTGCATCCCTGCAAACCCTTGCCAGAGGTAACGTGCTCAGGGTATTGCTAGGGATGGAGAGAAGGAAGGCTGGGTGAGTCTATGCGCAGTAAACTTACAGAGAATATATACTGAGACTGGTGTTCTGTAGATTGTCTGGAGAAGAAAAGCTCACTTTTGTAAGAACCTGTCTGATTTGATTTCCAACACAGTGATCTTAGCCAAAATATGCTGATAAAGTGAGCTTTTTAGGTGAACCATTTCACTGTGATTTTTTTGGTAGTTAGTATATGACTGATAGAACAATACAGTATTTGTATCTTTGTAGCAACAGGTAACTCTTGCAGATTTACACCGAAGTAACTGAGACAAGGACAATGTCCATTTTTAAGCTTAGTAAAATTTTTAGGTCTCTTCATACTTTTTTAGATCGTGTAGAGTATGTATTGAAACCAAAGAAACATGAGTAAATACTTCCATAAAGCTCACTTAAAAACTGAAAGCTTTTTAAAGCAACCTTGTCAGTTTAAATTCCCTAAAAGTATCATATGTAAAATGATATACATGTGCTGTATAATCCTATCCTTAATAAATGGATTTACAGCCTAAGAACTACTGTGATCAGAACACTTAGATCCTTAGGATCATTCAAGAAAAAGCATTTAAAATGTAAAGGGATTAAAAACTTGTATTCCCAGTGACTTTGTAAGCAAAGATTTAGCTTATTTTATAACTAAATGCAAAAGCTGACATTAGGCTGGCAATTCCCAAAATCCAGGCTGAAGAAGCCATCTCAGTCTTGTGTATATACAGATAACTTTTACACTCGATGTTTAAAAAGTAGCTATTTTATTATCCTAGGTATTCAAGGGGGAGAAAATGAAATAAAATCAAACTGAACTACAGTGTCTCCCTTAGGAGAAGCATCTATTCTACTGTCACTCTGGATCTGACTCCAGACTCCCCAAGGTGGTGGAGTACTACTTGGTGGATGAGTGCAGCTGACTGAGTTGAGGCGTTCACCTAACAGCTTGTGTCTGGTTTCCATCCTAGACAGAGAAATTGGGGTGTGGGAAAAGGGGCTCTGCTTCCTTCTTGGTTAGATGGAATGCACAGATAGAGCAAAGTAACATCTGTAGAAGATGGTGTCTTGTCCTGCCTCTGCTGGCTGGAAGTGTGCTATACAGATTGGTCCATATGTAGCTCCGATTTTGGGGGTATGCACACATAAAAATCCACACCTGCATTTATATTTTAATTAACAGTGGGCAAAGTTGAGCAGTTCACAGATCAAAATAAAAGCCTTTCCAAAAGTATATAATTTTATGTACTCAATATACTTTACTTGCCTTATTTATATACTCACTGGAAATAAGCTACCACATGTTTTGATGAGCACTTTTTTCCTTTAAGTTCTTCCCCTAAATAAGTTGTTTATCAAAATAGCTGTATTTTTAAATACAGAGTTTAAAACTTTTGTCTCTTAAAAAAAAAAAAAAAAAGACTGAAGTGCCAGCTTCCTAATTGCATATTTTGACTTGTTGTAAAATATGTCTAGTATTGGAGTAATTTTCCTCTGGAGTTTTCTATGGCTGTTTTTTCTTTCTGAAAAAGAGTGCATCCATAGAAGTTATTTTTAGGTCTTTTTAGGTTTTGAAGAAAAGCTTATTTTGGGGATGACTCAACAAGCCTTCTAGCTCTTTTTAGGCTGATGCTAACCCTTCAGCTTCATAGAATCCTAGAATGGTTAGGGTTGGAAGAGACCTCTAATCCCATCAAGTCCCAACCCCCTGCCACAAGCAGGGACAACTTCACCAGCCCAAGTTGCCCAAAACCCTATCCTACCTGGCCCTGAGCACTGCCAGGGATCTGGGGGCAGCCACAGCTTCTCTGGGCAACCTGTGCCAGGGCCTCACCACCCTATCAGGGAAGAATTTTTTTCTACTATTTCATCTAAATCTCCCCTCTTTCTGCTTAAAGCCGTTGCCCCTTGCCCTATTGCTAAGAACAGTCTCTCTTGATATTTCCTTTCGGTACCGGAAGTCTGCAGTTAGGCCATCCCAGAGCCTTCTCTTCTCCAGGATAAGCAAACCCTCCCAGCATGTTCTCATAGCAGAGGTGCTTTGTGGCCTCCTCCAAACTCTCTTGTGCTGGGGACCCCAGAGCTGGACACAGTACTGTAGCTGGAGTCTCACGAGAGCAGAATATAGCAGAAGAATCACCTCCCTTGACCTGCTGGTCATGCTGCTTTTGATGCCCCTGGGATGTGGTTTCTTACTGAAAAACAAGCCGTGTTAGGATTAGTTTTGCTTTATCTAGAACATGTTCCAGTTTGATGACCTACTAACAGTCCTGTGCACAATGCTGTCCTTGGAGACTTGAGGTCAGCAGTGACTGAAGCTCCAATTAATGATTTTAGAGCACCTTCTGGCGACTAATCAAAAGCCAAAAAAAAAATTGCTTGTTTCGATTGTGGGTGTATGTGTAGGAATCTATACAGAATTATATCCTGAAAACTGATGTGATATGTTTTGTACAGGAGACTACACCATGATACAGGGCTTTTGTTTGGTGGGGCTTTTTTGTGTTTGTTCTTTTACCCTTTCTGTTCCAGAATCTTCCCCCCCTCCTGCCCCCTTGCCCCAGCTCTTAATGTCTTATGTTGTTTGTAAGCATTGCTGAACAGATAAGATCTAACAAAAGTGTAGCAATAAACAGAAGCTGTCAGGAACTGAGGCTCAGCTGTGGTCTGAAGTGATGGATCTTTTTTTCTTCTAACAGCATTGAATATTCTTGTGTCCATAATTCCCCTTACACCTGTCTTGAACTGTAACATTTTGGTTTGGAGACAGTCTCGCGTTGAAAGAAGTCTGTAGTATATTAAACACTGCAAAAATATTGAAAGGTTTGAGGTAAACTGGAAGTTACAGGAAATCCATTTCCTTTCCTCTGACTTGCTGTTACTAAGCTTGTGTGAAATCATCCTTGGAATTATTTTCTCTACAGGAGAAATTATTTTTATATTAATAAGTATTGAATCAGTTTTACATCAATGTTAGATGATAAACAGCAATTTTATAGATCACAAATGCCAAATTGTAGTCCACAAACTGAGAACTGAATAAAAGCAATATTAAGACTCACTTTTGTTGTTAGAGGTTTCTCTGATCTGGATTCTAAGCTGGTTTTGAAATGCTTAGTGAATATTGCTTTCAGACCGTGGTGGTTACACAGAAACTTTCAAGGAATATTTGATGAGGGTTAGTTTGTTTCTTGTTTGTTGGTTGTCTTTTTTCCTCCTCTTCCCAACAAAAATCAAGAACATTTACTGATGTCTGTGTAGTCTTTTAGGATTCAAAAGGAGAATTGATTTTGTTATTTTGTCTCTTAGGCTTGCTTATTTTTATTAGTAGCTAACTTTTGTTAAAGGGGAAAAATCAAGCATCCAAAAAATTAAAGAAAAGAAATATTATTCCTTTCTAATGAAAAGCAGAAACCTCCGGGTTTGTTTGAATCCAGTTGTTCATGATACAGAAGGTACTGCTTATGCCAGTGCATGCCTGGTCTTTGGAATAGCGACTGGAAAGGTACTCAAGAAACCATTCGGCTGAGCAGGTAAGGTCATGTACGCAAGGAGAGTAATTTTTATTTAAACAGGATTGGCTTCAGTTGTCATCCTTCCTGTGCTAATAATCTTCCTTCAGCTAAATGCTCTCTTTCAAATGTACGTCTCTTAAGCAAGGCAGTGCACTTCTTGCTGAATTTGCAGTGTATTGCAGTTTTCTTTAAGCCCATCAAATAAAGCAAGAGTTACCTTTTTTCTTTGATGCACTTTTCAAAGGCCTTTTTGTAGGAATTTCATCAATCCCAGGAAATTTATTCTCTGCTTTACTGTGAGATGACTTGATGAGAGCTCGAGAAACGTTTCCCACAGCATTGACCCATGGAGGGTGTGCTTCTAGTGCTTCTTCTTTGGCACATGATTCATGAAATCCGGGAAGGGGCAGTGTCAACCCATCCTTCTCATTCTCCCTAATCATTCAGCTGCCTTGAAGCAATTCTCTGCTCTAGTGCATTTTGCTACCTGAATCATCGCTTCTTCTCAAAGCCTTAGGGTCACTGATTTTTTCTGACCCTGTTTCAGAGTGATTGCTTGCCTTCTCATTCCTTTTCCTCTACTTGTTTCCAACAGCCTAATTTACCGGCTTTAGTGTGTGGTTTTGTTGATTCCAGCTGGCTTTCAGACTCTGTGCTGTGTAACACAAATTCCTCTCTGGACAAGTGTAATTTCTGTTTGCAGTGTCTTGATGAAGAGTGGCTCCTTGTTTCTGATCAGTTCTACTTTGTGTTTGAACTGAGAAAAGATCAGCAGCAGCTGCGAGAGCTTTCCATAGCAGAGGTTAGATGGTCACTCTCTGAGAGGGAAGCAGTGCAGTCTGTTATCCTAGGAGGAGCCCCAAGAATTTCTGCTCGTGAAAGACTGTCCTAGACTTCTTTATTCTCTCATTGGTAAGACAAGACAGGCTGGACGCATGTCCCACGTGCTGTGCCATGTCCCTGTAATGAATAGGCCCCTACGAGCTCTGGTCTTGTAGGTGTGTATGTTGCTGGTTTACTCTTTTAAAAAGGAAGCAGGGTATTCCAGGCAATTTCCCCCTGACCTTCATTCTCCTTTTGTGGGAGACTGGGGGCAACAAATTCCTGTATGTCTTCTTTGCCTGTTCCTACCTCCAGCAACCTCTTTTGAGCACCTGGTTGATACTGATCAGTGCCTTGGCAAGCAAGAGCAGAAGTGTGTTGGAAATCTCAGCAGAAGCATCTATGGTTTTGTTCATTGAATCAGCAGTGTCCTTATCAAGATAGGATTTGAAAGGACCAAGTTTTCTGTTTTAGTTTTTCTACTTAGAAGAAAGAAATTCTAATGCAAAGTTTTAAGGTTCAGTGCCTGTGTGATTAATAAACCCATGGAGTGTTACACTGAAGAACCTCAGAGTTGTCTCTTTCCTAATTATGCTAATATGTTCCCTCATTTAAATCCTAAGTATAAGACTGTGAATTGAACATGTGCAGTCTCAGTTGAGTTTTCCCTTTAGAAATATAGGAAGGCACATACATGGGTCACTGCAGGATGCAGCCTCTTCATTTTCCTGGGTGTGTCTTTTGTTCTTTTTTGGTGGACAGATCTAAAAATGTTGATGCCACTTTTCAGAGATTCCCGTTAGTTTTGTGTTGTACATTGGTAGTTCTGCACTCTTTTGTTCTTCATTGCAAAAAGAAAAGAAAAAAGTGACACAACAGCAAATACTGGAAACATGGAGTTATTGTAATTTATATAGTATGATTAATTTTTGTCTTGAATTCTTTTGTGTTTCAGTGGGCAGTAAAAATAACTGCTGTGCCCAAAACTCAAACAAAATCACTGTGAATGTGTGTAACACAGCCTAAGAGTTATTTTAGAAGAGTCTGACTTGTATAGTTGTAAAGTTGTGAGGACATTTCACAACAGCAGCTTTGAAGATGCAAAATCTTTCTATAGCTGGTCTTAACAGTTTGGCAAATGAGAAGTTGTATTTAGCTTGGTAGCTGATTGTGCTGCTTTTGGTTGGGTAAAATTAGTTTTCTTCCTAGTAGCCAGTATGGGACTGTGTTTTGGATTTGTCCTGAAAACAGTGTTGATAACAGGGATGTCTTTGTTCCTGCTGAGCAGTGCTTACACACAGTCAAGGCATTTTTACTTCTCATCCTACCCCACCAATAAGTAGCTAGCTGGGAGCGCACAAGGAGTTGGGAGGAGACACAGCCAGGGCAGCTGAGCCCAACTGAGGGAAGGGATATCCTGTACCATATGATGTCATGCTGACCTTATAAAGGAAGAAGAGGGACATGATGGTGTTTGTCAGTCTGAGTAATCTTTAAATGTGGTGGAGCCCTGGAGATGACTGAACACCTGCATGTGATGGGGTGTGGGGAATGAATTCCTTGTTTTGCTTTGCTTGTGTGCACAGCTTTTGCTTTACCTTTTAAACTCTTAGCTCAACCTACAAGTTTTCTCACTTTCATTCTTCCAATTCTCTCCCACACCCTGTGGTGGGGTAGGGAGTGAGTCGTTGTGTGGTGCTTAGCTGCTGGGGCTAAGCCACAGCAGCGATGGATACAACACACAGTTCTGTGTGTACCCCTGGCTTCTAACATGTCTCATCACTATCTGCAAAGTATTCGTGTTTTGGTTGAGAACAAAGTATTGGTGCATTGTTTTGGTTGAGAGCCTGTGAGCTCAAAGCTAAAATTGCTAGCAAGTTTTGTTGGTAGCTTCAAACTTGACTTCAGTATTTCATTAATTCTGGAGGTTTTGAATTTAGCCTGCAATTTGTTCTATACCTAAAGATATCTTCTCCCCTCCCCCAAGAAATCCCCAAACCAAATAAAAACCCACTCAAACAACACAAAACCCCTCCCTACCTATGTGTGAAATGTTTAATCCTGCGAAACTGACAGCTGGAATAGTTACAACTCAAAATATTGTCTTTCATTTCTGATGTCTCTTCATCCGTCTCTAGAGGTAAAATAGGAACTTCGGAACAGTGTTACGATTTACCCACCCATTAAAAAGTCAGACAGAAAATATGAGTGAAGTGACACCTGCCACAAGTGATGTGTTCTAAAATTACGTATCCTTGCTTTCTTACTGCTAGTAGGAATCTTTCATATCCCCAGACAGGAGTGCCTTCTTGTACCTCAGAGACATGAATGCCATTACTCCAGCTCTTTACAGCAGAGGGGTGTGCTTTGTATTTCAGGCAAATGTGTAATGTCCTGATAATCATTATAGCCATCAGAAGTATGTGATTATCTAATTATCTAAAAGACAGTACTTGAAACCTAGTTGGCAACCAGCCCTCTGAATTTATTAATCAATTAAGCACTTTAAAGAACTATTATCTCTTCTTATCTGAACATTTGTACTGTTTGAGGTGGTGTTCAGGGACCATGTGTGCTAATGGGAGGTGGAAGAGAGGAGGAAGAGGTTGCTGTTATATAAATAAATAGAATGAGGGTGCTGAATTAACAAAACAAAAAATTAAACAACTATGTTACTGTAGTCGTAGGGTTGCTAAGAAATACCTGATGGCTTTGTTGTTTTTTGCAGCATGTGTGTCTGTGTTTGTGTGTCAAAACTTACTACATTTGAGTAACTTCAGAATTAATGGAGCTCATGTGAGCTTCTGCTTGCAGCCTTATGGTAGGAGGTAGTTTTCTGCCAGAACTCTGTCCTTAACATACAATTTGGTAGTTAGCTATTAATCAGTCTGAATGACTGAAAGGTAGAAATAGTTGCTCCTTTTTGAGCACAGGTGTTTATTAGAAACTTGTCTAAAATAGGCAATGATAAATTCAAGAGTAGGTGATGCTGGATTTAGAGCATTTGGCTGTTACCTCAGGAAGCTTAAGTTAAAACCCTGAACTAGGTCAGAAATGAAAATGAGATTTATAGTGATGTACAGTGAAAAATTGGCACAGTGCATTACCTTTTTGCCAAGTACCTCAGTCTGCTTCACGTATCTGCTTTGTGCCCCACATTTTAACATACTGTAGCACGTTTGATTAATTATTTTCTTATTCAATACATCTATATGGCTTTGTGTATAAATATATACATACATGTGTTTAAAGTATATATAAAGGCATAAAACTTCATAAGTTGCTTTATCCTGCACTCATGTTATTCTTGTGATTAAATAAACTGTAGACAATTTTACTTTAATGTAGAACTTGGGTGGATTGATATCTATTGTAGACAGCAGAGATGAAGTGAAAGACATTAACACAATGTGTTAGAAAATACACTTAACCATGTTAATTTTGGAAATAGATGGATGCCTTTTTCTTTTTTTTAAACACCAGGCTAACCTAAGGACAATATGATACTTCTGGGTAAACTTAAAGTAACAATCTCTGGGTTTAAAACCTTTCTAAATGAAATAATAACAATATTACTGTGTTAGGAGAAAAAAAAGTCTGGTGAAATGTGTGTGGGGTGTTTCTTTTTTCCCATGTTGTTTCTTCATTATCTTGGCAACATTTGGCCATAAAAATAATGGCCAAATGATACAAGCATTGTAAAATACTAGAGCAATGAGATGTCTCCTTGCTTCCTGGCAGTTTTTTTCTAATCCCCATGCTTCTAATAGCAACTGTCTGGGTGGATAGAGAAGAAAACTTTGGGACTGCTGCTAATACTCTACGGAATAGAGACTGAGTAGTCAGAATTTTGAGTATTTCACACCTTACCCTTTTTCTGAGAAGACAGGTAACCATGGAGTGAAACTGTGAGTGCAAGGAGTTCAGTCTGTGAATCGGATAGATGGTTGGTTGGCTTCTTGTTCCAATCAGGAATTATTTTTACACAGCTTTTGAAATGTTTGGATTTTATATTTAAAGTAGCATTTCCAGACATAATTAAAGGAGATAATGATACAGTGAAATATATGATGTCTTCTGTTTGTATCAAATGCCAACTTGATCCTCTGTCAATTCTTAATTCTAATCATAGTGGCAGTTCTATTTATAGACAGAAGTTTGGATGACATCTGTGAAATAGTGTGAGCACTTCTAATAGGGTAGATGTCTGTCTCATGTGATTTTTTGCCTTCCTATGACATTAAAATAGGAAATACCAAATGTGCATATTATTCCAGATAAGAGAGATGAAGCTACATTTCTGGAAGTTTTTTCCAGGTCAGTGGAAGATAGTGTGCCATTTACAGTATCTTTTGAAAGGCACTGATTTCTGAGTTGAGACAAAGAGGACCACTTCCACCTGAAAAACACTGGGAAGATTTCAACTGTTAATTGTTACAGCAGTTCTGTAAAAAGCTCTCAGTTCACTGTAGATTGACTCAACTCCACTCAATTCCATAGAAACTGTGTAAACATTAGATGTAAATTCATCTGTGTAAAACCAGAGAGCATAATAAAACTTTTGAGTTGTTGGTAATTTCTGAGTATTTGGGGATGCTACAGTATCTAGTAGCTTGGGTTCTCTGAAATATCATGTAGCCCTCTTCCCTGTTCTCCCAATGGGAAGATCTGCATTTGGAAAGCATTTTCTGACTTCAGGTTATGCTTTGGCAAAGCAGGTCTACCATTTTTCAGTAAAATATGTGTACCTTGGTTTCTGTGTTGAACAAATAGGCTGTAATCTTTAAGAATATGGTTTTGTTCATCCCACAGCTACAGAATTCAGGGGCTTTTGAAGTCATATTAACAACAACAAGAACAAGCTTTAATGGCTATCTGCTATATTTGTTATAGGAGGAATAGCAGCTCAATGAGAGCTATACATAGGGAGAAGATTAGCTGGGAAATTTGTTAAAAAACTTTGTTTAGTGTTTGGTTTTCATTACGATATGTGAATATCTCTATCCAAAAAGGCTAAGGGTCCACTGAAGGGCAATTACATATTTAATGAGAGATTTCTGAGTGCTGATTTAAAAATTTGTTTAAATTTTTTTTTCCCCCCTTGCTGTCTCTCTCTTCAGATAGCTTCCCAAAGTGTTTATCATACTGGCTGTGTGCTGCTGTTCTCCTTCCTGCTGTATTAGTGTTTGGCAGACCAGATTTTGTTAGGTTTTGTTAGGGTTATTTAATTTTAAAATTTTTTTTTAAGATTTAAAACCTCTCAAACTTTCTTCTCTTTTCACAGAAATCCTGTTATTTTAAAACCCAGTTTCATTTATGTAGTTATAAAAATAAGCAAACATTTGATACCAGTAGAGAGAATAGTGTTGCTTTGCTTAGATTCAAGTCAGTCAACTTTTGGATTGATTTGTTTAGATGGCTATGGCTTATGCTCACATATTTTAAAGAATACATGTACTCTGAAGAACAATCTGGGGGTAGAAGCCACCCTGTGTTTTTCAAGACCTGTTCTGTGAAGCTATGCTTTCAGTGCTGTTATTTTCTCCATTTTTGTGTCAAGCTGTTGAATGAAAATAATCATTTGTGCAGTGAGACTACTGTGCCTGTTCTTGTCTTGGCCTCCGTTCATCCAAAATTCTGTTAGTTTGTCAAAGAAACGTAGAAAAGAGCATGTTGACATTTGCTGTTGGAGGAAACTAACAGGAAAATTTCTCTGCATATAGTAAAAATATAGAAAGCTCATTTCTATATGCATGTCAATATTTTTCCTTGGACTTAACATTGGAGCTGCGAGGAAGAGGAAAGCTTTGTGTGTTTGTGCCTCTGATTGGCAAAGCTAATGTCAGGCAACAGCCTAGTTTGAAGCAACACAACAAATGGCACCCTGTTGTAATTGGGTGAATGAGTTTCACTAGAGTGTATGAAATTAATGCAGCTGTCATGATGGGGACCTTCTACATATGTACACTTGATTTTCGCTTTATGTTAGCGCTTCGTAAGGTGAATGAATAATGCATATAAATAATAATTCAAAAAAATGTTGACATAGTTGACTAGTAGAGAAATAGCTGTTATGGAAAATGCAGAAGTTATTTTAAAAGAAGACTTTTATCATAATTATACCCAAGTGGAATTTCATCTTTTCTTGCGGAGACCATTGATTTTTAAGTAGGATTTCTCACTATGCAGTGTGGCCAGGAGTTACCATCTCATCTTTTAAGTGAATGCTTGTATCACAGAAAAAAAGTAGATTTTCTTACTGAGAAAGTGATTATAAATGAAACTTTCCTTGCAGCGAGTTCCAGATCACGCAAACCACATTGATTCCAAATAATACTGCCTGAGAGAGGTTGTACTGCTGGAATTGGATTCAAATTTCTACAGCTCAGTAAGCATAATTAACCCCAGTAAGATGAACTGAAGTAATATCATTTAGTTTCTCCTCTGAAGGAAGCTACCAATCACAGGGAATTCTAGGCTGTATACAAATCCAGATGCATTCAAGAAAACTGGTTACATCGCATACATTAAATAATTCTTCTCTGGTAGCTGTGATGGTCAGACTACAGCTGAAGAATAGGTGCTACTTGAGATGTAGATGCGTGGATGTGTTCTGGTGAAGGGAAGTCTAGAAAATGATGCATGCAGAATGCTACGTTAAATTGCTTAATTCAGCAAAGAAAAGCCTGAAAGTAGATATTTTTAAAAGGTAAGCAGAAAAAGGAAGGGAATTACCTGTTTTCCAGGTCCGCTCTGAGTAGAAAATAATATGTTTAAGTTGAAAAAAATAGTTATTTAGAAAAACTTTCTAACAATAAGGATGTCAGTACTGCAATAGTTGGCATAAGAAGATTGTAGACTTCTGTCATTGGAATTGTTAAGGACAGATTAGACAACTGTGGAGAAAGATTTTGGTATGGTTGATCCTGCCTTGGGGTAGGTATTGGAGCTGTTGGGGTGTTTGTTGCAACTCAATGGCAGTGTTCCTTGGTGGTGGGGATTTTGTTTGGCACAAGAAAATCCTTAGGTAGTCTGATAAAGTATTTCTACAGTAATTTTAATTTACAATAGAATAAACATTGGGATTACCTTTAACGTTAGCATATTACTTGTTTTTTCCCTGCAATCTGGTTTGTTTACCACCTTTTCATAAGTCTGCAACCATATTTCTTTGATTTTAGTCACTTTATGGATTCCTTTTAATGTCTTACAGTCACATGTTGAGATATCCTGTTCCAAATGAACTGCTTGTGGTTTGTGGCTTTATATAATATTAGGCAGCCTAAGGGACAGAACAGACATGAAACTTCCATGTAACTGAAAATGCATTGCTTAAGGACGATGCCATCTAAGTTTGTACTTTAAGAGGAACTTCTGCTTTTATGCAGTATTCTTTCAGCAGTTTCAGGGACTATTACAAAAATGTATTATAGAATGACAGCCTTTTTCCAAAACAGGAAAGGGGGAGACAAAATGCCTGTTAAAGTTAAATCTTAAGTTAATATTTTGTACTGATCAAAAATTATATCCCTGCTAAATTTATTAGGAAAAAAAAATTTCCCCAAAACCTAAGCACTCAAGGAAAAAAAAAATTACGCCACATGTAAGTGCTAAGTTTTCTGAAATACAGAATATATTCTTATAGGGAATAATGTTGTTGTCTTCATTTTACTTCTCTGGGATTTTTCTCCTTTTTGGAGACTGGTTTTATTTAAGTTAGAGGGAGGAACTGAATACTTGAATCAAGCAGTAGGGACACTCTACAAAAGAAACTTGTTACTTTGTCAGTGGATAAAGTAGAGCCTATTTAAGAACCTGCCTTTGATTAGCTGGCATGTGGAAGTTGTGAATACCATTACTCTTTCTAAATACACATTTTTCTATTAATGTGAAGTAGTATGTAACAAGTATAGGAGTGTGATTGGCATATGAAAACATTTTCTTAATTCATTAAATATTTATTCCTCCTGATTAATCATTGAAATAAAAGTACAATACTGTATGGTCAGTATAATCTGTTTTAGTAGTCATTGTGAGGAAGAAAGTAATCAGCAGCAAGGCTCGACAATGAATGTAAAAATACAGGACAGTTAAATGCAAATTCTTTCAATGAAAGATGTATGCCTGGAAAATAGGAGTCTGGTGTTTTGGTTTTTTTTTTTGGAACATGTTGTTTTTCAGATCTTCCTCTGAAAAAATATTTAAAAAACATTCCTAGTCAATATAATTTAAAATAAATTACTTAATGGGAGTGGCTGCTGCAGGGAATGGGCCATCTTCTCTGCACAACAGTGGTCTGTATGTCTTAGCTTCTACTTGAAACCTGAAAGGGTTCAGTGTGGACCTTTAAAAGTTTCATCTGTATTCCTTGTGGCATATCCCTTGATATCACTGGAAAGGAGTTGTTGATTCCTATAAAGAGTGAGTAATGGCCTCTTGATCTCTTCTATCTTTCTTTCTTTCACTGATTCTGGTTTGTCCTGTAAGGTGGTCCAGAAGTTGTTCCCTCATTATTGTGTTCAGCTGTTCTCCTCTGGGATATGTGAAGAGCCCCTTTCCCTGCTCTAAAGGTTGTGCACGAGGTCTCAAGCCAGAAAGACTGCCCTTACTTGTATTTTGAAGGATTTGATCTTGCAACATTGAAGCACAGTTCCTGTCTCTTTTTAAATAAAATAAATTTTCATAAAAGGAGATGGAGGAATATTTTGCAACAATGGAGAGAATAGTCCTTGACTGACACAGAAATACTGATACTGAGATGAATCCGTATAGCAAAATATCCTCTGCATTTTATATTCAGATATATCTGAAGTAGGAATTGCAAAGTAATCCAGCTTTTCATGAAATTCTGAATAGAAATATGACACTAAGTAATGGAGAGATAAATGAGCCTCTGCATAACTCCTTCTTTTATTTAACAGTGAATATTTTTAATATTATGAATGTACATTATGCTTTGTTTCTCTTAATATACCTGTATTATAAAGCAGACCTCTGCCTGTCCATCTACCAGCTGTTTTGTGGATCTTCTGGTTCTGCTGATGACAGGAAATACCCAGTGACTTCTCTCATTTAAATTAGGGCCCCTTTGACAAAGATTTGACGATACTGTTGTTTTACAGGAAGATACAGGAGGTGACATGGTTGCGTTTTCCACAGATCTATAAATATTACAGCCAGGAAGGGCCACTTTAATAACCTGCTCTGACGTCTTATGCCTTGCAGGCCAATGAGTTCATCTGAGTACTCCTTCATTTCAGACCAATAATTCCTGAGTGAACTAGAACATAATTTTCTCTTTTGTTGAAATGTGTCATCCTTAGTTTAAAGTCTCTGCAGTGGTAAATATGTTACCACTGTGAATTCTAACTCAATTGTATTTGCCATTTCCAGGGGATTATAGATTTCCCTTTATTTCACATTTTGGTTGCCTTGTGTTGACGTCAGCATTTTAGCCCATGTGTTTCTGGTATACGTCTGCTAGATGAAACAACCTGTAATGCAACGTATCTTTCACGTAAGCTACTATTGCCTGTTAAGCTTGGTGAGTGACTGGCACTCACTGATGCTTCTGGATGTCTTTTAACTGCTGTGCAGCATCCTGACTTCTTTTTATAGTTTTGTAGATCTGTTTTACAGTGTATAGAGAAAAGGAATGTTCTGTTGGCATGCACCTCTAATTCTTTCTATGTTTTGATTATAACCCTGCCAACTAAAAAAAAAATAAATTAAAAAAAAAACCCCTGTGTTGCTATAAAAGCTGATGTGCAATTTAAAATGGTGATATAGAACATTGGCTGCTCCCCTGTGCATTCTGTTTCAAAAGCTGGAGTATAGGTGTGATAAACCTGTGGTGCTTAAGCAGTCCACACAATTGGTCTGGCTGTCACCTCATCGCTCAAGTTATCTCAGTGATAGAGAGGGACTGGGGTGCAGCATGTAGGCATCGTTCTTGGTATTCCACTCCTGTAACTAAAGGGCATGTAGTCATGTTGTGTCATCTGGATTTTGATTATTTGACAGGATTGCTGTTGGTCACGGAGCAAAACTGTATCCATGAATACCTGGTGTTATGTGATAGAGAATATTGCCCTTGCTTTGGTAAGAGGTTATGTGAAAGTAGCACTGCTTATCTGTGTGTTATTTATGGGATTTGAGGTTTGATAATGTATGGAGAGAAAAATTATACTGAAAAGTTCTTGGTATGACTCAAGAAACTTCCAGTAATACCCCTTTGTCTTGCTTTGTGTTTATTTTAAATAAAACAGCTGCTTTATCTTACCATTTCCCACAACCATTATTGCAAAGCAATGTCATGCTCTTATTTATTCTTTACTTTTTCCAGCAAAATGCAATAGCTGTTTCAAAGGCTATCTACTCTTCCAAAAGAAACTATTTATCAAAAAATTATCAGCCTAGGTGAGAAGGGAAATTGTTTGCACTTTACTAGTGCCAAAGGGCTGATCTAATAAAAACAACTCTTGTAAGTCACCTCCATTGCATTATGCAGCTACTAAGGCAGCAGTGGTCGTGACTGCAAATGAATGCTTGTGGGATTTCACACTTCTTGCAGCAAAATAATTGTCCTGTGGCCTGCTGTGTAAGGCATCTCTATATAAACCATATGACAGCACTAAAATTATTTAGGTTGGAATTTTATGCATCACTACCTTTTTTTTCTTAAAAAAAAAAAAAAAAAAGGATTGACGGATTGACTTCAGTCTAGCACCCAGTTAAACTTGGGATCTGCTCCTGTAATCTACTAAGTAAGGTTCTGCTAGGGGTCAAGCATCAGTATCAGCTTGACCTCAAAATTAGCTATGTGCAAGTTAGACTGCTAAGTTCAAGATAGATACTATGTTCAGCGTTATCCAAACAGTGCAATAAATGTGCAAAGAAGTCAGAAATCACCCTGAGAAATGTGTTTCTCGTGTATACAAACATGAAAGTACACTTTTAGGTTGATATTTCTCAACAAAAATAAATACCATAAACTTCATTTGTCCCTTGCTTTCTTCAAGCAGAAGTATTCTGTGGCCAGATGCTGATTCTCACTAGAGCACCTGGCAGGAGCATGGTTAGCCTTTCCCCGTGGTCATCGCTGCGGCTTCTCCGCTGCGCGGCAGAAGAGGAGCAGGAGTTACCAGCCAGGCCTCATCCTTCATTGCTTTGTTTAGGAGCTACACAGTTGAGTAGCGCTCACCGGGAGGGCTCTACTGTGGCATCCAGCCCAGCTCAATGTATTGGGTCTTAGTAAGGAAATGTTCTCTTAGCTAAAATATATGGTGGTTGGTTGTTTTTATTTTTTTGAATACAATTATTCGGACAACTCCCCACATTAGAGAGCTTTGTCACAGCTTATCAAAAGGAAAGTGTGGGTAGAGATCTTCATTCCAACAGCACTGATTGGAGGAGCGTCTTAACAGTGTGCCTAATAAACAGGACAGTTGAAGGAACTCATTTAAAAACCTGAGTTTGCATAGACCTTATCTCATAAATTCTTCCTTGTTCCCTTGTTTTTATTTCCCTTCTATATGTTTACAGTTTCATGTTTGGAATAACAGACCCTCTGTTAATAAGTATGCAATTAGTGTTTGATGAGTTCAAATGTAAGTAATTTGCAGAAGATGTGGTAAGGAATATTTTTAAAATTGGTCTATCAGCTTCAGAGAGAGTAGGATAGCAGAGACTGAATTCCAGCTAGACTCCTGGTGACTTGGTTAGCTTGACTCGGGATTTCTATCTAGTCTATTGATTTATTAAAAAATATCCAAGCAGAAAAACGGCTTCTTTTTTCCTATTCAATGATATTTATTCTTAGCTATTAAATTTCCACATGCATTTCTGAGTATGTATTTATATTTGATTTATCACTGATGTAGCATTTTAAAGAACAGAATGGTTAGCTTTCCCAGTGGAGTAGGGCCACTAGCCATGTGTTTTAAGGCCTGAATTATAGAATATAATCATAAAGGACGTAAAAAATGAGGTAAATAGTGAAGTTGCAGTGTACTGAATATACTAAGCTCTTTCAGAAAGCTTTTCTGGTAATAGATTATTGAATTTCATCTGCTGTTTTATCACTCTGTATAGATTAATGTCAAGTAATTTATATGAACGAAGGAAAAAGATTCTATTTCTACATTAAATGAATTTCTATATGTAATGAATCTTGAACTATCTATTATCACTCAGGAAAAAAAGTTATAGCACCTAGTTGTGTTTAAAATGTCAGCACAGTAGTCATTGAAAGCGGAAATAAAATGTTAGGTTGAGAATAGAGAACAAAGTGGAAATCATTATTTTGCTACTGTACTGATTCATGGGTCACTTGAATACAGTATGCCGATCTGTGTGTTGCATCTCAGGAAGGGAATTAGGAGAATAGGAAAGATATATGAAATGCCAGCTCTGGGGATGGTCAAATGTAGTTATTCCACGTGAGAAACCACTAAATAAGCAAGGATTTCTCAGGTTGGAATGGGGATGGTGAAGAGAAGGGAGGGGAACAGCACCGATAGTTACTTACATTTTGAGTGGGATAAAGCACATGTAGTTCAGTGTTGGTCTATTTCCCATGTCTCATCACTGACCAGCAGTGAGAGGGTCAGGCTGGCAGATATGCTTATTTAAATTTCTAATTTATCCCTTAATTCTTCTTGATCTAGAACAGTTCTCTCAGTGCTGCTGTGGTTAATCTCACAAGTAAGATGATGTAAGGCAATGGCAAAAGAAATAAACAAAGTAAAACAAAATACTCTTAAACAAACTCCCCTTTACATTGGCTTGAATCCATTTCGTGTGAAGGATAATTGAAATTACATGTAATATTTGCTTGCTACTGAACTAGAAAAATTAAAAATCTCGTGGTTGCCTCGGGGGAGAAAGCAAATCAATGCTATAGAATAATCAGAATTCTATTGTTTTATGAGCAGAAATATGAAGAGGCACTTAACTCTTTCCACCCACCCCCAATTTTCTTTCTGTTCAAAAAGTATCCGTTGCCACGTTGATGATGTGTGTTCTCTTGTGTTGTGTCTGGTTTATTACAACACTGTTTTTTTTTTCTCTTGTAGGTTAACAGAACCTTCTGGATATTTAACAGATGGACCAATAAATTATAAATATAAAACTAAATGTACATGGTTAATTGAAGGATAGTAAGTATTTATTTTCTTAGCTTAATTTTCTGACAGTTTAGTACGGTGTATTCCAGAGATCTGAAGAACTGCTCAAGTAGAAACTGGATCTGGTTTTAGTTTTGTTTTGGTTTTGTTTAAATGTTGTAAAGATTAAAAAAAAAAAAGTTGAAGCAGGATTTTCAGGATTGCTCAGAGTTGGCCAAATTCCATTCCTATTCAAATTGCTGGCAAAAGTTAGGCTGACATTGGAATTTGGCCAGTGCTGCAAGCTCTCAAAAGCCTATGATAAATTTGTTGACTGTTTGAGTACCTTTAGATAAATTCCAAATGTGATAGCAGAACTCTATTATTTAACTCATTATCTTACTCTGCAGTGGGGAATGGCTTCAACTGCACAGTGCTGCCAGCCTAATCATAATTACTCAGTTACAGGTTGCTCAAAAGTTTGTGCTTCCCTAAAGTATTTTGTTTTTCATTCTGGATTTCCTCATGTACTTAATTTCAAAATCATTTTGTCCCCAGAGTTTATAGGGTTTAGATGTCTCATGTCTGTTGTTAATTTTTCAGTTAATGCACCACAGAAACACGGAGACACGCACAAAGAAATAATGAGACATAAACACTCATGTGGCTAATTGTTAAAGGCACAGATTTGTTAAATTTCAGTGGGATGTTTTCCCTCCAGGCTCTGGGTCAGGATTTTGCTGAAGAATTTAGCTAGGGTCTAGCTCTGCTGCTGTACTAGAAGAAAATGACACCCTTCTGAATTTGCATATTGTCATAATCGCAGCTACTTTAGATGTCTGCTCTCTCGCTGCGGTTCAGTAATGATCTATCTGATTTTAATTTTGGTTTGCTTATATGCAGACAGCAATATAAACACACCAGCAGTGAAGCTACAGGTAGTTTGGAAAACCATCTAAGTAGAAGCTTCAATGTTTAGGTGACTAGGCTATAGTTGAATATCTTTCTGACATAGCCTGGCTTTGCTTTTACCCAAGCTAGCTCAGGAATATTGCAATGCAGTATGCTGAAGTGGAAACATGCCTCAGGTCTGTATACAAACTCTCCTTTAAAGCTGGTCTACAGTCTGTTCCTCCTCTTTGCAGGAGGTTGCAGAGTGGATAGCTGGAGGAAACAATATGCTGCACAGTATGTGGAAAAGTAATGCAACCCAGTGACGTGGTGCAAAATGTCAACACAAAAGGAAGTCACATATGTGTACAATACTCTGTTTTAAAAAACGAACAGAGAGAACTCATCATCTCCAAATGATCTCTCACAGAAAAAGAAGCATGTTTTCCAAACTGAGAAACTCCACTCCAGCCTATCAGTAGGGGGAAAATAAATCATCAGTATATTTCATGGAATGTATTTAGTAGTCTGCTAATTTTCTCATATGAGAAACCCTCCCTTCAGAAATCACCAGTCCCTATCTGGATCTCTACTGAAAACTAGTCAATCTGACTACCAGGGTTCAGATGTGGGGAATGGGAATGGAGAAAAAAAATCTTGCACTGATATTTCTTGCTGTTTTAAACTTGTGTTCTAAGATTTTTATTTTTATTTTTAAAATAACTAGTATAATAATAGTATGAGGATTTGTAAGTGGTTTTTTTTCTTGAAAGACTCTTTAACCCTCATAGTTCTGACATTGGAAAGTAAAGATAGTATGCTAAACCAGGATTTTCTAGTGGCTCTAAATGTGTTCTGAGTTCTGATAAAATGTAGTAAATTTAAGTCTCTTGTTAGATTTAGGGATTACTAGACTTGGACTGAAGATGGTGTTTTTTAATTTTTTCTAAGAGGGAAATATTTGCTTGTCTTGAGTTTACTTATTTAACTGAAATGTTTAGTTAGTACTCAATGTTTTAATAGTTATGTTGGCATGATCAATTTTTTTCAAGTTCTTTATTTTATGAGTTCAATACTTCAGTAAATAATATTTTACATAAATCTTTTCTTTCCTCCCAGCCCAAATGCAATACTAAGATTAAGATTTAATCACTTTGCCACAGAATGTAGTTGGGACCACATGTATGTGTATGATGGAGATTCAATATATGCACCTTTAATAGCTGTGTTTAGGTGAGTATATTTATTAGCCTTTTAGACTAAGTAGGTCGTGCAGGAAAAAATAAGCTTTGATTTACTGAATGTCTTGCTTGCTTTTGTTAATGTCATGGGAGCATGTATGTAAAATTACATCAGAATATATTGCAAAACATTACTTTCTCTGGTTAGGTGATCACAGCATAAATCTATAATGTTGCTTGTACTTACTAGTGACATCAAACAGTGCTGATGGCCATAGGCAGTTACAAGTGGATTTTGCAGTAGGCTTTGAGTAGTGACTCCGGAGTTTTAATGTGCATTGAAACGTGGCACCGGCCAACAGTGTCAGTATCTGATCCTCCTTGAGAACTGCAGTCTGTGACTTGGGCAATGCTGCACTGTGTGTAAGTTACAAAGAATGGCTACTGAACCCCTTCTGCATTTCTGCATGAAGAGATTTGTTCAGAACATTTGATACAAAAGCTAATTTAAACACTAATTTTGTAACCCACTTCCCTACTTAGATTGCTAAACTGGACATCATTGTGTCTAATTATTAGTGGGTACAGTTTTCAAATTCGTTAAGGTTCTGGAGTGCTCAAATTTGCTACTGGTTGAAATTAATTCCACCCCCCCCCCACCCCCCCCTTTGCAGTATTATCATTAGCTTATTATTAAACATTCCAGAAAAAATGTTCCATGCAAGTGGGCTATAGTTTATTAGAGAGGAGCCACAGGATCCTAAGTCTTTGAAGTCAGTAAACGTTTTATCTTGGGATATCCACTGAGTGCAAAACTATATTAAAAAAACCCAACCAAACCAGAAAGTATTTCTGCATGAATATATATATAGAGAGACATGCACATCCTCTGTGGGGCAGAAATTGTACTTTACAAAATACTGATTATTGCTGAAGTTTAAGAAATGCTAATTGCATAAATGACAGTGCTTTTTCTCCTAAGGGAACAAAGCTCAGGTTATCCCTCTTTCCTGCCCAGCTATACCTGTCACACCACCTATTCTCCTGATTCCTCTGAATTGTTACATAATTGTTACAGAGTTCTATTAATTAAATGTGTCTAGCTATTATTCAGCCTGACTTGTAGCAGGAATGGAAGGAAAGAGGAAGTTCCTTTTCCCATGTTCTTTATTTCAAATGACTTTCAGTTTATTGTTTGTTAGTATCTTCCTTAGGATTCCTATAGCTTTGAATTTATATTTGTGATGTCACCCTGTTTTGTACAGGTGATCTTTTTTCTCAGTAATTTAGTATATTGCTTGTTTTTCCTACATCAGTCTTATACTGACAGTGCACATACCCTCAGAATAATCTGATGTGAAATTCTGCATTGCTGTGTGAGGGAGTTTTTTGTTTTATTTTCCCAGAAAAACTCCTTCCTTACCTTGCAGCGCTGTGGACAAGTTTTATCTGCATTTTATTATTTGTTTTTTAAAAATATGTTTCAAGATGAGAGTCATGAGTTATCTTGTCTATGTACATCACCATCAGAATAGCTAACTCCCTCTCTTGTGGTATTATTCTTTCTTTCTTTTCCAGTGGTCTAATAGTCCCTGAAGTGCGTGGAAATGAAACTGTTCCTGAAGTAGTTACTACATCTGGCTATGCATTGCTACACTTTTTTAGTGATGCTGCTTATAACCTAACTGGGTTTAACATTTTTTACTCGTAAGTATTTTTTAATAAGTAATTACTTTGTTAATTAGCCTATCACTTCTTTCAGGAGAATTACAAACCCGGGGAAAGTGTTTATCTATTGATTTTATTAATAGTGTAAGAGTTACACTTCCTGTTTCTAAGAGTAGGGAGCTGGGGTTGTAATGAGTATTCATTAAGGTACTAGTTTAAAACAAAAGTTAAGAAAGAAAATCAGAAAAAAGTACATTGTTCTGAGTAAAGCCACGTGGCCATTACAAGAGTATATTTTTCCTATGCCATATGGAACTAGAATGTATCCTTTCCAGTATTTATCCAACACGGGTAGTTGTCATATGGAATAGAAGAGAACGTCTATCTGCTGTCATGTCAGTTCCCTTCTCGTGAACTGGGATCATCTGTTGCTTGATTTTTCTTGTTGAATGTGCTTTTATGGCTTTTGTCACCTTCACTAACGTCCTGCGTTTATTTTTGTGCCAGCTGAAATGTTTTTATTCCATTTCTTCTCTACTTTTCAGGTACATTCCCCTCCTGTTGTCCATCTGTGTACATGCAGCTTTCATAGCTCTTATCTGATGTCAATGTCTAGTCTGTTACAGCTATGCTTACTTTCCTCCAGACTGCTCTTCTGTGTCGGCAGCTTTAGAGATACAGCCTTGTCTTTCTTACATGCACCAGCTGCTGATTGCAGCTTCTGTCTCATTTGGGACATGCTTGTGACACATAATATGGTGTGTCTTTATACTGGATGATTAAGTTCTAGAGAATTGCTTCGTCCTGTTGGACCTGTTTGTTCATGTGATGCTTTTCCCAGGGTTGAAGATATTCTTGTTCCTTTCTTTCAATTCCTTCACATTCAGAAATACCAATTTTTGGGATGTGGTGGCCAGCATCACACTTCAAATGTGGAAGTACATGTAATATTTTTTTCCTCATATTCTTTATTAAATTGAAATTCCTATTTGTGCTTCTGACTGTAGCTTTACTCTAGGCAGAGGTCTTTATTAAATTGTCTGTGGAAATACTGTTTCTGTAATTTGCAGCAGTTTGCCTACCTTTTTCCAAGCAATAAATAGCTACTCACAGTTTGGGAAACATCACCAGATATGTTGTATTGGAAACAGCAGTCTAGAAGAAAGAATATTTTTCATTTCTGTCTGTTGAATCAGTAAAATGCAATCACCTGGCAAGCTCTTCTACTGTAATTAGATACATTTTTTCAATTATCCCTGAAGCTTTTATTGCACTTTTTTTGTTTGTCTTGGGATCAAATAGCAATATGACATGGAATTCTTAAGAAATGAGTACTCTGCATTCCTTTATGGCTTGGTAATGTGGTGCATGCTACATATCATTACCTAACTTTTTGGAAGATTTAAAATAAATGAAAGAAAGTGCCAGTTTTTAATTCCATTTTATGTATAACAACATTTTTATGTACTCTGTTCTTTTTCTTCTATTGCAATAGATACTTTATTTTTTAAAATGAGCCAACAGTAACTCTTTTTGTGCTAAAGAAGTACCTATAGCTTCTTTTTATGGCAACATTAATTCTTTTTCTGTCACTGATCTGTTCCACTTCACATCAGTTACCTTCTTTCTTCCCTGGCTTAATAACCCTAAGCAGTTTTTGACTTTGACTTCATCTTGTTGGACCTCTCCTTGTCTGTTGTTTTGCAGAACACACAGCACAGCATCTGTGGTTAAATGCCACACCGGTGCCAAAACCAATTTGTATTCTTTGGAGTCAAGCAACCTGCATCCAACTCTTCCAGTCCAATATTTCTCATCGTATTTGAATCCCTAATGAATCTATTGGAATGGGATTATGTCTACTTTTGAACTTGCATCTCTGTTGCTGGAAAGACTTAACTGTTCACCTTTGTGCAGAACACCTTCCCTATGAAGTCGGGAGGGGAGAGGTTCCTCACAACTGTGTTATACAGCACTTAATGGCTTCAGTGGTTTTAATGCTGTGTGTGTTACTAGACAGAACCTGCAGGACACTTGCAGTTCAGACATGGAATTTTCTTTTTTGGTATCATCACAGAATCAGTACTCTGAGGTGTGAGTCTTTAGAAAATGAAAAGGTGTCTCCTGACTGCCCTGCCACAGCTCCATTTGGCCAAAGGCCAGCCTTAATTCCTCACTTCTTTCTTCCTTCTATAAGAGTAAGGAAGGCTATGAACTGTATCCAGCTCACATCTACAGGGAGCCGTCTGCATTACCATCAGGGGTTTGTAGTAATAGTTTACTCTGAGTTTCAATCCAGCACTTTGGTTTGAGTCATCAAAATGTTTTCAAATCCTTTTTGGACTTCCATCAGGCACGTACTTCCTGAGATCCGTATTATGTTCATGGAATCTCTTAGATCCTTATACTTCAATGTCCTCCATCCCTCCTCATCTCCAAGGAATTGCCTGCAATTCTAGAACCAGCTCACATAATTTTATGGACTCCAGTTGCCTGTGATGTCAGTGTTTAGCGGGGTGTATCCCAGAAATGCTAAATCCCATAGCAATCACAGAGTTTTTTTCCAGGCTAATCTTTCCTCTTTTTGCATCTCTTGCTGCAGAGTTAAGGAGGCCAGGTTAAGGTGGCTGTATTGTTAAGGATTCAAAAGCAAAGTGCTGCTTTTTGGCAGTTTCAGTGTTTCCTTGCTCAATTTTTCCGACTTTTATTTTCCTTGGATGTTAAACATTGTTTTATAGTACAGACCAAGGCCACTCAGGAAAACCCTTTAACTGTGTGCCTGTGGTGGAGAATTAAAGGGTTACTGCTCACAGACACTTCCAGTGTGGATGATCCTAGAGATAAGAAGCATTTGAAGGGACTGACTAAAGAGTCCTTATACTGGAACTTAAGTAGTGGAAATTAAGTAGTGGTGTTTCCATGCAGGGGCTGCCCTGCTTAATGTCAATACATCTTTAATACAAGACCTTTATGATCCAGACTGCATCAGACTTTTTCACCCTGGATGGACACTTCTTCAGCTCACTTGCCTGTAAAATTTTAATTAAAATTATGTTTTGTTGCTAAGTAGAATGGCTTTTTTTAGGAAAAAAACCCCAAACTTGATCTAACAAATCCTCTTGGCATACTTGCAGATAAAACCACTGTCATCAACTCTTGGCTTGTCATTTCCCTTACTTTAATTTCTTCTTTTTTCCAGAATTAATTCTTGTCCCAATAACTGCTCAGAACATGGAAAGTGTACAACCAGTGTGTCTGTACCAAGCCGGGTATACTGTGAGTGTGACAAGTACTGGAAAGGAGAAGCCTGTGATATTCCATACTGCAAAGCCAACTGTGGCAGTCCAGATCATGGGTACTGTGATCTGACAGGAGAGAAGCTGTGTGTTTGCAATGATAGCTGGCAAGGTAAGGCTTTGTTATTTGGAATCAAATTAACTTTTTTTAAAAAGAGCTGCTTTTAATGCATACTATTTAGTAAACATATTAGCATCTTTAAAGGATAAACATAAATGAAATGAGGAACTTTTCATGTGGACCTAGATGTGTGTACTTCAATGCCATAAAAGGCTTGCAGCATTTTCATTTAATGTCTGAAGATATTGTGGAAATATCTGACCTAAACTTTCTTGTGGTGGGACAAGAAATTACTCAAGAAGAGTGAGAACTTCTGAAAGCTTAAGTTCCTCCATAGCCTAATTTCCTATTCTAATTTCTTTAACATCGAGATACTCTACTAATTTCTTTACTGTCTAGATAGATTCGATTTTCTTCTCTCCTTTCTCAATGTTGCAACATCACATCATAGTTCTAGTGCTTCCTGAAGTAAGTGTTCATTGTCTGGGTGTTTGTTGTGTATTACTTGTATAGCTTCTCAATGAAAAAGGAAGGTAATCTCTTGTTACAATGGTATGAGAATGTCTGTGTGGAGTAATGGTTCTACTGCAAGCATGTGCTGTAGTTTTACTCCCAGTACCATAAATGTTTCTTATTAAAGATCAATTATTTAAGATCCTAAATGCTTAATTGATTTACTCTAACTGTGCTAGATGTTTGTAATTTTTTTCTTTTTATCCTTTCACACTCCTATTAGAAGTCTTAATTGGATTAGCTTGCTATGCACTGAAATTGCCATCCTGCTCTTAAGTATTAAAATGCCTCCGGATTACTTAGCTGATATGCTCTCTTATCATTACTTTCTGCCTCTACTTCTGTTTTATTGCTGTTTCTTTTTGCATGTCAAAGGAAATGACTTTTTTACTCTTATGAGCCGTCACACCTATTAGACCAAAGACACCATGAGATTTAATACATTTCTTAATAATTAATGAAGTTGATCATTAAAAGGCAGTCAGTGCACCCACAGGAAGGAAGCAGTATGGTTCTTGACTGGAAACAGTGCAGACTTGTTACTGAGTCCTGTAGAGCCTTCCAGGATTGTAGTGACCAAAAAAGATATATAAATTGTGAATAAAACTTCCAGGAAGAAGAGAATAGAACTTGCATCAAGAGTATGGTGCTTTTGTTTGTGCATTGATTCCTTGTGATTTCAGATCATTCTGTATAAAATGGGGAAAAGTCACAAATCTTGGGAAGCACTTTCTGGGCTGTACCTTCATGTACGCTGCTATAATCTCCATGAGAAGCTTTGAGCACAAAATAAAATGGAAATGCTGGCTTACACTGTTAGTACCTTCTCATCTAGCATTTCTGTGCATGTTAGTTTCCTATTCTTTCCTCCAGTGAGTAGGGTTATATAGAGATAATTTGCTTTGCTGTTCCTTGGGGTTTTACTAAACTAGCATAGATTTCAGTTAATTGTTTTAATTGTGACAAATGTGCTGGCTTGGGTACATAATTATTTTTTCCTTATTAAATACAAGACAATACAACACTTCAGTCATGTGGAAAACTACTTGCTTCTCTTTTCTAGTTAGCTATTTGCATCTCTAAACTGACAGTTAACTTCTATGTAAGCTATCTGCAAAGTTGGAATCATAAATGTTTCTGCTTACCTCTTGCTACTCTTGCTGTCTGCCAAGTTTTTCTTGGGTTTGGTAATTCAAACCAAGTGGCTACAGCAGGGGCTTGATTTCTGGTTTTGAAGTTTTTTTTCTCACTTTGGTTTTCTTTTACAATGGTGACATCTTGTGGATGCTTTGGAAGGAGCATCTCCAGATAATTTCACATTTAAAACAAGTATTCTGAGGAAAGAACACAGTATTCCTTGGGCTAGAATAACTGTTTTGAGTAAAAAATAGGGTCCTCTCATTAGATACATTTTGTTGGACACAGGATCTTGTAGTTATTTGCAGTTATCTGCTAGCCATACAGAAACAGAATAATGCCATGACAATAAAAGCTATTAGACATGAAAGGCAAACAATGTAATAATTTAATTTTTAATAAAAAGTACATTTTATAAAAACATCCTTCTGAGATGTAACTTTTTAAAAAAATAAAATTGCTATTTTTAATAATGTTAATATTTAATGATGTTGAATTCTTCTGAAATGCTTGGTCTAAGATGTACATACAGGAAGAAAATTTAGTATTTACTAGAAATCTGGCTAACGTAAAATATTCAGGCAAGATCAAGTTTTTCCTGATGAGGGATTCCTTCAATGAATACTACATCAACACCTGGAACAGGCTGCTCAGGGGTGGGGTTGAGTCACCATCCCTGGATGTGTTTAAATGATGGGTAGATGAGGTACTTAGGGATATGGTTCAGCATAGGACAGGTATGGTTGGACTCAATGATCTTAAAGATACTTTTCCAGCCTTGTGATTCTATGATCATATCATGCTGTTCCAGTATTGGCTAATCTGTCTTGATACCATGAAGCATAATGTGCTGATGCCTACTGATACACTTTGGATGTAACTCAGGGAGGAAAAATGATGCCTTAAAACTATTGACTTCCTCTCTTTTTTCTTTGCTAGGCACAGATAAAAAAGAAATGGTGATTTGGCTGAGACAGAAGTGGTGGCTCTTGTACTACTTGACCTGTTTAAAAAGTTGAAAAAGATTCTTTGTAGGAAGATGTTACCTTTTGTCAAGTAGGTGTTTGTAGCCAGTAAATTCTCTGATACCAGGAACATGAAGTCTTGGATTGTGTCAGGCTGTCACATGAACACAGGAGACTTCAAAACTTGATTTCTGTAACTGATTTAAAAATTCAGGATGACTGGAAGGTTTGCAAACAGTTCCACATTTTTTCAAAGGGTAAGGTGGGCTATCTTTGAACATGGTGAAAATACTGCTACTATGAATGTGTTGTATGCTTTTAAAAAGTAGTACTAGAGGTCTTGTTGATAGAAAGGTTCTTTGATTTCTTTGAGGAGCTGGATTTAATGCCATGTAAAGGCAATAACTAGCTTGCCACGTATTAAATGGGTCAAAAATGGTTTTATAGAAGGAATTCAAAATATAGCTACCTGTAAAATATGCAGTGGACAAGTGTTTAATTGGATAACTTTTTAGTGATCAGTTTTTGTCTGGTGTTGAGCAATAATTTTATGGAAGATCTCTGTTATTACATGTGATTTTTCCTGATAAAATTTTAGGCAAGATAATGAGATTCACTATGTGGTAAATAAAGGAAGGTAGTTTCCATTTAAAGAGCTATAAGTCATCTAGTTCAAAGTCTTAATTAAGAAAACTTTCTTAATGTAAAGTGCTCTGGGAACAAAGGCTGCAGGCTGTGTCAGCCAAAGAAAGGCTGTCTTAGAAAGCAGTGATTGTAAGAAGACTTGCAATTCACTGTCAGTAATAATTCTCACATGAGGAGTTTTGAGTGGAGAGGAAGTGATCCTTACTCTGGGGTAGGCATTTGAGAAATAACCTTGGATTGTAGTGCCCAGTTTTGGGCTCAGCATTTCAGGGAGGGATGTAAATACTGGCAAGAATACAGTCATGGCACAAAACTGATATGCTTACTAGGAAACAATCCTGTGATAGGGAGATTAAAAGAGTTAATGGTGACTAATGCTTAGTGGGAGTTGTTCCTGAGAGCTCCAGCACAGGCACAGTATGTCCTTTCCCTTGTCCAGTACTTTTTGTACTGGGTCCAGACAAGAAGAAGCCTTGAAGACTCTGTGGCATTTACAGAGAAACCTTATTGGTACTTTGATCCTTGCACATCAGTACTGCAAGCAAAAAGGGGATCTATGAAGGAGGAATTACAAGATGCATTTACATTAATCTTTAAGAGGGTCAGTAGGGTACCTTTGAAGCAAATCTGATTGACCACATGTCCTGTGTTTTGCTGAGGTGGTTTGAAAAAAACAGGAATTGCACTCCTTTTAGATAAAACTATACCCGGAGATGAACTCCAGGGCTCCACATGATGCACACCAGCCACAAACAGGCATTCAGCTGTAGGGATCAGAACTAGTCCAAAGGCAAAACACCAATAAAATCTGTATAGCTAATTGTTTCTTACTATAGATCTGTTCTTAGCAGTTAGAGATGTAGCAGAAGGCCAGTTTCTGAAATTACACCAATTAACTTTGAAATACATTTATTAGCAATTCAGGCAGCTTGAATTTTATAACATATCTCTAGGGGAAAATGAGCCTTTATGTCAAGAGAAAAGTAAACAGTGGAAGTATAAAAGGAGTACCATGACTGCTGATGAAGTATTTTCTTTGCTTGTTACTACGGTGTTTATTTATAGAATCATAGGCTGGTCTGGGTTGGAAGGGACCCCAAGGATCAGAGAGCTCCAACACCCCTGCCATAGGCAGGGCCACCAACCTCAGGCCTGGATCTTCACAAGGTTGTCCAGGGCCCCATCCAACCTGGCCTTGAACACCCCAGGGATGGGGCACCCACCCCCTCTCTGTGTAGCCTGTCCTGCACCTCACCACTCTCTCTGCAAAAAAGCTTCCCCCTAATATCTAATTTAAACCTTCCTTCCTTCAGCTTTAATCCATTCTCCCGTGTCCTGCCGTTGTCTAATCTTTAAAAAAGTTGATTCCCTTCCTGTTTCTCTGCTCCTTTCAGGTACTGTCAGGCTGCAATGAGGTCCCCCCGCAGCCTTCTCTTCTCCAGGCTGTTATTCTAACAATGTCTTGAGTATGTCTAGAACTACTATGTCAATGTGTGTCTATATTTGACATAGATATCCTGAAAGGACTAACTGGAGTTGAGTTAATTCTGATTGCCTCCAGTGGAAGGCTCTGAGATCATACTCTCTCCTTTGGCCTCTCTCATTTCTCAATGCTGGGATTTAGCAAAGCTGTTCTTGTGTGATGGTGGTTTATTGAAACCAACGGAGAAGGTTTGAGGTGTGAGCTCAGGTGATGGCAGTTGAAATGCAACAGTAGAAAGAGCTTGTGCCAAATGCTGAGAGGTCTGAAGTCTGAGAGTTGGGCCTGTTGTGTCTGGATGTTCCTGAACAGAAAGTATACAGGTATGTGTTTTCGGAGAAGGTAGCTATGATGATAAACCTATTTTTAGAACAAAAAAAAAAATTAGAAGCATGTTCCTTATACCTGTTCTGTGCTGTGGTAATGCTGTCTTTGTTTGATTTTACCTTTCAGGTTTTCTGCAGGGCAAATAAAAAATTCAGTTGAAGAAACTGCAGTTTTACAGTCTGGGAGATGTCCTGTTGAATATATGTGCATTTATATGCACATAAAAACACAAACCTAAGGAATCCTTTCCTCCTCCAATTTTAAGTTAAAATCCAATATCTGCTCTCTGTAGTTTTAAACTTCATTATGTATAACATGGAAATGAGAGTTGTCATCTAAGGAAACTCTGCATATGCAGAATTCATAGGAAGGAATTGGCTTAGCACAAATGGTTATTTCATATATACTGGAAACATGTTATTTGGTTTTGTGTTCATACTAAATTTAAGACTTTGTCAAGCATCCTTGAAGGACTTTGTGCAGTTTGTAAACAAAATACAGCTGCCACAATTACAAATTAAGTGTCCAAAAATCCTGTGTGAGAGAAATCAAGTATCTTTATTGCAAAAGAAAGAACATCATAGTTAAATGAAGAGCCAACTTCAGTTTTAAATGTTTGTGGTGTTGTCCGATGATTAGTGGAAGTAAGTTTAGTAGAATTTATTGGATTCATTTCAATAAATGGTTGGCTGCATTAAAGTTGTTGCTAACACTCTGTATGTGCAATTAGCCTGTGATTTAGGAATTGACTCCCTTAATACTTGTGAGGTTTGATGAAAAATCTAATCTATTTATAATAAATCTGTGACCTTCTAAATTTTTCCTTAAAATGCATTCACTTAAATGTAGCAAGGTAGAACATGCAAACACTTGATTAAACTAATGAGCAAAGGCAATACTGCTTCTTGAACACAAAAAGGAGATAGATAGTGCTGAACTCCCTGATAAAGGAAGATATTAAATTTAGCCATTACCTTTGGTAGCTTTCTTTATACAAAGACGGTGATTCAGACAGCTCAAAACTTTCCCCTTGCTTTCCACAGTGTGAAAAGTTCTAACCCATACCTTGAGGAAGAAAGTAATTAAATGTGGTGTGATTCAACAGTGAGAAAGTTAAAATGTGGATTTACCAATGTAGTTCTTACTAAAACAATTTATAAGGAAAGTGACAAGAAAATGGCATATATTTTATCTGAACCTCAGCATTTGATGATATCAAATCAGCGAAACTGAAGAAATCAAGGAATATATAAGGGAAAAGTAAGGGGAATACAGCTTCTTACTTGTGAAATGTGAGTGGGTGTGCTGAACCAGTAACTTAGGATGGAAGGATATCGGTACTACTTAAAGACTGATCTTGGGTACTGATCTTGTTACATATTTTTTCTAATCTGCTCATAAGACTGCTAATGAAATCTGGTAATACAAAAGTGGGAGTTACTTTAGATATGAAGAAGGACCAGAATGTCCTGCTAAAAAAGGGTTAATGTGTAGGCTGTAATTACTTAAGTAGAAATTGTAAATTAATACATTTAGGGACTAAGAGTATTACAAATTTGTTTTATTATCTTGGAATGAAGTGTGGAAGGAGACATGGGACAAAACTTGCTTGTCTATCTCAATTACAATATGAACTGATTCGTATTATTAATTTTATATACTCCTTGAACTGTCAGCTGTCAAGTGTGAAGTGCACTAGTAGGATCATCAATCACAGAATCTTCAGTTAAATATATAAAAACTTCTGTAATATACTTCATTTTTATTATTACGCTTTTCTGAAAAGTATAATTTCAGTTTTACATGAACTGGAACATGCTCAGAGGGAGAATTGTGAGGATGTTCAGTGCTATGGAAATTAATAACAGCATGGTTTGTTTAGACTAGTAAAATGAAGGCTGTGAGGGAATTGTATTGCTATTTATCAACATTTTGGGGGGGTTTAGACAGATGAGCTCTTTAGGTGCCATGATATCAAGACTGGTAGAAGAAAAAGGCATAAGCTGTCCATGAATGAATCTAGTTTGAAAATTGGAAGGAGGCTTTGGCTACTAGAGCTGTGAAGATTTCTACCAGTTCTTAAGCTTAGATGTTAAAGCTTGATATCCTGCTGGAATTAGTATGGTGTTTCAAAACCTCAGATCCAATAGCTATTAATCTGAAGAGCCCCTGTTTCTTTTAGCACGTAAGCAGCAAAACCTTTTTAGTTTAATATTAATATGCCGGATCTCATGCAGCATCTACCAAAGAAAATAGTTTTGCTCAGTTATAAAAGACTAGGAAAGCTTTCCATCCAAACTGCTTCTAGTAAAGCCTGCCATGGTATTGGGCCTCGTTCTCCTGTACCAACCTAGCTGATCTGGAGTTTGAGACCTGAAGTCCTGCAGTTATGGGCGCTGTTGGGTAGCGCGCACCAAGGGAAGTGCAGCCCTTGGTTTGCCTGCTCAGACTGACCCTGGGGTTCCCCAAGGCCAGACCGCCTTGGGATGAGAGGAAAGAAATGGGACTGAGTAATAGCAACCAGATGGCATTTCAAGAACTGCATCAGTCTGAGCACATTAGGATTTCTGACTGTTTCATTCATGGAGGAGGCTGAGTCCTGGCACAGCTTGCTACCATGCTGCTTTAGCTGGAGAGCTATCCAGGAGATCTCTGCCTACTGTTAAGTCTCATTTGGAGTGAGACTCTTTGCAGGAGAGGGAAAGTAATTACATCCCATATGGATGTTGTAGAACTGTGCAGTGACTGTGTGGGAATACATGAATATACTTACTACTAGACTGCTGTTGAGTTGTTCTTGAACTTTTATCTTTTCATTTCTGGTAGTTGACAGGTTGGCCATGAGCCAGCAGTGTGCCCTGGTGGCTAAGAGAGCCAACAGGATCCTGGGATGCATCAGGAGGAGCGTGGCCAGCAGGTCAAAGGAGAGGATCTACTCTGCCCTGGTCAGGCCCCACCTGGAGTATTGTGTCCAGTTCTGGGTTCCCTGGTATAAAAAGGACAGGGATCTCCTGGAGAGAGTCCAGAGAAGGGATACGAAGATGATTAAGGGCCTGGAGCATCTACCCTGTGAGGAAAGGCTGAGTGAGCTGGGAGCGTTCAGCCTGGAGGAAAGAAGACTAAGGCGGGACCTTATTAATGTTTATAAATATCTAAAGTATGGGACATAGGGGGAACTGGCCAGCATCTTTTCAGTGGTCAGTGGAGACAGGACAAGAGGCAATGGCTTCAAGTTGGAGCACAGGAAGTTCTGCACCAATTTTGGAAGAACATTTTCCCAGTGAGGCTGAGGGAGCCCTGGGACAGGCTGCCCAGGGAGGTTGTGGAGTCTCCATCTCTGGAGATATTCAAAAGCCATTTGGATGCCTATCTGTTCAATATGAGCTAGGGAGCTGCTTTGGCAGGGGGGTTGGACCTGATGATCTCTCAAGGTCCCTTCCAACCCATACGATTCTGTGATTTACCTAGCAGCTTTGTTTTTTTATGTAGTTACTACATCATATCTGTCCTGTGAGAAAGATTGTATACTGCTTGGTAAAAAGTTTGGAAGGATTTTAATTGAAAGTATATATGATATTTTTTCAAAAGTATTTTTTATCATCTCAAATTCATTATCATATGAAGATTTTATTGGGTAGTTGAGAATAGCGATACTTCCTTCGTATTTGTGGTGGTTGAAAAATTGTGTTAAAGCAATAATTTTTAACTCAGATGATCAGATATAAAACAAAATAACAGGAAAATGATTAGATATGAAACAACAAAATAATGGCAAATACTTTATTTAAATGATTTGATTAGATTATATGAAAAACAGAACTGTGACATTTATATTCAACACTTTAGTACTTCAGGGTTTTTTCCTGTGATCCCCAAGGAAAAGATTAGGGATGAAGACAGTAGATGATGTTTTCTCATTAGGTGGAAATTGATCTTATGACTTGAACTACTGGAACAGATTGTTACTTTGGCAGTTCATGAAACTCCTCAATAAATAGAAATTAGATTCCTTCTCTTGTGTTGTGTGGGTAAATGGCTTTTTTAAACCTATAGGATTTTTTCCTGCCTTTGAGGATCATGTAATTGACTTCCAATTCAGGTTTATAGAGTTGTTTGCTGTTTTTAAAGCCTTTTTTTTTTTTTCTTCCTATTGCGTTGAGTGACACAGTAGGAAGGTAAGAAAGAAATAAAATTTAAATAAATGGAGAAAAATAATATTTGCGTAGAAAATGATAAACCATATTTTTCATTACCTTTTTTTCTACAGCTGTTGTGTTCTCTGCACAAAAGGCACATGAATGTGATGCTTCTGAAGAGAAAATGTATTTATGCTGGAATCATGGTGACGCTTCGTGGTATATGTAATTAAGTAGAAAAATCTGTAAATGATACTTGTAAGCCCTAGATTTACCTTGTAGCCACGCATAAGCATTTGCTCTCTTAAGTGATGTTTCAGTAGAAGTCAGCGTTGCTTTGGGCTTTTTCAACTGTATATTCAATTTCTATACTGATTGGTACATACTGTGATAACTCATCAGTGTTCTGCAGTTGCACTGAAGAGGCAGTCCCAGCCACGGAGTCTTTCTTGTGCTGGCACAACTGTGCATGTGGGCAAGGTGAAACATGCTAGGGAGCACTAGGGGAAGCTAGTGTGACTAAAAATAAAAGCAAGCGTTAACCGGGCTGCATTGCCTCCTCATGGTGCAGCCATGTGAAAACTGGTGCCAGCAGCAATGATAGCTGAAGAGTAAGCGGTGAGGGGGAGCCAGGGGTGCCTCTTCTGGTGACTGTGTCAACTGATGTCGCTTTAATGCACGTGTGCATCATGCACAGGTAGTATCCATGTGCTCTTTGAAGAAAACCTGCTGTTTTCAAGCTCTTAAGCTGAGGTGTGTCTGCTTAAACTGTGTCCTTCGTTCATGCCAGAACATGACCTGGCTACATGGTGATTCTTCTCCCTATCTCACCTTTCCTCTCATTCAGTGTAAACCAGCAGCGATGCACCGAGGTTGTAAGGAAGTTATTTGTGACATACTTTCAGTCACTGATCTGGTTAAGACTTTTGCATTCCTAACTTTGTATTCGAAGTTTTTGCCTTTCCTCTTTTTAACGCAGTGTCATCTATATTTATTTTGGGTTTACTTTGTGAATTCTGGCGGTTCCCTGTCCCCAGAAATGACAATCTCATCCGATTGGCATGCGAGTGCTTTGTGTGGTTTATTCCCTGTTTGCCACTGGGGGACACTGTTGGCCATTGCATTTCTCTACGAGAGTGGCAGATGTAATGAAATGTCTCCTAATTTTCTGACTAGAGGCACCGTTTTCATAATTCTAAGCTCTTCCCTGATCAAAGAATACTTAATAATCAATTGTTTATTTTTAAGCACTTTTAGATTCAAATTAAGTGTTTCCTCCAGTGATTTACCAAATCAGAATCTTGCTGAGGTTACAATTCTATTACAATATCTATTATTAATGCTTAAGAAATAATATACTGAATTGTTCATACTCTCATTAGAGCTCATTCAAACACCATTAATCTTTTCTGGGGAGAAGGGATAATGAACAATGGGAATTGAGTGTCTGCATCATTTAGCAAATGGAAGATAATTTGGATACAAGTGGACATCATTCTTCTATAGAGCACTAGGAAAAGTTGACAACTGGTTAGATATGGAGTATGTGACTGGTCGTTGTGAATAAGAGGTAATTGTAAAAAATTGTCCCTAAATTGATAGTACACATTGGAAAAACATACCTCCCTGCCCCCCATCATAATACCTCCTCCCCCCAAAGGATAGTGTAGTTATGAACTTGATTTAAATCACTTTAATAAGTTTCAGCAGCACTCTCTTCTGAATGCTGGTCTGGTCTCTTCTTGATTCAGTGTAAGCCTTTGCATGCATCCAGAGCATCCTTTGTCAGGGTTCCTTGCCAAGGAGATTGGATGCTTTTTGCATGAAGAACTAACTCTTCGTGTTTGTTTTGAATGTGGGTTCTTCAGCCTCTATTCAATGAATCCTGATTGTTGTTATCAAAGAGACTGTAGATTCTTTATATTCACACTCTGATGCTTACTTTATAGATTTTTATCATTCACTTCCAGATATTTTTTTTTCCAAGTGAAAAAGTCTCAGTAATTCAAATTACAGAAGCCATTCAGTTCCTTTGAACATCCATGTTACTGTTCTGTAAACAGTGTCCAGCCCTATCTTTTTGAATTTTCTCAATGTAAGCAGACCACCAATTTATAAAATGGGGTAACTCTCTTCATAACAAATGATTTGCTTTTTTTGACCATTGGTGAGTGTTAAATAACTCATGGAAACATCTCCTTTAAGATGACATTTTACTACTGACCAGTGATGGTTAGTTGAGAGACCTTTTTTTTTTAGTCAAGCTAGAACATAGTTTACATAGCTTTAAATTTGCCTGTGTTCAATTTTATGTGTAATTTTATTGCTCAGTTACATGCTCAGACAATTTGTTCTGTACTTCTTCAAACCTGAAGAACCTACCCTTTTTGCCCTCCAGTAATTGTATTTACCAGCAAAACTTCTTCACTGCTCATCCTCTTTCAGGATCATTGTGTACACTGAATCCTTCTGGGACTCCATGGGTGACCTCCCTCCCTCCAAGTGGTTATTTAGCTCTTTCTGCAATTTCTGACTATACCTTACAGTCAATTATTGGGCCGTACAAAGGCCTTCATTCTCTTAGTACATCAGTCTCCTTAAAGACTCTCCTTAAAAGTCTTTGGTGAGGAATTTTAAGAGCCTTGTGAAAAATCCATGTCAGTGTATCAGTTGGATCACTCCATCACTTCAAAGACCTTGAATAGGTTTGGAAGGCAGACCTTCTCTCTACAAAAGCTATACTGGTTTTTATGAATAGATGGCAATTATCTATCTATTGATTAATTCTGTCCATTAAAAAAAACTTTTTAAAGCATGTTAACACCGTGTTTCCAAAGAAGGAAACATCCTGGTTTGACTTCAGCAGCTTTGGTTTTTAGTAATGTCCAGGAGTTTGAGGGAAAGATTTATCCCAGTCTAGCAGGCTGAGTGGGATATAACATTACTTCTAGCATCAGCATCAAATTACAGAAATAATTTAGCTGTCATACAATATCTGTATGCTATCAGTGGTAATAAAATTTTCAATTCCATGATTGGTAATGTGTAAAGTAGAACACATTGGTGTCCTAAAAATTCAGTGTTTCCCATCTAGAAATAAACCCAGTCAGTAATGCTGTAGAGTCATTGGTGAGAGGCAAATAGTGTCTGTGCTGTCTTTAAAAAAAAAAAAAGTGAAGTTCTGAATACTCAGGTTTTAAGCAAGGCTCTAAATTTCTCCCATCATCTAGAGCTTAAACTTCTGATGCAGAGATCACATTTTCATCACAAACGAAACATTGTTTCTATTATTCAAGATTTTAATAAGAATAATTATGTGCTTTGCTGACTTATCCTTATTTCACAAAAATAATTGGCTAAAGTATGTTCTGAAACAACATATATTTGTGAATTTGAATATTTTTGTGGATTGTTCTACATAATTTAAATATAAATACATTCTTTTTATAAAGCAGTTTACATTGTGGTTTAGTTTTGAAAGATAATGCATAATGGTATTGGCAAAGGGCACATTTCCTATATTGCAACTTAATTTACTGTAATATTATTTGCTTTGATACAAGCTTATTCTGGTTAGTTCAAATGCAGTAAAGATTTTCTCTAGAGATAACATGCAGTGTATACTGTGCTACACATTTTAGACCTCTGCAGTGTCTAAAAATATGATGAATTACGCCTTTTTTTTGATTTGTGACTCATAGAGTATGTTTCCTGCAAAGAATGCAGAAATATATCATTATTATTTGAGCTAATCTAACACATTCAACTTGACTGACGTCCCTTGTTATCAGTTTTTTTCACTGAGCATCTGTTAAACATAAAAGTGTATACTGTATTTTATCAGAATGAGCAATGCTGACATCTGTAATTAAGCCTCCCCTGTTTCTGCTTTATTGGCTTTAACATCCCTGTCTAACAGATTGTACAAATTGCACATTTGTTTACAAAACAGGTCCAGATTGTTCTTTGAACGTCCCTTCCACTGAGTCTTACTGGATTCTCCCCAATGTGAAGCCCTTCAGTCCCTCTGTGGGCCGAGCTTCCCATAAGGCAGTCCTACACGGGAAATTCATGTGGGTGATTGGTGGATATGCCTTTAACTACAGCTCATTCCAAATGGTGCTCAAGTAAGTGATTTACCCTTTGTCCTACCCCTTCTGATGTAGCTTAGGGAAAACTGGTCTTACCAGGGAGGTGGCCTAATCCTGCAATCCAACTGAAAGTTGTGTATGCTTTTAGAGACTTTATTAATGGTGTTATTTTCTGCTGGTAATTTTCTTAAGATTAAGAAAAGTTAAAATATGTGTAATACTGATCTCTGTGTGAAACTAAAGTGTAATTTCTTCACTTTTGTGAAACATGCTGCTATACTTTGCTGCAAAGCATTAAAATGTTCACAATGATAAAGCAGTAAAAGAAATCCATGGGCTGATATTTTTAGAAAATCTCTAATGCTATTTACATAATGGAAATGAAGTTATAATTTTAGGATACTTGTATTTAATGCATGCACTTACCCTTTTGGTGCCCTCCCAGTACATACATTGGGCAGGTCACCCATATTTCATTTTTTCATGTTTATGATGGCTTGTGTGGTGACTTGTGTATATGTACAGGCCCTGAATGTGGTAAATGCAAGTGTTAGGATATCTTTGTTAGTAAGCTTACTCTGTTTTTGCCTACCTCTTGTTTTCTTCCACACATTTGCAATCGTTCTAAACAAACCCTGTTGTACTTGGTGTTTTCTCTCTCTGCTTATATTTTGCCTGTCTTCCATCTTGTGTTTTAAAACATTAAGGAATTAATTGCTAATTAAAAATATAGACGAAATTCAAATCAACTATACAACTGAGGGGGAGCTCAGCAATAAGTTTTCAAAGTACTGCAAAATATTGTAGCATAAGCAGTTTAACATTTGGGTTTGAGGGGTTTTTTTATGTGTCTGATAGCAGCGAACTTGGCAATCTAATTTCATAACTTTCTTATAAGTCCAGTGATTTTTATTACAGTCTTATTTTCTGAGATTGTTGATGAGTTCGTGAAAGAGTTGTTTCTGTTTTCACTGATGAGCATTTAGTACATTATCACTGCTGTGTACGAACTGCTGCTAACAAATTACCACATCAGGTAAACAACAGTGACTGATCAAGTGTGCACGCTTTGCCAAACAGAAGTTAGTTCAAACATAGATAAGTCTTTATTTCTCTGCAGGTAGAAAATGTTTACTTTTCTATTTCTTTTCTAGCTACAATTTGGAAAGCAGTATATGGAATGTAGTTCCTGTATCCAAAGGGCCACTCCAGAGATATGGACACACCCTTGCTTTATATCAGGTTTGGACTCTTCAGCATCCTATTTAATGAATTTCTTTGTGTGTGCAGTTAGAGATCTTAAAACGATTCATCATGAGCATAGATTTTTGAGGATAATTTCATTTCTAGTCCCTAAACATTTTGTATTAGTGTCATCTTTAGCATTTAGATCTATTGCACAATCTTTTTTCAGCAATTGTGCAATGCATCTCAGTCACTTAATAGCTGACCATAACCCCCTAAAGCTAAATGTGCCACTAACTGGGAGGTGATGGAATTGGAATGGCGGGATGGGAAGGTGAGATGGGAAACAGGAGTGACTCAGTGTAAGCAGTGCCCTCTCTGACCAGGCACCATGCACAGGGGCCCAGCAGGCAGAGCCAGGTGCTGGTGGCAAGGATCTTTGACTTCCCCAGGTGTGGCAAGTAATGATCCAGGTTCAAGGACTATGCAGAGTCCAGTCAGGAGCAGAAGGAGATGTGGCCAGAGACAGAACTGGAGAGAAGGGTACAGCATATGTCAGAAGGGTCTATCCAGAAGACAAGCTACCTACAGTGCAGGTCCAGGTCTGTCCAGGAGGCAGGATCACAAGCAGTCAGGGATTGGCCATTAGGGGCTGTTAATGACCCAAAAGCCATGACAATAAGAAATACCGTTTTGATTTATTTTTCTTAGTGAAGAACCAGACCAGTATTAAAATACAAACTGTTTTTCTATAGTATCATTTTACTATAAAATCAAATAAATGGCAACTATTGGCAATTTTACTTCTACTTGTACTCCGTATGTTCCCTCACTGATAGCACCTTTAAAGACTTATAAAAAAATCCTATTTTTTTTTTAAACTGATAGAATAAAGAGACAGAAATTAACTTTATTTAAAAAAAAATCCTTTTGTTAAATCATTAATTTTTGGCTAATGCTAGTCATGCCTATGAAATACAAAGGACCAAAAGTGAATGTAGTGCATAATTCAGCATTGTACAAATTATGGCAAGCTTCTTAACTGGGACAGAGAAATACAGAATTTGTATGCCAAATTTTCATTTGTTTGTTTGAGACAGATCCAGTGTCACAGAAGGAGACTGTGTCAAGTCAGACCAGAGTGTTCATCTAGCCTGGTAGCAGAATAATGGGTAGCAGCAAATAGGGAAGTATATAAGAGATAAATTACAAGAATATCTAGAAACTTTCTCAGAACACTGCAGCTTGGATATTTCTACAGTAGGATGGTGTTTTTGTAGAAAGCTTCTCAATCTGTTTTTTTATTTTTTCCAAATTTTTTGACCATATATTTACTTTAACATTGTTACCATCCTGTGTCGAAGAATTCCACTATATTTTGTGGAGAAAAATAATCTTTTGGGAAATGGGTACTAGATGGTTTAATTTTGATAATCCCTACTTTTTATACTATTGTCCATATATTTTCTTTGTATCATTCATGATTTTTTGTAAGCTGGTTATATCCTATGGTTTCTTTTTCATGTTGAAAACTCCTTGCTTTTTTAGTAATCTTAGAATGGTTTGGGTTGGAAGGGACCTCAAAGCCCATCGGGTTCCAACCCCCTGCCATGGACAGAGACACCCTCTGCTGGACCAGGTTGCCCAAAGCCCCTGGCCTTGAACCCTGCCAGGGATCCAGGGGCAGCCACAGCTTCTCTGGGCACCCTGTGCCAGGGCCTCACTACCCTCATAGAGAAGAATTCCTTCTTACTATCTAATCTAAATCTACCTACCTTCATCTTAAGACCATTACCCCTTGTCCTGTCAGTCCCTACTCTTGTAACCAGTCCCTCTCCATCCTTCCTGTAGCCTCCCTTTAGGTACTGGAAAGCTGCTATAAGTGTCCCCAGAGCCTTCTGTCTTCCAGGCTGCAAGCCCACATTCGTGGCTCATACTTAGCTTTTCTTCAGGGCTGCTCTCAACCCATTCTCCACCCAGCCTGTAGTTGTGCTTGGGATTGCTCTGACCTATGTGCAGGACTTCGCACTTGGCTTGTTGAGTTTCATGCAGTTTGTGCTGGCCCAACTCTCAAGCCTGTCAAGGTCCCTCTGGATGGCATCCTTTCCCTCCTACGTGTCCACCACACCATACAGCTTGGTGTCATTGGCAAACCTGCTGTGTGTGCACTCAAAATGATGGTGGTCCCAATACTGAACCTCCTTTCCTCTAGAGAGAAGATACTTCATACCTTAGATAACATTGCATCATTGCCTCTGCCTCTTCTAGTTCTTAGATCCCCCTGAGATAGGGGGAATCAGTGTCTTTATATTGGTACCTCAGAGGTTGGTCTTGTAGAACTAATGGTCTTTTCCATTCTTTTTGGTATTTTAGGTTTTTGAAAATCTGCTGTTGGGTTTGAACTGGTATTTTCACAAAACTACCAGTTACAAACTCAAGATCTTATTCTAGTCAATTCAAACCCCACCACCATATATATATAGACTTAAAATTGTTTTTTATTTGTTTTCATGGGTTCATGCTTATCTATGTGAACTTTTATTTACCCTTTTATTTGTTTTTGTATTGCACATTCAATATTGAGATTCTTTTGCCATTTGCTTTTGACTGTTGTCTCAGCTATTTTTAGTAACATAGCATTGTCAAAAGTAGTCATTTCTCCATTCATCCTTCTGCCAGATTGTTTTTGAGTATGTTCAACAAACAAATCCCAATTGTAGGTCTCTGTGGGACACCAGGAATGATTTCTATTCATTCAAGAAGTGAGAATTGATTTCCCAAACTGCTTATTTACCCTTGAGTTACTTGCCTTGCTCACCCCACAGTAGCTTAGTTTCTTTAAGGCATGAGGAACATTATCAAGCATCTTTTGGAAATTCCAGGTAACTGTATCAACTGGACCTTTGATTACTTCAGGTAAATCCATTGATTTGCAAGATATAACTTCTGTTCTCAAAAGTTGTTAAGACTTTTCCTCTGTTTGTCTTATCCATGTATTCACTGACTTCTGTCCATCCTTTCTGTCTGTTGCTTTTCCATCTCTTGGTACTGACACATTTCTTGGAAGGGAGTTAGACAATACAGACAGGGTCAGCTGTTTTGTTGTTGAATTCCTTCAGAACTGGTCTTGGTGACTTGATGCTGAATATTTTTTCAAGTTTTTGAGTGGGGTTATTTGTTTGTTTCTCTTCTGTGTTTGTGTCTGTGGTGGTTTTTTAAAACTTTTAAAATAATACCTGAATCCATGAAGAACTCACATGGGGATAATACATTTCATTTTATTGCTATGGCTTTATCTTCACAGAATACTCCTTTGAACTGTCTGTTGGCACTACAAATTATCTAGCTGGCTGTATTTCTAATGCATTAGAAAAGTGATGTATTAGGACTTTATATATAATTTTGCAGGCAGCTCATTGAACTGCTTCATGGCTTGCTTTTATATGTTTCTGCTTTTAAATCTGCTGGAGCTTTTGAACCTTTATTTTGAAGTATTGTTTTTCTTCTAACAGTCTCCATTATCCTTCTGTTAAGTTAAGCTTTATTTCTTTTGTTATTTGTAATTGGAAACGTTGGGGGCTTTTAAATAGGAAGTATTCATGTGATCTGAGCAGATGTCCTTAAACTGTCTTCATACTGTCATTATGGATGTTATCCTTGTAGTTGTAACTTGAGTTTCTTTCTATGATAGGACTTCCTTTTATATAGTGCTCCTTTTGAAGTTAAGCACAATTATAGGAGTGGGTGGATTTGTTTGGGTTTGTTTTTTTCCCTGTCTTCTATTTCTCTTCCAGAGATGTTGAATCTGTACCTGGCATGGTTAATGGTGTAGAGGTGTTTTTCAGTAGTAACTTTAAGTAGATTATGTGCATACCCCAACATCAACTCAAAAATTGCTTTTCTTCTTGTCACCTCCCTAATTCATTAATGATGTATTATCTGTTCTTAGAAAGGTCAGATCTTTCTGACTGGTATCTTTGGTTATTACAGTTCTTGTAGAATGTGGGCCTTTTAGTTGGGGAAACATATCACTTAGCAGTTCAGAATATAGGCTTAAAATATCATTTAACCTTTTTAGTTGACAGAGCTAATATTTTCTTGAGATATTCCAGACTAAAGGGTAACTGTTTGAGAGATGCTTCTACCAGCAAATATTAAATATAATACACAATGTTAATTCAGATCTGTTTGGAGCTCGGTGGGGAAATGCAACTCTTGTTAATATTAATGAAAGCTACAAGCAAATGTGTAGTGAAGAAACTGTTGTTATTGTCAAAGGCATATGTTAATTAGTAATAAGAATTCACTAATAGTGATCACAGCATCAATCATCAAATAATTAACTGATGTATTGCTTGTACTACTGATTATGTCAAATGTCAAAAATTACAGGGGCCAAAGCTGAAGAAATTTCAAGTGAAAAGTGCATTCTTTTGAAATAAGCTCTTAAATTAACTTGTTAGGATAAACTTTTGATATTTTTCCTTTCAGATGTTCAGTCTCTTGAAAAAACAGAAAAATAAATTACTGTGAAGAAGAGAACATAACACCTAGAGATGGCAGCTTTGAGCTGTGTTTTGAGCTGTGTGCTAGTCATTGTGAAATGTTTCCTTTATAGTTGAGAGAAAAAATATCCATGAAGAAGAAATTAGATTAAGTTTTTGACTTGAGCTCCTGAGATTTCAAAGCCTAACGCTAGACCAGAGTGAGAGCACAGATCTGGTATTGCCTGATTGTGGTGCAAGGTAAATTGAAGCTATATAATTGACTCTGTGGAGAATGAAATAAGTTACTGTGCCCATTTCCCTCAGAAAGCTTCTTTAGTTAAAATTGAAGTACTGTACTTCTTTATTCTGAAGAAAAGAAGATCAGAAGACTCCTACTGATGTATAGTTGTAACAAGTGACTAAGACTTTTTATGCATTTATAGAGGAGAGAGTATAAAATGTTCTTGCTTTTAGACCAACTAAACTGTTAGATAGTATTACCTTCAGTGCTTCTTCAGGCTGGTTGTTGGAAAGGCACTACCTGTATCTGCTAGCAGTTGATTATCTCATATCTCAAAGATTATATATAGTTCCTGGCATCTTGATACTGAAAAATGTAAACATACTTTTGAGATAATTAATATAAAAATAGGATTATAAAGAGGTGGGAGGAAACAGCTTGCGAGGCTTATAAATTGGTACATACAGCTTTGTTAAACAGTGACTAGATGAGAGTTAGTAAATTGGAAAATACTAGATCCCTGGAATAAAGTAGAAAGGGAGTTGCATATGGAGTATGTATGTGGTCACTTCTGGGAGTTTAGTCAGTAGCGAGCTTGTGGTTGCACTGCAGGATTTGACCTCGTAATTGAGCTGTTGCTACCAGTCCCAGGACAGTGGAAGGATGGCTGGGCATTGAGATAGGATTCCTTTGATACTGGCAATGGGTGTGAAGCAAACAGGCAGGCTAACATAGGAGTTAGTAATTGTAACTAAGTTTTCCAGTATACAGACCATTTTATATGGAGTAAAATTTAACTTGACTCATTGGAGTTTTATGAATGGTACCTCCAGTTTTAAAGCTTTATTAAAAAGGGTAACTGTTTTGGTTCTTTTTCCAAATGAATTGATCTTGAGTCTGTATAGCTTTTTTTGGTATTTTTTAATTGGCTTTTAAAATGCATAGAAATTGACTTAATTGGTAGCCTACAACAATGTGGAAAACTGTGGAAATAATGAAGAAATGAAGTGACAGCACTCTTGATTATGCTGACCTCGTGAAACATGAATTGCTGCAGTATGTACTGTCTTGAATTTGGTCTTGTTGGGAAGCTTAAGGTTATAGTATGCTCCTCTTCATATTCAGGTTCTTACTCAGTGAGGATGTAGTTCCACAATAAGCTAAGAATAATAAAGCATGCAGCAAGAAGAGTTACGTGAAGGCTGCTTCCCAGTCTGTCAGTCCTGATCTAATGGGAGGATTATGGGATCAAGTGGGGATGTTGATTATTCATTTCTTTTCTTTTGATATAACACATAAAAGAATGTTCTTGATGTTGTTACCATATTAAAGGAGGAAATGGTCTGGGGAAAGGAAGAGGAGGTATTAAGCAGTCCTAAACCAGGTGGCATGTATTGAATGCAGAATATAGGCTTGTGGTGGATGAGTTACTGCCAGATGACTTTTTTGACTCATATTTTGCTTGAAAAAATTTAGAAATTTGTTATTGATGTACAGCTTTGACTAAACTTTTACAAATACCAGGTAAGCATAAAGACCAGAAGTTCTGATGAACTTCTGAGTCTGGTTATTTTACATTAGGTTGATTTATATACTAATGTATGGGTACAGTCTAAAGGAGGAAAACCAATTGATAATCTTGTTGCAAGAAAATGGAGACTGACTGCTGTTCACGTGGTTTGTGAGTGGCATTTCTTTGGCCAAATTTTCAGAAACAGTTTGGACTTGCATAAGAATTAAGGTGGAAGACTTGTTCCTGAGAGATAAATTTTCTGTGATATGTTTAAGAAATACAAAATTAAAACTATGTGGTTATTTTAACGTGATTAATCCATTTCCAATTAATTGGAAATAGATTATGAATTACACCCTTTTCCATTTCTTTTGCACTTTATTTTTGTGGTAGCTAGCAGATAAGATTCCTTTTGGAATGCAGGCAGGATTTGCATAACAGTGAAGTGTTCCCAGGTACAGTCAGAGCAGCTGATAAGTATTGTTCTTTTAGGAGAAAAGAAAAATTGCAAAGTCTAAAAGAATAAAAATAAAAGTTTTAGAAAAGTCTTGAATACTGCATTTATATGAAATAAAAAATCAATACTGAGATATGAAGTAAGGAAGAGAGCCTGTCCAAGGTCAAATGAACTAATGATTTGGGCTGTCTGTTCAGGATTCAATGTGAAGTTTGTAGAAAACTTCCTCTGCTACTCTGTATAGTTTGTTGAATGGGACTTACCAGACAAGTGGGTGCTCTTATTTGCTCTTTTGGTGACCTTGTTGAGTAACTTCCTTGCTCTGTTTCAGTTTGTTTTCTCTCTCTGTAAAATGATCCTCTGTAAAGCAATTTTGAAGTCTTGTTAAAACTGGTGATACTGTGTTGGGGCATGGTTTTCCAGGGATTACCAAGTATGCAGTCTTGGATGTTGGAACACCAGACAGCTGAAGTAAGGCATACTGGATCATGGATCATTTTTGCAATTTTTAAAATGATCTTACCTCTATTAAAAATATGTATTCATTTATGGATTTTGCAGAAATTTCCTGGTTTACTTTTGTCAGTTTTTATGCAATGTCAAATGTACAAATCACCATGTTAAGTTATGATTACTTGCTTAAAGGAGGATTTGTTGTTTTGATTTGGAGCCTTTATTAATTGTCCTGGTTTCAGCCTGGCCAGACTTCACCTTCCCAAGCAGCCAGCCCAGGTGAGCTGAGTTAGCCCAGGCTGTTTCCACACCACCTGACATCGCTCCCCTATAAAAGGGGCTGGTTGGGGAGGGGTGCTTCTGGTGCCTCCAGGGCAGTCAGAGTATGGCTGGGGCATCAGGTTAGTCCTGTGTTTTGCAGCACTCTTATTTTTGGGTTGGTAAGGTACTCTGTGTTATTGCTGTATGTGAATGTAATTTGCCCTGGGCTGTTATTGTTCCTTTTTCCTGGTGATTTTGTCAGTAAACTTTCCTTTTCCCAACTCAGGCAGGCTCTGTGTTTCTCCTCCCGGAGACAGCAAGTAGCACGTGGAGCTCAGCCACTGCTTGGGCCTGAACCACCACAATTAATTTACAGAAATTAGTGCTTCCAAGTAGATCTTGACTTTATTCATTACTTAACTCTAAGGATAAATGCACATTGAAATATTTTCTTTTCTTTATGTTTTCTAAAAGAATTTTGCCCTCAAATGATAAAGTTCAGACTGTTTGCCAGAACTGTTTTTCCTGAGTACACTGTTTACTCACACAAAGATTTTTCAAAGTTATAGGGGTTGGTGATTTGGGTTTTTTTTTTTAATTTCCCTAAAAAGAAACAGTTTTACAATTTGGATGTTGCTGTGATAATCAAATAGACTGTTTCTGTTATTGCTTGTAGTAGAAAATTAAATAAGAAGAGGCTCTCCAGAGATTTACCTGCATTAAAAATGTGTTTTCACAGAATCACCAAGATTAGCTGAGGCTGGGAAGGACCTCTAGAGATCATGTTGATCAGCCTCCCTGCTCAAAGCAGAATCAACTAGAGCAGGTTGCTCCAGTCTCCATCCAATTGGCTTCTGAATATCTCCAGAATATTTAATTCCACAGTGCCTTCTCTGAGCAACTGTTCTAGTTTTTGGCCATCCTCACTGTAAAAATAAATGTTTTTTTTCCTGATACTTAAATTGGATTTCTTGTAATACTGTTTGTGCCCCTCACCTGTTGTCCTTTTTCTGGAGAATACCGAAAAGAATCTCTTTTTTTTTTTTTTTTTTTTGCCCTTGTCCCACCAGGCATTTAATTTTATTTGAATTCTTTGGTTATTAAAAAAACCCATCAGCAAACACACATTCTCCAAAGATGCTGATTATATCAATAAGGTAAAGAAATTTAAGAGGTATTTTAGTTCCTTAAATTGTCTTAATATCTCCATTGGTCTTTCCAAATCCACAGTTTACTTGGAGAGTTCTCCTGTATTTGAGTTAGTATTTTGTTTCTGTTTTAGCTAGTTAAAATTTGTGTGCCAATCATTGCTCTGTAAGAGAAACACTAGATCAAATGAATATTTTATTCTTGTTTTGAGAAATTTAACTGTTTTGTTGAAATCCTGGCTTTAGTCTTAAGATTCCTGCCTTCTGCTCTTGTCCTCTCTGCCCACTATTGATAGCTATTTTTGATCACAAATTTCTGCTTAAACATTTTTTAAGGGCAAAAAGCTGATTAGAGAAAATGGAAACATCTGCTGGAAAGTTTGGGTTCTGTTTCAGCTGAGAGGAATGATACTGGCTGTTTTGATCCTGGCACCTGAACAGTTGCCAAGAAACCAATTGATGTGATCTGTAGGTGGGGATATCATGAATGAGTGAGCTGCCTTGCCTGCTCAGTTTGCAGTAAGAAACTTCTAATTTTTGCTGGAATTCCTTACTGAGCAGGAACTCTGGATTACAAGCTCAATAGACAGTGTAGTTTTATGTACTTTGGTGCATATGGTAATATGTATATTATGTTTTCATTGGGAAGCTCAGGGTTTTTGAAGGTTTATGTAACTTCTTAGATAATTTCATTACTGCAAAGTAATATATCTAAAATTACTAAGGTTAATTTGTGAGTAAACAGTCACCTTCACTGTGATTAAAAGTGTTTCTTTCAACACATGGTATGAAAACTTTAAATTGTGAGTGTGTTGGAGGCCTTGTATTTTCTTGGTGCTTATTTGCCTGTTGGTTTGTTATCCATCCCTTGGACAGTCTCTCTCTTAGTTTTGTCCCTCCTCCAGACTGAGGAGTACAGCTTTTAACATCTTCCATCTGGGCCTGATTCTTGACACTTTTTCCTTGCTAATTTCCCAAGGACTTGGAGTTTTATACTCATGTTGTCGTTGTTTTTCATACGATTTCTGTCATGGTATGCTATCTTCTTATAAACAAATATCTGGAATGCTTTATTCATTTAAAGGTCACCAGTTTTTGTGTACCAGCACTCTTGAAGCTTTAGAGCTTGTGTATTGTGTCTGTCAGAAAGGCTTACTTTTACTGTGATTTATACTTTCTTTATAAGTAAGTTCTAAAGGCAGTATTAATTTATAAAGGCATTCCTTCTTTTCTTTCCCAGTCTTCAGGCTGCTTTAGGACCATTTACACTTGTATCCTTCCTGCCATTTTTCTGATCAGGATTTCCAGATAAATGTCCATCTTTACATTGTTATTTTTGTCCTGTATAACTATCCATGTAACTTTTTTCATTCTGTTTTTTTTTTTTTGTACTGACTTTGGCCTATGAGCCATTTTCCATGTTCAGCTGATCATCAGTAACTTCTAAAGTGTTTTTCAGTAGCACTAGGAGCTGCTTAATCTCAGAAACAGCCCTGAGCGAGGCTTAGTTAAATCTGTTTTCCTTGTTGATAAAGCAGTTGTCTCGACCTTCTTGTCTCTTTCTCTGCGAATAGTCTTCTGTACAGGATCTGCTGTGTCATTTATAAAGATTGCTTCTCACAGAAGTGTTCTTTTTTTCTGAACTTTGAATCATTTAAGCAGAACTGTGAGGAGGGCTTTCTTCCTGTCAGCTGTCTGAGTAATCATTTCAAAGTTCATGCAGCTCTTTAGGTCACCTTTTATTGTGTAGTGTCTTTCCTCAGTGTCTGAAGTATCTTTTTTTCCAAATACAGCACCTGAACTCTTTAATTGGATCCATCTTCCTGCTGTAGTCTGTTACCTGCATTTAAAAATAAACGCTCATTTGCCTTTTGAGATTGATGTGGCAGATAAAATCATTTCAAGAAGAATATTTGTTCAAGGCATTCCTTTGCATCAATGCACGGCCTCCTTAAAGCTTTTGTGGGTCTTCACCAAGCTCTTCGAAAAGATGTTTTATATCATAGGATAAAAATGGCTTCATATATGTATATATATCTGTAATCTTACTGCAAATTTATATGAAAGGGTGTGAACATCTTTGATTCAAACACCACCAGTCCAACGTAATCAGTAACACAGAGTATCACTGCACAGAGGCAACTTTAAATTCCAAATTAATAAATGTTTGCCTGTCTCAAATTAAAACATAATTGAAAATTGACCAGGAATTTCAAGTGTATTCTTGACATCATGTCAGACAGTTTGGCCAGTCGTTTACTCACTGGTCTCTGAGTTATGAGGATGTTTTCCATCTAGTTCTGGACTCTGTTGTTTACTATCCTCCACAGATGTATAGACAGCATTGTAACCTACACAAACCTTTATTTTGTTGCACTAAATACGCTGTCATTCCACTGATCGTGTACATTTTGCATGCCTGCCAGTTTGAGTTCATCTTTCTTGATGGATATGATTATAATAGCATGCAGTTTACACTTCAATTTACATCCCATCAGTTCCTTGTACACTGTATGTCTGACATTTCCACATGGTTGATTCAAACTTCTTGCATTAGGTAGATTTTTTTAATCTTCTGGTCTCTTTTTCTGAGGCTCAGTGTTCCAAACTTTGCCAAATGTGCTAAACTTGCCTTCCTTTTATTTTTTCATTTTTAAAGCAGTTTAAGATTGAATTCAGGATCAACCCTAGGCTATTACATTGTGGTATTCAGAGGACAGCTGGCAACTCTATAAATGCCATGCAGGTGGGATGCAGAGTCTATGTGGTTCTGGTATATCCTAGCAAAGACTAAGTAGTACTCTCAGAACCAGAAGCAGTTTTTTCTAGCCAGGATAGACTGTCTTTGAGACAGTCTGTGAAACTAGCAAGCTGGCATTGGGTCTGTGACTGTATGCCTTGGCTTCCTACTCTGAAGTCTGAGACTTAGTAGAATTTCCTTTGAGTCAATATTAAGTAAATCATTCATTGTTCATCAGAAGAGATGACATTGCTGCTTGAGGTATGTGGTTCATGAAGACTAGAAAATCTGTTTCACATACCTTTAAAAGAATTCAAACTACCTCCTCTGTGGGTTTCAACTTTTAGCCGCTGTCCCCAAGAGGATGCCATGCACACATTGTCCCTTTTCTTTGGGCTCTGATGAGTCTGAAGTTTCTCAGGATTTAAGTTACTTTGTTCTTGAGAGGATGTGCTCTCTTGTGCACACGCTGAATGAAATCCCCCTGGTCTGAGCGTGTGGAAAATCACGTTTTAGTTCTGAGAACTGTTCCTTAAGAAAACAATATAATACCCTTTCTGTTTATTTTTTTCTAATAGAACGCTGCAGTATGAATTAGATGTGCCATATAATTAAAGTTTTTCTGCTTGAAATAATCTGGTTGAGATTAATTTTGGTGTCATTTTCATGGCTGGGTTTATTTTTCAGAGAAATAGTCTCCTTATCATCATTGTTGGTTTAGTTTAAATATCATTGTCTGGGATTAGTGTCTGATATGGAGCTGGTTGATGTGGTATTAGTTAACAATCTGGTTTAAATCTTCAGATTTCAGTTATGAAATACTTCAGAGCAGAGAAGTATGCCTTTCAGATGTTATCTTTCTGTAATCTGTTATTTGCTTTATCTTCTCTCCTGATTTTTATAGGAAGATATCTACATGTATGGAGGCAAAATTGAAACAAATAATGGCAATGTTACTGATGAGCTGTGGATTTTCAACATACACAGTCAAACGTGGAGTACCAGAATTCCTGCAGTACTTGTACATGGCCAGCAATATGCTGTGGAAGGTCATTCAGCACACATAGTAGAGCTGGACAGCAGAGATGTGGTTATGATTATCATTTTTGGATATTCTGCCATATATGGTTACACAAGCATTGTGCAAGAATACTACATCAGTAAGTCACTTTCAAATAATATTCATCATGTACTGAATAAAAACACACTCCTGATTATTTTTTTTAAACTAAATTATGCTCATGTTTTCAGGAAGAAAAATAGGTATTTTGCAAAACAAATGAAACCTCAACTTTTTTCCTTCATATGATGTAGATCACTTCTTTTAATTAAGTGGTAGCATTTCATACATGTTTGGATTATAATGTCTTTGTGTTGTTGTGTATATGGCTGTGGTACTCTACAGAATAATAAAGGTCATCCCAGAAATTCCATGTAGTGGTTACTGTTGCATTGAAACCTACTTTTTTTTTACCACAGAGCACATAGTCATAAAGACTAAGTAGATCAAAACAGAGGACAATGAGCAGTGCTTACTACAATTTAGTTACTTTGAAAGTTCTTTAATGTTGCTTTAATAATTTCGTTCTGATTTTTGAACTGTTCATCATGGTATTTAGGGTTATCTGAAGTTTACACATGTTACTACATGAGGAATAGAGAAAAGTAACATTAATAACTTGCCATGACTATCTGAAATTTCCCTTGCAAGCTAGTGAGCATTTCATAAGGGTGATTTTAAATGCTAGAATTAAACCACAGCTTTTTTTTTTTATCCTATACTTGGTACAGCTCAGATATTACTTCAGTAGAAACTTGATACATTTTTAAGAATATTCATGTCTGCTAATTCAAATTTATAATATTCTTTTACTTTTTTGATTCCTTGTTTTCTATAGAATTGATCTGAGTTCCCCTATTCTTCAAGCAACCATAGAATGCATAATATAAAAATTCAAAGTAATTGTATGTTAAGGCATATATTTCTAAGTTGTGCATTTTACTTTTTGCACATACGCATATGTATATAAACACCCTTTAAGCAGATCTATGGGCAGAGGAAGCCCCTTAAAACTCAGGGGCCTCTTATGCTTCCTTGCAATATCTCTAATTTTGGTCCCAAAATCTTATAATGGTGTTGAACAAGGATAGAAGAGAATGGGAATAAGAGTAAGAGCACCATGATGTTCTCTTATCCTCACTAAAATTTGATTGAACTGCATAAAACTACTATAAGACTCTGGTCTATTGTTTCACAACGATATTATTAACAACTATTGAAGGCCAGTTTTCTGGAAAAGAATTTGGAATGGTTTTTTAATCAACCAGGGATTTATTTTTTTTTCTTGAAAGTAAGAATAGGTTCTAGTTCTCTGTGTTCTTGTTCACTGTAGTGTCTATTGTCTTTGTTATTTGCTTCCTCATATGCTGCCTGTGTAATCTGGAGTAGAAGTATAACTGTTATTTGTACCTATTACTGTGGTTAGTTTAATTATGAAGAGGGAAATGAAAGGATGAGGAGTACACGATTCACTTAGTACTGTAAAATTTTCTGTCTGGTGGATTTTATTGCTGGCTTTATAGTTGAAATGTACAAGTTGTTCCTATTTTAATTATTTTTTTAATATTAAAGCTATGTTAGTGGCAGATTAATAAAACAGACTGCAACTAAGCATATATAAAACAAAGAAAAAAATTCCAAGCCATGGCAATAAGCTTTGAGTAGAAAAAAGCACTTATTTTTCTGGGGGTTATTAGGGGTCAGAATTATTCTTAAGTTTTTATGTCTCTGTTCTGAAATTATAATTTTATCACATAACTAGTGAGAAATTTGTTAGAGAAATTATGCTTCACTTGCATCAAGTGCAAAGGAAACTTGTAGCCATATAGGGTATTACTGTGGAAATACGTTGATTTCATTGAGTTGGTTGCACATGCTGAAGGATCCCTGGTGCATGCAGTGCTTTGCAGAATGTGGTCTCTATGCTGTTACTGAACTATTTCTGTGGTGCATAATTTCCATGTTTTATTTTACCCTATTACATCTTTCTCCTTCCCTTCCCCTCAAAACTAATGAATTTTCTGGCAATTTTTTCTGAATTCTGTGTCAGCTGTAGCATTTCTCTACAGTTCTGCAGCTATGGGATCAACTGTAAAATTCCAAATGGTACTTTGAACTAAGAATGATTTTTCTGGGGGACCTTAGCAACTCATTAAAAGACACAGGAAGTGATAGAAATGTTGCTGTGAACCCACCTGAATCAGGAAGAAAACTTGTTATAAAAAAGGGCTTCTGACATCATAGAGAAATTAGAGTCCCATTTTCTTTGCTTGCTTTTAAAATATACATTCTTTAACATTTCAAATTGTGCTGCTTTATTCTTTCTAAATGTTATCAGCCATGGCTTTTAGTCCTAATGAAGGCTATTTTTCAAGCATTTTACTAGATGCCTACTGAAAGAAAGAAGCATAGAGAGAGGCAGCTTACCCTTTGGTTCATCTGAATTGAAACCTCTAGTGATCCAGTCTTGTTAATGAACGTTGATTAACTTGATATATGGAATTCTGACGCTAACGCCTTCTTCAGTTGCTGTGATACTGATTTCCATAGGGTCTGGGTCAAGGAACATTTGAAGTTTAAATAATTTGTGGATTCCCTAGCTTTTCACCTAGGTATATAACTCTTATTAACAAAATGTAAATCAGATGGGTGCATAGTCAGAAGACTTCTCAGACATTGTCTGGTTAGTGAAGAAAGTGATTTCTGTCAGTGCCAAGTAAGTTCTGAAAAAATCAGACATGACTTGCAGGCAGAAGCATGGGAATTTATTTCTAATCCAAAGGTATGGTGATTGTTGCAGGGGGAAAAAAAATACCTTCCTGTTGTCCTTTCTTGGTATACCTAGAATTATGGCTTTTGAGGAACCAATAAATCCTGGCATGGGTATTATTTGAATGATTTTACTAACTGGAACCATAAAGCTTTTCTGTGTTACTCCCCAGGGAAATTTATTTCCCTTTAGGTTAACAATATCTCATAAACCTTCTAAGAATCTCAATGTGAGTCTCAAGGTGAATATAATAATGGTGTTTGGTTTTAGCTGAGGCTTATAAAAGCTCCTTATATATTAAGAAACTTCTGAATACCTATTCTGATACTCTATTTTATTATTTTAGAAGACAGAGATTTGTTTGGATTAGCAGCATACCACTGGCTGAATTTTTTTATGACTTTAGAAGTAGGCTATAGGTTGCTTTTGATTAAAAATATGTCTTTGAAATAGTGTTAAATGAACTGAGCCTGTGATATAACGTGTGTTTCCCCTTTTTTTGTAACTTAGTGTAAGGTTTGTGGTTGCTTAAAAAATTTTTCAAGTTTATCATTGGAGTGAAATACAGATGGCACACTAGGGTGCTTCCTGGACATTGCTTTCTATTTACCTGGTTTGAAGGTTTTACTGTGGTAAGACCAGATCAGGCCAGTGTATCTACCTTTCCTTGCATTATTTTTTGATTTTCCTTAGTGAATATTAACCAACTTTTTTTTTCCCTAAACACATTTTAGAAAAAATCTCAAAATGCTATTTTAATTATTACAATTTGATTAGTAAAATTATTATTGCTTGTATTTTCAATTTTTCTTCATTTGGCTATCCTAATCAGTCATAAATAGAAATGAGCTGGGGAAAAATAAAGGAAGCAATAAGGTTTTGTGTCTTCACTGTCTCTGTTTTTTTTGATGATGGAGTGGCATCACATTTCTGGGCATGATAAATTCCAGTCTTTTGCTCACAGAATTTTATCACCTTGGCCATAAATATCAGTGCTGTTTAAATGTAGACACCGTATTTTATAATTCCTTTTAAAAATATTTGAGGATTAATGGTAAAGAGCTTGGTTTTTGTTCACAATGTCATTGGATAACTAGTTATAATTTTAGTGAACATGTATCTTCCAATTCATAGCCTACATTTATTTATCAATGGCCAGTTTAGTCACTTGTTTCCTGGGTGATATGTTTTTAATGTGACTCATCTCCCTTCTTGGAGTTCTTTTTGAGTTGTGTTTATAGATATTAATTATTAATTAAGATTAATCAGTTCTGTTCACGTTCTGATAGTACCTATCTCTCTAGCTTTTCCCCAATGAGTTCATATCTCTTGAACATGATGGTTAGAAAAGCCTGTGAGATATTCTAGGTGAGATTTCACCAGTGTCTAGCTAAATAATATTAATCCTGCTTTATTGGGCACACCGCATTTTATATGAAGTAAAATGACATGTGTACGGCACCCACGAGGAAATCATTAATGGCTCACAGACTTTCTCTGATGAAGCAGTGCTCCTATTGATTCTTCTCAGTCATTGCCAAGTGATGAGCTTCCATTGTATAGAGGTTTGTATTGCTGGTCCTAGTGCACAATATCTTAAGTTACTGTTGAATATGGCTCCATATTTTTCCAGTAGCCGTGATCATCCACTTTGTTCAGCATGTTTTTCTGCTTTCTGTGATCTGATAATGTCTGAATTTATCCAATTATCACACCTTAAATTAGAGACCGTGTCATAAAACTCACCTCTCAACTTTGTTCATTGCAACTCCCTGTTCAGTGCCCAAATCCCATTTAGTTATAATGGCTTATTTACTAATTCCCATTGTGACAGTATAGTAAGTATATTACTGGAGCCGAGATACTGAGAACACCTATGCTTCCATCTGTAGATTACGGTTGTTTAGGTAAATGTGATATAAATGGTTTGGGACATTTCTATTGTGCAGTGAAACAGTTTTCCATTATTTCAACTTTTTTTTAATTGATCCTTTTTATATATATATATATATATAAAAAAAATCAACCCCTTTGTTCTAAATCTTTGTGTATTACTGAGTTGAGGTTAAGGTCTGTAGTTGTCCAGCTGTTGTCTGTAATGACAGGCCTATGGTTGTGGTTCTTGGGTAATGCCTAACTAGCTTTGTTTAAAAAGCTTGCTACTGGGCCTGCAATTTCGCTTGCAATGTCTGTCAGAGTTTTGGAACGGAGACATGCCCCCAACTTCAGTACACTGAATTAATGAGTTTAGCTTCTCTCTCAGCTGTAATTTGTTTTGCTGTTTACATGTTTTTGTAGATGCCTTTTTTTCTTTCACTAGATCAGTCTTTTCAAAATGGTAGTGGTGAAGCTGTCCATGAACTGCATGAGTCTCTTGGACAAAGGTGCCCAGAAAATTGCAGTATGTAACTGTGTCCAGTTGTCTTGAATCTGACAGATTTAATTATCTGAAGTTATCATACTGACTTGCCTAAGCATTTTGAGAAAAACTTTACGTGGTAGAGTTGTCTGGAAGATTGTCCAGATGTTGATGAAAAATGTCAGATTACAAATGAAAAGTAAAAGCCTCTATTACTGCAATTATTGTCTTTTTTCCCTTTTTTTTTTTTCCTTTTCCAAAATTCATTTGATCTTATTTTTACACTGGCTATTAGACTTACAAATTGAAATCTGGGAAGTGAAAACAATCCTATTTCCTTATTTCTAGTTTGTTGGTTCATAGAGCTCTTTGGCTTTTCAGCTGTTGAGGCTGCAGCATTTTACATGACTGATTTGGGCAATTGAGTACTTCATCTGATCTAATGATAGAAAGAGCGTGAAATCTTTGGGTATGTGAATTGTGGTATAAATACCTTCAATTAAAATTTAGATCTCTGTTTCAAAAAAAGATAGATGAAGTTCTTGATCAGTGAATTGGTTTTGGTGGTTTTGCTGTGTGTGTTTTTTGTGGGGGTTTTTTTTGGGTTTTTTTTAAGACAAAGGCAGATCATATGCACAGTGATGTCTTTAAATTCAGACAGAAGTGTATTTTTGGCTGACTGATGCGATATTCAAGATGCTGAAGAAGTGTGAAATAGATCAAAACTGCATATATACTTTTCAGTATTCAAAATTCAGGCAGCTCAACTAAATTTCAGAATGGGAAATAAGAGAAACTGTAATACTGCTTTTGACTTTTATTTCAGAAAGGTGTTGCTGGAGGTCCTTTCTCAAATGTAGGTAGGTGTCCATAGCATACGGGCTTTGTCACACAAGGAGCAGCTCTTCATGTTCCTGCTCAAGACATGTAAAGCTATGGAATTTGCTGCATGAACCAGTCAAATATAAATGCAAAATATTCTATTATGCATATAGTCAACTCTATTGTTCAAATTTATGTGGAGAAATAGTAATTTTTCCCCTTAAAAGTATATATGCCAACTCTTAGACTGATCACTATTTAAATGGAAAATGAGGATGGTGTTGGTGCTAAAGATGTATCTGCAGGTTCACTCCTCACCTACATTTTTACATGAATTGTAGCAAGTAAATCTATTTGTTAGCAAGGTAATACATGTGTAAAATACAGTATTATTGGTACAAATTTGATATTTGTGTTCAGAGTTGCAGTTCTTAATAGCTTGATAATATCTGCCTAGAGACTGTAATAAAATACTAGTTACATTACACTGCATATAAATAATGTAAATTACTGTGTCAGATATAATGTATTGCACAAATATCAGCATTCATAAGCACAAAAAATTAGCACAAGTCTTCCAGTTTAATCTATATTTTATAACTTGCTTTAAGCACTCATTACTGAAAAAAAAAAAAGTAAGTTGCTTATAGAGGCACTACCTGGAAACCATTTAATGAAAATAGAATAGCAACAGTAATAACTGCAAGTCATGGGTCTTTTCACTAAACAGAAGAACCTGGAGGAAAAAGTGGTAATCTTAAACTACCTTCATAATATCATATACAAATTGAAACAGAATTTAAACTTCTTCTGGATGAAGCAAAGTGTGTGGTGTTGTGTGCTAGCCTTGGATAAGTAACTTTATAATTGAAGCCAATTTAGGTTAAGAATTAGGAGACCACTCCATTTTGGATGTTCTTGGCCACACCTCTTCAAGAGGCTCGAAGTGAATTATTTCTTCCATGTCACGTCCATAAAACCGGCTGTATAATCATCACAGGCTTGTTTGAATAGGCTGACTTCTCCAGGACATACCTTCTGGCTCGCTCTTTTTGTGGCTTATGTCATCACCTAGGAAGATGGAGGGGGAAAGATGGAAATTTCAGGTCCACAGGCAACAGGATGTGACTTAACCTCGCTGTCTTTTTTATTGTTACAGTAAAATTGTTTCCAATTGTGTTTTATTCTTCAGTCATAACAGCTATTGTGAATGGTTTTATTTGGTGTCTCTCTGCAGTTATTAATGATGTGATATAAAATGTGAATTTAAGTGCCAGTTTAATGAGCTGCTATCAAATTACCCTTTTGTGGGTTTTCAGCAACTGAGTAGATATAGTTGCAGTTAAATAACTAGAAACAGTAGTTGAAGCAGCTTTGCTAGTAAACTGTAAAATTGAGATCAAAGAGGCTATCTACATCCATGTGTACTTTGAGGTACCTTACATTCTTAGTGCAGCTGATGTAGCTGGAGAAATGAATTCACATCAGCTAGCTCTGGTGGGACATTGTTACAGTTGATAGAGAATTAATAATAACTGTTAATTTCATATTTTCCAGAAGGTTTGGGCTTTTTTTGGCTTCATGTGTGTGCTGAACTGACATGTGGGAGAGTATGAAATACTGCTGGCACCTGTAACAATGATATATTTGCAATTTAATTAGGAATGGCAGATAATAGTCTAATAATACTATCTGATTGCAGATGCTTTGATATGTTGGTATATAATTACTTCTTAAAACAAGTCCCTAGTTCTTTCTATCTTTAGAACTATAGTGAAAATGATTTTCTATGCTTGTAACTCATAGTATTGTATGTTAGCGGTTGTAAGGCTTAAACCTGGGTCTCTTGCATATCTGTTTCAGGGTCTAATTCTTGGCTTGTACCAGAAACAAAAGGAGCAATTGTTCAAGGTGGCTATGGCCATACTAGTGTCTATGATGAACTGACAAAATCTGTTTATGTCCATGGTGGATACAAAGCATTACCTGGCAATAAGTATGGATTGGTGGATGATCTTTACAGATATGAAGTTAATTCTCGGACGTGGTAAGTGGGATTTAGAATGTTGGAAACTAAATTATTTGTTAGTGAAAAAGAAAACATAAATGTAGAATAAGGTTCTGGTAAAGTCACATAGATGCCTCCATGTGCTTTGCATGTTGCAGAACAGTACGTCCCTGCAACAGAATGGAGGAACGTGGTGAGGGATTAGACTTTAACCAGTGAATTTAGTGGATTTACACATTGCAGGAATGGCAGGGAGGAAGCTTTGCACGTGTTCTACAAACTAAGGAAAGTTTCTTTTACTTACACATAACCCCACGTAGGAACAGTACATGTGTACTATTTTCACCTGGTAAGAATATAGTGTTGATGTACTTTCAAGTACCAGTTATATAAATAAGTAGAGAAATCTAAGAACTTTGCTCAGAAATAAGAGAGAAGATTCCTGGAATTGTGTAGGGATCTGTAGTTATTAATGTTCTTGGTGTTTGAATTTTTGTCAATTCCTCGTCTCTCAAGGTTATTGTAACTTATGAACACTACTTATGTTATATATAGCAAGTGACCTTACATGCTTTTTCCTACTTGATAGTTCTTGGTCTCAAATTATCTCTTTCTTGGAACGTTTTATTCTGGCAATGTAATATTTCTATTGAGAACTAATGGCTTAGCTTTGGCACATAAGACTTTCTCTCAGATGTTGGAAACGTGGGTTTGATTTCACTAAGGCTCTTGATTTTGGATGCCACTAACTCGTGGTACTTGGAAACCTTATTACAAGAATTTGTTGTCCCATTTAACGTATTGTTAGCTGCTGGAATTTTAATTCTTGTTATACCCTATTCTTGGAACAAAGTGATATTGTATCCTTGGAAGGTCTGCTCAACAACATAAGAATAAAAATATTTTTATTCAGTATTCATATGGAAACTATTGGTGACTGCTTCTGTCTATACTAATATGGTATTCTCTGCAGCTTGTGGAAGACTTTTTTATTTATTTTGTGAATATTTCACTGTAAGTCAGTTGCGCTGTGGGACTGAAAGCTGGCTGGAAGGATGGGGTAATGACACTTATATGGGAATAAAATATTTCTCTACTATATCTGTGGCATCTTATAGTCAGTATTCAAAGTGCTCAGTGAGGCAACTGAGCCTGAACTGACCAGGTTGAGGTGGAGTCACCATGGCTTTCTCATACTGATGTACCTATTTTCACGCTTGCATTTGCTTGTCCTCACTGTCTCTGTTTTTCTCTTGCACTCGCACGCTCTGCTGCTCTGGCTGATCTGGCTGAGGTCCATAGGTTTCACTAAGTCTTGGGATGCAAAGCTGATAATTTGCTTTTATTCAGTGGCATGTGGATTTTAATTTCTTCATGTCAATTATACATAAACTTTATGTTTCTTGGAATATGAAGGGGCGATACCTAAACTCCTAGTGTGAGCGGTATTTCTTGTACACAATGCAGAACTACAGCGTGTGCAATACCCACACTGCTTTGCATTACTTGCATATTGCTGCAGTTGGCAATTGGGGCTACATGTGATGCTGGGCTTAGATAATGGCTTGAAACAGTGAAAGCACCTGCTAGCTCCTGGGTATTTCTGTTACCATTATAATATCATGCTGCTGTAGGCAACACTTGGCATCGCTCTAGTTAATGTGAACTAATGTTTGCGGTTACACGTGTATGTGCATTAATAATGAATTCAATGTACAGTGTCCTGAGACTCTCACATAATTTGCATGGCGGTTGGTATGTGTTGGAGACATTTGAAGATTGCCCTCATCTGTGATGCTGATGAATAGTGAAAATCATGGCCGAATTAACAAACTCGATCTGTATCACACTTCCATTTCTGCTGGATCTTGGGGGAAGAGCTACTGTTATTGGGACACAATATGAAAAATTAGGGAAAAACCCCACCTGTAAAATGTAGAGACCAGGGCTGGGGTAGTGCAGTTGGGTGACTTCAACTCAGAAAATCTATTTCTTATAAATGGATATTGCTATTCTATCCTCTGTAGGGAAGAGACAGTCCTTAGGTTTCTCCGGAACAGTGTATGGATCTTTAGGCCTTTAGTGATCAAGACAACTATTTGTAGACAGCTGCAAGGCAGGGTAATCAGGACAGAGCCTAGTGTATAGCAATTAATGTAAATTGGGAGGTAGGAGCTGTGGAAAACTGCTAAACAGAAGACAAAGAAATCTATAGCCGAATGGATAAGGATGTATTCTTATTGTTCTTTCAACTCGTAACGGTAGTATTCCTCTAGTACTAGTTGAAAATAACTGTTAAAAATAGAGCTGTCTTCTGTTTCCTTGTCAATTCTAATTATGTGTGTTGCTAACTCATGAGTTGAAACCAAATATTGTGCTTTTCTGGATAGGTACTCTAAGTATTCTGTACCAAGTGAAATTCCTGGTAAAGAAAAGCACGTTTATGTGGTGCTCTGATTTTAATGTATTTCAGTCAGAAACAGACAACAAAAATGCAAGTTGCTTAACAAAATGAGAAAAAAAATTTAAAAAGCCACAAGAAACACGTTGGTGGGTATGCTGTGGGTTTGAAGGAAGTGAAAGTGAGAGCCCAAACTTAAAAACTGTTAGATTACTGAGACAAATAAAAGGTTATTAAAGGGATTATAAATACAAGTCTGTACTGGCAATATAATCACCTCTTCATATACATGTCTACAGCTGGTGGTCTTAACTAGATCAGGCTGGCAAACCCCACAATTGGTTACTCACTCTCTTGGTAAGATTTATTTGCTGTGATTAAATCAACTTTGTATTCTGTTCTCTCTACTAGCCCCACACCTGCCACTTTAAAACTGTAGTATTGATAGCTCTTGGCTACTGTTGGGCTCGTGTTATTGCTCTGGCACAAGGCAAACTGCTCAGACACAGGCTGAAATGAATGAGAAGATATCAAAGGCTCAGTATGTGTGGACTATGTTTTTGCTACTGAAATTCTGTATGTTTGAATCTGCCAGCCTGAATATGAAGCAGTACAACTGTTTTTTATCCTAACTAGAATAACTTCTACCACTTCTTTTCCAGGTCTGAGTGTTCAGTTAGTAAGAACAAAAAGAAATATTTTTTCCTTTCCCAGTGCTTAGGATGGTCTGCAGATTCTTTTAGCCTTTTCAAGAATTCTTTATTGAAGTTCTTCAGCAAACAACCAATATGGCTAAGAATATAGAAGGATAGAAATTAATAATGTGAATGGATTTTCATTCAGATTTGAATAAAATTTACCATGTCATTATTCACTTTGGAAGAATGTAAACGTGACATAATTTACTTCAGATATGCTATTTGATAATCTGGATTTTAATTTTTAAAAAGCATGATGTTTTAAATGATTGTGAAAGATATTTGTTTTAACATGAGAAAATTCATAATCCTAAAACCAGTCAGACTATATTTAATCATATTTACTGGTGTGTTCCTTGTGGAGCACCACAGCTTTTGGTGTTTTCCTTGTACTTTAAATTGTTGAATAAATTTTCTAGATGTGTATATATAGATTTTGTCTCATATGTATTAATTTTTACATCCTGCAGGACTATTTTGAAAGAGAGTGGCTTTGCAAGGTATCTTCATTCAGCTGTCTTAATCAATGGAGCTATGCTCATTTTTGGTGGAAACACTCATAACGATACATCCCTGAGTAATGGCGCAAAGTGCTTTTCTGCTGACTTTCTTGCATATGATATAGGTACGTGTTGCATTGTATCTTTCTCATTTGAGTTCTAAACATCACAGCGTTGCTTTTTCAAGTACAGCTAATATGAGCCTTTAAAGTCTTGATCCCAAGCAACTTCAAGCTTTTTATAATTTATATTTTAAAAGTGAAATTATGCTGCTGTTCCATGACAACATTAAGTTTTTTGTTTGTGGGGCACAGTATAGTAGCTAAAATGATCAATTTATGAAAAAGTGCCTAAATCTCTCTTATAGTACCAGTAGCAGGTACGTTACCAAATGAATTGCAAGAGTTAGTGTTATGAACATGTGTTGAACAGGGACCCCAGTGGTTATTTATTCCAAGTTATTTTCACACCAAATATCTATATAGTACTGATGAAATATGATGCTGGAATGTAAAAACAAACAAACAAAAAACCCAAAACAACCCACAACAACCACCAAACAAGAAACATACAAAAAAATTCCCCAAACTATAACATTTCCCCACAAGTAACACCCAAGAGATTCCTAAAAAGGCTTGGAATTGGTGGCGGTTTGGAATATGCATTGATCAGTGCTTATATCAAGGCATCACAATGGGCCTGCATTGAAAATCAGAGTGGCAAAGCCAAGGTAGGCAGCATCCAAAGGCAAGGTAGGAGGAGTCATGCATTCTGGCATAAGCAGTCTTGGTGGGTGGGAGGAAAATTCTGGGGGATATTCCACCATATAGACTTATGGGATGACTACTTGAAATGAATCGGGGCAATAAGAGACAATGAAAGAATTTTTCATTGTTATGTTAAAGGTCAACTATGTTTCCATGGACAACAGTGCAATGAAAGTAATTGAATTATTTGGGATTAGTTTCATGGGACAAAAGGGTCTTGCTAAAAAAAATAAATATTCTTCAGAAGCACCATAGGCAGCTGGTATGCAGTAAAAAAGTCAAAATACAGAATGCATTCTCAGTTACCTGAGTTCAAAAGTAGAAACAGCTAGTAACAAAAGAACACTGCAAAACTGTGTTGACTGTCAGGTGAGAGGAGGTGGGACCATCATTCAGGGACAATGAGATGATTGGAAGTGATGGTTGATATGAGATAATGTTTAAAGGAACAAGGTCTTGAATACAGAATCACAGAATTGTAGGGGTTGGAAGGGACCTCGAGAGATCATCGGGTCCAGCCCCCACGCAAAGCAGCTCCCTAGCTCATACTACACAGATAGGCATCCAGACGAGTCTTGAATACAGAAACTGCAAGTCATATGCTTAAGAAATGACCAGGATTTTCTCCTACAAACTGAAGGAAGCGTCAGAGGCTTGTGTGTCTGAGTCAGGAGCAGTATGTGGCTACAGAAGCAGCCTATACACTCCTAAGGAAAAGAAGGAAGAAGCATCAATGGCACTCTCAAGGCTCTGGACATTTGTGTAGCGTTTTGGCTCCATATGTTTAAGAAAGACCAATTTGAACAGGGCCCTACATGACAAGTGGTGTTAAGGCCGACTGAAACATGAGGAGCTTTTAGAAGATGATAAAAGGATGTGGTGGATTTACTTTCGCAAAAGAGTGGTTGAGAGCAGACAAAGATTGCTGTTTATAAATATATGATAAGAATACTCTGTGGAGGAAAACTGTTTAAAGTAAAAGACAGTCTTGAGACAAAACTAGATGGGTGTAAGAGTTCAATCTGTAGAATGGTTCCAACCATTAGAGCTGTGCAGTTATAGAAAAGCCTCCCTATAGGTTTGTGGAGGCTGTAAATCTAAGGGAATTTAATGAGCCCATAATCTGTTCCCTGTCTTGTTTATTGCCACCGCTGTTCTTACCATAAACAGTGTTCCCTTCCCTAATGTTCATATCCATATTTTATGCATAGGCTGCAAATATAAGCACACAGGTCCTGTTTGGGCCAAAAAGCACAGTCACTTGCCCTGGGAGCTAAAAACTGGGAAATGTGTCAGAGGAGTCTGGGGAATGGACTCCTGTGTGATCCTGTTGAGAATAGCCTGTGGATAGTGCCTGGAGCTATTTCTGGCAAGCGTTTATCAGCTGACTGCAGTCGTAGAAGAGGGGGAGACATGATCCTTTTTATTGGAAGAGTTGATAGCTCTTTATGAGTTTCTGTATAGATACCAATGCTATGTCTTTGCTCTCATGCAGAAATAATTGTTAAATTATAACTAAATTGCATGTTCTATTGTACATGGAACATGTATGTGTCATTTCCTGCTGGTTCCACCGTGTGGGCAAATTATGCCTTTTCAGAACAATTGAATTTTTTTTACTGTATCCCTTTATTATGTATTCTGTAGCTTCTTGTAGGCCTCTGATGGTGTGAGCTATTGATTTTGTTCTCACTTCACTTTATATCTGGTTTTAATTTTTAATGAAACAGAGCTCCCCTCTCATTTTAGAGGATAATATTACTTATTGGCCTACATTTATTTGTAGAATGTGCACTTGAGAAGCAATAGGATGAGTCCCAGGATCTGAATAAGTGTAATTTTCTGACTTTCACACACGAGGAGGTTTTTATCCTGCTTCATAAAATTGTTGCATGCTGGTTGTTGGGTTTCTTTGGGTTTTGGTGGGTTTTGGTAAGTGTGTTTTTTCTTTTAAGGTTGAAAAATATTTCAGGTTTTTTTCTAGCCGATTACAGTTTTTAATATGGTATTTGTATTTTCTTGCAAGTCACATCCTCCATGTTATCAAGCTGATGAATTACAAATGAAACAGATGTAGTAATTACTCTTTTAAAAAAAGAATTAAATCTATGAAGATTGATTTGATTCAGACTTAATCTTCTGTATTATTCATTTCACCAAATTAAAAACATCCTACAACACACATTAGATAAAGGCGTACTTTTTTTCAGAAAACTTGTAAATACTTACTTTACTAAGAAATTACAAAATGAGTATATTTCAGAATTTTTATTTACTTGGTAGCATGAGTTTTTGAACAATGTTTGGAAGTAAAAAATACCCGCCCAAACCTTGATGCTATCAGTATCACGTTTCCTAGATACCTTGCAAGTGATGGAGTGCTATGCTCTGTCTTGTAAAAAATGGATACTGCCTAGAAACCAGCTGAATCCTGGAGATAGAGCCTTTACTATTTATGTTCAAGTTAGGCTATAGAGTAATTTTGATTGTATCTTGTATTATATGTGACATAATCTATTGGATAGATTGCTTCAGCTTTTTATTATCCATGAAAAAAACTTAATGTTTTTCATATTAATGTGAAATAACTATTGGGAGTGTGTGTGTGTATTATTCTCAGTTTAGCTATCGAAACGGTTGGTTTCTAATACAGTGAGGTAATCCAGACTCCCCTTCTGGTCAGTGGAGGGAGATAAGCATCTTCAGAGAGCAATTAATTTTACCAAGCTTAAGATAGAGTTGATGCTTTTTCCTCTTTTTTGGAATCATTGCCCTCTAGGTGACTGGATTTAGTCATACTGTGTACATTTTAAGCAGTAAACGTGCTATGAGCCAGAAGCTCAGTTCAGCCATTTTAAATACTTACTGCATCTTAATATGTTTGTTAAAGCTGGAGATTGAAAGATCTGTAGATGTTATAAGAGCTATTACAGTGCCCTAATTTTCATAATTCAATATTGTTTGGCGTATTTACTTTATGTAGCAGTAAACATACTGAAGCAATGAGAAGTCTGCTGCATAAAATGAGCTTTAGAAACCTGGCCTTCGGTAGGCTTTTGTGCTCTGTGGGCTATTTTACCACCAGGCTTGCTGCCAGGTAGCTCTGGCAGCTCCTTAGAGATGCAGAAGTGGTTATCCTCATAGATGCAAGGCATTTGTATATATATATATATCAGGCTGAAAGAGGAACCTTGCAAATGGGGTCAGGATTGCCACTGGGCTCAGACTTGGATGCTGCGGTTGACCTGCAGTTTTCTAACTGATGTTGGTTATGGCTTTTCTTTATCTAATGCTGTGCCATAGTGAGCCATTCTGTACATTTAAAGAAGCTGAAGTGCCTCAGCTGGTGAGATCCTGCCTGGTATGGATGTAATTTTACTGTTTAACCTGGGAAGTTGATATTCAACTCTTCCATTATTGCATTTGGAAAGATATTTGTGGCAGTATTGCCATTTAGAAAAGGAATAGTTCAAGCAGGTAAAGATGCAATCATGAAGTGTAGCCTGCGCACTATCAAGAGTGAATTTCGTGACCTAGGTCGCTTTGTTGGGGGGGCGGGTGCCCAAATAATATTTTCTTCTATTCCCACTTGTGGGAGGTGGGGTTCGGAGCAGGTCAGAAGAACCCATGAATTGAATCAGTGGTTGAAAGGCTGGTGCCTACACAAGAAATTTGGGTTTTTTGACCAAGGGATGGTGTACTCTGCTCCGGACATGAGTACTGCTAATGGGGCTTACCTGTCCCATAGAGGAAAGCGGATCCTTGCTCAGGAGATGGCAGGGCTCATTGATAGGGCTTTAAACTAGTTAGGAAGGGGGAAGGGGATATTACAAAGGCTGCTGGGGTAAGGCAGATGCTTTGGGAGACACAGCACGAGTTGCTGGGGGAAATAGATAAATGCCAACAGCACAATTGCAGACTTGGGGATGTTGCTCCACACGAGAGTAGGGGTAACTCTGTGGACTACCCCATGAACTCCTCGGTGGAGCAGTTTTTGCCCACCCCCTATCGAAAATCTCGCAGTGAGCTGTTGGGGATATCTGGATCTGCTGCCCCACTAAAATGCCTATACACAAACGCACGTAGCATGGGGAACAAACAAGAAGAATTAGAGATCTTTGTGCGGTCACAGGGCCACGATCTCATTGCGATCACTGAGACGTGGTGGGACAGCCTGGATGACTGGCACGCTACCATGGATGGCTACGTGCTTTTTAGGAAAGATAGACTAGGGAGACAAGGTGGAGGAGTTGCTCTTTATGTTAGAGAGCACCTAGAATGTATTGAGCTCCACCTGGGTAGGGATGAACCGTTTGTCGAGAGCTTGTGGGTAAGAATTAAAAGGCAGGCCAGTTTGGGTGACATGGTCGTGGGCGTGTACTACAGGCCCCCTGATCAAGAGGAGCGGGTTGATAATGAATTTTATAAGCAATTGGAAGTAGCCTCAAGATCGCAGGCGCTGGTCCTTATGGGGGACTTCAACTACCCAGATATTTGCTGGGCAAGCAATACGGCCAGTCGTATGCAGTCCAGACAATTTCTGCAGTATATGGAAGACAACTTCCTGATACAGATGGTGCAGGAACCTACTAGGGGAAGGCGGGTACTTGACCTTGTTTTTACTAACAAGGACGGGCTCGTCAGTGAAATGAAGGTCGGGGGCAGCTTAGGACAAAGCGACCATGAAATGGTCGAGTTTAAGATCCTGAGTGGAAGAGGCAAGCCAAAAAGTAGGATAGCTACCCTGAATTTTGGAAGAGCTAACTTTGATCTCCTCCGAAATCAAATAGGGGCTATCCCATGGGCTGCTCTGTTTGAAGGAATGGGAGCCTGCGAGTGCTGGCTAACATTCAAACAGCACTTCTTCCAAGCGCAGAATAGGTGCATCCCTTTGAGTAAGAAATCGGGAAAGAGAGGTAGAAGACCTGCGTGGATAAGCAGGGAACTCATGAGTAAACTCAAAGGGAAGCAGAAAACCTATAAACTGTGGAAACAGGGTCTGAGATCATGGGATGAATATAAGGATGTGGCCAGGGCCTGTAGGGATGCAACTAGGAGGGCTAAGGCCTGCTTAGAAATTAAGCTGGCAAGGGACATAAAGGACAACAAAAAGAGCTTTTTCAGGTATGTAAATAGTAAAAGGATGACCAGGGATAATGTAGGTCCCTTGTTGAATGAGGCGGGTGTCTTGGTGACGGGAGATGATGAGAAGGTGGAGATACTTAATGCCTTCTTTGCCTCGGTCTTTACTCCGAAGGCTTCTCAGGACTCACATATCCCAGATGTAAGTAGGAGTGGTTGGGGAACGAGTGGTTGGGGAACGAATGGCTCCCCTCTAGTAGAGGTAGGGGTGGTCCAGGAGCGACTCAAAGGAATGGATGCACACAAATCCATGGGCCCGGATGGGATACACCCACGTGTGCTGAGAGAGCTGGCGGAGGTGATTGCGGAGCCGCTCTCTATCATCTTTGACAGATCCTGGACTACAGGAGAAGTGCCTGAAGATTGGAGGATAGCCAATGTCACTCCAGTCTTTAAAAAAGGCAAGAAGGAGGATCCCAGTAACTATAGGCCAGTCAGCCTCACCTCTGTCCCTGGAAAGGTGATGGAACAGCTTGTTTTGGATGCCATCTCCAAACAACTGGAAGAGAAGAAGGTCATGAGGAATAGTCAGCATGGATTCACCAAGGGGAGATCGTGCTCGACCAATCTCATAGCCTTCTATGATGTTATTACCAACTGGGTGGATGGAGGGAGAGCAGTGGATGTCATCTACCTCGACTTTAGCAAGGCTTTCGATACTGTCTCCCACAACATCCTGATAGAGAAGCTGAGGAAACAAGGGATAGACGAGTGGACAGTGAGGTGGGTTGAGAACTGGCTGTCAGACCGGGCTCAGAGGGTCGTGATCAGTGGAGTAGAATCTGAATGGAGGCCTGTGACTAGCGGTGTTCCCCAGGGCTCAGTGTTGGGTCCAGTCCTGTTTAATATCTTCATTGACGACCTTGATGAGGGAATAGCATCCACCCTCAGCAAGTATGCCGATGATACAAAACTGGGAGGAGTGGCTGACACGCAGGAACACTGCGCTGCCATCCAGCGAGACCTGGACAGACTGGAGAGCTGGGCAGGGAGAAATCTAATGAAATTCAACAAAAGCAAGTGTAAAGTCTTGCACCTGGGGAGGAATAACCGACTGTATCAGTACAGGCTGGGGGATGACCTGTTGGAGAAGAGCTCTATGGAGAAGGACCTAGGGGTCCTGGTTGATGACAGGTTGGCTATGAGCCAGCAGTGTGCCCTGGTGGCCAAGAGAGCCAATGGGATCCTGGGATGCATCAGGAAGAGTGTGTCCAGCAGGTCGAAGGAGGTGATCCTCCCCCTCTACTCTGCATTGGTCAGGCCCCACCTGGAATACTGTGTCCAGTTCTGGGCTCCCTGGTATAGAAAAGACAGGGACCTTCTGGAGAGAGTCCAGAGAAGGGCTACAAAGATGATTAGGGGTCTGGAACATCTCCCCTATGAGGAAAGGTTGAGTGAGCTGGGTCTGTTCAGCCTGGAAAAAAGAAGACTTAGGGGGGACCTAATTAGTGTTTACAAGTATCTTAGACATGGGTGGCAGGGGGAATTGGCCAGCCCCTTTTCAGTGGTCAGTGGGGACAGGACTAGGGGCAATGGCTGTAAGCTGGAGCACAGGAAGTTCCGCACCAACATGCGGAAGAACTTTTTCACAGTGAGGGTGACAGAGCAGTGGAATAGGCTGCCCAGGGAGGTGGTGGAGTCTCCTTCTCTGGAGATATTCAAGTCTCGTCTGGACGCCTATCTATGTAATATGAGATAGGGAGCCTGCTTTGGCAGGGGGGTTGGACCCGAAGATCTCTTGAGGTCCCTTCCAACCCCTAAGATTCTGTGATTCTGTGATTCTGTGAATTTGAATATTTGTGTAAAACAAAATATATGTGCACTGCTTTGTGAAAAATCTATTCACTGTGACACTTCTTTGGAAGTCAGGGAGTTACATCTGCAAAGGACAGTTTCTGTATAGTCATCATACATAATAATGACTGTTAATACAAACTCAGATTGCCTGTCTGAAATCTCACTGCGCACTTGTAATCTATTATTAGGGATTCATCTTTCAAAATAGGGTGTTATCTTCTTTAGTGTCTGCTGTGTAATTGGCAAAATACATATTAGGACCTGTACCCTGAGTTCTCCCAGTTCCTTAGCACTACTTTGTAATATATAAAAACTGCATACCTTTGGGACACTGAGACACGGTAGGAAGACAGTAGATAATCACCACTGACTTGAGATTCTCCTGCAGAGATTAGTTTAAATAAACGTGTAATAGAACTAGAGAGGAGGTGTGACATGCATCATTATTGATGTTTTGCTTATGTTTTCTTCTTGGTACAAAGTTTGTCGTTAGTTTAATGTGCTTTTTATTTCTTCAGGAACAAAATCACATGAGTTGGTTACTCTTGGCCTCGAGGTTACCACTGTGTTTTCTGCCTAAGTGGTGGTAGAATTGTTCAGCGGGGGTAGTGTAATGGGGAGTTTTTTCTAAATACTTGATTAATTTAATTATGTACATTGTGTAAGGAATAGAATTTACTTCAGAGAGAAACCAGGGTAATCTGTCTATTGTACAAAGTTCTAGTCAAACCCCTGTTCCAAACAAAGTATTACTGTTTTGCAGAAGTTAGTCTAGTGAGTACGTATCTCAATACCTGGGCTGAATTCTGTGAGTAGTGAAATAAGTAACATTCTGTGCAAAGTAGTTAGCAATTTAAAAAAATATTTATCAACAAAATGAAGCCACTTATTGAAGACATCACATTCTTTGACCATGACTAAGGATTATTAGGTTAAGTTAGGAAAGCTCGAAGACATACTTTTACATGAATTTACATTAATTTGAGCAAAACCAGCATACTTGAATCAGCTGTCAAATGGGCTTCAGTGTAAACTGGCCTATACCAATGGCCAGCTTTTTGGACCAAGATTTTATCTGGTAACCATATTTGGAGCAGGAATCATACCTTGCTCTGTTCTTTCCTGCAGGCTTGGGAAGAAAAGAGGGGTGTAGCATTATAGCTTTGTCCCTTCACCTTTCTTCTCAGTCTTTGTATCTGGTACAAAGGTTTAAGAAACGCAATAGTGTTACTGGAAAGCTTCTCTCTAAATGTGCAGAAGGGTAGTTGGGAAGGCCATGTGAGTTCTAATTTTCTGAGGGAAAGCTCCATTTTCAAACCTGGGAAGGACTAATAATGCCCCCCCAACCCCTCTCTGGGTACTATGAATTGATATACATATGTGTATTAAATGACTTGATCCTTATTGGTTCCTTCCAACTCAGGATACTCTATAATATATAGATAAAAGAACTTGCTTTCAGCCCAACTGCAAATAAATTCAAATCTGTACCCTAAAACATCAGGATATGTTATTGAAGTATTAGTTTTGGATTAAGAAGGCCCCTTTCTAGAATTATTTTTTTAATTGTAAAACCATGATACTGGAGTGTGTGTCCCCCACCTCCCCATGCTTAAAAACTCTTGCAGTTCTATTCCAATCAGACATTAGGAAAGTGGCTTAGTTTATATTTTATGAGTGTTCAGATGCAAAATTTGCAGACATAAGTGGATTAATTGGACATAAAGAATCAGAATTTGAAACAGATTCTAACTGCTAAAACCAGTAGTTAAAATGAATAGAAGTGCGTATAGAGTGACTGCAAGGGAACCTCTATAAAAACCAAAACCTGAACCCATTGTAACACAGCAGCTGCTTGTGTACTCTCTCCTAGTGGTAGTTGTATTTCAGAATTGCTTGTATCTATGGAAGAAGTGCAATAACCCACACATTTAAGATAGTAGTATACTCTGCAGTATTCCTTTTGTATAGTCTTGTTATGATCTGGATTTCAATTTCTTATTATGGATGAAATTTCAAATTCAATTGCTTATGAAAGAATACTGCCTGTGTAAGTTTCTTCTGGGATATTCAAACAAAGCTTAAAAACTTTTTCCTGTTTTGAAAAAAAAGTCAAGATTATCTCATGAGATTGTTCATATAGCTTGTAATCCAGTATATTGCTTTTATTTTGTAATAATTTTTTATTCATAAATTGTTTCCGAATATATTGTTTCAACTCTAGTCTTTGTCATCAACAAAATGAATAAGTTTAAATCTGTACTGATTTCTTTTTTCCCCAATGCAAACCCATCTATTTTTAAAATTATCCTTCCTTCCAGAGTTACAAATGGATTATCAATATGCTGTCACAAAAAAAAGTAAAGCAGCAGCTGTGGCAGATGAAGCTTTATGCATTCCTGAGCATAAATGCAGTTTTGATGCAGTCTCTAGTAGTAATTACATCCTTATTACTGTATGATTAGAAGAACAAAACAATAATAATATAATGCACTAATTATTCCATTTAGTATTAAAGCTCAATGTGATTGTGGGTGGTTTTTTTTAAATGCTGCCTGGGGAGTCACTGTTATGTATATAGCCTCTTCTATAGATGTTAGATCTATGGCTTAAATTGAATTTGTGCTGTTTCAAACATGCTTGCCTTTGTTTTCCTGAAAGTAAAGAGATTTTTATTATCCAAGTAAAGAAAATACATATGCAGTGTGAAATGCATTGGAAAGTAAGTTATTTGTACCTAACTTCAGTGGTGCTTTAGTTGTTTATAGTAGTTAGTTGTACAGGGTTACAAAAAGCAAGGGAACTAAACAGAAGTATAGCATGTGTCCATACTTTGTGAATCAACGTTTCCTCTTTTACCAGAGCGTTGTAATTTTTACATGGATGAGTTCTGGAGAAGGGGGGGTGGGGTGGTGGTGGTGCAGGATGGCTTCTGCAAGAAGCAGAGAGAAGCTCTCTGTAGGCCTGAGAGGGTAAACACCAGCTGGCTCAAGGCTGGAGTTGTCATTGACCAAGGCCGAGCCCATCAGTGACAGTCACAGCCTCTGGGAATCACATTTAAGAGGAAAATAAACACAAGCAGCTGCTTTTTGTCACCAGAGGAGGGAGTGAGAAGATGTAAGAAACTCTGCAGGCACCAAGGTCAGTGAAGGACGGTGAGGAGGAGGTGACCCGAGCATCGGAGATAAAGATTCCCCAGCAGCCTGTGGAGAACACCATGGTGGAGCAGGTGTCCTCTCACAGCCCATGGAAGATGATGGCAACCATAGACCCCACCTGCAGCCTATGGAGAGGCCCCATGCTGGAGCAGGTGGAGACACAGGGAAGATGCTGTGATCTGTGTTGGAGCAAGCCTCTGCCAGAACCTGCAATCTGTGGAGAGAGACTAGGCTGGAGCAGTCTGGCCCTGAGAGACTGAGACACACCACTCTAAGATTTATGACTACACCCCATAGAAGCGATGCATGCTGGGGCAGCTGGTGAAGAGCTGAGGCCCCATGGGAATGGACTCAAGTTGAAGTTTGTGGAGGACTGTCTCCCGTGGGTGGGACCCCACAGTGCAGCAGGGGAAGGGTGTGAAGAATGCCCCCATGGCTAAGAAGAAAACCAACTTGTGAGGAACTGACCGAACCCCCCATTCCCTGCCTCTCCTCGTGCTGCGATGCAGGGGGAAGAAGGGAGCAATAAGTAAAGTTGTCTGCTAAGAAGGGAAGGGGTGGGGAGAAGGTGCTTTAAGATCTGGTAGCACTTCTCATTATCCAACTCTGGTTTTACTGTGAGTGTACAGGGCAGTGTTATATATTAGATAGTTTTCTTCCTTTATTCTGTGTTGAGTCTGTTTTGCCTGTGACACTAATTGCAGGATGATCTTTCCTGTCCTTATCTTGACTCCTAAGCTGCTCGCTATATCTTTTTGCCTCTGTTCAGGTTAAAAGGGGAGTGATAGAGCAGCTTTGCCGAGCATCTGGCTTCCAAATTAACTGAGCAGTTACAGGATGCGTAAATAGAATGCACAAGCATGATCTGACATGGAATTTTCTGTAGTATGTAAGGATGCACTAAGGGTGTATGGAGTGTGAGTCACAATTTAAATAGTTTAAAATTAAATTATATTAACAAGTAGGTAACAAGGTAGTTACATGAATCTTAAAGCATAGCTCCAACTGTAGTAAGAAGTTGTTACTAAACCTGTCTTGAACAGTTCAAGTGCTTTCCTCAGAGATGAAAGCTGTAGGTTTAAATCCTATTGGGTAGGAATCAAACCCTTTTTTCCTTCAGCATGGATCATTACTCTAGCTACTGTCCAACTATATAAAAGAAGTCTTTTTCCTTTTATCGTATTTTGGAAGTATGAGCCCTTTCCATTCTTGAAAGGCAGCAGGGAGAGTATCACAAATCACTTAGAGTGTTCCACCTGTAAATCCTCAGTGGGCATGGTGCTCCTGTTCAGTCTTGCATGTAGTATTGGGCATTGTAGCGTGGAGGAAGAAAATGAAGATGAGGTATAAATAAGCTTCTTTTCTGTTCAATCCTTTCAGTTTTTTCATGTGAGTTTCAATAGGTTCTTTTCTGCAACAGGAACAATTCCTTGATGTTCTCTACAAAATTTTGTAGATTTGGGAGTGAAATGTCAAGATTTTTTAGGGTTGTTCTCATAGCCTTTTTAGGTGTTGAAAATAATTGATATGTCCTTTATAACTTTAAGAAATCAGATAAGAGGCGAGTAATCACCTTTAAAACCACTTATAGATGTGCAGTTCTCTTAGGTGTTGATAAATGAAATTGGAGGTAGTTGGATGCTCAGCTTGTATAATTCTTGAAACTGCTGTATTAAGTTAATCCAGACATGATTTTTTAATGGAGATTTGTTAACTTGTCTGCTGTAGTTCTGCCCTAGTGTTTAAGTATTGCATTGTGCAAAATCAGATGTGAATGGTAAGTGATAATTTTATACTGCTGTCTGCTCCTAAACAGGTTTTTAGTGGTACTTTCAGCTATAAGTCTTGAAAAGTAAACGTTGTTTATAACAAGCCTTGCAGGACTAACAGATAGAGATAGGATGCTATATTTCACCTGTTTTTTCCTTTAGTAACGTTTTGGAGAATTATTAAATACTAATTAAACATTTCAAATCAGATCTATATTGGAGTATTTTACTGATGTGACTATGTTGATTAGAAATGTAATCTTACGAAGTCATGGACACATGGAATATATTCTAGTAATACATAAATATATTGTACTGGCATAGTGTATTCTTCTTGCCCTACTGTATTTATTATAGCACTTTTATATTGCTGGAGCTGGGTTAATTTTTAATAATCTGAACAATGGATCCTTAATTGTGCCTCAGTGAGTTATCAAAGACTTTTGCTCCATGTCTTTATGTCCCAGACAGTTATGTAGACAGTTTACATTCCCATCTGAGTTTAGGCTCTCTGTAATTGTCTTCACTGTTGCAACAATTAGAACTTTTCTATAAAATGTATTAGCCATCTTTGATGGCAGTAATGCCATGTTGCTGGTAGTATGTAGAGAAAGGACGTGTGTGGCTGGGCAAAGTGTATAGGGTGTTGAGATCCATCGTGTTGGAGTGTGGATCCTGGAGTGCCCTACCCCATACAAGTTCAACCAAGTTGTTTTTTTTTCTGCCAGCTTCAGCTGGATCATTTCAAATCTGGTGAGTTCTTGTGGTGTACTTCATTGTGTAATTAATTTGTGTGGTTGGTCAATTCAGTCTCAGAGGTGCTTCTGGTAACCATTTAATTTACGCTAGGAAGGAGTATGAATCTTTTCTTTTTAATAATGATATAATGTGGTAGGACCAGATCTTGAAGCAGAAGCCTTGCTAACCTCCAGGCCTGAGGATGGTGGCCCTGCCTGTGGCGGGGGGGGTTGGAGCTCTATGATCCTTGGGGTCCCTTCCAACCCATGCCATTCTATGATAATAGGAAGAAAAAACTCCAGTATTCCTCCTTGTACTTTTCAGTGACTAAAAATTCTGCTAATCAATTTTGACTACATAGTATCACTTCTTTATCTACTTAGTAACTGTTTCTGTTACTAAGTATAAAAAAGTAGTATATGCTTCCCTGTGCTGCATGTTATACCCAGATATGTACAGAGAAAATGGTAAATACAACCAATTCTGTATCTTCCACTTACTATCTGTATAATACCTTAAGATTGTGTGACATTTTACAGAGGAAAGCATTTTATTCTGTACTCCATAGATTTTAGTATCTCTATTAGACTTAATACAATAAATAAATGCACAGAAGGCTGAAACAGCCATAACCAATGTTGAAACTCACACTGTGTTTGCTATTTGTCACTTACTATTTAGAACTGTATGGTGGGTCTGGAAATTGGGATATTGATTGAAATGTTCAAAAGAAGTCTGAAGATGAAGGGGCGTGGACAAATTCTGGTTGATTCTTTACCAAAACCCACTCAAAAATAAGTTGGTTAACTCTGTGTATTCTGTACAGGGAAACTCAGATCAAGACTTTAAAGCGGAGCAAAAGTATTAGTCTTGCACAGTGCTCCATTCAGTGTTCAGTAGTCATTAATAAGGCTAGGAGGAGATAAGAGGGAAGGTTATTTGTAACGTGCTTCTCTCCCACTTTTTTTTCTTGTACTCTATTGAAAAAGACCTGCCAGTTTGACAAATACCATCAGCAAGAAAGGAATTATTATGTCTCCAGCCCCTCAAGGGTTTCTTATCTCAAAACTGGCCTTTATTATGATTTTATGGTTTTCCTTTGGCATTAAATCCTACTTTTTCTTAAATAAATTTGTAAGTACAGGAAACAATATGTATTTTTATATGTGTTTGTAAAAATATAAAATACACTTTCCAAGATCAGATGAAAATTTAGTGTGGGTTTTTAAAAAATATTTCTTATACTGTCAAAGGCACAGGTATTAAAGTACACTGTTTCTGGTCATATGCAATGACGTAGAACAGCAAGAGCCTGATTTTACAGTATAACAGCAAGTTTTTGCTGGTTGGTTTTAACTTCAAAATGTTTTCTTTTTATAACTTTTAAAATGGAAATGTTTTGTTGAAACATAAATGGAATTAATTATTGTTGACCACTTATTTCCAATAAATACTATTGCATTTAAACACCATGGAGGTATCAAATGTCAGTTTTATGCTGTGATATGGAGAACACACTAATGTTTAATACCACTTCTGCTTTTATCTGAAGCTTGTGAGTAGTTGCCTTAGTATTGTGATCTCTTCTGTTGGTACTGTTTCAAGAACATCTCTGCTGTGCGTGTACTTCTACCTTTCTATTTACATAGAGAAAATTAGAAAAAAGAACAATTGTGAGAGATTAAGAGAATTAATAATGCTATAATTTTATGATAACGTAATGTTAAGTGATAGTGACAGAAAATAGAAGTTCAGCAAAAGGCAAGTTTTTGGGGATGTGTTGGTCCTATAAGACAGTGAATTGAGCTTAGTATACTTCACTTTTCTTCAAAACACTAAATTTATTTCAAGTTCAGCATGTAACGTTGAAATTATTCCTGTTTGGACCATCTATGTTACTTTGGTAGTAATGAGCTCTTAGTTTCTTTTCTCCAGTTTATAAGATGGTGTAGTTATTTATCCATTAGACAGACTGTCTCATTCTGACTGTCTTCATGGGCTCAGGCTGTGGTTCTGTGGAAGCCCAAGTCAATGTAGTGGCTTATTACTGCAGTTTTTCCTGTAGCCGTGTGTGACCTTGCACCCAGCTGTTTCAGCATGGTATGCTAACAGGATGCTAACCAGGCAAAGTGCTGCTGTGAGTCATTTTCAGCATTAGAAGAGCAAGAGATGAACACTTCTGGCAGTGGGAATGAGAACAGGACTAGCTTAGCCAGCAGTTAGTGACTTGGGCTCTGCATGAAACAAGCCTGGAGGATGATTTGTCCGTCCTGAATTTTCTAATATCTATTTTTGTTGTTTTGAAGCTGGGGATGGGGGGTGTTAGATTTGGGATTTTTTTGTTTGTTTTTTTTAATTAACTTTAAGCAATTGTCTTTGAAATGTGACCTGAATGTGGTCTGATGATACTTCTTTAGGTGTTAATTGTATTTATAACTTGAGTAAATTGTTCCAAACTTCAAAATTCAGTAAATACACCTTATTTGAAGATGACTGTCATTGAAATCTTACAGGTAATTGAATTCAGGAATATTAGGTTAAAAATCAACTTGTCTAATAGTGGTCATGATAGGTAAGTGTTGAGGATTGGTTCTTGGAGCACCTACACAATAAATACATCAAACAGGAGTACCTGTTGATTTAGTCTTGAGCAATGTAAATATAGCTAGTAGACTAACACAGAACTAGGGACTACAGCGTGCACAAACCATTCAGCTTCTGGAAGCATCTAGAATCTTTGTGTCTTAACCCTTTCTCCAGAAATTCCATCAGAAAATCTTTTAAAAGGGAGTACCCACCAAAAAATTTAAAGACCAGTTAAAAAGAAAAAGAAGGAGCAAAAATTATGAAATGGTATTGTGGAATATGTTAAAGACTGAGTGTGTATTGCTGATCTGTGATATACATTGGTAAGTGTATATGAAGTGAAAATAAAGACTTTAGAAGGACCCATGAATTCTAAAAAATAATATATTTAAACAGGAGAATAAAGCAGGTACAGGAGGAAACCGAAGCACAACAGCTTTGCTTTCACTTAGTGACAACAGAACAAAAAGTCTGTGTCTTACTGCTGATTTTTACAAAAACATTAACAAAATCTAGAATCTAATATTAAGTACTGTTTTTTAAATATATTAGAAATTTTGTTTTCAGAGTTCATGAAACCAGTAGGTACTGAAAGCATGTTAATAATGTTTGAAGTCAGGAGGTATAGATGGTCTGTTTTAGTAATGGAGACAGAAAGTGTTACCTGCACTGATCCCTTGGGAAAGGAGGGTAAATAGGCAATAAATTCAGTTGATACTTAAAATACAGAAGTGTTGTCTGATAAAATCCACTTTGGGTTAATTTTGCTGAAAGCTTTTGAAATTATTTTATAATATGATATAAGCATATGACTTCATGTGCTTTCATTTTGTCTTTCAGCTTGTGATGAATGGAAGATTTTACCGAAACCAAATCTGCATCGAGATGTCAACAGATTTGGTCACACTGCCGTTGTCAGTAATGGGTAAATGAAGTGTATTTACAACTTTCCAGTCTTTTTCTGAATAATAGAAACTTTGGCTGAAATTACACCTATGTGAATTATGATTCAAAGATACACAGCTGATGTAATTTATTAACAGGAGTTGTTGTGCTCATCGGGGACTTTGTCTTAGGTAATCAGTACACTAGTCATCAATTTGACATGCTGTGAAATCCATCCAGTGGCACTTCACATGAACCTTCTAGTGTAGAGGGGTTTCCTCAGTGGTGTCAACTACAGGGAGTTTGAATATCAGTACCAACTATAATCCACACAGATGTAATGGGGAAAATCTTTTTGTCTTTGCAATGTGCTAGAATTCCTCATTCTTCTACAATCATAGAATCGAAACAATATAAATGAAACTTTTTTTGAAAAAGCAAGATTTTGAAGCTTCTGATAAACTGATCTTCATTAACCACTTGCAGAGAAAAAAGCCTTCCACTATCTTGTATGGGTGAGAAATAATAGATGTGGTATGTAATACTGTAAAAGTTCAGTAGATTTTAACAAAAATAGCAGCAAGTTGTAGCTCTGTACATAGAGCACTTGAAATTAATCAATTAAAAGGTTACTTTATTAAGAGAAAATTGCTTGGAATAAGCAAATTCAGGAGCTGGTAGTTTTTCATTCTAATTTGTGTTGTTTTAAGACATCTAAGCTATGCTTGGTACTTTGAGAACTGTCACTTTCAGTGATTTAGATTCAAGGTTAAAATGGCTTTTTTCCTTCTCCCCTGAACTGAATGGGTTGAGTTGGGTTTTATGTACAAAAAAGTGCAATAGGAAATACTCTCCAAAGATTTCTGATATTGGTAACTGTATGATTAATTCTGGTTTAAAGAGCATATGATACCAGAGATGTACAGGTTCTTCCTTATTATATTTTAACAGAGGCTGTTCTTAATTTTGCATGGGAAGGGTAAGGTCTGAAGTCTTGCCTTGTGGTTCTGATGTCAGCAGCTACCATACCGGAAATGTTACCCAAAAGAAATATCCATCTGCCAGTTATTACTGTCCATCTTTTAAATCTTATTGAAGAAAAATGTTCTTGTTTCCTGCAGCCCATTATTACATGCTGTTCTCATTTTCTAGCTCCAAAAATGAGTAGTTTCCTCCATAGCTCTTCTTCCTTCTTTCCAGACATTTTGTATATGTCGCTTACTAATAGCACAGTGTGCTCTGAGCAAATTTTTGTTAGTCTAAACTTCCATGGAGGAATACATTGAAAACTTATCAATCTTCATAATGGAACTGCTGACAGAGTCTTTATTAGAGAGAGGTGAAGAATGTTTTTCTATAATATTACACATTATTTTTTTATTGTATACCAAGACAGTTAAAGAAATCAAGAAAATGTAGCTCTAACTATAATAGCAGTCATATTTACTTGCTTTTCCCTAATAGGTCCATGTACATATTTGGGGGTTTTTCAAGTGTTCTTTTGAATGACATTCTGGTGTACAAGCCTCCAAACTGTGAAGCATTCAGGGATGAAGAGCTGTGTAAAAATGCTCGTCCAGGGATCCGGTGTTTGTGGAACAAGAAACATTGTGAATCCTGGGAATCTGGACATGCTAACAATATCCTTAGAGCAAAATGCCCTAAGAAAACAGGTAAGTGAATTCTAGACTTAGTGTCAAATTTGCAATGTGATTTAGGAGGTGGGGGAAAAAAAAACCACCCTAAATTTCCCCCTGAAAGATCAACCAGGTAGAACTAGCGATTGGACTGTTCCTCTCTGAGAATACCCAGTGCAGGAGATTTGGGGATTAATTTTAAAAATAATTAATTCTGGATGTTTTGGGGAATCTTAAATACAGAGAGGTAGATGCAAAGAGTACATATTAAAGGCTCTAAGGGATACAAAATGTAAGAGGGCTCAAAGAGAAGACTTTGCCTCCTTGGGGAGCTAAGGCATAAATTTAGATTGGATTTGACTTGGTGTGTTTGAAGCATTTATAAAAGGGTGAGCTTTGAAATACTGTAGCTGAATTAACTCTCCTGTTTCTCCACCTTCTGTTTTGGGATATATATACACACACATATTTCTCTATATATAGATATATCTGAAAGCCTTAATATTTTTCTGATTCCAAGGAGGCATAACAGCAATCAAAACCAGACGGGCACTGGGAGTGATGGCTGGTATTACAGACACATGGCACTTGTGTCTGTATATACCAGTAAGAGAAGGAAAGTGTCACCATTTCAAGTAGATTACTATTCCAAGAGGAGCATTTATATAGAAGATTATAGTACAGTCACAGCTGGAAACAAACTTGAGCAAACAAGCCCTTTTCTGCCGTGTGGCAAAATGGGTTCAGGTTTCTGATATGAATTTGTGTGGCACTGCAATAGCTGTATTGTTTGAAACAGCAGCTCATGATTAACTGTTGTGCCCTATTCCTAAGTATACTTTCTTGTGACAAATAAATTGCTTGTGTAAGTGTGGTTCTTAATATGTCACGTGAACAGAGTATGCATCCCCGCTACATAGATGTTCTGTTTTGTCTGTGCATCTCTCCTTTCAGCACAGTAACAGACAAACCAGGGCTGTATGCTACATATACAAACTGCCATATAATTAAACTGCCAGTCTACTTTTAGCATTTGTTAAAAGTATTAGCTCTGCTGTTAATCAGTGCTTCAAGGCAGGCTTTTTTCCTGTTAGCTTGTATTTGTTTCTCAACTGGGTATGAAGTTGCAAACTCAGAAAAATGGAACAAAAAGGTTATCTGGGCAAAGCGTTCTGAAGAACTGCTTTTGTGTGGTTTTCATAACATTTACAGATCAAGAGTCTAGAGAGTTTCAGCTCTTTGTAAAATGAAAAAATCTCGAGGCACTAAATCAGAAAGTAATATGGATGAAGGTGATCTTATAATAAGAATGATATCAACAGATGTTTATAAAACATACAAACAAAAGCACGGACAGGCTGAAGGAAAAGAAAAAAAATTCTAAAGTACGGCTGCTGTAGTGGGAATAAACTGCAAGTGAACTTGCAGGAGTTGGGTTGTATGGAATTACAAAGAAGTTGTGTGACCAGCGTTGCTTCACTGCTGTTGCATCCTCCCGATTTCAGATGCAATTTTTGGTCATGGAGGTCTTTCAAATTTTTCTCTCCTTTAAGCAGAAATAATAATTTGTGTCCCAAACTGTTTTAAATAAGAAATTTCAGTTCAGGTCCTGAAGGCTTGTATTAGAGATTGGATGTGAACTCCTGAAGTATTTATTGTAGAGAAAGGGTAGAACTATAACTTGCCAGTCAATTAAATTATAAAGACTTAACGTATCCGTGTGTTGCTAATATCTGTCTTAGGTTTTTTTTTAAATTTTATTACTTTTACTATTGCCTTCTTGTATAGTGATCTAATATTTTTATCAGAAACCTGGATCTAAAGAAAATGTTTCTTCTGTGTTAGAGTGAAGAACGAATAGTTCAAGAAACTTCATGATACTCCTAGTTTATGCACTGTACTAAAAAGGTTTGCATGCTGCTAATCAGAGAATATTCCTTTAATTGGAATGAGACTTATGAACATTCAAATATAGTTGTTACTAAAGGAATTTTTAAAGCAGTAGATCTTGTGAACTACATAGAATTAATTTCCTATAGTGACATAAATCTATATGAATGGCAAAGTTCAAATGAAGGATGTAACAGAAACTACACTTAAGCAGGTGTTTAAAGTGGGGTAGTATTCTCCCTGTGTGTGTTTCTTTTTGACTGGCATGTGTGTTACAGCAGCTGCTGCAGACGACAGATGTTACCGATACGCAGACTGTGCGAGCTGCACGGCCAATACAAACGGGTGCCAGTGGTGTGACGACAAGAAGTGCATTTCAGCAAACAGCAACTGTAGTATGGTGAGTCCTTTCAAATCTGTGAACATGTTATTAATACTGTTTCTTTTTAACTAAACCAGAGGCCTGTTGCAGCAAATTAAAGTGCTGTTTTGAATACAAATGTAAACATTTTTGCCTGGGCTTGGTTTTTTTTTTGCAATAAAACATTGCAGAGGGCAGAGTTGAACTGCAGCAAAGACATGTTCCAGGGGAAAAAGTCAAAATGTGTTCTTTAGGATTGTGTTAGCCACCTGTATATTTCTCCGGACATAAACTATTATCTCCTAATTAATGACACTTGGAACATGACATTCGAGTGATTATTATCAGGAGGAGTGTGGCCAGCAGGTTGGAGGGGATCCTCCCCCTCTACTCTGCCCTGGTCAGGACCCACCTGGAGTATTGTGTCCAGTTCTGGGCTCCCTGGTGTAAAAAGGACAGGGATCTCCTGGAGAGAGTCCAAAGAAGGGCTACGAAGATGATTAAGGGGCTGGAGCATCTCCCCTATGAGGAGAGGCTGAATAAGCTGGGGCTGTTCAGCCTGGAGAAAAGAAGATTAAGGGGAGACCTAATTGGTGTTTACAGTTATCTTAAGCATGGGATGCAGAGCAAGTTAGCCAGCCCCTTTTCAGTGATTAGTGGAGACGGGACAAGGGGCAATGGCTGCAAGTTGGAACACAGGAAGTTCCGCACCAACATGCAGAAAAGTTTTTTCCCAGTGAGGGTGAGGGAGTCCTGGGACAGGCTGCCCAGGGAGGTGGTGGAGTCTCCTTCCCTGGAGATACTCAAGACCCATCTGGACCCCTATCTGTGCAGTATGAGCTGGGGAGCTGCTTTGGCAGGGGGGTCAGACCCAATGATCTCTCGAGGTCCCTTCCAACCCCTACAACTCTGTGATTCTGTGATTAACTTGGACTTTGTGCATATGCAATCTACAGTGTGCAGGCAAAAACAATGGAAGCTCATGAAAGTTTTTTTTTCCCCCTTTCAAACAGAACCAGTGAGTCTTGTTATTCTTGGTATTCTGTTCATCAGTCATCATAGAAATGTTTCTCTTTAAGCTGTGGAGTTACCTGTCATCTCATTAAAGGAATATGGGCCTCTGTCACCGTACAGTTAACTGACTTGGGATGATTTGGCTAAGATTGTTCATTACATAGAAAAGCTATCAGAATATATAGATTCATACAAGGCTATGTTTTCCATTTTCAGTTTTGCTTAGTTGCATGTTTTATACTTGATGTTGTTGTCCATCAGCTGCTGCAACTCTGTTCATTTGATTTTTGACATTTGATTTTTGACAATCTTATAATAGTTTTTTGGTTTGTATAGATTTTGCCTCCTTGTATTTTCTAGCTAGTTCCAGATACCTGGCTGTACTTGAGTTCAAAATCCTTTCTTTACACACTTCCTTTAGTAAAAGCAGCTTTCTTTCTAGTTGGAACTGATGCAAGTCAATCTTGTTCTCCAGACAGACAAATTAAGGTGTGAGTTGGATTGACTCTGACCCAAATCTTGCCCATGCAGAGTGAGCGCAGCCAGCTCTAATCACTGGCATTCGTAGCTAGTCACTACTAATAAAAGCAATGCAGACACAAATTCATCAGCAGCCATGTTATAAGTCTGTCAGAGTGATTTCACATTCCAGGCACTAATAGTTAGTTTCCTTTGTGATCTTCAAGGGCTCTTCCTTTCCTAACACATTAAACTATATTAGGTGCCAATTTTCTAACCGTGGGTTTCAACTCTTAAGCAAGGAACAGTTGCTAAGGAGCAGACTGTCTTCATCTTTAATAAATGTGGAGCACTGGGTATTTTAGCACAAGCTTCTCAGTTCAGTATCCTTCTTTGACAACCTTTCATGACCAAGATTGTCAGCATAATTTAGCAACTGATGCATCAGTCTTCCCTATATCATTTCCTGTCTCTTATTCAGGGTTTGAAGTGGATAGAAAAGGTTGTTACTGAAGTTGCTAAAGAATGGGATAGTGAAAATTCATTGAAATGATTTCTGAAGACTTGCTATCATAAGTATAAGGTGGCTATTGCAAAATTTGTGTATTGGCTGGGAGACAATGGAGGCAGAATTTTGCAGTTATTGACGTAACCCCACCAAAATAGCATCAGCAGAATGACACCACGTGGAGAAATAGAATGGATCAGGCTGATGATCCATTTCTGTAGACCGCTGCTTCTGGAGTAGGCCCACAAAATGAAAATACTGTGACAGTACTGCATTGGTAATATGGGATAACTATAATATCGTCTCAGAAACATCACAAGGTGAAAGCCCAATTTCTTGCAGATGTACAAAGGCATTAATACATTGCCTAGAAGATCCAGATAAGAATGACAACAGTGTTTGAAGCTGTTGGTTTTGCTTCATGTAAACTGGTGATCATACTAACGATGTGTGGGCAATCAGTTTGATATTGGCCTTGTGGACATGGGTATTTGCAAAACAGTGACTGCTCTGATGATTGGAAGTACTGTAAAATACAGACATTTCCAAAATAACTCTGGACAGATGGACTTCATAAATAGTACTAAAGCATCCACAATATGCATGTACCTGCCTATGCTCACCATCTGATGTGGGTCAGCACCTTAACAGGACACTATATTCTCCTGTGCAGACTCATGGTTCATCAAGGTATATATCATTATACTCACGTCTGATGTAATTGCAAGCAGAGGCTTCGAGTGCCGAGTTGTTTTGGAGGTCTGGCTCATTTCAGCACTAGCAAGCTGGTTTGTTTTTCTGCCATAAAAACTCTCCTAAGTGGGATATTTCTGCATATTATGGTTTTAGTTGACCCATCATATCTGAATGCAAATATTGAGGGGGTGAGTGCTTGCCCAACTGGGAAACAGGTTTTTTAAGATATGTGGAGTGTTTCAGGATGGTACTAAAATTTGTCTCATGAGTAGATTGAACAGGATGTTAGCAGTAGTACATTGTTGTCTCTTTTCTACCATTAAATATATCTATTAGAGGTTTTTTCTGTTATAATAAGGATTTTGATGGTTGCCTTGGGAAATTACACTGTTGAAATTCCCCAGACTACTTATAGTGGTTTTACATAATACACTGAAGTTATTTCATAATAAAGTGTAGTGCTTATAAAATAAAAAGGACTTACTTAATTTTTATCTTTATTGAGATTGATGGATGCTAAAAAAGGCACTCTACCTTTTTAAAAAAAGGTTGCATGTTTCCCTCTAAGCACTACATATCACTCTTTCCTCTTTTAAAACTGGGAGAAGCAACTTTCTATCATGTTTAAATCTGCTTTTTTTCCATAACTTGTCTGTCTCACATCTTCCATCCCTTTTCAAAAATAGTTCTATGTTCTGCTTGTGGTGTATTTCTGACTTTTGTGGGAATAGATTGTATTGACTTTCACTAGCAGTTCACTGACCTTATGTCTATTTTATTGATCTTGGACTGACAATTTCATTTGTACTCTATAATATCCTACGTGCCTGTATTGGATCTGGCTGAGCTGGAGTTAATTTTGCCCATAGCAGCCCTCTTAGTGCTGTGCTCTGTATTGGTAGTGAGCAAGGTGTTGATACCAAGCTGGTGTTTTGGTTATTACTGAGCAGCGCTGGCGCAGCATCAACACGCTCTCCAACGTTTTTCTCCCTGTCACCAGTAGGATGCGGGTGGGCAAGATCTTGGGGGGGGGGACACGGCCAGGACAGACAGGAGACTGACCAAAAGGATATTCCAGACCATATGATGTGTGCTCAGCAATAAAAAGCTGAGAGAAACGAGGAGAAATGGGAACATTCGTTATTTATGGTGTCTGTCTTCTGGAGCAACTGTTATGCTCCAGAAGTGGCCAGATACCATCTACTGATAGGATGTAGAGCATAAATTTTTTGCTTTTACATTATTAAGCCACCTTTATCTTGACCCACAAGGGTGTTTTTTGTTTGTTTTCATTTCTTTGTTTTTCCACTTCTTATTTTTCTCCCCTTCCTCTCCTGTGAAGAGAGGCGTGATAGAGCAGCTTGTTTGGACACCTGGTTTCCAGCCAAGGTCAACCCATCACAGCATCTTAGAAGTCCTCACTGATTCTGATGGATTTTCTTGAATAGAATAAAATCACCAGATCTGGATCTGCATAATATATTTATGAAACTGTACTCACTTTGTATGTCCATCTGCACATAAAAAGCTTTCTCTCTCTTCCTGTGAGAATGATAATCCCTTGCTGATTGTGTTTTTCATGAAATTGACTATTAATATTTTGTAATGGAAATATTCTCCAGAAAAGCTGTGAATCTTACAATTTTACTTTCTGGGTTTTATTTTTAAAAAAAGGTTTTGTGGATGAAATGATTTTAAAAAAAAATTTTGCACCTATACAAGGTGTCCTTTTTCTTTAGATGATAGAATGGAGAAGTAAGCAAAGAGTTCATCTGCTTCTCAGGGAGGAGCCTGGCCATGAAAGCAAATCTGTTGGTACCTTGTGGCAAATGGCATAGTAAATGACTGAAGAGGGGCCACCAGTTGCAACAAATAGTGGAGCTTCCGTTACTTAGAAAGACCAGAGAGTGCCTGAATTTTAGACTAAAATAACTTACTTTATCAGTGGATTTTTGTTCTTCACAAATGGAGCGAAATATTGGTTCCTTAAGTCCTAGAGAGCCTTAATGTATTAAGAGAGTCCTCACTTCTAAGGATAGCAAAATAGCAAGTCCATGTTATGGGTGTAAAGCACACATACGCAGGTACATTCAACGCCTGTGATTACATTGAAGCCCTGAAGGCACTGCAATGCCTTCTGCTTGCCAGGCTTCTTTAAGCAACGTGCTTGAGAATGAGGAGGGTGAGCTGGATTTGGTCAAGTACCCTGCCACTTATATTTGTGATAGGCTTAAATGCTGATAGCTTTCTAGGCTGAAAAATGTAAAAATACTTAAATGGCCAGGTTGGTTGTTACTGAACAATATGTTGGCTTCTTTTTTGGTATTTAGGATGTGAAATTGTTTTGAAAGATTTCCCATCTCTGCGTTTTTGTTGGGTTTTTTTTCAATATTTTTTTATTTGTCTTTTCCCTCACCCTGTTTTCAGGGAACTAATGGGAAATATTTGCATTAGTTAGCGAAACAAATTGGGTTGATGCTTTATATCTTCAGAAAAACTCCTCCCATTTCCTAGCTTCAGACTCAAACAGTGGTCCTGAAAGGCAAGCTTCAGGAATTAACAAGAAATGGCTCCCTTCTCCCCTTCCCTTGTACTCACTGCAAATAGTGTCTCTGTAATAATATGCTCCACTGGTTGTCTGTGATGTTGGCCTATAATCCCTCAGTTTATGGAAATGTTAACTGCCTACACTAAATGTTTGCAAATAAAGTAACTTACATATTACTTATGGAAAGTATTTGGAAGGCTTGAAGTGCAGCAGCTAAATAATGCTAAACTTTTCTCCTGATGTTTTTCAAGTAAATGCGTTTTTTTCAAAACCATACAAGCCCCTGAAGAAAAAAACTGGAAAAACCCCACTTCCCTTGTAAAGTTCCAGCCCTTATTCTGAATCTTCAATGAAACTTCTTTTAATGCCTACTTTTTTACTGTAACAAGGTGCAGACATATGGGAGGACAAAAGAAATTGATAACTTTTAGTCTATTAGGATTAAGAATGCCAAGCATTTGCACATGACTTTTGGTCAGAGTATGGTTTCTGATGTGTCTTTTCAAGTGGAGCACATGCTATTTTCTTGTTTGAAGAGACTGTGATGGGAAGAGGCACAGCTGCAATATTTCTGCTTTCAGTCTGTATTGCATTTTTGAAAGCCTCATTGCTTTTAAAAACTACCAGGGGAACGTGTTCCTTCTGTAATTGTGACCAATCACACCCTTACCTCCAGCACAGGCTCTGAATTTCTTGTGTGTCAGTCTCAACACGTGCGATGTGATAAAGTTCCAGTTGATCTAAGTAACCTAAATCTAGCCCAAACTGGTATGTGATTTAAAAGTATTTTATATCTGAGTCCCTGTGTGCTACACAATCTGCCTACATTCAAGGAATTCAAAGAATAGTCAAGCTGAAATGTATAAAGTAGTAGAAGGATTAGGAACATAATCAAATTTATCTTGGAGGAAACCCAGAAAATTTAGGACTAAGAAGTACCCAATAGTAGCATTTGGGAGTAGCTTCGGAGAAGCAGTAGCAAGTCTATTAGATTAATAGTTTATAATTAGACTAAGCAAACTAGACAAGATTATACTCCTAATCTGAAAAATCCACAAGGAGGGAGGAGAGGTACATTATTTAACAGCATTTTCTGAAATTCCAAGGTAGTCTACTGTAATATTTTCATTCTACAGTGGATATGCCGAAAAATCACTGCAGTTCATTACTCTGTCTATAGGCAACCATATCAAGATCAGTGCTGAGAAAAATCTAAGTAAATCAGACATAAGTGGGAAACTTTATATATAATGTGATTTACTCATACTTTGGTGTGTAAACATTATAAATATCCTACAGCAGTATAGAACTCCAGTAACAGATGGGCTGTCATATTTCTGAATTTCATTGGGTTTGGTAGCTTAAGTTATAACCTTAATATTGTGTTAATATGAATTACCTATTGGATTCACATCTACGTTGAACTAATGAGATTTTCAGGCAAGCAATGTTTAAATTGGATTTAAGGGAAATAAGTGCTGGGAATAAGGGAATACAGCGGAGAACATTATTACAGAATAGTCACTAGTACTTTGAATTTTATTTTAAACATTAAATAACCAGCGTACAACAAGGTTCATGATTAGAAAGTAACAGAGCGAATGTCTTGGTTTAGTTGGAAAATTGTAATCTGTTTGTAGTATCACTAAAGATTCTATAATTCTCCAAAACAATCTGGATGCTTAAGGATTTTGACTATGTCATTGTGAAGTGTTAAAAGGGAGTGTTGATGTATTGTAGACAAGCAGTCGGTGTTTACTTGTGCTCTAAAATTCACTGTAAAACATCTCTCGGGCAGTTTTGTGAATAGGCATTGTAACTGAGTGAAACTAAACGTGGGTTTTTACCAAAGGCTTCCTGTGCTTTACTGTTCACATTCATTTGTTGGGCTAGCTAGACTTTCTGTTGCTTTCTGGCAATACCTGCAGCTCTGTTTCATACTGTGGTGTAGATGCCTTCTCCCAGAACAGCTGCTTTGGTTCTTTTTGCTTCACAGTAGTCTTACAGACTAGAAAAATAGTGAGTACCTTTTATAAGCAGCTCACTGATGGGCATCTTATCAAATAGAGGCAACAAACAAGTCCCCAAACAGCAGTGTTCTCCAGCAGGAGTGTAGCTAGTCCTGCAGGAAACTGAAAATTCATTTTAACAATTGCATTATTTCAGGAGTTTAAAATAATAAAATAAAAAGAGACTGGTTGTCTTTGTTCTTGTCTGCAGTAGGTTGATGCTCTATCATCATTCTAATACCAACAACTGTGTAACTTACTGTCATTTCACCACATCAGATGTGCTTTATCATACTTGAGGAGAGTATTAGAAAGAAAAGCAACCAAACTTGTCATGTAAGCTGTACATATGCTATCTAAATACAATCTAGTTTTGCTGTCATGTATGAAAGAATGTCTTGTTGTTAGAGACAAGTGTTCTTAGGGTTGGACCAAGATGACTACCAGAGCTCTTGTCTGACCTCAACCATTCTGTGGGTCTGTGAATATAAAGCTCTCTCGGATTAGAGCTTTTTTTAAATTATTACTTTGAAATTAAGTTAGTAAAGACAGCCTTATGGATAAGCTGATGAATTGGCTGAGGATTTGGGGCTGTTTATTTAATAAGAGAGCAATATTATGTCTTAATTAAAAGTACTATGCAGGGGAAATAAACGATTTGTATTCAAAAGGCCTAACCTAGGAAGGAAGAAGACCTCAGTTTTCAGGAAAAAAATGCACCAAGCCAAATCCAGCGAAAAAAACCCAAAATATAAATCTCTTCAGTGTTTACTGCTTTTCTTCTATGCTAAGGTACCAAAGGAATAATGTAATTCCTGGTTTTATTTCACCGTTTGCCAAAATTGTTTCTTGTAGATCCTGTTAAGTTTTGTACTGGGTACGTTGCCTACAGGCTTGTGCTTAAATCTGTGCAGCAAAATGATTGAAGTTTCTGACAAATCCTTCTTGTGTTTTGTGACTACTGGTCTGTAGCTCCTATTTCTGTTTAACATGGGTAGAATCATAGAATCTCCTGAGTTGGAAGGAACCCACAGGGTTCATCAAGTCCAACTCCTGGCTCCACACTGGGCAGGCCAAGTCAGAGCATGGGACTGAGTGCTTCGTCCAGATGCTTCTTGAACTCAGCCAAGCTCAGTGCTGTGACCACTTCCCTGGGGAGCCTGTTCCAGTGCCTGACCACCCTCTCAGCAAAGAACTGATAGGAATCAAGACACAATGAAAATTCAGCCTAGCTCTTTTTTGGTGGCTATGATTTTTTGGGAGGGATCCACCAGCTGTGTATTTGAGTTCTGACTTGTAGTTTGTTAATAGTTTGACATGTGTTTGAGGTTCTTTTTTTCTGTTTTGTTTTTATAGTCAGTCAAAAACTACACCAAATGTCACGTGAGGAACGAACAGATCTGCAATAAACTGACCAGCTGCAAAAGCTGCTCGCTACACCTGAACTGCCAGTGGGACCAGCGGCAGCAGGAGTGCCAGGCCCTGCCTGGTAAGGGCTGTGAGGCGATGATGATGCTTTTTATATTTGTTTTCAAAACTGAGTAAATCTTCTCTGTTATTGCCAAAGAATATTTGTTCAATGGATTGACCTGGGTTTGTTTTAATCCTTGTCTGACTCTCCCTGTCTGCCTGTGCCCGTACAGGTGAACACAGATATAATCTCATCACTGATTGGTATATCAATGCTACCCTTAATCTCATTAGGGGAGATAATAATGTTAGCGAAGGCATAATAGCATGGACCTCTGCACAAGCTAGAGATGAGTTCCAGCCTGTGAGGTTCACTGAGTGCAGAGCTGAATTGCCATACGGAGCCCTTCACTGACATGGTTACTTTTTCTAGCTGGGATTTTATCTTATAAATTATACTTCCATTTTCCTGTGCAGAGAGGGCCTAAGGTCTAGTTTCTTGATTGTCTAATGTTGGTAATACTATGAAAGCAGTGAATATTAAGATGCTAATACAAAATAGTATCAGAAGGTGACAGGTACCATTCTGAAATAATGTTTATTTCGTAATTCATAGTCATAACTACATATATGCAGTTAGCAGAAATTTTTCCATTTGATCTTTATGTCCAGATGAAGTTAATGAACACAGGTTTCTTTCACAGAGATCGTTCATTAAGTAACTTTTAATAAATGCATTCTGTGCAGTTTAAAACTTTGAACTATAGTAGTTGCTCTGAATTTCTTGCTCATCTTTTAATAGTTATCTGAATCTTAGTAATGCTGTTGATGAGGAAATATCTGAATTCCTGATTGCATTCATATTTAGGCAAAATAAAATGCAAAACATGATTTTTTGATAATAAAGCAAAGATATGATCTTTTTTTGATCTCTTAATTCTGGGACAAATGTTTTCACATTTTGACAGTTACATAAAATTGAGGTAAAGTGATTGGTAAAACTATTGATTATATATGTAATGTAATCTTTCATGTTTACTTGTACAGAATCTAATTTTTAATGCTAAATTTTGCTCAAATATAAATACAGAGAAGAAATAGCATCATAGCAATACTGTTGTACTGGAACTTAGCATGTACCTTGCACATGTTTTTTAATTTGTTAAAAGTTTGTATTCACTATGATACTACTTGGTGTTTTAGAATTTATGTAATTTCAAAAGAGAAATTGAGTGTGGGATGTATTTTGAATTGTGATTTGGGAAGATAAAATTCAGCCTCCTTTAGGTTTTTTGAGAATTTTTTTCAAATCAGCTTTAATTCTATGCTTTTTACACTAGCTCATCTGTGTGGGGAAGGATGGAGTCATATTGGAGATGCCTGCCTCCGCATAAATTCTAGCCGTGAAAGCTATGACAATGCCAAACTGTACTGCTACAATTTGAGTGGGAATCTTGCCTCATTAACGACCTCAAAAGAAGTGGAATTTGTTCTGGATGAAATACAGAAGTATACACTTCAGGTAACTTGAGTAACTGTAATTGATGCTTATGTGAATTCAATTTGCTTTGAGAAATCTATGCTAGGGATTTGTCCAAGGAGAGGAAAGTTTATGTCTTTGAAGAAGTGTAGTGTGGTGCTAAAGACTGGTATAAGTGCTGTGTAGGATGCTAAGGAGATCTTATTCTTAATGCTAATGACACAGCAGTTCCTAAGTGTTCTCCTTACTAGATTTAACTGTTGGAGGTTACTGTTTACTTTCAAGACATGACTCAAGATAATGGCTGGAAAACAGATCTGGGAATTCCCAGCCCTTTCAAATACACTGTGATAGAAGACATCAAAACAAGAAAAAATTATTTTCACTGTAACAGAGAAAAAAAATCTTGACTTTGACTCCAGTATCTTACAGTTAATGGTATAATGGTAGATCTAAAAAAGAGGATTTAGTAAAACTTTCTGCCTGAAAAGACCGCTGTCAATGTTGGAGATAAAAAAATCTGCACAAGTTAGTGGCAAGAATTGTCTTCATGAAATTGCAGCTTAATATTTTTATCAGTATTGAAATAGTTGGTGATAAGACATTCAGATAAAGTATTAAAAAATACAGGAGCTGTGGCAAAATTTCCCAAGAAAAAATTACTTAAAGATGATGTTTTCTATTTTTAAATCTGGTTATAATATTGCAATAGTAATGTTAGTTTATAACTGAGATCAACATATCCATGCCAGAATTCTTAGATACGTCTGCTGCCTCCAAAGTGGCTGTTTGAGTGACTGCAGTGTCTGCTGAGCAGATAGGCGTGGAACTGGTTTGAATAACACTTTTTAAAACCTTAGGGAGTCCCAGGTAATTCTCATTTGAATGTTCTCCCAACTCTAGTGCAGGCTTCTCTTTTTATTTAACTTTACTTACTGTTCTGTGGAATGTACACATGTGTATGTATACACATATTTACAGATGTACAAATGCATACACATTTCTGTGCATGACATTATATGTTTAAGTATAAAATAGACTTGTTTGATTTCTGTTACAAATAGATATGTGTTAGCTGGAGATCCACAAATAAAGAGGTGTTGGAAGCAGGATGTTAAAAATAGCTCACCTCGAATTAAAGATTCATTAATCAATAGTTCTTGTCCCTTATGTAGAAATTTGTTGTGCATCATGGAGGTTTTTTCCCTGTTTTTCATAGTAAGTGTTTAAAACGGGAGACAGAATCTATCTCTTTTCCCTGTCTGGGCCTTAGCTGCTTCAGAATTGTCCTGTTGTAATATGCTTTGTTGAGGGACACTGAAGGAACCTTCTGAAGCTAGTAGTTTACTGGTAGTGTAGAATAAAGAAGCTCTTTCATTAAGTGTCTGGTTGTCTTGGAGAATCTGGTGTGAGTGCTCAATTACATCAGCTTTTCAGGGAATTGTTTCGATAATTCAAGGTTCTGGTTTATTTTGACTTGTCAAGCTCAACACTTTCAGATGTTGAGATTGCATCTCTTCATCACACTAGCTTTCTGGAAATGCAGTCAGTAGCAGATTATGAACTGGAGCTCAGACTGTATTAAAGAGAGCAATCATGAAGACAGCCATGGTATCAGTGAAAAAGTCTGAGCCTCTGGAGGACAGGGAGGTACTGAAGATGTGTGCTTCTCTGGGAAACCCTAGTGTCCTGTGTAACAGGTATTGGGATCAGAGGGTCACGGAGAACCTGCACTAGTTTGTGAGGTGTGTGGGAATTCCCTGCAAGGTGGCACTGGAATGGACCAGGAGGTATTGAGCTTTTGAGGATGGTGAGGAAAAGAGACGGCTGAAAACTCTCATGTGTCTCTAGCAAATGCAGGAAACTGCCTTCAGAATTCTTCATAGAAATATAACCCGTAATTTGCCAACTGTGGGAAAAGAGAAGGGGAGTTGAAGATGAATCACCTCTCTATGGGTGATCAGGTTCAGTTTTTAGCAGTTAAATATTCAGATGCTTATTGCTGTATTTGAAGTGTTGGACAGCCTACCCGCATTGGCCATGCCTGTATGTGAAATATGTGTGTGCTCAAAAGATGTCAAACCCGACAGCGTACGCTCGGGTGGGATGTCTGAGCAGAGTAAGATTCCATTGCAAGCAAATCAATTCTCCTTACAAAAGGATACTTTTAAGTGTATATTTTGGTTTCTAGAACATGCAGCACTTCTTTCTGTATAACCCCCCTCATTTTTAAGTGCCTTAGGATTTTACAGTTATAGGAAAAAAGGTGAACATGAATAATAACTAAAGGCGTCTGTCAACAACTTGGCAAATCATATACTAGCTTATGTTGCAGATTGAGATGCCTACAAAGGAAACTGCAGTCAAGGTTTGCTTTTGTGTTATACTAAACCTGAATGCAGAGTTCAGAGGCATATGATGTGAATCAAAATATTTGATACTATCTTTTTTTAGTGTTCTAGTTCAAGAAGTAGATGCAAATGCAGGTTATGTACTGAAGTTTTGTTTGTGTTTTTTTAAATTTTTTTTAAGGGTGTGTGTTTTTGTTTAGTTTGGTGGGTTGTTGTTTTCCCCCCAAAATAAATGTAGGACCTGGACAAAGCAATTCTTTTTCTTTTACTGGAAGCACATGTGTTTTTTATTATTTGCTGATAAAGGAGAGAGAAGTAATTCTTCTGTGTCAGAAGATCTCACCTGATATTGTACTTAGCGTGAACTTGAAACACATTCTGTCTGTCCAGTCCTTGATAGGAGGTAGATGATGTTGGAAATGTAATTGAAACCAAAATAACCAAATCACAAATGGCAATGATTTTTCTACTTATTAATTTTGCCACCTTTTTTTTTTTCCTTTCCTCAACTCCCATTAAAATACTGCACAGGAAGCCTGCAAATCCAATAGTGTGCGATAAGAGTATTGATACGACTGATACTGGCTGACTGGCTTGAGGTATAGATGAGAAATAGTGTTTGGAAGCAAGCTTTCTCTTACATTTTAGAGTTTAGAATTTCTACAAGGTGACATCCTGCTGGTCATATCTTTATTTAAGTGAAGTATGTCCTGAGCCAATGTGGTGATGTAAATTTGAGATATATCACATACAGTTTATGCAATTATAGACAAATGTATCCACTTTAAAAGTGTATCTTGGGTTGAATGATCATTTAGTTATTGGAATCTCTAACAAAATGCTACCGTGACTTATCCTGGTGTTTTTCAGTGGCATTTAGAAAATAAAAAAAATAATTTTTTTCATTTGTATCTGTCTGTCTAGTTAGATTTACTCTGTGTGAGAAGGCCTATCAGGTGTAACAGGCTGTCTGAAACTTCTTCATTTTCTTTTGTCTGCCTTTTCCCCTCCACCTGCAATCAGAATGATTTAAGGAGTGAGATTTCATTTTAGATGGCTTGTTTTTGTTATGTGTGGTGGTGTGGAGTTCACTAATGTGGTCAGAGGAAGTGCAGGGTGAACACTATGCCTTCAATCTGTGTTATATACGGTGGAGTTTGATTCATGGTTAATATGAAAAGCTTTAAAATCTTTTGCCTATGTGAAACAAAAGCCTTCAGGATCAGAGCAATCTCAGAAATAGGCATATGTATCTGTTTTTATCTCTATTTGATATTCTTATACTAAAAAACCTGCATAACAACGTTGGTTACTGTTTTGTATTTTGGAAACTGTTAAAATAGTGTCAGTAAATACTGGGAAGGACTTAAGAATTCTATTGTTCATAGAAACAACGTGGGAATTTGTAGATTGTTTTTTGATATGCAGGGTCCTTGTTCTGGGACAAATTTAGGGCAATTTCTTCATCATCTTTACAATAAAAGAAAACATTGATGCTTTGGGAAGATTCAGTGGAAGGATGCTGCTGTTGTCTTTCACCCCATCTAGACTTCATGGGTATCGATAATTTCTCTTAATTCCAGTATCATAATGGAAGTCAATACATTGCTTATTTTTAAAGGAGGAGAAGGTTCATTTGGAACCAAAGAAAAAGGGACAAAACAAAGGCCTTTGTAGTATGAAGGCAAACCTGTTGAATGTGCAGATATATTCTAAAAACTATCACTAATAATTTAAAGTCTAATTTGTATTTTTCATTGAAAATAAATTAAGTTCTGTAAAAAAACACCAAAGTAAACACTATGGGTAGACTGCGGATTCCTGTACTAAGGCAAAATGACACTTGTTAATTTTTCTTCCATGGTGTTTTATTGACCTAGTAAGCAAAATGTTACGAAAGGGAATATTCGAGGTTTTCTGCAAAGCAGATTAAACAAGATGAGGTTAATTAATTGTTCCTGCTAATATTCAAATGTTGTATACTCATTTAAAAGTGCAATTAGTTCTCTTGGGGGTTTGCTCACAACTCTGGGATTTAACTAAAAATAATGATTTTCTTGTTAGCATGCAATAAATTCTGAGAATATTTAGTTTTGGTGTAGTAAGCATAAACAAAGATGAGAATAGTTTTAAACAAAGCCTTTCATTATAGAAAATGTTTGCAACTTTTCCTTTAACTCACTGTTCTCAGGGCTAAGCATCCTTTATAAATGACACTTGAGCGTAGGTTGCAGTTAATTAGCGAGCTCTGCATGGCAACGTTATTTATTCCTTGTTAGCTCTAAGTATTCTCAGAGGGCTGTATGTTTTCATGGTTTTATCATACGTTTGGTTGCACTGAAGCTGACAATCTACTACTTTTTTTTCTTTTCTGAATTAGTCTTTTTACTACAGTTTCTAGCAGTCCCACTTCACTTTGGTTTTGGAAGTCTAACAAATTATTTCAGCAATTTGTCTTTATATTGGAATTGTTGCATCGACTGTCCATTTGTTCACTGTTAACTTGTCTTCCTACTTCCAGGAAGCGTGAAGCTCTACTCACTTTGGATGCCTGAGAAAAGAACCTGAATGTCCCCTCAAAATGCCCCCTGTTTAAAGAAAACTCAAGAATATCTAAACTAAAGTCCCACTTGCAGATAGAGATTGCACTCTTAGTTTGCCAGCTTTTATATATATTTTTTTTAACCTATGCCACAACAGCCAAATTTGAAGAGGGGAGGATAAATAAGTGCTCTTCTGACCTAATGCATGACTGGAACTAATAATTATATTTAGATGCCATCATTTGTGTCCAATATCTACTGAGACACTTAAAAGTCATGAAGCTTGCTTCTACTGTTTATAATGTGTCACTCACTGGGTAGATATTTAAAAAATATGACATGTGCAGGTAACTAGCGTAGTTAGAATTGATGCATAGTTAAAGACTAGAAACCAAGCAATGAGGTAATAAAAAGAATGGGTTTTTTTTTTCCTTCATGTAGCTCTGTTTTCCAGGAAGCAGATTTTTTTGCTCATTAATGATGCAGAAAAGAGGAAAAGTAACTGCAAGCCTTTCCCAAAACTGTGATGATGTGAAAATGTGAGCACTAAGGGGACACTGTATTTTCAAAGTTTAATTGTGTGTTTCTTCCTAGTGCAACTATTTTCCTAGAAATTAAGGAGTTCAAAGGATTCTTGAAAAATTTGTTTAAGTTTGGTAATAACATATTGTGATCCACACGCTAGAAAATGAATTAGAAGTGTATCTTACACTGCCAGGACAATTTAAGATCCAAAATCTAAGGGATTTAAATAAAGGCGGGGATAAATTTCTGAGAGTGATATATAATTCCTTAACAGTTTGTATAACTAAGAAACAAAGGAGAATTTTGAGTCTCAGTAGTAATTGGCTATTCACTAAAGGTAGACTTAGTCATTTCACTCATCTGCAAATTACTCTTCCCTCATTAAATTAGTGCTGAGGCAGCACTAATTCAGAGTGCCTGAAAAATGTGTCATGACTATAAATGATGACATTCACTGTAGATATCAAAGGAACTTGGTCTGACTTAAATCCACTGTTTACTCAGAAAACTTGACACATATCAGCTCTCTAATCAAAGTTACAAGATTTTCATTTCTAACAGTTCCATAATTCCTACTTAAAAGAAACTACAAATTGTGTGGCTTAGAATAAGAGAAGAGCACAGTTTTGACATTACTTGTGGGTATTTTTAATAAATTACTGTACTGGCTAATAGCTTGCCTTATGTCCAGTTAAACAGGACTGTAGATGTGAGACCAGATGATCTATTGTAGAGTGCGGTTTACTCTTCTGTCAGATGAAATTAAAGCTCTGTCCAATAATTTGTCTCAATTTAATAATTCCTAAATCTTGTCTAACTTAAGTGAGAAATCAACCTTTACGTTAAAAGGGGTTTTTGGTAACTTGTTTTCAGCTGTATAAAAGATTGTTCTATAAAAACAAGTAAACGATTCCAGAATATGGCTTCTGAAAACTGGCCTAGAAAGAAATGGATGAGAGAGGAAACACATTCTAGAGAATGGTTCTAAATTTTAAATAGTGTAGTGGGATAAAGCTATGGAGAGTAGCCCTCCAGACATATTTGATTGCATTCTCCAGTGCGATGTTAGTAAGGCCTGTTACAGGCTTTCTCAAGATGACTTTGGCCACCTGCTGCATATTGCGTCACTTTGTCTCACTGTACTATTGTAATATTTCACTTTGATAATGTCTGGGTATTTTTCTCTCTCTCTCTCACCCTTTTATCTTTTTTCTTTTTTTTTAAGCTGGTAATTTACCTAGAATGCGATTGACAAAGCTTAGTGGTTGTTGATGTCGTTTTGAAATGAATTATATATAATGTATAACAGGAGTCTTGATGGGTATATACCTTGGAGCATGATTTCTAAAAAAATTTCTACAGAAACATTAAGAGTAGACATTTTTTCAAAATATGGTGAGTCCTAATATTAGAGGAAAAATGATCTTAATTTGAACAGCCAGAGCATCAGTAGCAGTATTCTGTAATTGTGTTTAGAGAGATTCTGGCCTATGTATGTTGAATGAAAATAGAAAAAAAAGAAGATTAAAATTGATATTTGCTCCTATAAGCTGCTGTTTCCCACTATCCCCTTCCCACATGAAGGAAAAAATGTTAAAGCAAATTTTACATACAAATCAATAATATAACTGAAATGATTCCTATAAAGAACTTTTTGCATATGTACCGTGATGTAGATGATAATCAGTTTTTAGCTGTTACCAATTTTCAGTGGGAACAAAAATGTTCAATGCTGATATCCAAAGTAATGATAGATCATTAGTTAAAGATATTGACATTTAAAAGTTGAGAAAATGGAGAGGCATAAATAGAAGCTCATTCCTTAGATTTGAGAAATCATTCCTAGATTTGAGAATCTTGGTTAGAGATTCAAAGTTAAGGTTATGATTCAAAGCAAATGCTTATTCTTATGTCTATGCAAACCATATTTTTTATTAATAGCAGTAGTAGCAGGTAATAAGGCTTAAGATTCAAGGAAATGAAGACTATCAATTATTTTGATAGCTAATGTACAAAAATATGAAGTGCTGTTATTTTAATTACTAATTTTTCCAAGTGTTAAAGTACTTTCTTTTGATTAAGAAAATATTTTATTAAAACAAACATGACAGTTAATTTCTGCATTTCAGTTGAAATAATTTTAGGTTTTATAATGTCAACAAAGAAGTAGAAAATATTGTCTGTATTGTTCCATAGTCATGGAAGAGTGAATATTAATAGAATTTGAGTAAAACCTTTTCCTTGTGGACTTTTTGTATTCACTGCATCACTGAAAATTCACTGGGTGTCTGTAACATCTGAAGGAACATCCCTTTTACACTACCTTTCTGCGAGACTGAAATCTTGATGAATGGCAATGTCTAGTTCCACCCTCTGTTCCCACTAATGTTTGTTAATCAAGAGATGAGAGGGCAGAATTACCACAATTATTATCAAGTTTCTAGGTACTAACAGCTATAAAATGGAGCTGAACCGTTTCTTTGGCTTCTAAGTAAGAAAAGGTAGATAGAGTCCCAAATTGGATTAGCTTGTCCGTTCTTTTCTGGAAAGCTAGAACATTGCAGGATATACTTTGGATTAGGAATTTTTACACCACCTTTAGAGGCAGCAAGAGCTCCCTTCCTTTACTATTTTGGAGCAGTGAAAGGGGTTTTATAAAATCTTTAGCTTCTAGAAAAAGATACCAGCCTTGCTGACATCAAACAAATTCTAAGATGCAAGAGGTGAATTTGCTGAACTTAGACAGCAAAGGTCTCCAGGTGACAGTGTTGCCTCCTTACCGTTGCAACACATGATGATCATGCATGTGGTATTCAAGAAACATTCTAATAACAGTAGAAACCCCCTTCACTTGGAGTTCCTGTTCACTTCTGTCCCCAGGGGACTGGCAACTAGGCTACTTCAAAGCACCCAGGAGACTTGTGATCTGTATTAGACAATGTAATAATCAACGTGAAGAACTAAAGCAAGATCAAATGGAAAAAGTATCAGTATGTTTCCACTCATATGTTGTCTGGTTCCCTAGTAACAGGCTAGGCTTCTTGGTTGGGTTTTTTGGCCATCTTGAAAGTATGTATTTGTCAAGGCCTTCAGGAAGAAAGAAAGAACAAGTCTTCAGAGCTCTCTCTCTGAGGAGTAACTTCCCACTTACAGAGACTCACAAAATGGTTTGGGTTAGAAGGGACCTTCCAGTCCTAAGTGACAGGTTGCCCATAGCCCTATCCAACATGGCCTTGAACACTGCCAGGGATCCAGGGGCAGCCAGAGCTTCAATGGGCAACTTGTGCCAGGGCCTCACCAGTAAAGAATTTCTTCCTTGTATCTAGTCTAAATCTGCCCTCTTTCAGCTTGAGGCCATTGCATCTATCACATGTTCTGCAGAGATCGTCTGACCTTCCAATGTAATTTCTGAGAAGAAATATTAGACATCTTTGGGGCTGATTTCATGTCAGCAAGTGTTTTTCTGAAGTGAGGAGTTGATTTGTACTGTGGTTTTCACCCTCCTGATTTGATAACAATACTTTTCAAGAGGCCTGGAAACTAGAATCTTGCATCATTGAGTTCTGGGTACAGAGAACAGGCTGTTGGGTTCCTCTCCTCTCTGGTCCTCTTCAGATTCATCTTTGGCAAGATATTCAAAGTAAAGGAATCAGTTTTGTACATTCATTTTGCGTTAAATGAAACAACCATAAAGTTCAAGTGAATGGTGTTCAACTCCTTATTTTTTAAGGCTGAAGAAGAAACTGGGTTGGCATTCTCATTTGGCATTGTTGAAGAAGCCCTTCAGTTGCTTCAAGACTCACAGCTATTATGACTGAATCTTTCATCAGCTTGAGAGATAAGAATTAGATTTATGCCTTGATGGGGTGTTTTGGGGTTGGTTTTTTTTGTTTGTTGTTTTTGTTGTGGTTTTGGGGGGTGTTTGGTTTTTTTTGTGAAGAAACTAGTTTTATAGTCACAGCACACTGGTTACTGCGGGAGTTACAGGTGAACTTCCTCAATTCTTGATTTGCTATTTCTCTTTTCCTGTTTTGTAACAACATGCCCAGAGCTGCAAGGCAGTAGCTTTGATGGTGTATATTTATTTGATTGCAAGCTAATCTGTTTTCAGGTCTGTGTTTTGATGTGTTACACTAGCTAAGAGCCAAAGATGGTACATATGTAATTTGAGATATGAAATGATGACTGTAAGTTGTCCAGATATTTCAGCTGTTAAAATGATGACTATGATACGTGTTGCTTTTGCTTGAAGTCTTTCATTTTGGGGGTGCTGTGTTTATCTGCTAAGGCTGCTCTGGCTTTCATGATCCTCCCTGGGATTTTGTCATCAATAAAGGTGTTCTGAGACACTCTCCTACTCAAATAGAAGAGTTTCTCTCCAAATATCACCGGTGCACTCTGCTTTCTGTATGCTAATGCTGAGGCCAAATTATTTGGCAGAGCAATTGAAGCAGTCAATAATATGTTGAATTTTCTCCTGGCTGGGATTCCTCAGCCCCAGAGTAGGCATTTAGGATTTTTAGGTCTGTCTTTGTCAGCAATTTATTCTGCCTAAGCCCCTGACACTTTTTATATGTGCCTTGTGTGGTCACCTAAGTAGATGTCTAGGGACATGCATAAATGTCTAAGGTTTTCTGATGCATGTGGACCACATATGCATCAGTCTAGGCAACTAAATAACAAATGAAATGACACATGTATTGTCTGCCTCTTTCCAGATGCCCAAATTCCACTTCTACTGCTTGTGTCAGGTTCTTTCAAATATCCAGACCATGAGAGCTCTCTTAGGGACGTAGGAAAAGTTGGTCACCTGTGGTAGCAGTGAAGCTATGAGTAAATAGATAAGTAAGATGTAGGAGTGGGCAGTGGTGTTTTTGCTGATCTTCTCATCACTGCATCACTGCTTATGGAGTGGAACATTCCTTAGTCATTTTCTGACTTAAGTCTGTTGCATCTGTAAGTCTGTTAGTTGCTGGTAGCAAGACTCCCATTCCCCTCCCCACCACCCACTCCCCCCATTTAAAAAAAAAAAAAAGTAAAAAAGTTTCGTGTTGAGATAAAGACAAGTTAATGGCACAGAAAAGGAAGACAATAACAATAATAACAGCAATAAAAGAATGTACAAAACCGGTAATGTAAAACCATTTCTTACCCACCAAAGCCATTATTCATCCAGTTCTCCAGTGGAACTGCCTCCCGACCCACCCCTTGTTTATAAACAGAACTTGATGTCATATGGTATGGGATATCCCTTTGGCCAGTTTGGGTTAGCTGCCCTGACTGTGTCCCTTCCCAGAATCTTGGGCACCTGCAGCCTCCTCATTGTCAAGGAGGTGGAAGAAACTGAAATGTCCTTAACTGCTTGGCAATAACTGAAGACGTCAGTGTGTTATCAACACTATTCTCCTCCTAAACCCTGCTCTATACCTAGCGCTATCTCTTCTGCTAGGGAGAAAATGCACTCTATCCCAGCTGAAACCAGGACAACCACATAGATCTTGAACCACAGCAGGTTCCCTTTAGGTAAATTACAGTGTTTTACTTACCTTGGCCTGTGAATTAAATTAATTGAGACTCACAGTCAAATTGGCATTTCTGCTTTGGAACTGCCAACATCTGTCCTTGCCTGTGCAGATAGCTGTGTTCTTCAGTGCTCTGGTATTCACCTACCACCCCATGCCAGTCACAGCATGCAGTTTCTCTGGACCTCTGCTCCCAGTGTTTAAACCAGGGCTGATGAAAGCTGCCTGCACACAGATTACATGAGGAAACGTGCTTGGTTTTGTTATCTTGAAATTTGTATAGTGATGTGATAGAAGCAAGTAACATGTGTAGATTTATCCTGGAATAGGCATAGGCCTTTATTCTTCAAAATCTGCTGTTTCAGCAAGATAGGACAATTAAGATATAATATGGGTTCTATATATCTCTCTGGATAATGACTGATGAGATGGTAAGTGAGAAAAGAGCATAATGAATTCTCTCAGAATGTGAACTTGTTGCAGCTGAGCTATATACTTTGAAATCTTTTAGCAAAAAAAATTTTAAAAAAAGAAGCATTTTAACTCTCATTTGTTTCTTTCTGACTTACAGAAAATTTCACCTTGGGTAGGTTTACGCAAGATCAACATCTCCTACTGGGGATGGGATGACATGTCTCCTTTTACAAATACAACTCTGCAGTGGCTTCCTGGAGAGCCAAATGACTCTGGCTTCTGTGCGTATCTAGAGAGAGCAGAGGTGGCAGGTCTGAAAGCGAATCCATGCACTGCGATGGCAGATGGTCTTGTGTGTGAAAAGCCTGTTGGTAAGACAAAACCATATAATTTTATTTTTAAAAAAACATAGAGCTTTAATCTAGAAAAAAATACAATCACATTCCTAAAAGAGTTAAGTATTTATTTGTGAATTAGTTTCCATGGCTTGGTTTGCATTACATCAGCAGTCTTACAAGTTGCCTCTAAATCAGTGACTGCAGTGATTGTAGCGTGTGAGTATCTGTGGAGGTGTTCAACCAGGCTGATGTTTTCTTTCTGAATCACTGAACATCAGTGAACATTTTAATTGTCTAAAAGACTGACAAAACTAAAATTCTTGTTTCTATCTTTTATCTTTGTTTGTATGTATAAAGATTGCAAATAGTCTCTTGACAGTTCAAATTAGCATTTTCATGCTCCGATTGTCCTTTGTTTCTCTTCATAGCCATGAGGGTTGAGCACATGAAGTTTCCCCTTGAGATTTATTTTGTGCATTGTCTGTGCAAAAGTGGAAAATATCTGCGTTGTAGGTGTGTTGTGAACATTGCCTATCAAGCTGATGTTTTAGCTGTGAAATTGTCAGAATTGTTAACTTGCATAATCAAAGCATGATCTTTTATTTTCTTAGAAGCAATTCCAAATAGCAGTGTGTTTGCAAAGTAAATATTGTAGACTTGTTGCTACTAAAAATGTCATCCTTCATAATGTTCTTAATTTTGAGTTAGTAGTTAAGTATTTACCTGATGTTTCTCAGACTAGTAAAAGATATAGTCACAATGGAAGAGACATTTCAAAGTGTAAAGGGTGGAACAGAAATGACATAATTAAGATGCAGTATTATACAATTAGAGCAGCATCTTTTGCTGGTGTCTTGTTTTAGGATTGGGCATGTTTTTGGTCTTGGGACATTTCAAAGACTACAGAAATCATAGAATCGTAGAATTGTAGGGGTTGGAAGGGACCTCGAGAGATCATCGGGTCCAACCACCTGCCGAAGCAGGCTCCCTAGGACATATCACTCCAATAGGTGTCCAGGCGGGTCTTGAATATCTCCAGAGAAAGGGACTCCACCACCTCCCTGGGCAGCCTGTCCCAGGGCTCTGTCACCCTCACTGGGAAAAAGTTCTTCCGCATGTTGGTGTGGAACTTCCTATGCTCCAACTTGCAGCCATTGTCCCTTGTCCTGTCTCCACAGACCACTGAAAAGGGGCTGGCTGATTCCCCCTGCATCCCCTGCTTCAGATAATTATAGACTTTAATTAGATCCCCCCCTTAGTCTTCTCTCCTCAATACTGAAGAGTCCCAACTTAGTCAGCCTATCCTCATAGGGGAGATGCTCCAGGCCCCTAATCATCTTTGTAGCCCTTCTTTGGACTCTCCAGGAGATCCCTGTCCTTTTTAAACCATGGAGCCCAGAACTGCACACAATACTCCAGGTGGGTCCTGACCAGGGCAGAGTAGAGGGGGAGGATCACCTCCTTCAACCTGCTGGCTACACTCCTCCAAATGCACCCCAGGATCCCCTTGGCTCTCTTAGCCACCAGGGCACACTGCTGGCTCATGGCCAACCTGTCATCTACCAGGATCCCCAGAAGAACTTCAGCCATATAGTAAGACTGCTATAATTAGCTGATTTTTATTAGGTGTTTTTCTTTTGCTTTTTTATTGCTTGCAAACAACACCTTGAATATGTACATAGTCAAATTCTGGAATGGCCTTGGTTAAGTGATTCGGCATACACTATTGGCCGGTGAAGAATGACTCGAGAACTTCGGTTGTACTGAATATGAGTCAACAGTATACAACATCGTGGCGATACAGAGGAGGGCTAATCCTGATGTTTCACAAGGCTCTTCTGTATAGAAAATATAGTACTATGTATGCTTTTGTGTTCCTACCTATGAATTACTACTATACTTTTGTTCTTGTACACTTCACGATTTTATTTGGAATCAAAGCAAAAATCGGAAGTTAGGGTATACGAGTTACAACTTTTTGAGATGACACACACCACTAACCTTAGCAAAATGTGGTCTCCAGTAGAGAAAACCAAATAAAAACCAAAACTCAACTACGAACAACAACAAAAAAAACACCCGACCCAATCTGTTTTGTATTGAACGTTTCATTTGTTACTTTCCCTTTGGATTCTAGTGACTGTTGTATGTGCACTGTAAGGCAGAATTTTAGGGTATAAGTTGTAAGTAGAGTATTTGTTGCTTATACACCATTAAACTAATAAGAACAATAGACCCAGCACCCTGCTATACTTGCTGTAGAAGTCTGACACTTATTTTGTCATGTATGTACAATTAACTAAGCTGACATTACCAGGCAATAAATATTAAATTTACTATTTCAGTGTATAGATAAAATTGCTGTGAAGAAAATTTTTAAATGAACTCTTCTAGAGCTCTAGTATGACTCATGCTGAGTATTACTTAGTAATTTTGATAAAATATTATTGTATTTGCATACTGCACTGTAAGTTTGGACTGAATTATTTATAGCTAATTAGGGAAGCAGCCTCTTCCACTTTAACCAGCATTTTTCCAGTGGGATGGACGATTAAAGGAAAAGGAGATTGTGCTTGTATTCAAATTATAAATGATGTGGTTCTTTTCCAGTTAGTCCCAACCAGAATGCCAGACCCTGCAAAAAACCATGCTCCCTGCGAACAACGTGTTCGAACTGCACAAGTAATGGCATGGAGTGTATGTGGTGCAGCAGTACAAAGCGATGCGTTGACTCAAATGCCTATATAATCTCCTTCCCATATGGACAGTGTCTAGAATGGCAAACTGCCACCTGCTCCCGTGAGTATATTAACAAGCTTTCATCCTATTAAATATGCCTTTATATTTTTTCATTGATAAAGGCATCTGTATTAATAGTATTTGGCGCATTCACTAAAGAAAAATAATTTCAGTTTAATGATCTTCTATACTAATGTGAGCGGTCAGTACTGTGTATGTATTTTCTAGATAAAATATGGGTAATTCTTTTATGATGAAACCTATTTTGTTACTTACAGCAGAGACTAAAAAGTGTTCATTGTTTTCCAATAAAGGAAAAAAATATCATGGTTATTTGTGTAACCAGCATTAGTTTGTCGAAAAATGGCCATGAGTTAGTACAAAATAGTGTTAAAATTAAGGAAGTCATTTGCAGACCTTGGACTTATACCACATGTAGGTATTGAAGAAAAGATGAGCTGAATTCAGAGTTTTTAAGGTTGTGTTTTACTTGGCCAGTAGATTTGCAGTAATACACTTTACTACCGTGCAAAATTAAAACCAAGATAGGTGAGGTTCAAGCAGCAAAGCTACTCCCCAGATGTCCTCTTTGGAACCACATTTCATCAGAAATTGGCATAAGGACTCTTTAGGAGAGTAAGAAACCTATTCAGTGTACCTTCTAGTGTATCATTTAGCTAAGGCTACTTCTTCCCAAGCTTGTAGTGGCTGGGCTATTTAATTTCAGCACCGTGGAGTTCCAGTGTATATTGGTGCTGTAATTTATGTTGGTGCTGGAGCCAAGCTGCCTGGTTCTTAGTGGTTTATTCAGAAAACATTCTTTTGTTGCATTGCTACAGAACACTGGTTCTTAGTATGTTTGCTGTTCTTCAAGATTTGATTGAAATATTTCCACCTATAAAAGACAAATCCAAATTTAATTTAGAGGACTTCTGAAGTGTACAGTTGAACTCAAATTGTTGCTCTTCCATGTGAGAGTGCTTTTGGTAGTTATTTGCAACTTCCTTTCCTTCTCCCTAAGGGTCTTCAATATCAGCATCTCTGGTATATTTTATTTCTGGATTGCTGATGCTGTCCAACAAGGAGCAACTTGCTTTAGGGTCATAATTAGATCATTATTTCATTTAATAGATTATGGATGTAAATACAAAAGGTAATTACATGCTTTCACCTAAGCCTCAGGAAAATGCTAAGTAAAATTGAGGTCCTGCTATATTTGTAATAGCAACCACTAGCACACTCTACTTTTAGGAGACAATAATGGCTATATATACCAGGCCACTACATATATCTTGGTTAAAGGAAAATATGGCTTAGGAAATTTTTTCTTTCAGGTAAAACTGGCCAAGGACACTGGAACCTGCAAAGCCCGTGTTCTTAACATAACTGAGATTCCTTCTTCATCCTTAGTAATCATAAAATATAACAAACCAGTGCAATATTGACCTGGTAAATTTGTTAGGCTTAGTACATTTTGGATATTATTGCAGGTGTCCAGGGTCGGTGTGGACTAGAGATAGGGTTTACATCTTCCTTGGGTCCTTCTATCCTCTAAATCTAGCCATCAAGCCCACATTTGGTCTGAGAACAAAGACATAATAGGAACATTTAAACTCTTGTCCCATATATTCAGAATACTATTGCTATAATTATATAAAGATTTCTTTCTGGTAACAGTTCACTAAGCTTTTTTTCACTCCTATAAGCACTCAGTTTTGCAACTTGCAAATTATTGATAGAGTGATGGCAGAAAGTGAGTAGATTGAAAATTTGGAGATAAAATAGAACAGCAGATTAATGATGTCTAGCTTTATAAAATAGCATATATTATTTTGCAATGAACTTTTAACTCTGTTCTGTGTAATATTTGCAAATCATGAAGATTCATTTTTTTGGGGGAACACACACACAACTTGAATTTTCATTTTGGTCAGGTCTGTAAAAGTTTACATTAAATTAGACAAATAGGATTTGCTATATGCCAGTTCACTGTTATGTAAAGGCAGTTTTGTATGAAAATGTGTTTTCTATTCAACAAAATTGCAAGCAGGGTTGGGGTTTTTTTGCAGTGTTTAAAGCATTAGATATTTTGCATTCAAACAAGAAAATGGATGTCCCAATTAAACTGGTTCAGACATTATTTCAGGCTAAATGACTTGAAAATTTTATTAGGTAGATATATCTTTATTGCTGCTGAGGTAATGAAGTATTAAGTGGATTCCCGTATCAAGAAGGGATAGTTTTTCTGCTTTCTTGAGGAATTGAATGCAACTACACCTTTTAAAAGTCCTCTTTTTAAACTTTATTTTTATCCTGAATGATTTCTGAGTTTTTGGATATTTTGCTCTGAATGAGAGAGCCCCAAATTCACACAAGCCTTTGTGTCTTTTAAGAAAAAAACCCACTTCAAAATGACTGAGAACATCACGTTTATTTCCACAACATGGAATTAAAATCAAGAACACTGTTCTATTGGTGACATTTTGTCATTTTAATACCTGCTTGCCAAAAAGTGGCATTCCACTCTTTCCCATATTTTCCATTCATTATGACTTTTGATTGAAGAGCTGACAGTTGAACGATCTTGGGCCACCTTTAGAATTTCAAAGAAAAAAACCATTCTGCTTGAATATCCCCTTCTTCCGTAACCAGTAAGTTCTCAGCTAGCTCTCTTCAGTTTTCCAGCTGAATGCCATTATAGAGAACATCTGAAGACTTTCTCTTTTGGTTCTGTTTTATCTTCCATGAAGATAGTGCAGCTGATACTTCAGAGATGTTTTCTCCTAGCTTTATAAATAGCTACATGAGAATTGTTTGGATCATTTACAGTGCATCTCTGAAAGGGCAAGCCAGCCAGTACAGAATGCTGCTCTTTATTTTTCTGCTGATCTTCTAATGTATTCAGAGAAGAAAATTTGTCTCATTCAGCTTCAGATCTGATGAGGTTTAGTTTAAAACTCATTTGTGTCACATGATTGATGTTGATTTTTCAAGAACATTTGAGGTCCTTGCTTTTTTTCTTTTTCCTAGTCCCTTTTTCCAAATTTGGGAAACTTGAAACATTTTCCCCATTTGGATTCTTCTAAGTCTAATGATACAAGAGCTCATGCTCCAGCTTTCTGTGCTGTTACAGTCCTTCTGAGTTCTCATTCAGATTCTTAACTGCCTGTTTTCCTGATATCTGCATGCAAATTTAGATTAGTAGATTATTTTTCTCTGATAATTTTCATTAATTTTAATAGTTTTTGAGGTCAGAGTAGCTTGTTTTCTTCTACTGTCAGTTAAAATACTTAGACTATTTCTAAAATAGACTATTTCTAAAAGAAGCATAGACTTTTTCTGGCTTCCTGGTAGGATCTTCCTGAAGTTCATTTATGCTTTTAATTATTTTTTTATGTGTCTACAAAGTTAATGTGAGAAGACAGGGACCCAAAGTGATCAATGTCATATGATTCTGATGTTAACATGATTCAATGTTGCAGCATTAGTTTTTTTTTAAAAAAACCCATAGAGCCAAAAAAAACCTCAAATGAACTTACATACTGTAATGGTGTTCCTGAAGATACTAAATTGTTAATTTGTTATTAATAAAAAATTGCAGTAACTTCAGAATATTTGATTTTATTTGATTGTAAACAAATGTCATAAAATATCAGGAAGATTATCTCTATGAGAAATTAAATTCCTTAACCAGTATGAAAGAACTAGAAGGGGCTTTTAGTATGGAAAATAAAAAATGAAACCTGAGTTATTCTCACAGGTGAGACTCTTAAGGTCTAGTTCAATTACATGGCATTGATTTTTATTTTTATTTTTTGAAGATTGTGTATTATGTTAGCTCATTTCAAAAGTTCTATATAAGACGACTGAGTCCTATTTATAGATAAGTACTGAGGTGTTAACATGGGATACTTTGTACCCAAGTAAATGTTTGATTTGAATTATTATGATGCTTGGATTATCATGATGCTTGGATTATTATTGTCACTCTTATTTGGATCTTTGTCCTTCTCTTGATTTCTAGACTTCTTCTGTTGGAAGGATTGTGTACATCAGTAAGATTAGTAGTATACCCATCTGGTAATAAATATTAATCATAAGTGCAGAATATATATATTTTATCATGGGATTTAATAAAGATATGTAATAGTGGTATTTTACCTCATTATGTTCATTTGAAATCTTTACTACTTCGTTGTGGTGTAAGAAGAGCTTGAGTATTTTGTGATCTCTGAAGAAGCACAACTTTTAAAGAAAGTGGAGATGTTCTTTCTAATGGCACTGAAAATTTTTAATTTGCACAAGGTAATAGCAACACAATTGTTTCTTCATCAGCCTTTGTAACATCCTTGTATCTTAGTAAAACAAGCAACCCACTCAAACCCCCAGCCCCACCAAAAAAACCCCTTCCATTAATACTATATTCCATGTAATAAAGCTCAAAACTGCTCTGGACTGAGGACCTGTGGACAGTGCTTGGAACAGCCCGGGTGTGGATGGTGTAATGATCCCAGTAACACTGGCAAAGGACAATGTTTGGAAGGATCATCGAGAGGCCCGATGAAGCCTGTTGGCACGCACGCTAATGAAATGGTGCTTGATGCTGGTCTCTGTCCGAAGGAGAAAAACTACGAGTGGTCATTTATCCAGTGTCCAGGTAAGACACTGTTTTATCTTCTATATCAAATTGAGATGTTTCTTTCTTTAATCACACCATAATTATTTTGTGTAATCCAAATGCTATTTGCACATGAGATTTTTCAAAAATATTTCCTAAATATATAGTTTGTTAGTCTCTGTCTCCTGAACACTAACGTTCTCATTGTCATGCAGGCTCACATGTGAAATTTAATGCAAATAGTTTAACCAAAATTGTCATTCATTTGTAAATAAGTTTTTACCCATTCTATCCTTCTGCTTATTCCTATCCAGCTGTATTAATCTGCTTCAGCTTTTGCTTTCTTCTGGCTTCTGTATCCATCAAAGATGAATGCTGTTGGGGAGAAATTATCTATAATCAAATGCTGATGGCCTGGAGTAGGCAGGTCCCATGTTCCAGCTGCTCAGCCAGAAGTCCAGCTAGCTGTGAGAATGGGGGCTCTGCCGAATAGTTGACCCGTCCCCAAGTCTATCTTTTAGACATTTCAAGTAAATTTAGTAAAATGTTCTTTTGTAATCTTAAAAGAGAATCTCTGAAGTCTAAAACTAGGTCATACCAATTTGTAATTTGTGAGTCCCTTGCAAAAGTAAGGAATACATTGGGTACTTGTAAGACAATGGGAGCTGAGCCTCATGCATGCCACAAATTTGTCTAAGAATCAAGTATTTTTAGGAAGAAGAAAAATTTTCTAAGGATACTTATTCAAGGCAGTGAGAAAGCTTCTTGTTTAGTACAGAAATGTTGTTGATACTCGTTTACAAGATTCTGTAGGCATAGCTACAGAAAGAAATTGTAAGAGATTGTAAACTTGGGAGGTTTAATGGTTTATGAGCCAAGCCAGCCTGGCAATGACTGTAAATGTATTAAGTTGCTAAATTTGAAACTAGTTCTAAAAACTTTCAAATCATGTAGTGAGACTCTTTTAAAAATGTTTTTTTCCTAGTCGAGGCACCAGTCACTGAGACATTTAGATAAGGGCCCAAATAAATAAACCAGAATAATGTTATTGAGATAGCTGTCTTCTGTTGAGTCTTACTCAACAATCAACAGGTTTGATATAGTCTGACATTTGACAGGTTGTTGTAATTGGCAGATGGCTAATCTGCTGTGAAGGCTGAGCTCTGAGGTCCCACTCTTCAGTGAAGTCATCCTTCAAAACCTCTTGGTTGTTCAGCTGAGTCCTGGCAAGCAGGATCAATGGTTCTGGCAGAGTTCATGCTGGGATTTTGCTGCAGTAGGGATCAGTACTTGCTGAGTTTCTCCCAAACACTGAAGATAGGGTGTGGTGCAAGATTGGTGTTTTGGAGTTTTGTTCTTTGACAAAAAGCAATTTTATTATTTTAAGGTAAATGGTTTTTTTCAGTAGAATTCAATTTGTTTACCAAAGCCAGCTGTAGTGAGGAGGGACTAGATACTTTTCATGTGGCTCTCCCATCCTTAACACCCCTTAGTGTGCCAAAGCTAATGGGGGATCCGAAGTGTTAAAAATAGAACTGTCTTTGGTTAATCTATAAATTCTCTTCTCCTGGTAGATAAAAGTTAGATCATGTGGTTCTTGTTCTCCAGCCCAATAGCCTTTCAGATGCTTCAGAGCAGATTGCATGTAGGCATTGAGGTTTTCATTTGGTTTTAGTTGGTAACTTCCTGCCTCTTGACAGGTTTCTTAAGTAATTGAGCGGCATTTTAAAGCTATGAGGACTGAATTGAGTTGCTCACAATGGCAAAAAAAGACTCTCTCATGCACGTTTAGCTCACATGTCACTACATGGTCAACTTCTGTGGTCTTTTGTGTGAATTCACATCTTGTCACACTGCTATTTTAAAGAGGTTTTTTGTCAAAGTACAACTATTTATGCTGGTCATTAGTGAGGATTAAACTCCTCAGACTTACATTCCACTGCAATTTTGTAATCATGTAGGAATGATTTTGTTCCCAAGAGCAATTTAGTAATGGCTTTTAAAATGTTATATTCTAGCTTGCCAGTGTAATGGCCACAGCACCTGCATCAACAGTAATGTCTGTGATCAATGTAAAAACTTAACAACAGGGAAACAATGTGAAACGTGCATGCCAGGATATTATGGGGATCCCACAAATGGAGGACAGTGTACAGGTAAGTCATTCTGCTGGGGAAAAAAGAAGTTATATTGAAATTACTTTCTATGTAATGTGAAATTAACTTTTCTGTAAATCTTACGTTGTTTGATAATACAGGTGAGTTGATCAGCTAAATTAATGACTCAAAATCAGATTTGAGGCAAACTTCGCATTGAGAATTATCATTTTGCAGTTGTCATTTGATCCTCATGCTCCAAGAACAAGATGGTAATTTAAAAGATGCTCTTAATTAGGGCAAGGGGGAGAAAGAAACTGGCTTCTGGGAGTAACACCATAAATCCTTATATTTCAGGGAGGCATCACCCCATTCTGTGTAAACAGTCCTCTTAGAAAAAGTGCCAAGATATTTATAAGTGAAGTTTTCTATCTACCGTAACGCCTCATAACACTGATTTGTGTAAACATATGATGATAGTGGAAAATGATACATTTACAGAAGAGTAAGTCTATACATAGCTCAAACCTCAAATCTCTCTAGTTTTGTAATTGCTGAATTGTTGAAGTGAGAGAATGAAGTCCAATACTCCAGATGGCTTTTGTATGTTGGTGTAGGGCTGCTTTTATACCTCTGTGGATAATTTTAAAGGTGATGTTAATCCCTTAAAACTAAATGGGGAAAGGAGAGATCTATTCAGTATGAAAAGTCATTAAGTTAGTTGATATTGAAGCTAGGATGTTGCTAGGAATTTTTGTCCTGTGACTTTCTTCTCTATTATTGCTGTTTCTTTAACTGGACTTTGACTTCTCAAGGAATATTTATTCATTTAAAAGGTTCGTTTGGTCCTCAGTGCTTTACTATGCAGTTGTCACTGCATACGGCTGCACATCTGGTAAACGCAAGCCCAATATGTAGAAGGTGTGTTTAAGAGGATGGAAAGATTAATGTCTGCCTGTATTGACAATTCCGCATTTTGCTGGTGCTTTATGATGCTTTAAATAATTCTTAATAGTTCTCTTATTTCCTGAAGTTGACAAAATGTTTTTCTGCTGTCTATAGCACCTTTATGGCAAAATGATGCATTAATATGGCTTTCATTCTTCAGGGATACATTAGCTATCAACCAAACGAGCATTTCATCACCTTTAGTGAATTATGTGTTGTGCAATAATGGCTAAAATCAATTTATAAGACCAGTAAAATTACAAATTTTACAACTTGTTTTTTTAACCCTAGTCTATGAGAGTACTTATTTTTATTGATAGACATGAATTTAACAGGATATATTTAGACTGAAAAATGCTTTGAAAAAAATAATTATTTTGAGGATTTATCTGCATTGGTATATTTTAGAGTATAGATTCCATAAATCTGTTTAAGCCTTTAAGGCATTCTGATGAATGCAGTCATTATGATCTGTTAGATTTTCTTCAGAATCGTGATTTTTTTTGTTCCTGTGATAGAGGTGCCCCAACTGTGGGCCTGGGATTTCTGCAGGAAAAAATATTGGGATCCATAGATGAGCCAAATCAATTTTACTTTAAAAGCATTTTGGAACCATAGTTGAGAGCAAGCAGTGTGCAAATATAAAGTAAGAAAGAGACAGTTCTATTTCCTTGTTTTTTTATTTTCCTTCTTTCTGGTAATGCTTTTTTGGTTACACAGAAAAATATTTGAAAATAGCTGCAAATTAAAAATAATTAAAGTAAAAGCACAAGAAAAAAAGGTAAGTGGAAGAAAGGGCAATCTGGTCAAAAGCTGAACTTCAGTGTGACCAAAATAATTAGAAAATGAGGCAGGAAATGGTAGGGAATAGCTCATCAAAGGGAAAAAATAATGAAGAACTGAAAACAACAGTCATCTTCATAGTCCGATATTGTGACCAACATTTCTACTGAGACTCATCCTTCTGTATGAGGATTGAGACAGCCTGAGCATGTGGTGTGTTTTTTTTCCAGAGAGTCACTAATTTAAAGCTTGAGATTGAGAACTTTTTTAAAGGAATGACAGGAAAATGACTCTACCTCTTAAAATAATTTTGTAATACTGCAGGATTCATATAACTAGTTGCTGTAGTTACAAGGGTGTAACCTGGTTATGAATTGGAGAGCAGCTGAAGCTGGGAAAGGAGGTTGCATTTGATCATCTACAGTTGAGCGATGGTGGTGTACACTGGGAGAAGAGCTAAGAATTATTCTCCTAACATACTCGTGACATATGATGTCATTTTTTTCCCATTGTCCTGACAAAAGTGCTATGTATACAGTATGTGTATTATGTATTCTGCTGTTGTGGCATATGCACTTACAAGTAAAACCTGACCTCCCTATTTTACCATACATTATATAGTTTAAAAAGATTTGCAAGAAAAAGTTAATTTTATAGGCTAGATTAGTTTTTGTTGTTCCTTGGGTCTCTGATGATCTTGAAGGAGAAGGAGAAGCATAGCAAGTCTTTTATTCCTTTTTTTCCCCTTAACTATGCCAATCCTTTCCTAAATCCTTTCTGTTTATACTTCTAGGAGGTATCAGAAAGCTTTGAAAGAAGGTGACTGTCCACCCCTGAGTGATCAGTTCAGTTCTAACCTTTGTTCGGGGATGAAAATCTCTGTACAAATACAACTATTTTTCTTATTTTCTCCTCTGGGAATAATGATGCCTTTACAACTGTCATCAGATAACTGATACATTCATAGTGGTATTGCATAGTATTATGCTATCAAATTACTATGGAATGAGTAACAGCTGTTATAGGAAAAAGATGTAATTCATGTTTGAGAAGGTTTTGAATAGTTGTGATTAAAGAGTGGATAAAAAAAATTGATTTTTTTCTGGGTTTTCGCTCACTATAATTGCTGACATTTCAATAGCTTTAAAACAAATCTAAGGACTCGCTTTGCATCCTGATATTCTGGTTTAGAAGATGTGACGAATGTAAAAAGGACAGAGAAAAGATAGAAGCATAGTAACAGACTTTAAATATGCAAAAGAAAGCTGAAAAGAGGATGATGATAAAGTGTTCTCCCCCATGCCCCCACTTTGGGGAAGAAGTAACAGGTGTTTACGTTGCAATAAGAAAGATTAAGGTAGGATACCAGAAGACCTTTTGACTGGTTAAACTGTAAAATAGATTGGCTGAGAAGGTTGTGAAATCAGCATTATCACTATGCTACATTTCTAAAATTTTCAAATTTCTCTAGGCCTGGAAAAGGGCAGTGGACTAGTTCATGCCACATTTTCCTCTCAAGTGTAATGCTCAAAAGATTCTTGGAGTCTGAGATGTAGAATGCAGGGAGGTATTGAGTAAAGATAAAGTACTATAATTATATAAGAAAATTATGTATAGTAAAATGATGGTGGATATTTGCCATACTATGAGTGCTAAAATGTTCCTAAGTCTTACATATTACTTATTTTAGTATCTGTAGCATTTCTGTTATTGTGACATTAAAAAGCTTTGCATCTAGTGCAGGTTTACTTAGTAATTGACCCTCGCTCTACCTTATTTTTGTGTCACAAGTGTGGTATGTTGGCTGCTGATGGGGAAATAGTTTGCTCATATTTTCTATAATTAATTGATGCACGCTTTCTTCTGAAAATACCCATGATTAATACCAATTATTCATCCAAATTCTGTCACTTGAAGTATCTCTTTTATATTGAGAATGAGAGTTGGAGTTTGTATTCTTGGTGTATATGTTATCTTTATATTCAGTAGTCCTAATGTGGCTTGCAGTGAAGATGTAGGTACTCATTCAGTTCTTTATGGCAGATCATTGTACAAAAATCTATTTTGAGTTCTTTTTCTATTTGATTCTTTTCTTCATTAAAAAAAACAACAAAACAGCCCAGTATTAAATTGCAAAAGCCTTTTATGTAAAAGAAATTTCTGTAAAGGTAACTTGAGTTGCCTGTTATACTAATTAAAAATAGGTTTGGGAGTAATGTTTGTGATGAAACAGGTAGCCAAAATAGAAAATTGAATTAATTTGTTATGATACATTTTCAGAAATGCAGTAAGATTTGCATTCTTTGCTGGAAATAAATGATGCACAGGGCAGAAATTAATAAGTTCAGACCTTGTGTGTGTGGTCGATTTCTGAACTAAAGGCCCTGTGTGTGGCAGAGAGAGGTGTTCAATCATTGAGGGCAATACTGCCATCAAAATTAGCAAGTAAAGTTACAGCAGCTGCTTAGTTGGCTAAGTGTGCATGAATATAAGAGGGAAGCCAGAAGTGAGTTCTGAATGTGAATGTTGGACGGGTTTAGGGTTCCATACCAAGCTCCAGTTCTATTTGTTTCTTTCTGAATCTTGGCTGATCTTCAGTGTCTATGCATGAGCAGCCTTTGGAGTGCTAAAGGCCATGCTGTTAGTCTGTGCCAGAAATATTGAAGGAATCAAAGCCTCTAACTGTTGTACAGAATAAAGCATGGTCCCTCTCTGTGTTGTGGTGAAGCTTCGGTGAGTGATGCACATCAGCCTTCTTTGCTTACGAGCAGGTGAAGCTATCCAGATGTAGGAAATAGGAAGCCTTGTACTCTGAGATGTTGGAGAGTTGGAGGACAGATAATCCAAATAATTTAGATTAATTTTAAAAAAAATTCTACGCTCCCATTTGAGGCACAATTTTGAAGGCCTGAATCTAAAAAATCAGTGATAGAAGATTAAATATTCAATACTGATGGATTTTGGAAATAAAACAGTTCTGACTGTAGATGGGAACAGATGCTGGCTTGGTACCGTTGTGGTTTTCTTCAAGGTCATCTTCTGTCATGTACTGCATGTGCAGTATTTTAATAGAAATTTGAGAAAAATTATTTCTGTACTACAGACAGCAGAATACAGGAACAGGAGAAAACAGTATGGGAGAGTTGTTAGGAGTCATTTCACTGACATTTTAGCATTATTTTCAAACTTACTAATCATCTACTTAGCTGTCAATAGTAAAAGAAAAAAAAATGCTTAGCATTTTCTCTTTTTCATTGTGCATGGTATTTTTAAAAATTATTCTTGAAACGTATGAGATGCCAGGAGAGAATTCTTTACAGTAACTTGAGGCACGCTGTGAATGTGTAATGCTGTTAATAGTAAGGTAACATAAGGACTTTTCTGTATTGCCACGTTTTCCTAAAGTGATGACATCCCAGTGTTCAGTTTTCCCACAGTTGTACTACAGCATTGCTGCCGCTTTTGCAGTAAAACTGTGAGTACCAGCACAGCAGGTACATTGCGTTTTAACTTGTGCCACTTGTTCTCTCTCTTGTTCTCTTTCATCACTTTTCTAAGTCCGCAGACTTGAAAGGCATGGTGTTTAAGGCCCTTGGTGACCATTCTGTGAAAGCCTTCTACCAGACAGGCTGTATGGGTGAAGTTTTTTAGGCAAATATGGAGCAATTTTATTCCCTTTATAGGTCTGTCCCCTTCTCTGCTATCTTACAGTTGGATATTTTCAATACTGAAGGAATCGACTTCTCCCCTTACATTTAATATGTAATAATTCTGCCTGAAGATGTGAAGTTAATTGTTCACTGGAAACATTAAATTTTATACTAGCAAAAGAGACCATGTTTCCAGTGAGTGTTCATCATGTGTCCGTAAGTCAGTAGCATCTGCCGCAGCAAGAGGAGAGGTCTGGGTGTCTTTACCTGTTCAGCAGTAGGAACCTTAGTAACATGTTTTCATCATGACAGTCTGTGGAGGAACTGATACAGATTGCCTTCCTTTCTGTCTCTCCAAAAGAAATGTTGTTAAAAGCTTTCATGGGCCCCATCAAGATCAGAGTGGTGCTCCTATAGTGTGCAAAGGGCAATCTACGTGTTAGATGTTTGAGCAGGAGGGGAATCAGTTTCATTTACAAGGAGCACATATGCATTAGGGTGGGGTTTGGGTGTTCTTGTCGGCACTATATCTAAGAAACCCCAGAAATACTTTGCAGCAATCTGTAGTTTGATTCAGCTTGGACATAGCAAGAAGTTGCTGGATTGGAAAGAAAACTGGACAAGAAGGACATCCACCTTTAAACTATTTGGTAGAAATGGGTAGATTTGTTTCTGATTGTTTTTTCTTTAGTACACCTCCCCTAAATTTCCATAGATTATCTTGTTCAGTTTTATGTCTGTGTTCTAATAAATCAGAGTCCATAAAATCTACATTAGATCTTAGGAAAGTCTTTTTTTTCTGTGTGTGTGTGTGTGTGATTTGTTTTGATTCTGTTCTTTGAAATAGATAGGCCTCTTTTCTGAAACATAGCTTAGTTTCTTCTCCTGATTCAGGTTTTCTGCTTATCATCTCCTCTCAACCCTGACTGCTGCTCACAATCGTTTTTGCAAAATGTGTAATTTTCCTTTCCAAGCATTTTTCATCTAGAGAGTACAAAGGAACCCATAGTGCCCAGAACATGGTTACCAAGCAGCCTTTATACTTGCGCCCCAGCCATACTCTTAGAATATATATATATGCACACATATATATGCTTGTGTACATACACATTGCACAACATTTGTAAATTAAATGGTAAAACAGCAAATTATATAGTTTCAGACATTGCAGAAAGCAATCTGTCTTTAGTAAGGCAAAAAGTTGATAGTGTGAATTAAAATATGCTGTTGTCTACTTAGTTGACAGAAAGGTACCTGGTAATTTCCCTTTAGATTTCTTTTGCTAGATCTTAAAAAGTTATACAAGCAAATGAGGGAACAGAAAAGAGCAGTCTTAATTTTTCACTTCAACACTATCACTATGTAGCTTTTAAATTACCTGTAGTTTGGGATTGCATAGGGTAGGTGTAAAGCATCAACATAAATATTCTGAATATAAATATTTTATTACTGTATTTATGGCAGCAAATTTAAAAGGAAAAAATATTTCCCTAAGAATCATTGTATTCAGAATATATCATAGCAAAATGACATTATATTTGAGTTTTTTTCTCAGAACAACCATAGACAGATTATTAATAATACTGTTGTTATTAGTGAAACTATCAGTAATTGCTATAAGTATTAGGAACTGTGTGATGCTACTTAAAACAGCAAAACTAGGCAGATGCTGTTGACCTGTGAAATAGTTTTTGGAAGGACAAATAAAATCTTAAATTTAAAGCTTCAGCAAGGGATCTGTGTTTTGTGTTGGTTTTTTGTTTCTTCCTAGTAACCTGAAATAATTTCAGTTTTGCAGCATCTGTCTGCACAGATTCTGCAGCAATCCTGGCCTATGTAAATGTTTTCAGGTACAATGAGAATTGAAGATGATGTCTGTCAGGTAAGTCCCATTGCTGACCAGTGTCAGAGACAGAGGCTGGTTACTTTTTAGGGCAGTCATAGGATGTCTGTACATCTGTGGGATTTGTTCTCTTTTACAATACTTGTAAGTATTGTAGCTATTGCCAGTTGTTGCAGGTAGTTAATGCTTCTGTCTGAGCAGTAAGAAAGTGGTAATTGTTTTGGCTTAGATGAAATTTCAAGTGTGCTTTTGAAAAGGGTATTTTAGTGTGCTAAAAACATTTGGTGTTTGCCCAGAGAGCTTGTGGACCCTCCCTCCTTGGACATATTCAGAAGCCTTCTGGATAACATCCAGGGTGGGGATTGGACCAGGTGACCTCCAGGACTCCCAATCTCAACCGTTCTCTGATTCACAGACAGTGCCTTCTGCTAAGGCAGTAAATTCTGGAGGCTTGAAAACTTCCACTGTGTCCTATTATTTTACAGGAATATAGCACCTGTAATAGATTCTTGTAGTACCTTTAGGCTCATCATGTTTTGGTTCCGCAAGCCAGCCTAAAGGAGTATAAAGCCTATCTCAGAAAAGCTTTTCAAATTTCAATTTAAGTTACCACTAAGCCCCTGTCTTCAAGTGTTTAAACAGTGATTTACAAGGAACCTCTGCATGGCCTTCATAGTCATTGGGTGGTTGAACACCTTCTTCAGTGTGCCAAGTTGCAATAGTGTCTCGTAATACCTGGATCCAAGTAATTGTTTATTTTTTTAAGAGGGTTATGCCTTCACCTCAGCTGGAATTGAGTATTCATGGGGTTTTTTGGCTTTTTAAAATAAATATATACAGTGTTGTTTTGAGATCTAGCAAGCAGTGCGTTTCTTTGCAGAGTGCAAGTTATGTTTTCTTGGGTTTTCTCTTGTTTACCGGGTTCTGGAGCTGTTAAACAGATGGACAAGTGGCAAAGCTTTTTCTCCCCAGAGCATATTCAGTGGACTGAAAAGATCTAAATGCTAGATAGAACATCAGCTAATAGCTGTTAGAGGATCACAGCATTGACTTCCTACTGTGAGCTCTAAAAGAACATTTGAAGAGTGATGTGAAGTGTTGGCTAAATCAAAGAGAACAAGAGCGTCTCCCTTTTGCGTAAGAACTGCACGATTAATGCACCCAGGGTCTTTTCCATCCTGACAGCCAGTTGGTTCAGAACAGAACTTCCCCAGTCAGTGTCGACTAAACCTTCAGCAGTTCCAGGGTGTCAAACTTCCGAAGCTTGATGTCTTAGTACTGAAATCTCATTTGGTAATCTGCCTTTGAAGCCTCTGGTATCCATCACTGGTATCACTTCCAACATCTGCTAATAGCAGTTCTCTGTGGGGAACAGTCATTCAGACTGTCATTTTGATGAAAATATGTAGGAATTTTATTATAAGCTGTGATAATCAGGGATACAAAAAAAATACCTGTGCTCCATACCTGTTAAAGAGAATTAATCCATCTTTTTTAATAAACTCTAGAAAATTATATGCTTGTAGTTGGAAGAGAAACTTTAAAATAGAGCAAGTTTAACTGCTCTGTTCGTTTCTCTATTTGCATTCTTGTTTTCTGCTGCTATGACCACAAAGTGATGACACGTGTCCAAAGGCATGTTTTTTTAGCATGTATTAATAGTTGATTTTAATAACACAAAGCCTGCTGTTCTTAGCTGTTCATCTTCAGAGAGCGATGACCTTACATTTTGCTGGTATCATCTATTATTTAGAAACAAAAGACAGATGTTCACAGTCCAAATTAATATAATATAATGCATTTCTATCTAAACTTATTATTAAAATAGAACATGTAAATTTTGGCTCTCAAGTAATCATCAATCTTTCCTCCTGTTGAGTCTGACATTCATATGAAATTACTTATGGAAGTAAAGTAAATTTAAACCAAGCTGGAGTACAACGTATAGTTTTATAATAGATGGTATATGGATTATTTTTAAGAGAACTTCAAAACTCTCTTTAAATAGTTCCTCTCTTGTATCTAAATTTTCAAAATGAGGAAGCTGTGATGTGTTCAGCTGCACAAGTCCAGTTAGTGCTAGTAGAAGTCTTATAGTTTTTGATCAAGTTTAAGCTGACACTGATGTGTCTCAAGCTTTTCAGCTGGTGGTGATACCAGCAGCAGTTTTTGCAGTAGATGGGTGTGCGTACACAGTACCTGCAGGCACCGGCAGGCCCAAGAGGAAAATACTGCCCAGAAGTAGTAAAGTATATTAATTTTCAAGAGCGGACTAACAAGCCAAGAACACTTAGTTGCTAGCAGCTGGAAAAGATGACCCTGTAGCTTCCTTACACCTGGTGTTTTAGTCGAACCTGACCTCCTTCTCTGTTGTCACGTGGATCTGATCTGGGCTTGGTGCCGTGTTTAATGCACACAAGGAAATGACAGGAACCTCTGGCAGGGATCAGCTCCACTACACCCAATTTGCAATGCTATTTTGCTCTTCAAAGTCTTTGTTTCCTGTGCGTTTCATCCTGACTGCTTGGAGCTTGGATGGGTTTGTACAGTGTTGTCCATAGGGGTCAGCACCCATGCTGTTGTGAAACTCATGAGAAGAGTGGAAATTAAGCTCCATCACTGTGCAGTTCGTTATTTTTTAATAGAACTATTAAAGGGTTATTCAGTATTTAACTTGATGTCAGAAAAGGCGTTAAATAGGTGAACTCTACTAGTGTTGTAGACAGATGTTCTTTTTGTCAGACAAGGAAGATGGTCTTTTATCTTCAGCGGGGGAATTTGTGTTAAAAAGGTTTGTGGTCTAAACTTTTATAGCTGCTGGCCTTGAGTTCTCTGTAAGGTAGGACTAAGCACAAGGACAAAGAGTGTTAAATTCTCATCTGCAGGAAAAACTTACAGAAATGTGGAAGGTGCATTATCCTTGACAGCAGCAAAAACATGTTCTGCATCTTCCCAAAGTAGAATTAAGAATGAATGTGAGTTGATGGAAGTTTGGACTCCTCTAGAGGATGACATGGATATTTGAAATACAGAGATTTTATACAGTTTTTCTGTTTGATATGTAGCATACAGAACATTTTTGCAATTCACCGATACATTTTAGATCGTGGGTTTGGGTATTCCATCATGAGATGCCTAAAATTTTAGAGGAAATTTTATACTGCATTAAATATTATGTTTGAGAAGCCTTCTTTTCACTGTGGCTAAGGCTTTGCAGTTGAAAATCAAAAGCATCTTTTAGTCCAGACCCTTTGTGTTTTCTCACATCAATAGCAGACACTCAGTGGATGGGAGGATTATGATACAGACCTCAGGATTCTATGTGAATAAAGACCTCTTATATTGAAATGGATAAATGTTGGAAATCGGTGAAAAAGAGAGTATGGAATGCTTTATACTGTCTTCAGGTACTAGAATACAGAACTAAAGTTAAAACCCCACACCTCCACTGTTTGCCTTGTACCTTGGTTTCTAAGAAATAGTAGGTGACGAGTTCATAGTAAAGCTCTGTGATAAGAGGCAGTAATTTAAGATTATTCAGAAATAGAAAAGCCTACATGTGGTGCTAAATTCCAACAGAAAACATTTGTTTATCCTATACAAACAGAATAACCAAAGGTTTCAACAGATGAGGGGGCTGTCAAGAAATCCCATTTTGTAGTGGTGATGGTGGGTTCTTTTGGGGTTTTTTCCTTTCTTTTCTCTTTCTCTTTAAATTGTTGAATAGAGATAATGACACCAATTGCTCATTTTTATAAAATACCTTATTATAGAATAAAAACTCAATATTAACTAAAATGCTGGAATATGTGTTTTAGTAGTAGGTAGGGGGTTTCTCAGTGCATAGGAAATAAAAAGAAGAGAGATTGTAGCACAATAAGGCATTCAAGAGAAGCTTCATATTGCTTTTTGCAGAGAGATTGTTAGAATAGTTAGAATAAGCACTGTTTTTTTTCAAAGACGACCTTTTTCCCCAAAGGTGGTTTGAAAATTTATTTTCTTTCCTTAGCAAATGCTGTTTATTGAACAGTGTTCAAGGCACTCTGAATACTAAGTGAAGAAAATGCCTCTGCTTGGGCTTAGTTATGAATTTAAATTAAATTCACTCCAATCAGCAGTTCTTCCAAGTAAGTCCTGTGCTACTAAAGCAGGAGAAAAGTGGATTGCCATAAGAAAAAGTAGTTGAGGAACTTGGAAAAAGAATGTCCAACAATTTACTGTTCCAGTTATTTTTTGACTGCGAAGCAAAATCCACTAAGCAAACTTTTCAATATGCTACTAATTGTGTATACGTACCATTTTCTTTTTGCTTTGTTGTGGACTAGGCCTGTATTATAAAGTATGATTTTTAGCGTAATTAATTGCAAATGAAAAGCAAAAACTAGGAACCTTTTTATAGATACATTTGTATGCCATAGCCTACTTCTGCTCAGAATAATTCTAGGTGAAGGAGCTGGGGTTACACTTGAAGGAAAATGCCATTGTCAGGCTGTGTTTAGAAGTCTTATAATTTTATGTGAGGAAAAAAAAGAAGAAACTGTTGAATGTAACATTGCCTGTGATTAACCTCCAGAGAAAGGCTATGTTTGGGTGGCTGTAGGATTTCATAAGGTTTAAACTAGGTTCTGTTCAGCATATTTAATCTTTTTGATGATTTTCCTTATTATATTCAGAAGACTTTTATAAACCTCTTGTTTTTAAGCTAGTGTGGGGCTTGAGGGGTCAGGGTGATGGTAAATCTAACCTGAGCTGTTAAAAAGAAAGCTGTGGTAAGGATTTATCATGGTAGTGCCGCAGGTGCTGGTCACACCTGTGTTTTGCTTGATCATGTAGCTGTGGTGTGTAAACACACGCGCTCTATGCAGTCCCTGCTGTGTTATCACCTTGGGAGGGAGGAGTCTGGGTTCACATTTTGTTGTCCTGTGTGGCATCAACTTATGACCTCAGTATTCATGAGCCTGAGCTGGTATTTGTACGTGACATTTCTGTTGTGCCTGTATCTTGGCCAGCATCTCTCAACACTATTTTAACAGTCGCACCCAATCGATGGCGCAGGGGGAGTACTTCTGATGGCGCAGGGGGAGTACTTCCTCCAACACTCTTCCCTCCCATTTTCCCCTCAGGCTTGTTATAACAGCGTTTGAGGATTTTGCACGCCCCTGGGGATGTTCAGGCTAGCATGTTCCTGTTTCTTGGTCTCCTGAATGTGTTCCAAGCCCTGTTTAGGGTTACCAAAAAATACGAAATGTTTAAGATTATCACCCATAGGTCTTCCCTAGGGCTGAAGAGTCAGGGGTGACATGGCATGTGGGGGGATGTGGGTACATATGGGGGGGATTCCCACCAGGTGACAGCTTTATTCAGGTTACTCCACCTGTTCCACTGTGGGATCCTCCACAGGTTGCAGGTGGGATCTCTACTCCCCTTTGTCCTCCATAGGCAGTGGGAGTACAATCTGCTTCACCATGCTCTTCTCCAAAGGCTGCAGGAGAATCTCTGCTCCAGCACCTGGAACACCTTCTCCCCTTTCTTCTCTGACCTTCAAGTCTGCAAAGTTTCTTGCATCTCCCTCCCTTCTCTGGTGGCAAAAAGCTGCTGCTCAGGGGTTGGTTGTGGTTGTTTTTTTTTTTCTTCTTAAATAGTTATCCCAGAGGTGCTGCCACCGTTGCTGGTGGGCTTGGACTTAGTCAGCAGTTGGTCCGTCCTTGAGCCAGCTGGCATTGGCTATGTTAGACCTGGGAGAAACTTCTAGCAGCTCCTCACAGAAGCCAACCCTGCAGCACCCCCCACCCTGTGCTACAAAAACCTTGCTGCATGAACCCAAAGCAAATAAACAATATGTATTTCATAAAATTAATACAAACTTTTTTGTGTCTGTTTATGCAGCAGAACTATCTGAAATAGTGAAAAGAACAGCAGCAAGTTGTACTACTATCTTAATCTGTTTAAGTAGCAGGCACTTCATGCTTATTCAGCATCTTAGCATCTGAGAACTAAGAATTCAAGCATCCTTTAATTGATCACCACTTATTACTTTTATAGATATTAGAAAGATACAGTAGTTTGATTTATATTATATTCTCTTATCTGTGTCCTTATTTTATCTTTTCACAAGGATTAATGACAATTCTATTGCTTTCACTGATCTAAGTTTTCAAGTCCTCCTGCATGTTATTGTGTAACATAGATTTTGTCAATGATGAATGAGTTGTTCTGCATTCTTATTTTTGTGTTTTCCAGGTTTTTGTGCTATAAATTTATTTTATGGAATAAGTAATATTTATAAAATGTATTTCTGATGTGCTGTCTTGAGCTGCATATCAGTTTGTTCACCTTCCTAAATGAAATTTGTTTCATTGGTTTCCAAAAGATACTCCCAGAGGAGATAGGCAGGATGTGATTTAGAAACTTTCAGCTGTTCAGAAATAGTGATTTTGTCTGTGTCTTTCAAGAAAACATTTTCCCTTGTGTTGAAAGGGATGTCAGGAGCTCATGTAGCTGCTGTGTCTGGGCTGAGAACACGTGAGACTCTGAGAGTGGCAGTTGTAAATTGAAGATGACATTTTCTTATGCTGCTGTTGCTCAATCCTCAAGTAAACATTTGTCTACAGCAAGAGTAATCTTGTCCCAAGTGCAATGGAAATAATCATAAAAAAGTAGGTGTTTTAGGTGCTTTGTTTTTAATTTCTGAATCATAGCATCATTTAGGTTGGAAAAGACCTGTAAGATGGATGTTTCTAGGTGTTGAGAAGCTCTCATTCTCTCTAGGTACTGCAGCTCTACTTACAGCTTCGCTGTTATTCTCATAGTTTTAAATGCAGACATGTCTACAGTCAGACATTCAAGTGTCTCTCTCTGTAATCCTTCCCCAGGAAAATGCCACAAGTAGGGCTCCTGAGAGTGGCTGCTCTGACATGTAACATGTGGTATAATATCTTAATCCATTGACTGCTATTTTACAGCCTAAAAGGGTTTGGGTTTTGGTTTTTTTTTTCCTTATTTTTACTTTGGTTCTATACCCATCAGTTTAAATTAGATCAGAGACTGCTCATCAGTTAGTGATGAATGACAGAATTCCCAGTGTGATGGGAAACCACAGTTACCTGTTTGAACCCCTACATGTGAGTATACCACAGGGATGAAGAGTCATGTAGTCATCATTGTGCATTGAAAAGGTTATCACTGTCCCTAAGGGGTTTTGGAAAACCCTTGGAGGCTGTTGACAAAATACCTTTTGAGGCATCATGCAACTCGGTTTCCAACTGGTGGAATGAAGATTCTCAGAGAGGGTGTTTCTGTTTTATTGCAGTTGATTCCACCTTCATTTTCAGAGTGGTAAATGCAATACATTATGATGGCAGACTGCATTAGTTATTTAAGGAAAAAAAAGCCTCGCTCCCAGTTGAATGCATTAAAAATCAGTTTTATTTTAGAGCTCCTAATGGCTAACACAGGGAAATGATTTGCTGACGACTTTGCATTTTGTGGCAGTTTTGTCTGATAAACTCTGTAAGGCATTTCTCTTCTTTGGGCTTTTACTCTGAAAGACCAAGTACAGACAAACAGTTGCAATCACTAGTTGTTGATTTTAGTTGTTTTCCACCTTAGACTGGATTTTTTTTGTCATTTAAAGCTGCGATGAATAACTACTGAGTGGTTTTAAATTGTTTTGCCTTTCATACTGCCTTCTAGTAATCTTTGACTTTTATTTTTGTTGTTCTAATTTAGGAAGTTACACATCGTCTTTAGAGAGAGGAGAAAAGAATAGCAGTCTTTTGATGAAAGGAGGTTTTTGTCCAAAATTTTCAAAATAGCCACTGGAGAAGCTACTGTCTTTTTCAAGAAAATTTTAAAAGACACAATTCAAAAAAAAAAAAGTGCTGAGTCTTTGGCATTCAGAATCATTAGTTTGTAGTTTTCTTTTGGAAAAAAAACCCCCAACAATTACCCACTGTTCTAGTTTTCACTAAACCTAGTAAGAATTCTGGCCTGCCAGATTAGTAAATGCTTCTTTTCTAAGTAATTTTATTTTTTTCTCCAAATAAAGTGCTCCTAATTATGTTTTTGTCTTTCCTGTGCTGATGTTATACTATGAAAAACAAGTTGGTTTCAGACCAAAGAAAGATAAATCACAAAGCCAGCCAAGAAGGATGAAAACAATATTAGTTATATACGTGCTAATTAGTCTAAGAAGATTGATTTATAATGAAGATTAATCATGCCACTGTAAAATGACAGTTACATTTGACCTGCATGTACAACAGTTCTTTCAAATATAATCTTTTTCTGGGTTTGGTATGCTTATTTTTATTGCATATAGCTTCACAGAAGTTCTTTAACATAATTTTAATGATACTCAGTTAGTGATATTGCATAAGTGTTTTTGGGAACATCTGTTTGTTTTTACATTGTCTGTCTCAAAGGTTGAACGGATGCATTTCCTATAAAAGTAATTGTTGAATACTAAAAGGGTATTAGGGGCTTCCAGTTGAATATACATTTCTAAAAAATAAGTGATTAGGTAGTTTTGTAAAATTACTAGAGTAGGAAGTTGTCTCAGGAGGGCAGTCCTCATACAAGTAGCCTGATGGGTGACATAAGCGAACATTTACAGTGAAATTGAGCATTACAGTGTTATATCTATTTTATGTTTATACTTGCTATTTCTTTGTCTAGCTGCCTGAGAGAGCCTATATCCTTTTTTGAAAACATATACAACATACATATTTTTTGTACAGCATGCAATTGTTTTGATGTGTAAGGGGGTTTTGATACACAAGTAATTTTTTTTGGTATGTACGTGGGTTTTTTTGATATAACTTATGCCTTGCATATTGCCAGAATTTAAGTAGTGCACCTCAATATTTAATAGCATTCACACAGCTTTCCTTTAAAAAAAAATAAATCAGTAAGGTGTCTTGAAGAAATTGCCTGTGTGAAGCTACTGGTTTGGTAGTCTTTGAAGGAAGCAAACACGTAAGTTAAAGTATTATTTGTAGTGAGCTCTGTTTGAGAGGAAAAATTGCTCTGGAAGCTATATGTTGGAGATGGGGGCTAAGCAATAAGTGTTTTTAAATTCAATTGTCTAAAATGCATACTTCATGGAAATCCTGATGGGTATTCTTTTGTTGTCAGCATCAGCAAGAACATTTATATGCTGAGCTAGCAACTCCGAATCAATCATGCTGCGGGTTTATTATTTAATAAATTCTATAGGGTTGTGATTTTTGCAGCATGGATTTCCTCTACTGGATTATATTGTTTTGATATAATCTTTCTGTTCCACTAAGATCTGCATGTTTTACAGAAGTGTAGCGTGAACTGCTGTTTCCCCCAAAATTGAGTAGATATTGCCAAGGTGCTTCTTTTGTTGTTGTTTTTCAGAGCTCTGATACAATCTTTTCAGTTAATATGTAAAAATAACATGACACACATAGGCTGAAAATTCTATATTTTAAGCAGCTTTTTTACTATAAGCTATATATTGGTGATTTACTTACTTAAATTTTCTAATGATTGATAAAGACTGTCAGAGGTCGCTACAAAGAGTCTGTTTTCCCCCATCAGGTATTTATACATGTCAGTAAAATCCCACTGAGACTTCTCCAGGGTGAATGCCAGTGTCTCAGACTCTCTTAATACAAAAGACATTTGGGTGTCTCTATCACCTTTGTGATCTTGTGGCCATTTCTGTTTTGGTTTTGCTCCTGTGAACTGACATGTTCATGGACATGGAGTTTGATACAACGCAAAGCATGGTAGGGGGGATGCCTGGGAGATCCGTTACATTCATTTTCTGTGCTAAAATAGTTGAGATGAATGAGCCGTTAGCTTTAAGTCTTGCCAGTCTACCTGGGGGTTCATTTCCAGCTTCTGAAGAGGATTGAATTTCTTAGGTGTATCTATACATAGAACAGAAGAGTGATCAGAACATTATTAGAGCTAAACCTGGAGGCAGTTTATACAATTTTGTGTACTAAACATTTTTCTCAGTCACGATGGGGGTGAATGAATGTTTCCAAAATACTGCATCTTACCTGCAAGAACTTCTATAGCTGATAATCTCTTTTTACAAAAAAGTCATATCATTTAAAGTATGTACACTTTTGGGCAGGAATTTGCAAGATGATAAAAGTCTCCATTGGAGTTGTACAATGTAATTTGAGTTAAAATATACCTGTATGTCTGTATTATGTGCCTGGTTTTTCACACATAAAATTGTAACAATTCTAATTCCTGTCCTCTCTTGTACCTTTAAGTGAAATATGAGCATTGGTAACAAGTTTTCCTGTGTTTGCATACTGCAATCTATTTTGGAAGGTGTAAGGCTAATGATAATTCTTGCCTAATTGAAGGCTCTGAAATCCAGCAGAACCTAGCAACTATTTTGAGTCTTAAGCTTGTCCACGTATAACAAACATATGTGTGGCAGAAGCTGGAGGTGTCCTTACTGGCTGAGCATCTTTTTGGGATGGCTTAGCTAACTTCAGCCACAGCAGGTATGATGTGTGAGAACATTCTTGGCAGCGTCTGAGATATGTTAATTAAGATGGGACAGACAGGCCCAGAAAATGAGAAGCGCTAATGGGATCCTCCCACCATCTACCATTAAGTAGTCTGAGCCTGGGATTTTCAGTCAGAAATCTCTGCTTGCTGCCATGCAGTTCTACTCAAATTCTTAAACCTTTTATTAAATGCATGGGGAAGGGGGGTGGTTGAGGAAGAGAGGAGCATTTGGAGTGTGAAGTATTAAGTATAGCTTTCATTGTAGCTCTTAACTGTTATTTCCTTTTCCTTCAGCTTTTGGGTGTTCTTACAAAGAAAAATCAATTTAAGCATGTCTTTAGATCAACATTAAAGTTAAGTATCTCTCTTATTAAGAAAAAAAGTTACTTAATACAGGTTTTAGCTGCAGCTGTTGGTGCTTAAGCCTCGTTCCTTGAAAACAAAAGCATGGGGGTGGAGAGGGGTGGGACCTCAAAAAATATGGAAACTGTAAATTGCATCTCTTCTGCTGACTTGTACCAGCTCAGAGTCGTTGGTGCAATATATGCTTTCAAAACTAATTCCAAAATTTGGCATATTTCTGCTAGCGTTAGACTGCAAAAGATAGTCTGGTCACTAGAGTTTTAACTTGACTTATGGTACTATCAGAATAGAAAATGTTTGCTGAGAGTGGTTAAGCAGAGAAAACCAAGTAGAAATTATTGAAGCAAATATGGAAATAGAGGTAACAGAAGAATGTAAATCTTCTGTTACTTTGAAATCAAACGTAGCTTTAGGTTGCAGTTTATTAGTTAGTAAACATAGTTCATATTCAAAGCCTGTAATTTCTTCTGTGTTGCTCAGAAGGAGGCCAGTGCAGTGAAGCTCAAAGATAACATCTACATTTTTTTCCAATGAATGTACCATAATATCGTCCTGCTTCTGCTGTTGCATTTGTTTGATAACATATATTCGCATTTGCTTCAGTAACAGCAGGGATGGCTTATGTGTATTTTGCTTTTTGAGTTACTCCCCACGTAGAGGTCCACAGATTGGTAGGAATCCTTTTTTCATCATGGACTTGCAAGCTTGAGATTAATTAAAATATGAAATCACCGTTGTTAAATAAACCTTGCCTAGATAAGATTTTTAAAGTAATGTAAATGTGATTAGCTCCTGGTGTCCCTTTTCAAGGCATTATGCAGGGAACAGTTAAATTACTAGCGACTTGATCAATGAGAGTAATTTCTCTTCATCTTTTAATAGAAGAAAATTAGCTGCTGGGCTTGTCAGAACTGGGTTTCTCTTTGACAAGCAATGCAGAATACAGGGTTCTGAGTCTGCTGAACAACTCTTTTCTTCTCCTTTGACAACCGTCCTGATCGTAGTGCTATAGAAGTTTCATAGGTGTGATAAAAATGCAGGTGAGGTGGAACAACCAAGTTGGTGTTTTTGGCAGGAGACCAAACTATGAAGGTATCCTTATCCTTTATTGCCATGTGTGGGAATACACACGGGTCCAAATTCAGATGTGAGTTCATGGGAAAATAAATTTTATCAGAGGTTTATGCTATCTAAGGGTTCTCCAGTGTAAGTCCAGGCAACTCCAAAGACTGTGTGGTGACTAAAGCATGATGCAGTTTAATTGGGAGAAGTTACCTGGCTGACTGGAGAGGAGTTTGTGAATTGCTATGTCAGTGAGCACGTAGTATGCCAGTGTGCACTCTACAGGTGCTGATTTGATTTAGATATCCCTAGGGATAAATGGTGCTGGAAAGTTTGATTTATCAGTAATTCCGTGGACTGAATATACAAGTCATGTCTGAGGTGCCAAAGGAAAGGGGTTGGCCCTTCCACAGCTGTATCTGTTGTGTAATGTATTTTACATGCCGACACCCCCCCCCCCCTTTTTTTTTTCCCAAGGAGATGTACAAAGGCTTTTACAACTTGGGGTTTAAATACTTTCAGTAAATAAAAGCTGCTCAGGTAAAGGAAGTTCTGCTTTCACACTGGTGGCCTACTTCCTATTAAGTGAGTAATAACAGTGGGAATAATCAATGAAGGTTGGTTGGTAATAGCTTCTGTCCTTGTCAATGTATTGTCAGCTTTTGGAATACGATTTGGAATTCAGCTTTTTATCTCCTTTACAACTTTTGTCATGTCTTGTAATGTTGTATCACTTTAAAGAGCAGTAACGGTAAGTAGGACAAGCTGTTAAGAATTTTTTCCTTTGTTTTTTTTTACTCAAAGTATAGATAAGGTTTACACAATCACAATTAAGTTTTGAGAAGAGGGTTTTCCAGTGTAAAGTGCCTAAATAATCATTCCATAAATATAGAGGAGAAAGCATGAATGGATTTAGGAAAACATAACTGATTTTATAGTAGCAGCACTTGAAGGAACATTTATTGCATAGGGTGTCAAGATCATAGAAAATTAGAAAATTTTTGCACTCTGTTAACTGTAGATATTGTTCAGAAATGTTACAAGCCCTGTTATGAAAGAGATAAAAACTTCACACATCACTAAACAGCACAGAAATTTCCAAGCTTGCAGATACTTTGAACCTCTAGTACCTCCTTAGTAAGAAACACTTCTTCAGTTTCAGTCAGCTATTTAACAAGTTCTGAAAGCTGAACAAACCACAGAATACCTTATGTGGAAGTACTGTCAACAGTGTTTCACTGTGATTCTAGTCTAGCTGATACAGTACTTCTTTGTCTTAAGCTGGGGCAGAGAGCTTAGAGTGTGTGCGGTACAGGACACTGTCACAGAAGCCTTCGTTGTGTGCAACTCCTTATCAGTAGAATAGCCGCAATAAACCTTGGTTCCTCTGATAGAAATTCAGTATTAGGATTGTAAAGTGGAAAATAAACTTTTATTATATCCAGCTCACCACTTAGTTTCCTATCTGTTTCCAAGCAGGAGCCCACGTATTAAATCTTTTATCTTGGTCATAATTAAAACTTCACTGAAAGCATAATATGATCATCAAGGTAGGATTCAGAGTTACTTTGTGGTAAAGAAAGGATTTAAATGTAGTGTGAATGTTAGCAGGCAATTATTCCAGTATGATGTGGGAACTTATTGACATGTTTACCAGGGGGAGGTTATTAAGTTTTGTACGCTTGGATAGAAAAGAGGGAGGACTGCCTAAACAGGATAGTCATTCATATAAACATGGGAAGGGAAAGCAAAAAGAAAGCTCAAGAATTGGAAGCATGAATGTTTGAGGTGAGAATCAGCCAGGCAGCAAGAGTGGCAGTGAACAGACCACCGTGGAGGGGTTTACTTTAGCCGCTGACTTTGAAAAGGAGTGGAGGGAGTGATGATGATGTTTCTGTGATTCTCTTCCAGTTCAAATTTCAGGAGCTGTCGAAAGTGCCTGGTTCTACTGGAATATTCCTCTTGTGGACCAAACTGTAGTATTAACTAAGCCTTTATTCAAATGGTTTCACAGCTTTCTTTTCCGTTCGCTTCTGTCAAAAGCAAGAGTTCAAATTATTTTAGGCATTTTACCAAATGTTTGCATACTTTAATTAGATATTTGTAACTAATGGAAATTTGCCATTGCTTCTGCCACTGGTCAGGGTTTCACCTTGCATAGGAAAGATGTATTAATAATTTTCTGTATTGTGCATTGAAATGGCAGACTTTAATGGCTATTCTCAAGCTGCTGTTGTTGAAGGTGTGGAAGAGAGCACCTAATGACACATGTGTGATTCTTAACTCTACAGAAAATAAACCAAATGATGTGTGAGTGAAATGTTCTTCAAAGTAGTTTGTAATGGAAGGTTGTGTTTGGTTTTTTTTAATACAGCTTGCAGGAAATGTGTTTAGGATGAAGTATTAAAATCCATGAAAATTCCTTTAGCTACAAGGTAAAATATGGATGAAAAAAAGCCCTCACTTTTCCTTTTTGGTTTTGTAGCTTGCACGTGCAGTGGACATGCAAATATTTGTCACATGCAAACAGGAAAATGTTTCTGCACAACTAAGGGAATCAAAGGAGACCAGTGCCAACTGTGAGTATAATTAAATGCAGCCCAAAGTTACTGTAATTCATGTCTAGTGTATAATTGCTTTTTTTCCTGGTTTTTTTATGCTTTTGGATTTTTTTGATTGACCTGACAGTGTTCTAATGCTGAATCTTGCATTCCCTACTTTTCTTTGGAAATTGTAATATTACTTACCCTTTTGTTAAGAAGAAATAACTGGAGAATTATCTGTAGATGTCTTCCCTTTTTTTGTAGGTTTAAAAAAAAAATACTCTAAGTAAAAAATACCTGCAAAATCAGTAACTCTGTTCAGTACCTTTGTCATGTATCTGGATCAGAATCTACAATGTTTTTGGAAACATATATAGTGCATGGTTTTTTAGACATTTTTCTGTATCATTAAGTACAGAACAGAGGAATGTGTCATGAAAAGTACAATTAGTGTATCTTGTTTTGTACTGGAATAGCTGTTATGTTTGTTTAGAGGGAAGGTTTGCAACTTAAGATAAAGCATAACAAATAGGAGGACTAAGAAAAAAGAACTAGTAGAGGAATTTTTTCAAGTAGGAGAAATAACACTTTGAAGATATTTCTATGAATAATCTTATATTTAATTTATTCAAGTTAATTATATTCTGTTGCATTATCCAATAGGAACCTTATTCCTTTCACAATTACTGTTATTTTAAATAGTATCTGGCCCCAAAACTGTCTTAGCAGTGTTGGTTGGAACTGGGGAAAAGGCATAAATGCAGTTTATTCTTCTCCATCATGGAGAGGTGCCAGAAGGTTATGTCCTGCTTGCCACGAGACCTGTTCTTTTGCTGGATTTGTGGATTCATCTTAAAGTACCCTTGATGCTTTGCTTGATAAATACTCAAGAAACAAAAATATCTGATGTGGAGGCTGTGTGTATATTTGTGAGAAAGGGCTGTGCTGGCAGCTACACTGTGTCAGCAGTACCTCTGGGACTTCTCGTCTGGCTAATTGGAGACTCAGGATGAGATGGGAAATCAAGATTAGGACTAAATGATGAATCTTTAACATGATAGAAGCTGAAGAGGAGTAATATCTTTAAGCTTTCAGTTAAGTCTTCACTGAGAAGTTATTTTTTCCTCTTCTTGTGTCCAAACACTTACTCAGTTCCAGATGTTAATAAGCACTTTGATTACTAGCGCGCTACAGGCGTATGCTGATGCCTTTCTACCTCTGTACAAAGAACCTGGGGAGGGAGGAAATCTTCTCCTCAGTACGTTGTATCACTCAAACTACAGGAAACAATTTCTTTGCTTGTAACTCTACTCCTCTGCAAACTACCATTCAGCCCAAGGCACTCTTTGTAGACCTGTTCCTGGTCTGTATTTCACATACCTGTTTTGCTATTGCTTTCCCTTTATTTTGTGACAATTCCATTATTGTTTTCTCCACCCTGATTTGGAACTTTTGTCTCCTGCGGTCGGTTGTGCTGCTCAGCTGTATCAGTCTGCTGTCCTGAGGTTATGGCTGTCATAAAAGTTTCTTTTCTCCCATTTACTGAACTAGAAGAGAAAAGGTTGTTCTAGTGCTGGATTTTCCTGCCCTGGTCAAGAGTTACAGCAGCTCCACAAAATGGAGATTTGAATTTTGGCTTTTCCAGTGTAGACTTACAATTGTAACTTTGGACTGAATATCCCTGGTTTGGTCACATGTAATACATCCCCCTTCCTAGTTTCTTACACAGGCCAAGGAGTTACGCAGCACAGGTTGTGGTACATGTGGGATTTGTCATTGTGCTCTGGTGCTTGGTTTGGGAGAGTGATCCATTCATATATGGAAGTTTCAGTCAAATGTTGATTTTAAATTATTTTCCTTGGAACATCAGGAGATGAAGGACAGGAAAAAAATAGGTCCCTCCTGTATCATTGAGTCCAGCCCTGCACTGCCATCTGATTTGTAAACTTCATATGAAGAAGCAAACTTGATCAGATTTTTATTATGTTCAGAAAACTGGAAAACTCTTTTCTCTGTAAACATTATCCTTACACTCAAAACCTGGTTTGAAAGTGTAGTATTATATTGTCAAACTGCATATACAGTAGTTATCCAGAAGATAAGGATTACTTTAAATCAGCTGAATGCTTTACTTGTATTTATTACTTTATTGTATTCTGCATAAATTATCTGGAACTTGATTCAAACTGTGAATGGTGTTCTCCATAGCTCTGGATAAAAACTGTGGGTTTGCCACTAGTTAGATAGGCTCTTGTGCCATCTTAGCAGCAAACCTATAACCCTGTGATTTCTAAAATAAGGATTTCTGAGAAAATTCCAAACTCATAACGGTTCAGTGTGAAAGTTAGATTTGTATTCCTGTCAAGAATCCTATTGATTAGAAAGTCATAGCTGCAGGGCTGTATGTTATCTTGCTCGCTCCCTTGTGTCTCCTTCCTTCCCTCTGATGCTTTTATATCTGGTCATCATGTGCAGTACATGGCATGCCTTGGGGGCAGAGATTTCAAAAAATCAAGGAGATTTTACAAAACTTTTTTTTTTCTTCTTTCTCCCTAGCTGGTTATACGTGTTCTTATGGAGGATCTTTATTTTTTATTATCCTTTAGTTATTTATATATTTTAAAGCATACTGATCTCCCAGTTACATCAATTTCTGAATTGTGCTGTTGGGTATCATGCAACACAGTAACATTTTAAAATCAAAATTAGTTTTCTAAAGTAGCTTTGAGCATAGATTTACATTCTATTTTACAGTGATGCTTTCATGACACTTTTTTTAATAAAAAAGTATTTTTGTTTCCTTAAAGTAGGCAGCATCAGTTGGTAAGAACGTTCAGAAGGAACTGATTAGAATGGTTTGATTATTAGAGTAACTATGTTGTAAAACAGCAGAAATGCTAATAACAATACTTAGGTTTTTCGCCCTTGCTTTTAATAATGAAATGTGTTATTGATAATAGGAAATTAATATTGACTTAAATAATTTTTTTTAGGTGAAAAAGATTAATTTTATTTAATGTTCTGTAATAGTTCATTTGCTAGTTGCTCATTTGCTTCCTTAGTATAATTTTGTCTACAGAGCTTTTCAAACCTCATAGGTTTCATGTGCAGGATTACATATGCAGATCGCTTCCACAGGCCTATTCCTGAAAAATTGAAGGGGTTTGCAAAGGGGGTGTTTCAAAGATCAAATCTTGATATCAAATGAGAGAATTTTTATTTGATGTAGGGAATAAAAATATGAAAACTACTGAATGAACCGAGTAGTTAAATCATTATTTGGGCAGTTTCAGTATGACTGGACTTTTCCAAAAAATACACTTCACCTGGAGATGTGCCTGTAGCTTTTGTAATCCCTTGTAAATCTCTGTAAATCTGGTCAATTTATGAGCATCTGTAAAGGTCACAGGGTTACAAATGCTTGGTGGAAATATGGTTTCATAGTGAATTTTTCAAATTGTCAGTTTTTACTGGATGTACTGTAACGTTTATTGCACTGTACTTCCCAGTTACGGCCATTGCTGCAGTTTTGGGGGAAAGAAATCAATCTTTCTGGTGAAGTACTTTCCACCGTGGTAGATTTTAGGCTGTTGGACCTGTCCTGTTGGTATTGAGACTGTATCTTTGAATGATGAGCAGGATCATCATTTTAGGGTATCTAAGTTCCCAAGCATAAATCAGAATAATAATTCTTTTACCTAAATGGGAAACATTAAAAGGTTGGGAACATCTGCCTGTGGTGCATAAAAAAACCCAACAAACCATCTCCAAAAACCCATGTAAAAACTTGGGAAAAACTGGTCACAGACTGAGCTTCAAGAGTTCTGTAATGAAGAACTGCTGGGTGAGAAAATAATGTTGGGGGGAAGGGGAAAGGCTTATTTTTAGTATTTCATTTCATAAAAAGTTTTATATAGTTGTAAGAAGGATAAATTTAAGAGTATAAAATGTATAGAAGCAGGGTATTCTTGAATGAAAAATGTTTTCCTCATTTTAATTCTAATAAATATTCAGCTTATTCATTTTTTAGTTATTTCTTCCAAAGAGGTGAAAGAAATACTATTTTATTCCTCAAAATATAACTTTTTTTAATAAAATCTTCACTCTGTGCAGGCTTTAAGAAGCTATTTAATAATGTAAGGATCTGTGTGTAAATAATCACTTATTGATAGTCTGATTTACATAAGAATAAGATTTTAAAATATCCAGCTATCCCCTTCTGTGTAATTCTCCTCCCCAGAATGGTGTCATTCCTCTTACCAGATGGAAAGGCAAGTTGAAATTTAGCAGGTTGTGAGCAAATTCAGCATTGTACTGATATCACTGCAGCTTTATTTGCTGATAGCAGGGTAGATCTCTTTCCTCTGAGCTCTGCTTTCTGGTATGGGAAAAATTGACAGCAATCATATAACAAATTCCCTTTATTAGAATTTCCTTTATCAAAGACACACACAAAAACCCCAAACAAACAAAAACAACCCAGGGAGATTCTAGTTGCTGGAAGTTTAATGAAAAAGCTTTTTCTGTTCAAGAACTTATTTTTTTCTGATAGAGGGTAGAATCCATTTATTACTAGTTACTATGGTGATCTGTGCTTTTCAAAATTGAAGTTAAAAGGTATGATTTTTAATGTTTTAAAATATTAAAGGAATCTGTATTTTAATTTTTTTAAGCTTTTTTTTTTCTCTTTTCTGTCATTTGGTCACATACCACAATTTACATACATAGCTGTGTTTGACACGAGGTATTTTCTCCCTGTTCGTGGTGAGTCCAGTCCTTGAGTTTTCCATTTAGCAGAAAACTTCTAGGTGCCTATCGATGTTACTGCATTACCTATAGTGTTTCAAGGAGGATTCCGGCAGAATCTGACATGTGTAGATCTAGGTGGATTTGGTGACTGCCTCTGTTCTTATTTAGCTGCATGAATATTTTAGTTTGCTTCTATAAGGTTAAGTCCAAGCCCTTAGCCAGTTCTCGAAGACCTAGATCGTTAGGTTGCTAAGGAGATTGATAAAATAAAACTCCCACTTCAACATTAAATACATATTTTAAATGTACTAATTTTCTGCTCTACATGTAGTAATTATTGCCAGATCTATCAAGGACTTGAGATACATTTTTTTTTTTTTTTTTTTCCTTTGATTCATGTTTCTGGCATCAGTCATTTTTGCTTAAATTGCAGCTTTCATTTAAACAATATGTCTAATAACAAAGCTTCAACATATGACCCAAATGCGTTCTAATGGCTTAAACACTCAGAAGGCACTTGAAATGTGTGAGAGAGTTTTTCTTCAAATTTTAGATTAAAAACTAACAATCCCAACTAGCATTTGGATTCACAATGGGCCTTGTGTCCAGTTTGAGTGGATTTTGGCTGTAACATATGTCACTACTGGCTTTTTTATTGATTAATTTTTTCCCCCCATACTGCAGTAGGCTGAGTTTCTCTTCTTTGAGTATTAGTATATGATATGTAAAGTTCATGAGGCTCTCTGGGATCTTTCAGAGTTGCAGGCTTTCTGCAAACGGGAGACAACACTTCTCCTAAGCATTGCTACATTGCAAACATTACAGTTTACTCAGGAAATTGCCAGACTGTAAAACTGGAGAGCTGGAGTGTGAATGTCATTGTTCCTAGAAGGCAGTGTTCTCAGGGAAGAAATCAGATAGTGCCTGAGGGAGCAGCTGGATGCACTTACCCAAGAGATTTAGGAAGTGGTACCTCATTGCAATATAGTTGTGAATGTGTTGAATCTGGAGAACACTGCAATATTGATATTGCCATATAAAACTAGTTAAGTTAGCAAGGTGTCTCATGCCAGAAGCTGAGTTAAAAAAGGTACATGTCATTTTCTTAGGTGGTCCTTCCCGATGAAATACACCTTTTCTCATTTTGAGTTCAGTACTGATTGTCTGGGAAATGGGAACAGTTTGGGGGTGAGGCTTTCTCTTCTATGTGAATGCAGTAATTTTGCTCTTGGCTTCTGTATTGGGCTGTTCTATTACTGACTGCATGCACATATATCTGTGTGTCTCTTGGTTTGGCAAGCTCACCAGAGCAGAGTCTGCTCACCGCTGGGCTTCAGTTGTTCTCTAAGGTTTTCTGTATTCGTTATTTCCTCTCCAGGCTACCTCCAAAAATACAAACTGCAGAGCAAACCAGACTTTCTTTACAACTTCCTAGACACTCCTGGCTGTAAAATAGGAATGCAAGCAGCGTACCTGTCTCTTGTGCCCAACTGGTTTATGTTAGTGTGCGTGCTGGATTTAGATTTAATTAAGTAATATCTTTTTTTATTTCCTCTTTGAAAATGTATATGGTGCTGGATTTTCTCTCAAAATAAGTGAATCAAAATGCCTTGTTTTTAAAACCCATTCCTCATGTGCCAGGGCCATGCCATTCAGTGACGTGCATTTGAATAATCTGTTTTACTTGGTGCAGGATGCATCAGTGGAACGGGGCAGTCTGCCTAGGTCTGTCACAGATGATGTGCCAGTGAGACCTGTTTTGAATTCCAGTGCTCAGGACACGTCTGCTATAAAGCAAACCCTTTTTATGAGAAGCGGTAGTAATTTCTAGAGTGTTGCTATAGGCTGGATTGTCTTAAGGATGTATAGCTAAGGTAATGCTTCTGTCTGCTATTTTTGTTATAATAGAGTGCACAGCTGACAAAGCCAGGCAAGTTTGCAAATTCTTTAGGACTGAAATAGACTCATAAAGATTTAAAGCTAAATATAACCCGAAGACAATGTTTCTGCCTTTAATTAGGTATGCATTAAGTCTGCACTGGGGTGAGTGTAGGAGCAGGAGTGATGCTAACACAGGAAAACAGGGATAGCCTGTGCCACATGGAAGAGAAACTTGGAAGATGAGAGGAAGGGAGGTTATGGCTGCCCTAAAACTGCTTTATTACTGAGTCTGCTTTTTTTTTTTTTTTTCCCATCCAATAAAGATGTGTCCTGTGCTGCTTGTTAGAAGGCTTTTGGGAGACTTGAGGCTGTTCCCATACACCTGAGGAGGGACCAAAGGGCCTTACGTCTTGGGATGGCTTTACATCTTGCATAGGGATAAATAACTGCTTAGTACAATGCTTGGCCTTTGTCTCACAGTAGGTCATGGTAGGTTACAAAGACTTTTCCCCAGTTCAAGCTATTGAAAGTGTTGTCTGGGTTGTGCTGCATTGCATCCATTGGGGTGTGCTGTGAAGGCACCTGGGGATGCTTCTCTGTGGCTAGAACAATAACTGCAGTGCAGAGCTAGCAAGGCCAAGGCTCGTGAAAAGTAAAATAAGCCAAAATCTCTATGAAAAAGTTTTCTATTAAAGCAGCCAGCCTGGTGGGAGAGGTGCATGCAGTGATACCACTTCTTGGCACTGCTTCTTTGGGAAGATGTTGAAGGAGACTAGAGCATTTCTTTGCAAGACAGCCAAGGTAAAGTGGTGTTCAGTTCCAGAAAAAACTTGTAGGAGGGTGCTGACAGTGGAGACCAGTTTCTTTCCAACATGTGCTTCTACCACTCAGTTATCTCTTCTAAGCTGTATGAACCAAATACTCCTGTAGTCTATTTTTTCTTTCCAGATAAGCTGCCCACAAATCATAAATACACAGAATATCATGGTCACTGACTCTGTTAACCATTAATATAATTATTCTGTCCTTTTCATGCTGCTGTGGTTGGATTATAAACTGTCATTTTTCACAGGACACATAATAAACCTCACAGATCATAAATTGTCATGTATAGGGTAACAGCTGTGAGATACTCTAGAAGAGTACTTTTACTACTGCCTATTAATGAACTTCATAGCCAGGCACTGTGTGCCTGACCTAACCCCTTCATATCCTCAGCGTTCACTGTAGCTGCTGTCAGATTCCAGCTCTTCTTCAGACAGGAACAGCTTGTACACCTCAGTGAATGTAAATTCTGATCCAGCTGTTTCTGTCAGGAGAAACTGTGTACACCCCAAAGTCCAGTTAGTGGTCTTGATCTGTAACTCCCTGTTGTACTAGACTCATGGAGGTGAGTCTACAGGTAGCTGAGAAGCTCTCCAGCTGCGGTGTCCCTAGGCAACTGACTGCAACCCACATGCCATGCGGGCACTTGTGGGGGTAGTGCTGGCTTTGGGAATTCTGCTTAAGAAACTGGGCATATAACAGTTTGGTGGTGAGATAGAAGTGTTACAGCCTGGAGATATGGGCTGCAATCCATTCAGTTATGATGCTTTTTTGTTCCATTGTGTCACTTTTAAGGAGACACTGAAGTTGGAGTCACTCCCTAGGTAGCTGTCCCTCTATGAAGTCTCTTAAATCTTTCTCTACAGACTTCATATCATAAAATGAACTCCTGCAGACTGTTCTTTAAGAGTTAAAATGATACCTTATTTTTTTTTAAATCTAAAAGAACATGCTTAGACCTTCATCTCTTCCTTACCCAAAACCCCACTTCGGTGTTGAAAAGTTAGAATTTTACTACAGGCAGGGGAGGAAAAAATAACACAGATTTCCAATGTATCATGAAGTTCTTTGGGCCTTACTTCTGCTTTGGCTAAAGACAGAAGGAAAAGAAAGTAAAGATGGCTTTTCTGGCTACATATCCTGCTGTCATCAGAAGCAAACCTTCAGCAGAGTTGTGACTGACAAAATCAGATACCTGAGGGAGCTCTTTAAAAATTGTATTATACACTGCCATATTGTAACTGATTAAATGCAATGTATGCTGTGTTGTAGTAATAAGCCTTTCACTGCTATTCTTTCTGACTGCTGCTACCAGACAATTAAAGTTGGAGCAGAAGGGAGGAAAGTGCTATTTCCTTTGTGGAAGAGAAATATTTAAGGAGGTGCTTCCTTTTTTTCTTCAAAGATTTAAGAGTAAACACTCCTACAAAAGTTGGAGGACAAAACATTTTCAAGGCAAGAATCTTCCAGAAAATGAATGTTGCTAGTAGAGTTTTTAATGAGCCCTTTCTCTAGAACAAATAATTTGACATATTCTCACCTTCATGAAACACATACACTGATCAGCTTTAACATATGTATGCATTTGAGAAATCAGTGCTATCAGAGTTATTTTAATATTTTGATCTTTCCTAAGGAGATCTTGGCTTGTATATGAGCCTTAAAAAATTTATGTATCAATATTGGTCCTTTGTGCTGGAAAAGAGCCAAGGAGGAGAGCCAAAGAGTTTCCTGACATATCCCCATCTTTTCTGTTGCTCATAATTCATATCAGCACAGACAATGGCAGTTTATCAGCTGTGGGGAAAGGACAGAAGGGAAACAAGGCAAATGAGGGGCTTGCAGCAATATTATTGTAACCTTAATCAAAACTATTAAAAAAACCCAGGCAGTTTTGGCTGTGGAAAGCCATCAGTTTGCAGGGGGTTCCTAAACAAGCCCATTCTTTTTATTAGTTTTCAGTGTAGGGTAAGACAACTCAGTTTTCAAAATTGTGATTGAAAAAACTATTTGGAATTATACCAGATGGGGACAACGGTGACAACAGTGACAGCAGCAAAAAGATGATCAGCAAGAGACAAGGCATAAAGTCCATCAGATTCTAGGAGCCCTATGCCCAGACGTTCATGTGGCAGAGGGTCCTAAGCACGTACTGCTTTCCTGTCAGGGGAGCAAAAGCTTTGTCAATATTTGCACGAAACCTTCCCTCTCCCCTGGCACCCCAGGAGTCCCACCTTTCCATTGTGAAAGGAGATGTTGGCTGGGTGTGCAGCTTGGTCCCAAGATGTCCTGCAGTTGTTGGCCTTGTTGGCTTGCTGCCCCCTGCAAGCGCTTTGGATTAACCAGCTGCTTCTTGTGCCAGTCAGTGCAACTGCTCATTACTTATAAATGGGCACCAACATGAGATGTTAAGTAGCAGATGCTGTTAGACTGTTTAGATTACTACATCTGGAGGTACATTAATTGTTTATGATCTTCTTTGTACAGCTTCACTTTTCTCCTGTGGTTTCTACCAGGGATAAAACAGATACTTAACATCTTCTAGTAAAAGTGCTTAAAAATATTCTAGTAAAAAACCTTTATGAAATTCTTACCCCTGGATTGTTCATGGTAGTAGGAGGGAGCAGCTAGCAAGAGTTTTTACAGGCTTTTTTGTTTTTAGAAAGGAGAATTGACCTGTGTTTTGTTGAATGGTAAGCAACTGAAATGAGGTTTGGGTGGCTGAAGTTTAAAGACAGTGGACCAGTATTGTAAAAAGCATTATGATTTAAATACAGACATTGATTTCAATATGCAGAACTGGTATTTCATCATGTACTGTTAGACTTTAACTGATCTAACAGAAACTCCATTTGCAAGCAAAACAATTAAAAATTGTTGTGGGCCACAGGTACATGGAGTTTTGATACAGATGACGTGGTTTCTTCTTATCTAAAACTGATTTGTCAAAATGAGATGTTTTCAAAGGAACCCCAGCTGTTTTGGTACATAGTTAATTTTGCTTCATGTAAAATCTGACCTTTTTTTTTTTGAGATTTATGACAGCAAAGATTCTACATTGAGCTTATTAAATAGTATTGGACAGCCCCCCAAACACTTTTTCTGTGGTGGTTTTTTTTTTTAAATAATGCTGTGACTTCCTGAAATGACAACATTCAAGGCACAAAGCATCAATTCCCAGTAAATGATGAACAGCATTGATGTTTTTTAAATGACTGATAAGTGGTTTTCCTTTTCTTTTTGCTGTAAAGAAAAATAATTTTAAATAATAGAGTAAGCATTTATTTGACCTGTTCTATACTTCCTATGTCTGTCCATTGTTAATATCCATCATTTTCTGAAATGCTTGATTAGGCATAGTCTGAACTGTATTAAAATGGATTTAGTTTTAAGTATAAAATGGATTTGTAATTAAATCCAATAGGAAGGATATATAGGAATTACTTCAGCAAAGTTGTCACCACTTGAACTATCAGGAAATTTTAAAAATAAATAAAAAACTTTAGGATATTGCCTGTCAAAATAACTATTTCCCTTAATATTTCAGTATATGGAAAAGTCAAAATATAGACCTAATGGCAGGTGAGTTGAAATTAAACCATCAAAACATGTATTACTTTAAGTGTAACTGATACAACACACCTCTCATACATTTCAGGTTTTCTTTTTTAAACTGGGCAGAGTATGTATTCAAGGAGCATTTAAAATGGAAATAATATTTTTTTCAATAGAATCTGTCTTCAGCTTTCCATTTTACAGTTGAATAGTTTGAAGCTGATACTGATTTTATTAATTGTCAGGTAAGTAAAGATTTTAGCCCTTACAGAATTGTTCTCTCTGTTTTGTAACACTTGAGTAAGCATTTAGTAGCTTTAAAGTGGTTGTGTTGCTGATGCTGCTTAATCCAGCTAATTGATCACATAATTCTGACCAGGACTGAGCAAAGGCCCCAGGGACTACCTTTGTGTGTCTGGTCTCAGGGCTCATGCTGTCCAACTCTGTACACTGCAGTGGATATGTTTTTGTACGTACTTCAGTCATGATTTGCATGAAGTAATTTGTATTGAGTGTAGGAGTATTGAAAGCAAGAATAATACATTGGTGCTAAACAGTAAGCACAGGTAAATGTTTTTGTCTTATGGAAGGAGAAAGGGTCTGCCTGAGATTTATTATTTCAGGGGAAAACAGTTTTCTAATGCAAACTGGTCCTGAATAGCCACATATTCCTCCTTTTCAGTGTAAAATGCCATGTATATAGTAATAGAGACGTTTGATTATTAACAAGATGAATTGTGACTTCAACAAAATAGATTCTATGAATCTTAATTTCTTCTTAATAAATCTACAGTGCTGATGACTCTTCAAATTTCTTGAAAATTGCTTCAATATTCTCAAATCTTCAACCTCAAATAAAATATTATACCATTGTGCAATATAGACCTGGTCTTATAATTTACATCTGATAGGTCATTAGTATGGTAATTAGTAATTGGTGCAAGAGTTGTTAACGTTGAAATAAACATCTGGTTTAATCAATTTGTCATTAAGCTAGTACAAGTAGCTTAATGTACATAGGTAGCAGTGGGAAAAGAAAATACCAGTGTGATAGCTCATAGCACTCTATAAGCTATCAACATGTAGCTGAGTTGGAAATGAAAGCCGTACCTCTTTATGATGCTTGATGTGGATTGCTCAGTACTCAACTCTCAAAAAATACCCTGATTTTGAATTTTAAATCTATTCTCAAAATCTCACAAATAAGTAAAAGAGTTTAAGCTATGTTGTGATTGTTCCTGTTGATCGATCTGTCTATCTATGTATCAGCTTTGGTTGTGATATTTACTCATTTTTTTTCCCTCTAAGAAAGGGGAAGAAAACACAGGTTTTAGCAATAAAGAAATGCTGGGTCAGATGGGTACTGGTGACACTATTTGTTAGAAGGCTCCTGGTGATGGAAATATTGCTTTTCTTCTCCTCTTACGGTCTCTAATAGAAGCAATATGCATTTTGCTACTGCTGTTTCCATTTTCTGTTTTCTCTTTTAGTCAATTATACACCTTTACATATAGATGAAAATTTAGCTGCTATAGTTATATTTCTGGTTGTAAAGTTAAAACATTTTGTTTCACTTTGTTGCCACTTATTAGTTTTAAATTGCTTTGGTAGTTGCTGAGAGTGATGAAAGAAGCTTGCCCATAAAGGATTAAAATTATGCATAGGTAGAACTAAGAAATACATTTTGGTATTAAGACATGGGAGTGAGAAATGCATTGCTTCTCATTTCTTTTTTCATGAAGCTGCTCATAATTATAGAGACTGAGCACATCAATTACACAGTGGTAAATCATGCTTAGAGCCCTCTATTTGGGGAGCCTTCCAGTTAAAACAAACTTAGATTCTTCTGCCCTTTTGTGTGCAGATACCTAGAAGTTGTGCAGGTTTCCTGACATACTGTATCTTTTCTCCATCTCAACTCTGGATTTGCAGTTGCTGCAGAAGAGCTGGTATTCTCTTGCTTCCTCATGCCCCAAGTTCTGGCAGTGCTTGAAAATCTTTCTATAACTAGCTTCTGCATTAAGGAAGGGCTAACTAAAATGGTATATTATGAAGATAAGGATGCTGCGCACAAGATTTTAAATAGCTACTTAGAAATCAGTAGATATTTGAAATGTAGTTTTGTAATTAGCTTAAACAAGAGGGCTATATAAAACTATGTTGGTTCAGAAATGGAATTAAAGTCATGTTCTGTAGTTGATTAGTGAAATCTGATGTGATTTTCATGTATTGTGGTTCCTCTTTGTTGCAGTTTTGTTTAAGAGCAATATTTGTTTCATTCCTGTTTAAAAATCTGGAGATAGACTACCTGAGATAATGGATTCTGCAGTTGACTATATGCAAGCATGTATGTGTGTGTGTGTATATATGTATATATATATACACATCTTTTTTTTTGCCTTTTCATTCTTAGCCTGGATTATCAAGTGAATGACACAAAATAAACAACACAGAAAAAGCCAGTAAGTTAAAATAAACAGTATAACTGAAAAGTGTCGGTAATATTTTACCTTTTATAATATAAACTAACAAAGTTTGGCAGCAAAAGCAAGTTCTCCATCACATGCAAGGTATTTTCAGGGAGTGATAACTGATAGGGCAACAACAAATAGCATAGGACAAATCCTATCTGTACTCACCAGCTGAAAGATAATAATGTCTTAATATTAGAAATGCTCCCTTATTCTTTTATTCTTTTGTGCTGAAGAATCACCTTTAGAAAGTATAAAATACAAATTAAGCTGCATAACCTTTGCATGCTTTGAGCTCTGTATTTTATTTTATTTAGCTTAATTTTTTTTTCTTTTTGGTGAATGTGTTGAAAAGTAAGTGGTATTCTTTATCTAGCTTGCTAGGTAATGGGGCTGGGGAGCTTGATTACAAAGGTATAAATCAATCCAAGAGCCCTGATGATATCCTAAACTTCAACAGTGGAGGCCGAGTGGTTTATTAGATTATCACTTCAGAAGGATTGATTTTCAGCTTTAGTTCTCCATCTCCATCTATTATTTTCATATTACAAGAAAAAGAATTTTTCAGCAATTTAAAAAAAGCACAAAGTGCCAGAAGTCAAAGTAAATACTTAGCTAGAAAAGCTGTTTTAAATAGCGACAAGACTCTGATTTGGAATCAAAGCAAACTTACAATCAAATCTGAAAGTGTGACCTGCCACCACACTTTGCTCTGTGTAATACCAAGTGAAAGTAATGATAAGTTGAAGAATTCTAAATTGCAACAGGAGGCCGAAAGGAGAGCAGTGAGACTGCCACACTAACAGAAGTGTCAAAAGTGTCACGCTGTCCTGGAAGAAAAGTTGTTGGGCAGCCCACAGAGAACTGATGAGACTGAAAGGGTAAAGGAACAGTTAGATGTGCGAAAAGAGATTAAGTAAATCAGATTTCAACAAGAAGGTTTAAATTTAAAATAAATAAAAGAAGCCTGGAAATGAGTTCCTACAAGATCCGGAAGGAGATGAGGGCAGCAATTGCTTTTTAACAGATGCATCAGAATGTCTTTCTAATCCTGTTCTCATTTAGGTCATTTTATCCTTTCTTATGTTTAGTCTTTATTTAATCACAGATTTGGGCCCTGATTCAGACAAATATTTAAATATACAGTAACACCTTGTTACTTAAGTTTAAGAGGGGCTGCTTCCCTAATTTGGTGTGAGTTGGGGAACATGTAACATAGGGTTTTCTTTTAATTTCCCCTGCTCTTGAGAGGCATATTGTACTTGTCACATACAGAATAGCAGCAAGTTTCTCAAAACTAGTTCACAAAGTTCTTCCCTTCCACCCTTCATCCATTCACGGTCCCTCTTTCTTCTTACCTCTTTTTTTTCTGGACTTGGTAAAGTTAACATTTTCTGAGGTAAGGTAATGTTAAAGGTGACAAATGATGATGGTAAAATATGAGAAAATATATAAATCAGTCCTTCATGTTGAACAGAAAAATTGCCTCCTCTATATTTATGAATAAAAGAAGAGATAACAGCGCATCTAAACAGATGAACAACTTTACTGCTGTTCAGTGCCATCCACATAAAAGTAAAATACCTCTAAGATTCAGAAATGGGAATTCTGTAAATCCATTCTTTGGGGAAGACATGCATTATTATTTTTATTTTTAGAGAAGACCAATTTATTGTTGAATTGTACTTAAGGGTTTTTTCACCTTTTTCTATTGTATTTAAAACGACCCTGACATGTATAAAATCAAAAGCAATTTCCAAGCCTGCTTTTAGGGTAGAAAAAGGGTAAAACTTAATTATATTTTTTTCTTAATGCTCTTGTCTTTTTGTTGTTGACTTTGATGAAGACTTTCCTCTACCATTAGTTTGTTGCTTTTGTTAGTGCTTCTTTTCAAAAATAGTCACTTTTTAAAAAAATAGTTAACGGCATGATTTAATAAATGGTTTGATGTTTACCTTTTGGAAGCTTTGACTTCTCTCTGCTCAGTTTTGTAGAACTGTAGCTGCCTGGTTTTCATCATCTACTCAATGTCCTGAAGTATTTTTATGCAGTTAAAGTTACGATAACGTTGCAGGTTTTTTTGAGGCTTAGTTGTTATGCCACAGAATGTTGGTTCTTTTGAATATTCAAACCCATGCATTCTCTGTACCTGTCCACAGCTTTTACCTTTGACACTTAATTTCTGCATACTAGAAATCTCTCATCTTCATTATGTTTGTATCTCATGAAATATTCTACAGAACAAAGGTCATGTAAATATTGGTTTTAAAATGAATTACAGTGAATGTTCTGCACCCAGTAGTTCTTTCACTGGGGGAAATAAGGAATGAAAGCAATGGTGACTAATACAGTTTTCTTATAAACATCCTAGAAGTTCCAATTAAATTATTCCAGTTAATTACAGGCCTAGAAGCAGAAAAGAATTGCTAAATAGTACAACCCAAATACTAGTCTGATACCTCTTCCCCTGTAGTGGATATATCGAGATACACACCAGGTACATCCAGCTCCATGTGTTCCTAAACAGTATATTGTATCCAGCTTTCAGCCTGTTCATAGGATAGTACTTTGTCATTAACATAGTCCTTAACATACTGTAATGAAAACTACTGGCTAACATTTTGTGTGAGCACTTTTTTCTTCAAATTCCAGTCATAGCTAGAAGTCAGGAATTTTCCTTAATATTCCTACAGAAAACTATACTTCTTGCTTTCAGAATCCAAGTCCGATTACCAAGTTCCTTCTGTTATGGCTGTAGGCCACGTGATGCGCTGTGTTGTTTTGGTTTGTGGAGTTGTGTTTAATTTCTCATGGTGCTTAGGTCATATCAACTGGAGCAGACAAAGGCTGAGATTCTTCCTGGTTTTGGAAACCTTGATTTAATTTTATTTTTTGTCAAATATGACATGGAAACCATGTCTTCCCTGAGAAAAAAAGATCAGGAACAACTGCAAGTTTTTTGTTGCTTTTTTTTGTTTTTAAAAACAGAATATTTCCTATAGTCCTTGTATATTTCTTATGAGTAATTTATGTGAATTTGACACTTTGTCTTCTGCATGCTTGTTCTTCTGGATAATAATTCTTGCTTATAAAATACTGTGTGCTGCTCAGGATGCTCAAAAGCCACTCGATGTAGAACTTGGAAATCCAGGGTGATTTCAGTTATATCTCCTTTAAAAATAAAAATCTAAAAGGGAACAAAAAACCAGACTGAAAGAAAATGGAAAGCCTAAATTATAGTACAGAAGATGCCATATTTTTTTTTTAGCCTGTCTCATGGTGGTCATTGGAGAATTTTTAAATTAAGCCTTTAGATTTGATCCAAGAGTAAAATGTTTGCTATGATGCATTAGGATGCTCTGAAAATATAAAATAATTGTAGAGTGAATTCTTTGGACTTTTTCCACTCTCATCTTCCCAAAAGAGCATTCACCTCAGAGTTCATTTCTCAACTATGCTGTCAGTTACTTCTCTCTCTATTGTTTATGGAAAACGTGTCAAGTACTTTGTTTTTCTGACATGATGGACCATTTCAGTCGCTAGAATTGCATTTCAAGTGACATTAATATATTTTGCATTTCTAATTTCTGGTTAATGTTACAAATTATAGCATTACTTCTGCATAAATTAGAGACCTGATCTTAAAACAAGGGAGACAAAAAAAACACCTTAGGACCATGGAATAATTGAGGATAGGCTTGTATTTTGGATCACTTTAAAATAACTATCATAATGCAGTATATATATGTGTTTTACTGACAAATATTTGAACTGAAATTTTTGTTTATATCTCAATTAAAAAATTGAATGTTGAATGTTTCACATTGGTAAAAGTAACACTGGCTAAATTACTGGACTGAGGAAGTTTATTATTCTTTGACTTAAGCAAAACGACTTGGGACAGATTTTCATGCTGGCACGCAGAACAAATTTAATTCTAACTGAGATGAAAGGCGGTTAATGTAATTGCAGCCTATTATCCTATGCAGGCTTGAGTTAAGAAGCGAACCAACAGTCAGAAAATGATGGATAGAAAATAGAAACGCTCAAGGCTGGTGAAATAGAGACTTGCAAAGGGATTATGCCGTAACTGTTCCCTCACAATCTCTGCATCACTAATATCCCACCTCTACCGTATGTTTGGATTACTGAATGGGATTTTTGTGTGCCTCCTGGGTTCTCTTTATTGCCCTCTGACGTCAAAAAGGTCCTCATTTAGTGAATTTCCCTACTCTATAATCCTGATTTTTTTTTTCCCCCCCTTAATCTAACACATTCAGAGGTTGTAGAGATGCAGTAAAGCTTTCTGTTGCTGAACTTGCTTTTATTTTTTATTTAATTTGCTATCACAGAGGCAAATGGTTGGTCACTTGAATAGGTAAAATCTTTGATCTTAAATATGTCTTTGATGCTCATTGCTAGCAAGAAACTATTATTTTTACTATAGTGTTTAATAAAAATAGTAAATAATCATCTCAGTTTTTTCAACTATAAGAGGGACTGTTTTGTTTAGCATGACCCTTTGTAAGTAGCATATTTCAGGTCATCAAATGGTGTGGGGTTTTTTTTTAGGACTGCATTTTGATTGCCTATTATTTTATTAGTCCATATTATTTTTCAGTAGTATTTGGGGGTTTTGGGATACATACCAACTTTTGAATGGAATGGTTCAGAATGACTCATCTGTGTCCCCAGAATACATATGGAAAGCTGCAAAGTTTTGGAGTAATTTGAAACATGCTCATTGCAAAAATATTTGGACAGGTTTGTTGCCCTTGGCATAGTCCAAGAAGCAAAGCAAGGACCTTCTTTTCCATAAGGTAGTTGATCATGCTTAGTGTAATATATATTTTTGGTAATTCTAAGAGTAACTAGTTCAAGCATCTAATGTGATGCTTAGAAAATATAGGAGATCAATTTCTAAACAGAAGACCTAGCAAATGTGCTGTCTGAACAGCCTCTTTGTAGAGGGACGGAGTATTTGAGGTATGCAGACTGTGATAAAATGGCTTTTTGAGGACTGTAGTCTTTAGCTGTCCCTTTCACTCTCACCTGGGATGCAAGAATTTTCTCATCCATTGCGAATTTTATCACCAGAGCTCTTGTAGTAGCTGAATTTTTTTTCTCATTCTGTGATTATTTAGGGTGAGATTCTGTGCCTGTTGTTTTGAAAAATGCTTTATTGTGTGAATTGCCCTTTGGGAAGTCATTGGGATTACTTTACAGAGTTACAGGCTGTGTTCTACACCATACTCACACAGGAGCAAGCATTGCTTTTCACAGTAGTACTCTGCAGCCTGCCTATCAAAACCAACAGAAACCATAGTTTGAATAGATCAAAACTGACAGACTAGGCCTCCTGTTATGAAGAATTTCACAGTACCCTGTCACGTGGCTATAGTGTCATTTTAGTCAACTTGTCTTTCCTTCTTTTACAGATGTGCCTTTTATGTTTTCTCCTTTAAGAGCAGATAAGTTTTTGAGGAGAGTCTGCCAAGACTGGAAGTGTTACCAGATACAGGATTGCTATTGCAACTCAGACAGTAACATTTATTTCCACTTATTTGGCACTTCATAAAGAAATATCAGTGTCATCTCTGCTCCAGGAAATTCAGAGATTATGTGCTATAATGGACTAATGGAGACTGGGGCCCTTCATAGGAAAGGGACCAGAGTAAAGTGAATGTGTGTATTTATCTTCATACTTTCTCCAACCACCCATGCTCGTTTATGTGTTCTGTTCTTAATAGATATTTCTCTATCTCTTGGATTGGTATCTTTTTTAATAAAGTCAAATAAAGGATGGTGCAGGTTAGACGGGGTTGATATCTTAGATATTAAAAAGGACTTAAAAAGAGACCAGACACGGTTGTGATGGAACAATGGTAGGCAATAAGGCATGAATTTGATGGACTTTGCCATGAAGAGGAAGAGGGGCAGAAGAAAATTCTTTCAGGCCAAAAAATGACTTGTCAGAACAACATATTGGATAGATCTATAGATATTGAAATGGTCTGATGGACAAAAATCCCAGGACAGTAGGGGTTGGAAGGGATCTTTGGAGATGATCTAGTCTAACCCCTCCAATAAAGCAGGTTCAAACTATGATTTGAAAGACCAGAAGGACAAGAAAGAAGCTAGGTGCTTGGAAATTGCCATCCCTCCATATTTGGTTTCTAACTATCACTGTCCCATGGGTCACTTGCAGTGTTCTTTTGAAGGTTCACCGTTTATTGTTGTTCAAGGAGGTATGATTCTGAAAACTTCTGTGAATGCCATAGGAGAACAGTAGAAGGAATTTTTCTGAATATATGATCTGAATATCTAAATAGAAACTCCTCAGTTATCAAGAAATTCAGAAGTGAATAGAAAAATATCTTGTAATAGCTAGAGTTTTGGCTTCCTAAAAGTAAGAATGATAGTTTGCCAGTTGCAATATGTATTATACTTAAACCTCTGTAATATTTATGCCTCATGTTCCTATTATAACATGTCATTAGCGCTTTAGAAGTTGTTGCAAGCAGAGGAATAATTCAGGTAGCACCACTATTTCCTGAAATTCTCTAGTAATGTAGAGCTAACAGCCTGGAGAAAACCATGACATTCTGATTTATTCATACCTTTTGCCTTCATTTTGCATTTAATATTCTTGAACATTTAATACATAAGCAGCATTTGAGAATGGTTAAGCTGCAATCTCCGTGCCCAGCTGGGTGATGTACTTTGCTTCTGAATCATCATTTTTGTCTTGGCTTAGTCAGCATTTATCATCTTGTTGAAAGTATTAATTACCGTATTGTGATAAGTTTTAGACTTACAGAACAGGAAAACGATCAAAGGTACTTTTTCTACTTCAAATAACATAAGGTAACTTGCCTTGTCTTTGTACCATCTTCTGGAAATTGCAGCATATGTAAGGCATCCTCAAGTAGATGTTTCTTAAATTGCTTTTTCCTTAAATTGCTTCAAAATTTGGTTGTATTATAGTGGGTTTGTTTAAAAAACAAAATCAAACATAAAAACCCAAACCAAAATCTTGAAAGCAAGGTAAAATGAATGCAAGGAAGATGGAATGAAAACAGGTGAGACCTCTGTAGCGCTCTGGCATTAAGCTTACTGCGTGAAGATTGCAATTGAGTATTTCTTTGCAATCATTTCCCTCAGTGTCTGACCACAAATGAAATTAAACAAAAATAAAATAGTCGTATTAATGCACATTTAAAAAAAATATGTAAGCTGTTTAAGAGTTAAATATACTTTCTACAAATAAACTTATTAATAGTGCATGTTTACAATAAACCACATGGGCCTGTCAGGATACTTACTGTTGCTCAGGTCCTACCTCTTCCTCTTTCTGGAGAACTTCTTTCTAAATAATGAAAGTATACAAAGACCTTTGGAAACCCCCAGCCCATCAGTAGTGAATAGCATGAGTTATGCTAATACAGAAGAAATTATTTTGGATGTCCTGTATGGTTGTTTTTTAGTAGACTTCTTTCTGGCAGAAGCATTCATACTTATGAACTCGAATTTCTAAAGTGCAGTTAACATGACTATTTGAAGAGTGAGATTTGGAAATAAGAAAAATATTAGTAATTTTAACCAAAGAACTATACTTCTCACTTTCATGATTATATAAATATTCTTTCTGTGAAATCATAGTGAAAATAAAATCAGTGTTCAACTGAGGAGAACTTTGTATTAAAAATTATTGCAAAAGAAACTGTTTACAAACTGTTTATGCCTAGGGATGCAGATTCATAAACATTCTGTTGCTGATACTGACATTTAACACATTTCATCAGTATTTCTTTTAAGACAATGAAATGTGAATTTTGTGATCTGTTCACTGAATTTTGCAAGTGTTCAGGAGGAGATGCATTTCTGTTTAAGCTGTGATAAGTATCCATATACTGTGGATGATTATTTTACAATTAGTTCTATCTAATTCTTCTAGCTAAAAGAAATGAAATAGTTGAGGAAACTGTGCTAATATTTCTTGGAGATGTGGTTCAGTTTGGTGTAAATGTAGTATCTTATTTTGAGCTGTCTAGGATATTTCAAACACTTTCTAAGGTCAGATGACTAAAATAGGTCAAAATGTGATGGAAGAAATGCACGTATTTCTTCTAGTTTGAAGGAACAGCTTCTGATAGGCAGGAATTCTGCTTTTCCAAATGAACTCTTTAACATATGTAAAATTCATGTGCATCACTGCTGAAAACAGGATCATTCATAGAATGCCAGACTAAAGGATAAGGCCATGGACTTGAGATTTCTGGAGCATAAAGCCCTTGGCGTGGGAAATGCATTTGGTCTCTGATTCACGAAGGTTGACAAAGTTGAGGGGTTTTTTTGGTTGGTGTTTGTTTGGGTTTTTGTTTGGTGGCTTGGTTTTTTTTGTTTGTGTCCAGATAGTTCCAAATAGTGGCTTTAGGTTACTTAGTTCTTGCACGAGATAGAGTTTATTAGAAAATTTTCTCTTAAGCTTATATCAATTAGATAAACATGTAAAAAGCTTGTCACCTGTTGGAAACTTTATCTTCTCCTGCAGTGCAATGTATTTAGTGATTTAAAATAATAGTACTCCAGAGAGTGCATTTAAAAATCCTATAATAATAATCTTGATCTTGCAGGGCAGAAAGATTTGAATATCATGAGGGAAATCTGGAAATGAAAATCTTATGAAACTAAAATGTTTTAGTTTTTCTTTTGGTGAGATCAGCCTAGATTTAAAAAAAAAAACAAACACCAAAAAACCTTAGTATTGCTGGCCTGTGCCTTTTTCATGAGTGTTATGACGAGGAGACAATTTGATCTGAAGAAGAAACATTGTTTCATGATATCAATTATATGCACTTACAAGAAGAAACAAATAAATCATTCTCCCCACATTATTAAAAAGTCCTAACTGGAAACATAAATCCTAGTACCTTTTACACTCTTAGGATATCATTATCTTAAGAGGTAGCCTGGTAATTCTTTATAAGCACAAAGATTGCTCATGACTGGAAGGATCTTGGCACTGGGAGAAGTGAAAGTGTCAAATTTTTGCTTTAAAGCCAGAGATGCTTTATTGTAGCTCAAAAAAAATGGAGAGAACTTTGCATGTGCTTCGTATTAATGGAAAACATTGGGACATTATAGCACAACGTGGATGCAGTCAAAAAGCAGACCCTTACTTATGAGGGATATATTTGCATTTATAGGCTATTAGTTTATGAATTTCACTATAGGAAAATAAAGATTATAGTAGCAGGGTAATAGGACAATTATAGTTAGCAGGTAAACAAAGCTATTCTCTGAAAAAATGACAGACTTTGCCAACAGTGGTTATTTTTCATTAGACATGTCATCTGAGCTGAATTACCACATCTGAATCTTGGCACTTCTGTGGAAGAATGATGCCACTTCCGAATGTTTGAAACATGCTTGAACTCCGAGGGTGTTGTAGCATAACTTTGCTGGTTGTGAGGTCATTCAATGTTCTTAACAATTTTCCTGTTTAACTGTTAATGTTTGGAAGATGTGACTGTTCTTCAGTAGCTTTGTGTAAAAGCTGTTGAAACCAAGCAGGCTAAGCCAGGACTTGGGGATTTTTGTTCTCTGGCATCTCTGCACAAGTATGAATTGGGCTTCCAGGTATCAGTCACTCACCATTCCAGACCATTTAAGAAACTACTAATAGCTCAGGTTGGTGCTTTCATCCGTGAAGCACCATTCTTGAGCTGAATTCGTGCAGTTTCTATGGCATCACTACCAAAAAGTTGTGATTTACAGCCAGTTTCCATCACTGACTACAGTTAGGCATATACCTCACCTAATTTTCTCCTTGCTGGAGAGTTAATTTTTGATTAGGAAGTCTTGCATGACATTCAAGAAGGGATAAACCAACAGGCAGGGTAGATGCCTGTGTGTGCATCAGTGCTGAGCTTAGTGTTACTGTATTGTTACTACTAAAGGTTCGTCAGCTGTCTCCTCAGTATGTGCAGAAGCTGCAATCACCACATCATGGGCATTGTCTTAATGCTGGGGATGTAGTAATATGTAGTAGCATGTATCACTTCAAGGTCTATTTATGATGCCACAGACCTACTAACTGTGTGTCTAGAGAAGTCTCAAGTTTAGATTTATAATGCTGTTTGAACTTTGGTTACAAGGTGTCCTAAGTAACCAGATTGTTTTGTTAAAGAACATTCCACTATTCAAAAAGTAGTCCTAAAAAATATTCTTACGCACCTTTTAGGTAGCTGAGGCAAGCCACCAGTTAGGGCCAAGGAATAGTCTGCTAAGTTCATTAGTCTTTATTTATCAGGAACTTCTTGTAGATGCAATGTCAAGAACCAAGGCAAAATCCTTGAGTTGCCTATGACCAACTGAAGATCAGAAAGATTACATCTTTTCCCCAAATCTCTGTGTAAGTGCCTTGTGTTCATTTGCACTTATTACAAATCTCAGATTGAGGGACAAAACATGAAATTAGGATCAAATATCTCTAGTCAGTATAATTGACAAGCCTGTACTTGGGTGAGAACAAAATACAACTGCCTCAGCAGAGAATTGGTTAAGTAAAAGAATACTGTCTTTTAGAGTGGTCTGACACACATTTTATTCCTTCTCTGAGAATTTGGTGTTAGAAGCAAATACAGTTAGAAAGACTAACCCTACTTAGGTTACTCTTCACTTGTTCATCTTTTTTTTGCTTCAATTTTAATTGAAAGGAAAGGTTTACCAATTAGTGGTGGCAGCAGAACTGCAGAAAATCCTACCTTCATGATCAAAGATTAGATGAAATGCTGCAAGAAAGTTTCCACTTGATCAAATAAGTCATCTAGAAAGCTGTAGATCTAGGTTGGTGTTACACTCTGACAGTTTTCTTTAGGCAAGAAGCTTGAAGATACACCATTCCTCCAGGGAGATATGAGCAAGCACAATAAAGTAGCGTGCACACACACACAGAGATATATATTGCTCTACGGCCAGTTCCTTAGCGTTCTTAAGGTTAGAAGGTGTTAATATAGTGCACAAGATCATACACATTGCTAAGCTTAAACAGAGGATCATTTGTAGACTCTCAAGTCTTGCAAAAAAAGCCTTTAATCCATTAAAAAATGTAAATCTTTGAATTTTAATGTAAACATGTACTCTTGGATACATTTATTGTATTAAAGAGAAATCCAGAAATTACCAGTCACTCGGTTATAAACATGAGAAAAATTGGTTTTGCTAAAAGCACTTGTCCATAACTTTTATTTTGAACTTTCAGGAAATACAGGGAGAAAAACTGAACATGGTTCCGTTTTGAACGGATAATTGAGGGAGAGGTTGGGGAATTACTGCTAATAGCAGGCCATCAGAAGGTCAGTGAGCTTGATGAATTGGATACTTTTGTATTGGAACAAGCCCTAGAACTTGTACGTAACCTGGTAGGAACCTTCCTCCATTTGTCCTTGTAAATGGGAGCTGTGTCTTTGGAGGTGTGCCAGAGTGGAACTGTTCATTCATTATTACCACTTAAAGCAAATGATCATAGCCCTATGGCACATAAAATAACGAGTCTAGCTCCCATTTCACAGATACAAGGCATATATTATGCTTCACATATGGTCAGATGCATGCTGGCTTTTGGAAAAGGTAGAAAAATTAGTACACCAAGTAAAACTCTTAAGGAACTACTTCAGCAAATAGGAAATTTTGTAATTTGAACCATAATTGGAGACTAATGCAGAGAAATACATGTGCTTAATGAAATAGGATAGGATTAAAAGACAAAACTAGATTTATTCAGAACCTAGCATACATACTCATGTGAATAATTTTAGATGTATTCCCAATCCTATTAGTTTCATCTTTTCGCTCTGCTGAAAGCTAAGTGCTTAAATAGCATATTTCACTTGAATTAAAGCAGGATTCCCTAACTAGGGAACTCCACCTCATGCAGTTCCTAATGTGCATTATGGAAGTGTTCTGCACTGGAGGATGGAGGAGGAAGCATAAGGGATGCGGTGCGGGGTTCTTTCTGTGTCTCAATAACGGCTGGCCACAAATGGTGTAATAAACTAGCTGTTTTAGTAAGAGGGAATACAGATAGCAGGTAAATCTTACATCCCTTCAGTTGCTGGGAGACTGCTGTGTGCGTGCAAGCACCGAACGGACCCAGCATGAATCTTCCCCCATTGTGCTACATACATCCAGTTTGTGGAGAGTTTCCTCCTCCTTCCCATACCATACCCATCCTGTGTAAGAACAGAACCGTGCATCTCCCCCTGACAAAGATGGAAGATTCTCTTTGATGATACCTATCAGTGCACAGCACAGGCTGGCATGAGGCCTTCCAGCACCTTCCCTTCCAACCAGAAATATTCTATGAGTAGTCTGGAAGGGATAACACCTCAAAGATCATGAACTCCAATCACTAAATGCTGTTCCTAGGCACCACATCTGTTTGTATTATCTCCAGGGATGGTGACCCAACCACTTCCCTGGGCAGCCTGTTCGCGCGATTGACACTCCTTTTGATGAAGAAACTTTTTGTAATATCCAGTCTAAAACTCATGCAGATGTGTGCCAGTAGATCAGAAATGCCTTGCTCAAGACCTCTAGCTCCACGAGTCCAATGCCTTCTGCGTGGCTCCCAGTATGGAAAGTATAATATATATGATAATACATCAAAACACTTTGCTTTGGTGTAACTGACTGTTCTTTTTTTATTATGCATATTTTATCATTTCATCATGCATTATGCTGAAATAACTGAAATGACTGGCTGTAAAATTGCACTGCCATTTTTTGTTCAAGATTTCTTGAAGGTCACTTCGATAATTGTCAGGGAATTGGTAATTATTTGGATTTGAATGAATACATATGAATACTTGTATATTGCAAAATATTCTGTACCTAGTAATTTTCGTATTAAGTGTTCCTTTGTGTGTTCTTTTATGTAGTGAAACCTGTGGTGTGTTAGGCAGATTTTATAGACATTTTTATATATTCTTGTGGGTTTTCTTCTTATATAGATAGAAATATAAATACTGTAAAGGTATATGTGATGCTGGAAATCCCTGGGTTCTGCTAAACATTGATCTGCAGGAGATGGTTTCATCTGATTAGAAGGGTAGCTGAATGGAGGAGGGAAGCTATTTGGAAACAGCTTTCCTTATCATAAAAAAAAAAATAGCAAAATTCCTGTTTTGTATCAGGAGCAAACTATATTTCTTTTAGACCCTGGGTCATATCACCACAGGTGAGTGCTGTGGCCAGTGGAATTTGTTTTGTCTGCCCTAATGGAAAGTTGTACAGCTTATTGCTGGTGGTTGGACATTGCTTTTCCATGTCGTACAGAAATTAGTGCTGCTATCAGTGAGCAGCAGAGTAGGTTTCTTGCCTTCTTCCTCAAACTTTGAATACACAGTTATTTATATAAAATATGTTGTGTTCTGGTATAACACCCCAGCATATTCGGAATACTGCCTGTATGTAATATTCTACTTGGCCTTTGAAACAATTCAGAACAAAGAAAAATTTCTTCTTAAAAGTTCACTGTCATGTTGTTATAATTTGTTACATGATATATTCTCATTTGTGTGACCAACTTGGATACAATGAAAAAAAATTCTTTTAAGCTCTTCCTTCAAAAATTATCCTTTTCCCTTAGCTCTTTCTATAAAAGACATTCCAGACCTAAAGACAGTTTCAGACACATGAGTCTGTTTTTATGAGGCTAATCTGTTTCAATAGTGATTCGTTCTTACAAGAATTTAGTGTTTTGTGATGTATAGAAAAAAAGCATGTTAGGCAGACCAGTATTATTGCTTGTGATTATTTTCTCCTTTCCTTTGTAAGTACATGCAAAAGAGCTATTTCAGCATCAATCAGTCTTCTAAATTCTGTGCATAGGACTGTAGGGCCAGAGTGTCTGGGTGGAGAAGACCAACTGTGCTGCAGTTAGAGTTGAAGCCTGTGGGGTGTTGGTTTCTTGGAGTTCAAGCAAAAGTTTTTCTCTATTAAGAAAATGCTGAATTTCTGTGTAGTTGACCCTGCAAAGAATTCTCACACTGACATGAGACCAGGAGTAAGCAAGGGCAGAGTTCAGAATATCTTTTTTTTCTTGTTTTTTTTTTTCTTTCTCTCCATTTTAGTGCTACTGTTTTATAGAATCACAGAATGTATTTGGGTGGAAGGGACCTTTAAAGGTCACCTAGTCTAACCCTCCTGCAGTAAACAGGGACATCTTTACTAGATCAGGTTCCTCAGAGCCTCATCAAGCCTGACCTTGAATGTCTCCAGGGATGGACCCTCCACCACCTCTCTGGGTGACCTGTTCTAGTGATCCACCACCCTCATATTGAAAAATTTTTCCTCAATATCCAACCTATATCTACCTTTTTCTACCTTAAAACCATTACCCCTCATCCTATTGCTACATGCCCTTGTGAACAGTTCATCCCCAGCTTTCTTACAGTCATATTTCAGGTATTGGAAGGCCACTATGAGGTCCCTCCAGAGTCTTCTCTTCTCCAGACTGAACAATCCCAACTCTCCCAGCCTATCTTCATAGGAGAGCTGCTCCAGCCCGTTTTGTCTTCCTGCTCTGTACATGTTCTTAAAGGCCTGTGTCCTTCTTATGTTGAGGGCTCCAAAGGTAGACACAGTAGTCCAGGTGAGGTCTCACTGGACCAGAGAATCACCTCGCTTGATCTGCTGATCACACTTCTTTCGATGCAGACCAGCATGTGATTGGCCTTCTTATTTCTTACGTCCTTTATGATATTGTAGCAAAAGGTCAAGGAGATTCTCTGCCTGTTTTTTAATAAAGATGAGCACGATAAGAATCACCAGTTGGAAACTATTGAAGAGATCAACAGAAATGAAAACTTTATTCTACGGTCTGCAACTTGTTAAATGACATGACGTGCAAGTTAGAAAATGTTTTAATATTGCTCACAAATAAAATAACACCAAGAAAATCTCATTGTGATTTAAGTTTCTTAGAAAAGTAATGAAAAAGTAGTCCAAGCTATTGCATGATCCAGATTTCCTCTGGGAAGATATTTATATGGAATTTAATAGGCAGTGATAAGCATTCTCTTTGTTCTATGAATCATTCTGTCTATTTAATAGAAAATTATAATTTTGCTGGAGACTTCTGTGGAGTAGCCAAGAAAGGTACTTGGCATTTTTAGAGAAATGTTACACAACTTGATTTGATTACTGTGAAATTCTGTAGGATATTTCATGTCTGAAAATAACTGTATCTCTTATCAATAAGATTTCAATAAGAAGGATATTTGTCCACCTCTTACATGTGTGCATCTTGTCAGCAGCATCAGTACATTGTATTCAGTCTAAATTTCACCTAGTGTCCTAGGTGGTCAACAAAAGAGGAGCAAGTGTCTCGAGTTCAGAGGGACAAAGTACCTGAGGCTCTTCTGTGCTTATAGTCCTATGGATTTGACTACAGTTTTTGGGCCCAGAGCCAGTTGCCGTGGTCTAGTTGCAGCTGTGTAGCTTAGGACCAGCCTCTCTAGAGCAGACAACATCGCTTTGTATCACCTTCAGGTCCCTTGTGATGCTCTGAAAATGTGTTATTTTATGCTTCAGAGTACTTTGGGGTTTGGGGATTATTTTAATTTTTTTTTTTTTTTTGGTTGGTTTTGGTTTTTTCTTGTTTTGGGGTTTTTTTATTTGAAGAGTTGGAAAGAATATGAAGGATGTGCTGCAGGCTACCAGAGTGTGGCTGTGGGGCTGGAAATGGAGACTGTCTGTTCCTTTGATGAAGGGATGTCACAAAGAGGGTGTGGAAGATGTCTGAGAATGAAAAGCCTGGTCTTGTAGCGTTTTAGGACTGTGCGTGTTAGAGTGAGACCTATTTGGGAACATTCTGTGCAGTCAGTAATCCCCCAATGGATGCTCAGCTGATGTCTTGGAGAGGGGAGGTCAAAACCACCCAAGGGAGTTAAGCCATCACTGAGGCAGCATGGATAGTTAGAGATCCAGTGCTTGGCCTCCCTGCCTGGCTGTCTTCATTTTGTTAGTAGGTTCATATCACCTGCTCTAAGTCTTACACTAGTCACTGACTTGAAGCACATGACTCAGGTGCCTTATTCAAGAGCTTAGATGCTCAGGGTTTTATTTATAAGGCAAGAGAAGTGCCTCTTAGCACATCCTAATTAAGAACTGTACCAAATACTTTGTATTTTCATGTGTTTATGCTACTAGTAATGAATTTTCATGCTATTTGAAATAAATATTCTAGATTAATTTTTTAATTCAAATTATACTGTATTTAATGGGCATGTTTGGTTTTGTCTTTTTTTTTCCCCTTGCAGCTGTGACTCTGAAAATAGGTATCTTGGAAACCCGCTTAGGGGAACATGCTACTGTGAGTACTTATGTTTTTAATGTTCAGTACTTGAACGATGTTTATGTATTATACAATTACTTCATTTCCTTGGAAAAAAGAAAGTTTTTCTTAAGATTTTCTGAACTTAGGGCACAATGATATTTTGATTGCAAAATAAGCACCCCACTGCGCTTCTCTGTTACTTTGTCCATGAGATTGTAAATAAAAGACCACTAGAAGTTGATTCTTTACTCCTAGGCTGGAGGGAATGACCAAGCCAGTTGATTGAGTTATTCTCTGTATCCCAATACATGTGAATGAAAAGAATAAGTAGTTGTGTCATTGCTGTTACTGAAATGACAGAATTTGTGATGGGAGAAATGCAAATAGGCTGAAGAGCAGTGTTTCCTGGGGACATTCTGAATGGTTTAGCCAGTCTGCCTCCCAGGGATGTGATACACAGCTGCTCTCTGGAGTATCATAAAATGATACTGTGTGTTGTCTCCATGTTCTTATTGTTGTAGCAAAGGTACCTCTGGCAAATGTACTTACAAAGCGTTACATGTTTGATAGTCGTAGTGAAGGACCTGAAGGGATGAGAATGCTTATTACCCATGTGCAGAAGTCCCATAGAGAGCTGAACCAATTTTGCTGTGCCAATATGGATGTTAAATAGTAATTTTAATCTTCATAAAAGCATATGTGATGTTGGAGAACCCTGTTTTACCTTTTATGACTTCTGCACATACCTGCTCCATTGGATTATTTGTCTATTGTTTCCTAATATCATCCGCACGTCAGACTTAAATATATTCAGATATGTGTTTATGTAAATTTATAGCATCCATTCTGATCTTTGGCCTTGCTTTTTAGCATTTCATTTTAGAATGTATGCACAAGCTTTGGTTTAGAATCTCTTTAAGGCATCACTGGCCTAATAAATGTATGTTTCTTCTCTTTAATAATGTTTCTCTTCTACCTTAACTAGTTTGCATCTGAAAGCTATTGCGTTACAGAACAAAATTAATATATACTATCTTACAGATGCTGACATATCCCTAGGCCTAAAACATTTATTCTTCTTGCCAGCTATTAAAGAAATTCAGTGGAAGTTGGTTACGTTTTTTTCTCACAGATAAGTTTAGTTCAAATGTAATTTTTTTAACAGGAAGATAATTTTCAAATACTGTATTTTGAAGATACTGTTGAGACATTGTTGGCATTTTACATACAATAGACTAATTTGAAAATGCAACTGTGCTCTAAAGATACTGCTGATTAAATAAATTCAATTCCAATTTTTTGTTTTTTTACTTAAGAAATTTTTCTTATTTCAAATTCAGTAATTAGCAGCTTGCTTTTTTATCTGTGTATATTATACATTTTGTAGATTTAGACCTAGATAATGAGTACTCGAGAAGCTCATGCAATAGAGTGCTATATAGGATATTTTGGATATGTGTATCAACATTTGTTTTGTCCTGTATAGATAAATGTTATTACATTTAAGAGATGGAAAAGAGATGACAGTAATGAGATTTGTAGACCTTGGGCACCTCCTTGAAAAACATAATGTTTTTTGCTATCACGTTGCAGGTTGGCTCGATAAATCATGTTGGAGACAAATTGTACTATATCAAGATACCCTTTCACCCTTCACTCACTACTATTATTTGTCTTCTGTCAGATTTCAAAATTTTTTAAAGATCTTGTTCTGGAATGATAAATCATCTTTTTATACTTTCCGTCATTTAAAATATAATATATAAACAATTTTCAGAGTTGTTTTTTTCCTGGAGGAGCCTGTGAAAATTTAAAATAATGGAATTCTGTATTTCTTACATTAAGTGGCCTTTGCATCATAATGACATGCAATTTGTTCATTTCTGGATAACTGACTAAGATTTCAATGACAATTGCTTATCAGCACCGTTCATTGCCTGCTAAATTGTGTATTAAAATATGTATATGACACAGAGATGCTCCAGTTTATCTGTAGAAGTGTTTCAAAATATAGCCTTACCATGGACAGCTGTTTGTGTAAGAAAATGTTTCACTTTTGTGCAAGACAGGCATTTGGATGGTATTTTTCTGTGCTTATTTCACTACTCTGTAAGAAACTTTATCTCTAGACACTTATATTGTTGTTTTGTTTCTCCTTGAAGTGATGAATATTCTTATTTTTTACAGTACAGGAATAGTTATTGCTCAGGAGGGAGGAAAATACTGAGGAAAAACAAATTGTATATACTTATGAGCAGCATAAGTTTGAGAAATAAAAATTCTAGGCATATTTGTTTATACCACTTCAAAATCAGTGAGTGGCAGCGAAATAGGAATACAACTATTTGCTGTATGGTTGGGATCTTCTTTAGGAAAGCTTTTAGGCATGTGCTTGAGGTTAGCCATCTTCAAGAATACCTGTTTTAAGTGTTCAAATTTAATCTATTTTTCACTTGTGCAAATACTATTCTAAATTTGAATGGGGTTTTTTAAGCCAAAAGGTTAGAATTCAGTCCTGAGTACATGGGTAACTTTTGTATGATACTGATGACTTCAATTTCTCTTTAACAGCAGGATGTGGTTTGAGAACGCTTCTTGCCTTAGAGGAACTTTCTGCAACTTGTGATATTGTGAATACCTACTGCCTTATAAAAGTTCATCTATTTTCATCTCTCTTAGATCTCTGCCCAGTTTACCCAGTTCTTGCCTAGTCCTCTCCTTCCTCTTGCTTGTCATTGCCATCCTTCAGTCTAGGAAAGGGGAATGGACTTGTGTGGATGAAGGTACTGGTATTCAGCTCAATAGATGTTTAAGATATTAAGTAAACCAAACTTTGTAACAGAGTAAGCTGGTCGGATAGTGCAGATAGGTTTTCTTTCTACCATATATGTTTCCTTTAGTAGTAATATAGGAGAGTAAACAGAATATTAATGCTGTAGATGGATCATGTTATGATTGGAGAAGTGATCTGAGCACAGATGAAAGCAGGAGAATTATAGATAGCTCTGGCATGATCAAAAAGAACAAGATTTATATAGGAAGTAGCATGCTGAAGCGTTGCAGGGGCTTAATCTAAGTACAGATACTGTGCCAAAAGGATAAACATAGATAGCAGCAAAGCCATCAAATCTTAGAGATAACAGGAACAGTTCATTAAACATCAGATTTCGTTCTAATGTGGCATTTCAAAACATGGCAGCACTGGACATGAGTAGTTTTTCTACTCTAAATTATCAAAACTTAATAAAAGTAGAGCAAGAAAAGTATAATAGACAGTGCATGCAATAGTGCATTATCCAGATAGTGTGAAAATCGTCGCCTGTTCTATTAAAATTATTTTCATTTCATTCTTCATGACTTCACTTTATGATTGAAAAAGCACAACAAACTTCTCAGACTAAGAGACTGAGAGCAAGCCTTGCAGACATAAAAATTAGAAAAATACTGAATGTATTAAAGCACATGAGCGGCTGCAGGATGGTCTGTCTGTTCTAGTACCCTCTTCTCAGTAGTGTCTGGTTATGAATGCAAGGGGAAGAGTACAGCAAATGGACAAACATACAGTGGTGTTTCTTCTTTATACCTGACAATTTACAGGTCAGGAACTTTGTGGGAGGAAGGATTTCTTGAGCCAAAAGTGTTCTCTGCACCATTGTTTAGGAATATCAGAGGAAATACCGTAAAATATTTCTTCTACACCATAAAAAGAAGAATGTGACTACAAAAGAAAGCTTAAATTAATTTAAAACCCACATTTTTTGGTGCATGTAGATGCTCCTGTAAGGTTGAGTCGAAGTCAGCTTCTGGATTGTGAGTCTCTTACTGCTAGTGGGGAGGCTCTGCATCCCTGGGCCTTTCTGTTAGAAGCCAATCTTTCTGTGAACGATCAGAAGCTGATTCCATCCCCAAAAATGAATTCTGAGTGGAGGCCGGAGATGGTTGTGCAGCTGACTTATGCATGTACACAAACCATAAATATAACATTTTGTCATGATGCATTCATTTTTGTTGTTGTTATAGTTCTCTGGTATCTCAGCCAGTGTGATGTATAACAGTGACACCTAGATAGCAAAGTGTGCATCCAAATGGCTACATTAGTTCCTTGCATGTCAGCATTGGAAGCGCGTTGCTGTCGAAATCAGTGCAAAAAGCATGCAGCAAAACCAGATGGATTTAGACTGATTGGGAAGAATCATTGGGACAGGCACCACTTCTGTGATTTTGACCTGGTTTATATACAGATATGAAGCTTTAAATCATAAATGGATAGATAGTTAAGCCAGTGTTGTAGAGAAAATGAGAGTTTAAATTTACAATTCATGATTTTCTACTAGGCAGAGGGTGAATTATAGGCTTGCTGACAATCACTTGTTTTGAAAGGATTGATGCTCCCCTTCGTAAACTTCTTTTAGATATCCATATTTCTAAGGTCAAAAACTTTCCAAAATGACTGTTTAATATACCTTACTTTGAGTGTCACGGTTCCAATGCTGCAATTCAAACAAGAAGTACAACTGATAGGTTCTAATATTACTATATGTGGAAGCATAAAAGCTTGCAACAAATCAGTACTGTGAGTGTAAATCACATTGTTTGCCTGCACAGTTGTTAGACTTCCCGGATGAGTTGAGCACTCCGGTGTTCCCTGTTCCACCAAACGGATTCCTAGCTAGGACCAGTCTAGTAGAGAGCTATGAAAACTAGGTTGAAAAAATATACCCAGATTTTACTTACCTTATTTTCTTATTTATATACCTTTTACCCTTTAAAAAATGTTTAGAAGATTTCTTTTTGTTATTGTTGTTTCTGGGTGTTGCCATCAACAATGAAGAGTACGAGTAGCTTTACTATTTTGTTCTGCAGATCAGTTCCCCTTCAAAATAGGCAGAGGAGTGGGCTATAGGACAGCACACTTTATAGTATGAAACTCCTACATTTGAGAAAATTTTCTCAACAGTGCATGGCAAGAATTTAGTCACAGTGCAATGAAATTGCAGCCAACTAAACTTTTGATTAATCTGGTGCTTATCTTTGGGCTGGACAGACAGTTTGGGGGCCTAAGTGTTAATGTAACAAGAAGCAGAAGCTTGCTTTTTTGCATTCAGAAGTAAATTATGTATCCAGTGTAATGCTGTAGAGTTTACTGTGCTGCAGAGCAAGCTCACTTTTAAATTTGTTAGAGATTAGAGCATGACCTTTGAGAAGGATTAGAGAATCCAGGAATGAATAGAGGTCAGGAGGGATGGGTCATTTATGAAGAGAATTAATACAAGAAGGGGTGAATGATTCATAGCTTGTAGAATTAAAACATATTTATTGATTTATTCCACAACTTCATGAGAATATGTGCCTCTGATGGAGACATTTGTTGGTTTTCCAGCCTATAAATACGAAGCACAAGTATCCATACATAGAAGAGGCTGAAGGAATATGCAAATTTTATTTTAGCCATTTTCCTAGGTTCATTGTGTTTCTTTACACAACTCTTCTAATCTTTCTCTCACCTCCGTGTTTTATGAAATGTCATCTATGGATGGCTTCACACAGTGAATCATCAGCCACTATTTCAGATGTTCTTCTGGGATGAAGCATGCAGAGAAAGGGAGGTGGTAGGCCCATCTGCAGAAGCCTAAAGGGTCAGGTGTACTGCAGAGCGCTGGCAACACTGAGCTTCTCTAGGCAGCCCTGTGGACATGGTGGGAAAAAATGGAAAGCCAGAGAAAACATTGCTGAGTTCTCAGATGTTTATCACTAATAAAAAGCCCAATATAATGACTAGTAGGAAAATAATATTCATAGGGTTTTTTTTAAAAGAAATTGACTTTGGATAAATTTTATCAGCTTTTGTTTTTCATATATAAAGTACACTGCAAGCAAAATATGACATTGTATGTGAGCTACTTAATATTTTTGAATAACTTTTTGAGGAGTGACCTGAATAATTTGTTTATGCCTTTACCATGCCATTCTAAACTCTGAGACATAAAATCATTATAGCTTATAACACTATTGCTTGTTTTCTTGGTATACATACAGAAAGGATTGCAATAAGCAATTATCTCACTATGTCAGCAAATCACAAAGAAGAAGAATGATACTTTCTTGTCCAAAATTGGTGAGGAAGCATGGGGTGCAGGGAGCTGGGGAGGAAGAAAGGAAATTTTCTTCTGGCTTTGGAACTTTGTAAGGATTCCAGGCCAGATCTGGAGCTGTGCTAGCCCTATTACTGTTGACACACCATGACTTCAGAAAGGGCAAATTAAAGGAGTGCTAGACCTTACCTACAGACCTTTCAATTTCTTAGAGTATTTTTATTGTAATTTAAAACTTTAAAATTATATTTTTAAGCAATATGTGTGGTGAAACAAACAGAAAAAATAATAGTGGCTTCTTGCATCATATTTATTTAAAATTCATATCACTTGATAAAAAAATCAGAAAAGATCTGGGCTCTGAAATAAAGGCCCTGGTACTGCTTTAGAGGTGTTACTTTATATTTTTCCTTTCTGACATTTCGTTTGTTTGCAGCAGTAGTAACTAGAGAGATGGTTTGATAGAAGACATTATTAAAACTAGATCATTTATGACAACATAGTACCTCTAGTGGCTTTTTAGAAACATGTCTCATAGCAAAAGGGTCAGATGATACATCCTTATTTATGTTGTCAAAGTACAGTGTAAGCTTCATCTGTCCCATTGATGTAGTCTGATACTTCATCCTACCCTGTGTTTCCTTATTATTTGAACATAGCTTTTTTTTTTCTTATTTTCTCTGGGATTACTCATAGTCATAGTTCTGATATAAGCCAATTTACAGTAGCAGTTGTTATATTACAAATGTAATCGTTTCATAAAAAAGGGGGGATTAAAACAAGTGAAAGAAATCTGTGAAAATACTATGCCAGGCTTCTCTTGTGGTCACCCGCTTTGCAATAGTATAGCAATATGAAGGGGCAGAAAGCTAGTCATCTTCACAGGAGAATGGATGTTAGCAGGCATAAGCAACCCCTGTGAAGGGAATTGTTCAAGGGTCTGATGGGTGCTGCATCTGGAATAACATGTTGCTTTCAGTTGCGAATGGCACACTGGGATCTACCATCAGTCACTTCTTGGGCTGCTTCAACCCAGCTGTTGGAATTTTGTGTGTGAATGGAACCCACCTATACTTCTATTCCTCATCATTCCCCGAGTTTTGCCTTCCATGTCAGGTGCTACTATTTTGCCCCTTTCAAAGAGTTGTTGTCCCTGGACACCAAGCAGGTAATTGCCAAGGATTTAGTCCAGAGCCCGTTGCAATGTGTGCCTGTTTTTAGTGCTTTGGTGGTACCCCACCACACTGCGACGGCACTGTTCACTGAGTAAGAGACTCTGTTGAGAGCTGCAGTGGCCAAAGAAACATTGGCTTCCCTCATATTTGTCATACTACACTGACAAAATATCTTTTTTTTTTTCTTTTCCTTTTTTAAAAAAAATAAAATAAATGACCAGATTCACCTTTTCCACTAGTACCGATAAGATCTCATAGCAAAAGAGCACAGTTAGAAGATGGTTGTATGCTGGTCAAGAAATGTATGTGTAAACTAAATGATGATGAAACAGTTGCATGTAATGCAGCTTGTCAGCAAGGAGATGCAATGTGATCTTCAAGTACTCTATGTGTAGGCAAACATGTGTGCATATGCATTCATGGACTTGGAGCATGAGATCTTTTATGACAAAATAATAATAATAAAAAAATCTAATAAAATGTGTACTGGAGTGACCACAGAGCACTAGGTGGCAGACTTGCTATACCTAGAGAAAAATTAAACTCAAGAACATTCCAAGGAGAATATTTTAGAAGATAAATAGCAAGTAACACTTTCAATAAAACTGTTAACAGAGATTTTCCAGATATTTAAAAATTATTTTGAAACTTAAAGGGCATAAACAATAAATTTTAGCTATTGGAAAAGTGTTTGTTTTACTTGAGTTGAGATGTATACCAGCAGTTAGATGCTTCACTACTGATTTGTAGAAGTCATGTTTCCTTTTGGGACAGCATTAATTTAAACTAAATACATATTGTAATTGTAAAACTGTCATGCTTGACTTAAAATGATGAGTTCCGCCAATTATATCTAACACTGATTGACTTTGATACAGACTGAAACAATTTTTATTATTTATAAATACAGTAACAATAATGACTCACACTGTCTTTTGAATATATGGGCTTAGACAAATAAATTCTATTTAAAAAGAAATCTTCTTAGTGTTTAAAGAGCCTAGTGGAACAGATTATGGTTTAAATCAGACAATTCTGGGATGGTTTGAGAAAAGATTAGCCTCAACAAACCTACCAACTCAGAACATACAAAGAGCAACAGACAAACGGAGTCTTTGCCCCAAGCTAAAATAACCACAAATTAATTGTCACCTTCCAGAGAATTAAAACAATAAGTGCACCAAAATCTAAAGTTCCTAATAAAGTATTATGATCTCACCCCAGGCTCTGCATACTCATTTGTCAAATGCGAGGTTGGCTTGCAGCTTTTTTGGGTAGGCTAAAGAAACAGTTTTGCTGCCAATCATTTTCAGACTTCACCGTGAACTGGAGAATCTTTCCATGCATGTATTCATCACCCTAGGCAAACAAGCTTTCTAGGTCTAAGAAGAGAATAATAGATACACATACATTATAATGTAAAGTCTGAATTGGGGGTTTTCATCACCTGCTAGACTGTTCTACAGAACTCGTAATTATTTTTATAAAGTTATTTATCTTTCAAATAAAATATGCAGTATGACAGTAAAGTGCCTATTAATATAAAATATAAATCGATATAAATTATTTATAGAACTATAAGTTTTTTAAAGCTTGATGAGGCAGGAACAAGAGAGGCTCAGTGACTTGGAGAACTCATTCAGAAGAAATACTTTACTTCATAGGGGATTCAAGCCCATATTTGAAACAGTCTTTTAAATGGGAAGGGAGGCATATATGCATATCTAACACATGGACAATATTTTGTCAGTGTATTGACAATATTGTGTATCCTGATGGGGATGAATACTTTTTGAATCCCTTTTCTGCTGTGTATATGATGTGCTGTGTGTATGTTTGTTTCCGTTACACGTCCACAAAGATAGGAGCTGTCACTTCTCAAGCACCCGGGAGGCCTTCACGCTCCCCAGGACTGGAGTTGTAAGAAGCAAACGGAATAGGAAAGGATCCATCAGTGTCCCTTTACTTTACCTTCTGACAGTGAAGAGAAAACCTTTGTGGTAGTTTTACAGTTGCGTTGCTTCCCATGCTGACTTCCCAGGGAAAAGAGAGAATTCTTGATCAGTGGGACTTCAAGGAAAACCTGTAGTGAAATCTTCAACCACTTGAAACAGGAAAAGAAACCAACTCCACCCTGACTTCAATAAGTGGGTTATGGTTTTTAGGAGAATGGCTGTTGGTCCCTTTGACTGGGAGTTCTTGGACAAACTAGCACATTATTCCATGACAGCTGGGACACTTTTCATCACTGACAAACATGAAGCACTTGAGGATAGTTTAGCCTCTTTCATTATTACAGGCTGAACGCTTAATGTAATGATGAAACCACTGTAAGGTTTGCGGTTCAGGTGTTTTGTGTCCTTGATGCTCAGTCAGAGCACACATATTTGTAGAAGTTGAGAGCGCAGTCAGTAATGTTTTCAGCCTTAGAATTACTGTTGTTAAGTCCTTGCTGAGCTTTTTGTGAGGGCTCTGAAGGATCATTTAAATAAATTGAGGGTTGTTTTTATCTCAAGATGACAAAGGCTTGGATTACATAAACTTTGAGAAAACTTGTTTTAGGATAAATGTGGACATTGCCAAGTTCAACTTGTGGGCTGCCTAACTTTAGCTCAATTTCAGCATATTGTAAAATAGCCTACAAGTCCTTGATATTAACTTATCATCACTTTTTCTTAGCTTGAATTGTGAATATTGTTTTCAAATACATTCCAGAGACATAACCCATTGACAGTGAAGTGTAATTTGCTAGTCACTTGATATCAAGTGTAATGCTGACATAAAATGGAAGAGCAAACTGAGTGAGGTCAAAAAGCAGCAGCACACATTAGCAGAATAGATACAACAGTAAACGACATTAAGGGAAAGTTGAAAATGTATCTGTCAAGGAGTATGAAGATGCACTGGTAGAGAAAAAATATGTATGTATTTGATTTGTCTTTTTATGTTATGAGTAACTATTTTTCACTGTGTTACCCCCTTAAGGAAATGCCATGGCCATCAGAGTAATTTTGGAAGAATGACAAGCTGTGCAAAATGTGGGCAGAAAAAATCTTAAAAGGGAAAAAATCTCACATTTTTTCCCTCACCAATTAAGTAAGAATAGAATTCTACTCTTGTGAGTAGAAATAGGTACCACTTCTGTATGGGTTTGTGAAAACACAGCTAGACAGATTTTAAAGGGTTAGAGCCTTTCATGGCACTAGGAACAGATCATGAAAGAGAAGATGGAGAAATTATTAGAAGGAGCAGTAGACTAAATGGTGGAAAGAATAAAATTAAACTCTTCTAGAGAAGACAGTGTTCACCTATGTCATGTAAATATGTCACTATATTCATGTTCTTTGTCCATGATTGCTTACTGCAATATAAGGTTTGTGAAGATCAGGTGTAGATGATAGGAACTATCAGTGGTTTTCAAAAACCAAGAACAAGGCGACTGTCAGTATTCACTCCAGTTCGCTGTTTGTTTATAAATGATAATACATTTCCTTGGAAAACTCTGTTAGAAGCCCATGCCTGATATCTATCAAAAAGTAGTGAATTGTTCTGTATTAAGGTAATCATCTGGGAAAAAAAGCAAACAGCAAAGAAAAGAGTAAAAGAAGAAAATGTTTATTCTGTTTGTGCATTTCAGTTAGCAGTACTTTCTTTCCATGGTCAAATATGTAATGAATTACTGAAAGTACAGCTGTATCTAGTTCTTGGTTTATAGAAAAAAATAGTGCTAGGAAAATAGGATATTTCTTTTAATCTCTGGCAGCTGTTTGAGGTGGAAATTGAGTCTTCCAAGTCACTTTCAGAAAGGAGTCAGTGAGCCCTGCTGTGGTGGCCAACATTCCCTCTCTCAGGCAAAGAATAAATCTCTTCTGAAGAGTGGGTGACTGCTTTGGGGTTGAGAAAAACAGCCTTTGGGGCTCCATTTTTCCTTCCTCTTTTATTTCCATTTGCTTAACCAAACAGTTTATTATTTTATGGGCTTAACTGTCAGCCCTACAAGCCAAACTTGGAGGAAGTGGGGAAAAGAATCTGGGTTTATTTTTTCTCAGTTTGTGTACTTCACTCTATTAAATAAAGGGTTGAGGTATTTCCTCCTGTCTGTTTTAATGGTTGGACTGGGCAATATTATAGATATGTAATTGCAGTTGTGAATGTTTGGAATTTCAGTATAACATCAAATTTTTTTTCTGAATTGGTATTCAATTCTTAGCATGAACAAAAAAGCAGGCAGAATGTTACTTCAATCAACAGATTTTACTTTAAATATATCTGATCGTATTTTTAAATGAGAAGGTGCTTGTGTTACTTTTCAAACTTGTAATTCAAAAGTGTTCTACTGTTCATTGTGCAAGTGTGGTGATTTATTATATCCTATTTTTATAATACAAGTATCTGTTGCAATTTCTGACCTCAAAATAGAGGAGACTTCACAGTGAGGCATATGATACGCATCGTTTCTGTCTAGTCTGATATTTGGGTTTGCTGGAAGTGTTCTGGATTTATTTGCTAGAAGAGATTTTACTTCTCAGAACTAACATGTTAAAATTGTTTGAAAAACAGCAAAAAATATCAGCAAAGTTGAAACATCTCAACTTCAATTTACGTTGTGTATTTTATACACATCACGTGTAGTCAACCAGCATGGGGTAAGATCTGACATTTGGACTGTAGATTTAAGGCTTTCTAAGCAAAGTTTAGCTATATAATGAGAAAAAGTAAGGAAGAGAATTTTGAAAGTGTTGAGATATTACAGGAGCACCTACTTATCTGTGTGTGTTTATAGCCAATTTACAGAGTGCATGTTCTGTCGTCTTGTAAGGCCTGATCAAGCAGAGTTTGCCTCTCTAATTGCAGAGATCTGTGTTGAATTATTCAAAAATAGGAACAAAAAGTCTGCTAATAATCCACGTAGAAGTTACTGTGTGAATAACTTCTTAATATTCTGAATGTATGTGAAAACGTGAGCATATACATATATAAAGCCATAAACTATTTTTAAAATAGTTTTTATATTTTTGCCATGGCCAGTATAATTTTAAGGGCATTGACACATTTTAGAAATAAAAGTAAATTTCTTTATTTTTAAAAGGAAACTAAGTACCTTATTTGTAGGGATTCTATACGAAACTGAGTATTATAAAGTAAGATTGAAGATAACATTGCAGTTTGGCTGCTGTCATTAATTATATGTCAGTTATATGCTCTTTTTGGCAATGCCACATGACCTCAATAATGTAGTGGTGTTGTTTCATACATGTGCCCTTTCAGTTGTCTGAACAAGCAAATCAGAGATTTTTTTGGGTGTCTTTATACTACATAATTAAAGAAAAAATTTAGAATTGGGTTAGCGAGTATTGATGCTGATATATTGCAAAATGTTGCATGTTAGTATTAGAATACTATGTGTGCTGTAAAGGTGTTGATGTATCAGATAATTATGAAGAAAATTTCACGGAAAAAGAGATTTTAATTTTTTTACCATAATATTTTAATGAAGGTTTTTTTAATACACTTTTCCATTTTTGTAACGCTTCAAGATGACAAGTATTAAGATATTTCAAAGCCTGTCAGTTGTGAAAAAACAAACATTAATTTACTGAGCGGTCCTTATAATCAATTAATCACACTTTAATATTTGACTAATCATAATGCAGGAGGTTGGAACTAGATGAGCTTTGGGGTCCTTTCCAACCCAAACTGGTCTGTGATGCTATGAGCTCCATCATCAGGGAAATCTAGACTTCTTTCTTAAAATTGATATTTAAATAACTGTGAATTGATAAACTCACTTTATTGTTCTTTACTTTTCTTTATTGTTTTTTCTCTTACTTATTGTTCGCAATTCTCTAGTTCATTTCCAAACTGTTTATGGACCGTGGTCCTGTGCAGAACTTAAAAAGGGTCTGCAGCTGTTCACAGAAACCTCATCAGTTGTGTTTTCAGTTGAGATTTTGGTGAGAAATCTATGAATTAAATGAGATCTGGCTGTAGCCCATGGTTTAAAAACTGGAGAAATATAATCTTTGGAATGTATTCTTAAAAGAGCCCAGGTTAATATATGTATGTTGCTCTGTTTTTAGATCTCAGCAACAAGTTTTCTGTTGCTTACCGTAACACTTATTTACCTACATATTTACGGCTATGACAGTTAGATGCATGTCATCTAACTAGTTTTTTAAAACTTACATGTCCAGCTTTAATTAACCCTCTAGGTCCATCTTTAGTCAGTAAGGAGAATCAAGGGTTACTCCTCTGACCTCTGTGCATATCAGTCTTAGAAAAAGATCAATTATCTTCAGAAAGTTTTAGTCAATATAGTAAGCCTAGACTATGAGTAAAATTTAGCTGAATAAAATTTTAACACAGGTAAGATCTTTTTGTATCTGGCTCTCCCTTAAGATCAAATTTGAAAACTTACTAGATCTTTCCAAACAGCAGCTGAAAATTTCATAAGAGAAAATAGTTTTCTTCAAAATAAAATTTAGTGTGGAGCTTTGAGTGGGCGGTTTCCCTGCCCATGGCAGGAGTTTGGAACTAGATGATCTTTGAGATCCCTTCCAACCCAAAGCAGTCCGTGGTTCTGTGGTTTCCTGATTATGGCGCTAATCTGTATGTCTTTTTGTTGGCTTTATAGCCTTGTACCTTTTTTTTTTTTCTTAAAGTACAGTAAAAGAAACAATGAATTGTTATTGCTGAATGTTTTCTTTTTAAATGTGAACTTCTGTAAAATTCCTTCTCACATGCTCTTTCTTTGTGGGGAAAGAGACATATAAATAGTAAGTGCTGGAGTATTTTGAAGCTCATTCCACTCTCGTTCCATTTAGCAAAAATGCAAGTTTTGCTAGTTGGTAGTAAAGACTTCACAGTAAATGACTTTTTGTTTTGGCACAATGGACAAGTAATGTTGGACACCAACATATTTCAATATAACAATGAAAACGAGGCAGCGGATGACTTTGATACAGATGACAGAGGAATGAATCAGGCAGCTGCTCTGAAAGTTCAAAATAATTATCCTGACTGAAAATAGGTCTGGTGGTAACCCCCTAACTTTGATGTAATTCAAGCAGAATTTATTTTGGTCACAAATGAATATGATTTATAGCATTTGATAATGGAACTTGGTTTCAAAAGCAACGTTTTTGCTGATAGAGGGGAATATGAATAGGACTGTTCTCAACAAGCTCTTACTGGAATTAGAGAACAATCGCTAGAAAGAGTAGGAGAGAGACAAACTGCCTGTGCAATGAAGAGGCAGAGTATGAATTTTAGCATCAGCATGAATAGAGATATCCATAAATAGAAAAATGTGGGAAGACTGACTGTGATGGGTCTGGTGTTGCAATCGTGAGGGAGGTTCCTACTCTAACTTTAAAAGTTATTTCAAAAAGTAAAAATAGAAAAGTACTATTTTTATGAGGTTTCTATTCATAAAATTACTTATTGTAGCTCAGTAATACAGAATTATGATAAAAATGTACCAACTCAGGCAAATAATTGTCTGTTTGCCTTTTAATGTAATGAAGATATTGAAATAATGTTACTTGTGGAAGTGAAATATAATTTCTTAACTGTGGTCTTATAAGTTTTTATTAATATTTATGTGGCTCTACGTAAGGTCAGCCATTCATTCAGTGAAAAAAGAAGCTTTCTATCTTTTTGCTACCCATCCTTTGCTATTAAACAATTTTATTTTCTGTTTCATACCTATTAATAGTGTACCATCTCTTCCTTCAGTTTTAGTGACTGAAGTGACCCATTATCCTTTTAAGTTGACCATAAGAATTTCTTTTGAGGAAGGACATGCTGACATCTTTTGATGTTCATTACCCTCATTTTCAGCATAATATTAATTGTTTTTATTAGCTATCTGAAAAAATATGAGATAAGAAACCCCAACACTTTAGTCACTGACTGGATGAAGATCATGTGATCCTCTCCTAACATTTATAAAATCTGATAATTTGTGGTTGGGAATGAGGCTTTGGTGTGCGTAGGTCTGGTTGCATGCTCTGTTCATATGGCTGGCTGGCATACATTGCAGTATTTTGGCTTAGGAATTGTGCTAGAATTTGATTTTTGGAGGCAAAACGTTGGACATGTGTCTCAGAAATATTGTATGCATATGGGAAACTTTGCCATATTGGTCAGTTTTAGAAATGTGCATGAAGAAACTATGAGCCATGGGAGAGTGGCCAGCAGCCAAAGGTAAAATGTTTCCAGTTATGTATATTCTTGCTCCCTTTCTGGGAACAGGTTTATTCTTCCTTCTGCTGAGAGAGGTGGTGGAATGGGATGCTCTGCTGGAAAAAATTGACAAAATGGAGAAACCATCTTAAATTTAAAGCAGTTCCTTAGAATTTGCTCCACCCTGATTCTTAAAATGACTTAATAAAACCCCATTATTGAAATAGGCTATTTAATCAGTGGGTGCCAGGAAAGAGGGAGAATTAAGGTTGCTGGCACAATCGCTTCTGATTTACTTTTTTATTAGGGCACAACTGTACAGTTTTCAATAACAGAGTACATACTATTTCCCAAGGAGCTTTCCCTCTTCAAAGTGTGGAATGATTTTGTGTGCGGGGGATGAATCAGTGATCATGTAACGGAAAGATGAATGTATGTTCCTTTCCTATCTTGTTGTAAAAGCAGAAAGAATTACAATGAATGATGGAAAGAACTGCAAAACAAGAATGATCATATGTAGTGTTATATAATTTGACATATTATGAAAAATCAAACTCTAGGTATTTCAGATTGGCTACTCGTGATTAATGGGTGTTTTTGTCCTTGGTCTCTGTTTCATTTCCTGTCCTATAAAATGCGACTAATAATGCCTGCTCATCTCACAGTAAAGTTGTAACAAATTCATTAACTTTTCTGAAGAACTTAAAAAATGATGAACACTATAGAAAGCTGCGTTAGAAATTAATTCCATCTTTAGAAAAGGGTTTGTGTAGTATGTAGCAAATGAGGCATAGGCCCAACACAGAGTACTGAACATAGAATTAAGTGTTGAATAGCTGTCCATTAAGTGAGCACTCAGCCAAAAAAATAGAGTGGTTAATTTTATGGACATAATATTCCTCTTCAACATACCTTTTTTTTTTTTATATATAACTTTATCACTAATTTGTACTAAACACATCTCATTTTAAAAAACCACAAAAATTAATTACCAATGTAATTATATATTCTTAGAGAGCTGTAGCGGCACTCAGAAATACTGAAGCAGAATTTAAAATATTTCAAGACTTCTTTCTGGCCTTGTTCTTTTGGGAAAATTCTGGCATTTTAGAAAACACAGTTTTGTTTTAATACATAAGCTTGAGTATGGGAATAGCTCCATTCCGTATTAATATTAACCATTTTAAAAGTCATGGGTCTTCATTAAAGAAAGAGAACTGTTTCTTGAAAATTAACAGCAATGCTAGGATTAAATGATTGCTTTGAAATTTATTTTTCTCATTTAATTAAATGGCTTTCTTCGCCTAATTATTGTTGTGTTCTCACATGCACTCATTACTGACATTTTGAATTGATTTTAATGACTCCTTTTGACTGTGAAAGCAGTCAAGGGTTTTGAAAAAATCAAAATAGAGATGTGAAAAGACTCAATAACCATAAATCCTTGTTATATTTGACCATGATGATGTCAGGATGGTATTATGGTCTTATCTCCCAATGTTCTTTTTCTACGTTATTCAATTCTTTTTCATATAAAATGAAGCAACGGGTCTGGGAACAGAAATTAGACTGTGGGACTCCCTTCTCCCTGCTGAGTGCATGGGTCATTTGATTTCCTCTGGTCTCTTTTCTGTGTGTGCAAATTAAATCTTTATTCCTTGATGATGTGAAACCTTCTGCTGCTTCTCCTTTACCTGCACTAAGGTGGCAGGGCACAGACCCTGCGAGGCAAAAATAGGAGGGGTTGAGTATAATACTATCAAAAAGAAGGGAGCCTCTTCTGGTGAGAGCTGTGTAGAGTAGGCTATGCTGCAGTGACGTGGTGGCTGATGTTTGTGCTGAAGTCTATACTAGTTGTGCTTAGGGTGCACTGGGCTGCCTCCTGGACAGGCTTTAGCTCAGAAATAGTCAGCTTGTGGATTCAAAAAACTATGTGTGGTGAGGGATTAGGATCTGAGAAGTGGACTCTGAGTTTGTGTAGGAGGTTTTGATGTCCTCAAGAACCTTTCCTGTGAAACTTTAATTTTAGATATGAAAGTTCAATGAGTTTATAGATTATATCCTAGTGTTGGCTGTTTAAATTCCATCTGGTTGCCACTTGTAACCTGCATCTTACATCACATTTGAGATGGAGGTCCAGGCTGCATATCTGATCCAAAAATGCAATAGACAGTTTACTTCATGCTGGTACAAATAAGTAGAAAGGGATTACAGCTGTTGAGATATGATAGGGGTTCACTTTCTTTCCCTTGCCCCTGTTGGTTTTGAGAAGCTCTGAACATCAGTTTTTATAAAAAATACTTATTTCAAACACACTTAGTAGGAAAATGTAAGCATGGAGGATATTGATGACATAAAAATAAAAAAAGCTGGATAGGCAGATTTTACTGAAATAATCCAAAACTTAAGATGAAACTGTCTTCATTAGAAGAGGAGCAAGTGTTAAAAAACCTGATGTGTTTCAGGTAAATTCTTTTTCAGTCAACTCTTTAAAAATAAAAGAAGGCAACGCTCATTCTGTATGTCATTAACACTTTTTTCCATAGCGAAGAAAAGAGTCTATGCAGTACTCAAGATAGTTAACTACCCAGTCTCTCTGGAAAATCATTATAGCTAATTGACACTTTGTGAATTCAAAATGTATTGAGAATTAAATGTAGAGAGAGGTAATGTGTTGTGGAAAAAAGTGGGATTCACATTCTGTATTACAATTCTTACAGAAAATTGGAAGAGTCACCAAAATAAAACACAGAGTGCATCAATGGCAATTCTAGGAATAGACTATTTTCTTCTATAATTCACTGAAATAATTCTATCAGTTTGTATATTTAAGTTTGGGATGTAAACAGCCATTGAAAATACTTCCATTGTTTCCTCTTATGGAGGTGTTTGAATTTGTTTATTTTCAGGGCTCAGCAGTTCTTGTTTCAATAGGTCAGCCAGATCAAAACGATAAGATTCCTTTTATCAGGTGTTGCTCATATTGCAGTTTGATGAGTATGTTTAGTTTATCTTTGTGCTTTCATTGTCATTGTATACTACTATATAAATGCAGCGAGATTTTTTTTTAGTTTGTTTATATGTGATCCAAATTTCTTTCCTAATTGAAGCAATCTGTTCTGTGTGTGTCTTTATAAACAGAAGCACTTATGAAATGTCTCATGTGTTTATGTAAAGGGTACAAATACTTATGTTGGCTTTTCAAAGGTTTAAAGTAGAAACAAAAATACATGGAGTAAAATCTCAGCCTTTTCTGAATTCCTGATTGTAAATATATACAACAATATATATCAACAAGACATACTGAATGTACTTGAAATATCTGTTTCTGTATTTAGCTATTACACATTCAATTATTTATGCATTTAACTATTCAGAACAGGTCATGCTCTTACAACTAAATTTCACTCTAGATTTTGTATTTATTTTTAGCCTAAGGTGTCCAGGCTGAACAGTGCTATGAGTTGGGAAACATAGTGTGATGTACAGTGTAACTGCTTAGTTTGTTTATGTGTACTTACCATCTGTTGGCCTAGGTTACGTTTTAGGGTTGTTTTCAGGATGGGGCTTGGCAGTGGGAAGGAAAGCTGCTCTGCCAGCTGCAGTCTTGAGGTGAAGCCTTCTGGAGCAGAGGAAGGTGTTGTTTTCCCTGAGAGCTGCTACATACATGTGGGGGGAAAGTCTCCTAAAGTGTAGGATAAAACAGGCAGAGAGCGGGAGGAAGGAGAGTGAGACAGACAGCAGCAAGACATAAAGACTTCTTTACAATCATTCTTAATTTCTGCTGTCACTTTGAATTTCCTCTTGAATTAGTTTTAATAAAACATAGCTTTAGAGCCTTCCAGAGATTTGAGGTGTGCAAGTTTTGGCCAAAAAGAAAGTACCCTTAGTATGAAAGTGAACCTTCCTCCAAGCTGTGAAACTTCTTCAGCATATTTGTGCAGTTCTCCAAAAAAAGGGGAGATCAGTGTCAGCTCTTTCATTTGCACCTGACCCAATTTCACTGTTGTGTCATAGAACTGTGTTAGGCAGTGCTCTTTCCTTCATTCAAGTCATATGTACTTGAGGTATCTTCTCTGAATTAGGATTATCTATGAAGAGATACGTATTTCTGCTTCTCAGCATCCAGTCTGAGGTCAAGAGGGAGATTTAATACTTGGTCCCTCTCTACTGCAGGTCTTTCTGGAGTAAAAACCTTCCAAGTTCTGGTTTTTTAGTTATAAGAAATGTGTTTCTCAATAGATTAGTGAAGATGATCTCTTCTCCTTTTGTCGGGCTTGCCTGGCATAAGTTTAAGGTCCTTTAGCACCTTTGAGGAATCCCAGGGCAAGACCAATGTGTTGGCTCGCAGACCTCTTGGATAACACAAGCTCTGTTGCTCAAGGCTCTTGGAGAGGAGATATAATGGCTATTGTGTGGGATATATCTTTGGTATCTCTTTGATACTGTTAATGGAGTGTTTCCGGCTTAATATCTTCATAAAATACTTTGGAATATTTTCATTATAGAAGGTGCTGTACATGACCAATTCTTACAGGTCTTTATGATTTACCCTTTCAGCTCTGTTGTAGGTAAAAATGCAATATAAAAAAAGTGGCAGTGTTTGACTGATTTGTTACAGACAGTAAAGTTATGAGGAACTGTATACTTGAATCAATGACTGTTCCTGCATTCCTAGAAAAATAAGTACCTATTTTCTTAGCTTTTAGCAAGTAAAACAAATTTAAACAAGAAAACAGCAGGAACAACAAACCCCAGGAAAAAAGTAGTCATACTGTTTTAAGAGTAAATTAGAGTTTTCAAATCCTGTGTGCAGAATAAGGTGTTCATTCATGATTGGGAGACAGGAGTCCCATGTCTATGCCTGGTTTTGTCTTATGATGAGATCTTAATTATATGTCACTGCTGATCTTTGATACTCTATCTCAGAGAGGACACAATCTGGGCTTTGAAGAAGACAGTAGCATTTTAAAGTACTAATTTTCCATATATTGTAAGCAAATCAACAATATCTTGTCCAGAAGGCCTTCCTGCATCTTTATGCTTTGCAGTAGCCAGAATTCCCGTGGGATTGCATGTTCTGATGCTTGTCCACCATACATTTACAGTAACTCTTTTTGCAAAGATTCAGTAATTTGTATTTTGTGGGACCCCAAGTTAACAGGATCAGAAGATGTAGCATATCCATACATTATTCCTAGCCTTTTGGCCTTCCTACTCATGATTATTAAAGGGTTTATTAATCTCTTTAATGGGGGTCAGTCTCTGCTTGCTATCTTTTGCTGTCCTTCTACCTTTAAAGATGTTCTGGTGCAATGGTAATCTTACTGTTAAATATGTAGATATGGCACACTGCTATTAATAGAGTCAATGAGAGTTTATTAATTAGATTTGCATATTTATAAAAGTGTAGACTAGTATTAATAAATGGGGGTCTTTTAATATTTATCCATCTTTTTGCCTTTATAAGCTTGCAAAAACCTGATCAAAACTCATTATCTAAGACATCTAGATCAACTTATTCTTATTTGAATAATGGAACTGCGATGGCTAATAATAGAGAAAGTAGACTTCTCAGCTTTGAAGGTCACGGTAATTCCTTTCATCTATCTCCTGTATTGTTAAATTTTCTCTCCACACTCAATGTAAAATAAAAACCAACTAAAACCCCATTTTCTTTAAGTATTAAGACAATACAGTGGGTTGTATTCAAGCTTCATTGACCAGTAAGCTTTTTCTCCTTCTATGTCAGGTTTCCCATGGGATGCAATAGTGTGTATTTTTTTGGATGATGTGTTGCTGCAGAAAAGGTGACTGTCAGCAGTAAGCAGAATATTGAGTCCAACAAAAGGCTGACACAGCCTTTTCTTGCTTTGACTTAAACTTTCACTCTCTTTGTATTTACTTGCTTTTTTTTTATGATCACTTATTTTTTTATTTTTAACACACTGCTTGTGTGGTACTGGTGACTAGTAGAATGTCATCAGGAGAGGGGAAAAAACTAGGGCTTCTACGTTCTTCACTAGGATGTAGTATCAATGATGGTATGCATCTAAATGTATTTTAACATGCACAAAATAATAATCTGAATCATGTACACTTAAAAGACACCTCATTATTTCCTGTGATAGAGGAAAAAACCAGAATCTTTTCATGCCTGTAGAACTATAATGGCCAGGGTTAGACAATTCTGTTAGCTCTGAAGATATCTGCCCCTGTAACAGAGCATCCCAGATCCATCCACTACCTTCATGTCTTTCACAACTTACTTTTACACAAAGTTTATTAATCTGCTAGCAAGATTTACATCTCTGAGGGCTCTGCTGATTCCTACATGGAATCCTCCGTTTATTGCAGCAACCAACAGTCATCCCTGGTGACCGGGTCACCTTCTTACTTTTTGGAGGTTCTGGAAATCTGCTTCACCCTGATGAACCCACTCCTACTCTTTTCCCCTGCAGAAAAGTTTGGTTTGGGACATTACTAGTGCTGTGACCCAGCTAAGGGTTATCATCATTCCTCTAATGTGAGAAACACAATGCGATAGCTCAAAATTAGTCATCTGACTTGCACCAATCATCTTATGCACCTTCCAGAAGTGTTTGAGCATGGTTTGTATTCTCTGAAGATGGTCCTCGCTCCCTTCTGCACCTATGCACTTGGCACTTAGAAAATCTTTCAGAATTCTGGCAATTCAAAAAGGATGTGTCTGGTGGTCTCATAATTTCTATTAAAAATTCCACTATGTCATTTTATTATTAGCAACCTTATTTACTATAGTATCATGCCTTCATACTATAAAATTTTATTGTAGATGCCACGTTTTCCCAAAACTCTAAACCCAGTAGCTCTAAAATGTGTTAATGTAGCTATGTAAGCCATTTATATAACGCAGTAAAGCATATAACTGTAAAACAGTAATATTTAAATGCATTTTGAACAGAATATTTGAGTAATTATCTCTGAGGAGAATTAGGGAAAGGATAGCACACTAACAATACTTTATACTGTGTTTTGCTATACTTACTTTAGAATGAAAGCTGGAGAGGGACTGTTTACAAGGGCTGTGGGGGGGACACCTGCTTCACCATGGTCTCCACAGGTTGCAGGGGAATCTTTCTGGCACCTGCAGCACCTCCTCCCTCCCATTCTTGGTGTCTGCACAGTTTCTTGCATCTTCTCACTACCTTCTCTGGTGAAAAGCAGCTGCTTGTGTTTATTTTCCTCTTAAATGTGATTCCCAGAGGAGCTGTGACTGTTGCCGATGAGCTCGGCCTTGGTCAGCAACAACTCTGGCCGCGAGCTGGCTCGTGTTTGCTCTCTTGGGCCTGCAGAGAGCTTTTGGCTGCTTCTTGCAGAAGCCACCCCTGCAGACCCCCCCTTCTCCAAAAGAACCCAGCCATGCAAAACTACAACATTTTCTTAAAATTTTTTGTTACTGCTTTACTTAATTCTTTTATTGCTTCAAGACATTACAGTGCAAATACACAAACAGAGAAATGCATGTGAATAATTCAGATTTGTAGATTACTCCATGCTTTATAAAATAAAAAAAGGTGGTTGCATAACATTATTAATATGTATACACTTGAATCTATTTTATTTTTAATTTCTGTTTTGCCCACAGACAGCCTTTTGATTGATTACCAGTTTACCTTCAGCTTATTACAAGAGGATGATCGCCATCACACTGCCATAAACTTTATAGCAAATCCGGAACAGGTAAGAAAGTGTTATTAACTTCAGACCAGTTTTGGAGAGTCATGATGAAGGTCTTCATTGTATTCAACCATGACTAAAGGTTTGACAAGTGCCTGTAAGGTATTGGAGTATTTCACATTTTTTGAAAATTATTCCAGTGCATTCATTGAGAAAACTTTCTGAATAGTACATGTGCTTCAGGTCAACTAATACTGCAAAAAATTATCAGCTGGTTTATTTTAGTGTTGTTCCCATGCATAACAAATTTCAGTATCTTATTGAGATTAATTAAAGGACTATAGTTTTCACTTAAGAAATCTTGATTAGGAGATGAAAAAAGTACGTTTTGAATTCTAATTAAATTTTAGGCATTTGCAATGTGTTATTTCTTGTCACTATCTGAAAAGATAAATGGTGTAGTTATGTGCTCGCTTGTACCCTGTTCTCACTGAGCAAAAGTCAGGATTGCCTTTGGCTCTGAATTGTTACCAATTCTATTTATGTTTAAAAGGAAAAACAGAACTCAAAAGGCTATATTAAGTTATCTGCAGTAGAGGTATATTCAGTGCATTCTGCTATATTTTGTTAACTTCAATATATTTTCTTTTTTTTTTTTTATCCAGTCAAATAAAAATTTGGATATATCAATTAATGCATCGAACAACTTCAACCTCAATATTACATGGTCTATTGGTTCTACAGGTGAGGGTGAATTTTGGTATGATGACTTCTGCCCATATGATTTCATGATCTTTTAAGCTATTTTAACCTGATTGTCTCTTTGTTGCTAATTTTGATAATAAAACTTTACCAGATGTGTTCTTTTGCCATTATCATTATACCATTATTATATTATTTAAACCTCAGATGACAATTTTCAATGTGAACAAAGCTTCATTAATATGTTAACTTTCTCTCCTATTCAATTAAAATTACTTTGGTAGGAAAAGCTTGTAGTCTATTTAAATTTTTAAAATGACAGTGTTATGAAATGCTGTGATTTTAATTAAGATAAATTGCTTCCTTAACTACTGCAGAGACTGAGATTTTAATTTCTTTGTTTCAGTGTTCAAGCTAAAAATTTAATTATTAACCTTAACATTGATATCAAACAATAAAGTTCTTCTGTGTATGCTGATATAAGGAGCTGCTTATCTATTTTTCTCCAACTTTGAACCCCATTACTCTTCTTTGTTTTAGTAACAAGGAAGAAAAGCTTTATTTAGACAGTTTCTATGAATTGGTTCTATTGACTTTCTGAAAACACATCCAAGGAGAAGCATGATGCTTAAAATGAAATTATATTAAAATAAACCCCCAACTTTTTAGATAAAGTTCAGAGTTTGTTTTACATGAACTCATTAATTTCTTCATCAGTGTAATTCTGAAGTATTTCAACATACCATAGTTAGCAAACTGTCTGCTTTGTCTTAGCACAGTCACCCATACATTTGCAAAATAATGATACGTTTATTAGTAGATATGTTATTAAAGCTTTCATGAACAAGAATTTCTGTGAATTCTTTGTATATATATAAAATTTATATGACTTCCCATCTAAACTGTAATAAAAGTTTATTGAAGTTGTAGAATGAAGGCACCAACAGTAAGTCAAGAATTTAAGTTTCTCATGCAAATTTACTTTGGCACCTTTAGTGATTATTAGTATCTGTCATAAATACACTATATATATATTTATTTTTTTTAGCTGGAACAATATCTGGAGAAGAGATTCCTGTTGTTTCTAAAGCCAATATTAAGGAATACAGAGATAGCTTTTCCTGTGAAAAATTTAACTTTCGGAGCAACCCAAACATCACCTTCTATGTTTATGTCAGCAATTTCTCCTGGCCAATCAAAATACAGGTTAGTATAAATGTTTTGTGATTGTAAAGATGTCTTACCTTTACATTGAGTTTCATGGGTTTGCTCGTACAGAAAGTATGCAACTACTATTATTTCTGTGTATAAGGATTATATTATGATGCTTGTGCTTTCCGTAGCAATTCAGGCTTCACACTGTAGATTTTTAAAATCTGAAGTTAAAACTATTTAACATAAACATTTATTTTTATTATGTCTGGGTGTATACAGTTGGGTTTATACATTTGGGTGTATAGAATAGAGGGCATACAAACACGTATGTACCTAGAAATTTGTGTGTAATCTTTCATTAATCATGAGCTTTCTTAGCCGCTGGTTTTCTTAAAGGCTGAATGTTTTTATGGTAACATTACAAACTTCAGTTAACACTGTGTATTTGGCTAGAATTTATATTCTTCTCAGACTTTATTGGAATCAATTTCACTGAATATTTTCTGGTATAGTGAGATACTTAGCAGTGGCAGAAAAAAAATTAGTGCTCTGATGGTTGGCGTGTGTGTGTTCCTTCAGAAGTTTCAACAATATTTATAGTTACCATTACTATTGCTGAATTCATAAATAACCATCTTTCCTGCACCAGTCAAGGTAGCTCTTTGTGTGGATGGCCATCTATAGCTCCCATACAGAATTAATTCATAAATTGTTAAAATGATAATAACATTTTCATAATTCCTACTGATTTGTACAGGAAACCAGAACATGTGCAAAATTCTTGCCACTTAACCATAACTACAAATACTCTGCAGATGTCCATTTTGGTAGAAAAACTCCGGTTTTTTAAAATACAGGAGCTGTTTGGTGTATATATATATATATGTATATATGTATGTATAAAAATAAATTTGTCTGCTGAACAGCCTCTTGAGTTTAAGCAGTCATCTATGTAAACTGTCAGAGAAATTTTATCCCTGTATTGTGTTAAGTAAAGCAAAATTTTTCTTAAAAATACATAAATGTTAACTTTAAACATGTTCCACAGTCTTGACGGATGGATTTGTGAAACTTAACATTTATGCATATACTATTTTATATAAAAAAACCTTTGAAGGTTAGTTGCTTTCCTTTGCTCTCGATATGAGGGGTATTTTTTACACTCACCAATCCCACTTTCTAAGGACAGAAGAACTTCTATTGCAAAATAGCCTTCTTAGACAACCCATGAAGCAATTTTAGCTGTAAATGCATTACACACTTCTTTCACCTTTAAGATTGGAAGGTACCTATATCATCATTGTAAGACAAACGCTATTGAGGTGATGTATTCCTAAGGCGTACAACTCTGTCAGATGTTGGCAGATTGCAACCCCTTCTGCTGTTTCCACTGCATATAACACCTTAATGGCAACATGTTTTAATGCATGACATAGGGAATCCCTGATCATTGCTCACACACCTTCCTTTTTTTTTTTTTATTCAGATTTCTCCTTGTCTGTTACAGTTACACAGACTTTTTTTTGTGTTTATTTTTGAGGAATGTTGTAATTCATCAGTTTAGACAGCTCTGTCTCAGAGAGGATGATTCCTGTATGACTAAACTTTCATAAGAAGCCTTCTTCAATCTAGAAATTAGGTAATTCCAATTTTAGCCATTGGAAAAGGAATGCTAAAGTCCAATTATAGAAACTGTTTCAGGATGTTAATATTGTCCTTTGTATTTGCCTTCCTAAATCAAAAAGACTATTACTTACTGCTCAACATCTTTATACTGTGATTTATTTTTTTTTCCAAGGAAATATCTGAAATTCACATTACCCATAGAGAATTCTTATGTTTGGTACTCTAGCAATAGATGAGATCTTCAGATGGTAAATGGGGCAGGGAGCTTTTCAGAGAAATCAAGTTTCAGTTTGTAAGTTTACTTTACAGTTCTGTACAATGTATATTAAAAAAAAAAACAAACATGAAACTTCCTGTGACATAGGGTTTAAAGGGAAGTCACAGTTTATCCCTGTGCAGGAGCTGGTTTCCAACACCAGTACTAAATGGGCTCACAATTATAATATTTATGATTTTCTGTATCTACATCTTCTATTGTACCTGCTTTCACCTTCACAATATGCAAAAGTGGTTGGTATCAGTCTACTGTATTAGAGAGCATCCATTTAAAGAAGAGTATTTACAAAAATAATGTTACTGCTATATTGATGAGAGGACTCTTTGAGAGAGTCAAGATACTGATGTTGGATTTGAGTTCTGGTTTAGAATGGATAACTCCTCTAGATGGTCTCTGAATTAATTTTCAATTGGTCTAGAAATTAGTTTCCTGAATTAGCCACCTTTGTCTTTCTGTGGTAATTAGATAGCTCCGTGTTCTAGTGCAGGGCTTGGATGTCACAGAAGCTGACCTCTGCCTAAATGGTCTTGGACACCAAATGATTTACACTGTAGTCCTTTCCACTAATGCCGTCACGCTGCAGATTTTGTTGGTTAAAGCCGTGGTGGTGTTTTATATCAACTCAGCACTGAAGGCTTCTTTTAATCCTGTTAAAGCTAAGGAAATAACTCTGGCTTCCTTGAGACGTACTTGTTTGTAGGAATCGGTAAGATAGCAACATGGAATTTAGCACATGTGTTTTACACAATAATTTGGTAGAGGACTAAATACTCACTTCAGCACATCTAGCATTTTTCAAATGTGGAGTACTCATCTCCTTTATTTACATTATTCATGGTCACTTGCCAAGATAAAGAATGAGTTCCTAAGGAAGCAAAAATAGTGACCTCACTTCGCTTGTAACTGGTGTTTCAAGTTGTGTTGTTGATAGCCATGTCACCACTCTCCTTTACACCTACTGTTGTGTTGACACCAGAGCTTAGTTTACACGTGTCTTTTGTTGGAAAGGTTTGGCTGTTAGTGTTGGAGTTACTGCTGTTACCATTTTGGTTGCTATTGGAGAAGGAACCGTTACAAGACAGTTTCATTTACTGTCAGTCACCTATATTTTTGCATTCACTTCTCTTCAAGATTTTCTGGACTACGAGGGAAAACTGTAAATCCCAGAAGGTGAATTTTTATTTGGATCAATGGCTCACAGTTGCTTCCTCAAGTACTTTTATTATGCATGTTACCTATTCAGCAAGCTTGGAGTTTTTTTCCCTAAGTCTTACTAAGTCACGTGTGATCCTAAAACAAAATATCTTCTTTTGAAATATGATTTCCTGACTTTGAAAAACACACGTGTGATGGTTGTGTCTATACAACAGCTTCCTGAAGGTGTGCTGTTCTGTGATAAATCTTTGCCAGAAATTACCCAATCACCCATTTAATTTTTGTCACTGGTGAGCCTAATGACCTCATGGAAACTACATAAGAAATTTTCAGTCTCAGGTGAAGTCTTTCTCTCTTTATAAAATTGTAGTCTTAGGTTCCCATTAGTCAGCACCCTTCTTCTGTCTGTAAAGGCTACAGGCGCACAGCTGGGTGCCCAGTCCATCAGAGCACTCTGAAACCCTCGAGAAAATGCTGCATTTAAATCTCTTGATGCTAAAAGCATTTTATTTAGTTATAAGATCTGTTCTTCCTTGACATCAAAGGAGAAGCAGAAATGTGACATAGATACATAAGGGCTTGTTGGAAGGATGGTGATATAGGACGCCTTCAGCTTAGAGCTGTTTCCACAAATAGACCTGTTATTGGGTGTACTGTGGACAGCTACCAGTATTTCTCAGAAGTATGTAATAATTATATTCTGGCACCCAAATATTTTATATCTTTCTCTTGAATTATTGGAAGAGTTTATACCATGCTTTTTCCATTTCTTGTAATGCAGCATTGACTGGAAAGTGAGGATGAATATAGACCTTCAAGCTTAGCTGGCCCTCCCACCAGGAGTCTATGCATCTTTTCAGAGGAACTCTGTATAAAGTATCTTTGTTATTGAGAGGGTTCAAGTAATTGGACATGATTTATCACCCAGGCTTACCATCCCTATGTCTGTCAGTCCCAACCCTTGAGGCGTACCGTGTCTTATAAATCTGTTAAATCGGACTATGTGAGAAAATGCTGTTGCCTTAAATAAGCTGTATGTCGGAAGAGAATGTGTGGCAAAGCCTCATAACTTGTTTCTGCTCATTTTTATTTTGTTTTGAGAGTAGATGTAATTCAGACTCCGCTGGTAATGGAATTTGAAGGCTGTAACATTTATTGAAAAACAGTAACTCAGGCTGCAGCCAGCACCTCAAATAATGGTCAGTGGTCCCTGAAGTAGCAACAGTCATAAAGCTTGGGCTTTTGACAGCTATGCAAATACTAATAACAGCAGTAGCAACATGTTCTTTAGTCTCAGGAAACTAATTTTATAGCAAGGGATTTTTGACATTGAAGCTGATAACAGATGTCTTTCCTTTTTTTTCATCAGTTTCTTCCATATTCTGAAAAGTAACAAGTGCGTATGAAAGAAGTAAATACCCTTAAAACACTGTCCCAGCTATCTGGTTGATGTACTCTGTCCCTAAGGACAGCAATAGCATTCCTGCTTGTGGATCAGCTGCTTTCATGCACCTATATCTCTTTATAACTGTCAAACTTCTAAGTCTGATCTCACCTTGTGCCTGAGCAGCAAAATTTTCTACCAGTTTTAAAGCCATATCTGGAGATAATAAACTCTTCTGCTAGTTATTTCCTTTCTCCCTAAAGTGTAAATGAAAGATTCACAAGTGTTGGAGTTTTAATTGGCGGGGTCAGTTTAAATTACATGGTTCTACCTCAGCAGCAAAGCACTGATGGGCAAAATTAAGTTTGTATTTAATGAAAATAAAACCCCTTTGTATTCATTTTTGATCATAGAATAGTTAAGCCCTTACATGTTTCTATAGCATAGAAGAATTGTTGTTCCAGCCATGTTAGACATGATGTTAGCATACATGTAGAATGCCCAGATGTGTTGGAAAGAGTGGATGCAATTACTCTTAAACAAGCCTACTTTTTTTTTTTTTCCTGTGCCATTTTTTTTTTAGGAAAACTCTATTTGGCACCTTGTATGAGTTTGGATGCCAGAACAGAATAATGAATTATGGTGAAGATTTACATTTTATTTGTGTGTAGCACAACAAATAATCAAAACTACTTCATATATAAATTTTCAAGGGAATTTTTTTTAAAGCGGAAACTAGTGTTCTTTCAGCTCACTGGCTCCCTTTTCAGAATTGATTTTCTCTCCCCTGTTAATAGCCTGCCTGTAGCAACTGAAGGAGGAGTGTAATGTAAATCAAGAAGCATATCTACCCTTGTAATAAAACTTACTGTGTAGCATAATTTATTTCCTTTTTTTTTTGTTTGTTTTGGAGTTCATTTTGAATTTTTGACATTCACGAATGACTGACTTCTTGGAGCTTTTACAACAGTATAAAACTTGTCAGTTACTGCCATTAGAAGTTAGAACAGCACCGCAGACCTAATTACTAAATTAACAAATAAAGATCAGAAGTTCTTGGGTTTTAAAACCTTTCAGCATTTTGCAAAGGTCAAGATTCTGGAATCTTTGCTTGGGAAATGTGTATTCATTCAAAGGTGGTTGTGCTTGTACAGAACTTCCTCCCATCAGTGATTGCGTAGCTAAATCTAATCTCTCTGATTTATGGTGAACGATTCAATTTCTAAGTGCCTTAATGGTTTTCATAGAGGCTGCTGAGTAACTGCATATAGCTATGTGTGAAGACACTATAATTCTTGAAACACTAAACAGGTATTGATGATGAAGTGGATACATTAGCTTCCAAAATGACTTTGATGTTTTCTTACAGTAAATATAAAATCCTTCTTAAAAAGAGGTTTGAAGGTAGTATACCAAGAACAAAGAGCTGGGAAACCTACCAAACCATCATTTAGTTACAGTTCTGCAAGGAGCATGAATTTTTTTTTTAATAGGGAAAAAAAACCACCCAGGAAAAAAGGCATCTACAGTGCCGAGTAGGTTAGAGATTATAGATGATTTAGGTATACCCTAAAGTATAAATATATACTTAGCTTCAGTGTTCAGTAGGGATTCTAATACTGTGTAAAGTCAGGATTGATAATATTTACAATTAACATATATTAATGAAAATTGCCCTCAACATAGTTGGATGCAAAACTTGAGCTTAATGTGCTCAGATTAGGAACCAGGTAATATCCATCCTAGAATCTGAAGGAAGTGAGGTGACATTGCAAGGCCACAAGCATGTTGTAGAAAAGCAAATTCAAGTTCATTATCCAAACATAGCGAGGAAGTGATTCAGGTACCAACATACCTAGGGGTATACAGTGCTTTAGAAAAGATTTTGAAGGTTATAGTATAGTATTTACTGTTTTGCTTGGACAGTAGGCATTAAGTTGGACAGTACAGGAATAAAATCTGATTGTAAAGTAGAAGGATGTAGATCTGAAGACACAGATTTTGGTAACAGTTCACATTGACTGCTCATGGTTCATTTGCACTTTGATACTCTGCCAAAGTGGCTCATCTAATGACCTGGACGTGGTTGAGTGGAAACAACAGTTTGTTAGAAAAAATGTGGCAGCTCATGTTTATATCTTGTGTAGGTTTTTTTGTTATATCTAATAAATAATAATTAAAAATTTCATATATTCTACTTAATTCAGTAGAAATAGTTTTTACTCAAGATAGATTTTTTTTTTTAGAAAAAACAACTCTATTAAGTGAAGGAGTTTAAAACTATTTCAAAATTTAAATCGGTGGGTCAGCAGCACGGAGGTAAGGATTAATTTCTTTCAATAGTAGATTCTAAAACTGAATTCCATTCTGTTTTTCACACATTAAATACCATTATTAAAAATTCTGTGTTGTAGTTAACATTATTACAGGTGTATCTGTTACATGTATAATTATTCTATTATATAAAGTAGTTGAAAATTACTACCCAAATGTGGACGGTTAAAGTAATTATGATTAGCTTTTTTCTTTCTGAGTTAATCAAATCTAATACCAGAAACCTACTGGTCCTTGCTTTGGAAAATGGAGTCTTTATAATATCTGTAATTTACTTCCTTGTAGTTGCAGGGCCAGTTGTGTGGAGAACAAATCATAAGACTGTGTGATATTCTCAAAACTTATGCCCAAATCCAATACAGAGTTTTCCAAAATGCTTCCCATGAATCTTGAATTATTGTTAAAATGAGGACATGTTTTCTGATGTTTAGGTTATATTTTTCCTTTTAAACAAATAATGACAGAGCTGTTAACATTTGTCTTAAACTAGAATAAGGCTGCCAACCATGTTAGGCCAAGTTGTACACCACTCCAATAAATGTAAACATTAATTTCATTGCTCTCCCTGGTACATTTCTTTTCCCAGTTGGCCTAGAAAAGGTATAATATAAGCCACAAGAATATCTGTAAATATTTAACATAGTTGATATATTTCTCAGAAAGCAGAAGCACTATTAATAGTTAAGCTGATGATTTAAGGGAACCAAAACACCTAATTAAGAGATAATTAGTCTTCAATGATGCATAGTTTTAATTGGTGTATAATTTAATGCCTGAGATAAGAACTCCTGTAACTGATGTGCCAATTGTATAGGGCTTTCTTTTCCAGACAGACCAAGACACCATCTACTGGTATCTGTAGAACAGAATAGAGATATATAGATACAGTATTTGCTCATAAAAATTATGCCCCTCTGATGTCTAGCAAGTAGATATTGAGATTTTTTCCCCTGTAATTTCCATTTCCCTTATCTACTTAATTAAGTACGTTTTAGTTAGAACATTTAAATAGAAAATATTGCTCAGATAGCTATTATTTGTTCAGGACTTTTGATTAGCTATAGGAAAATAAATCAATTATTCATCCTGGGATTTTGGGAGGCAATATATGACAGGGTATAGAAAACTGGTTTTTAATAATAAGAAAAAACCCTTCAAAGATTAAGATTCTCCCTGAAGAAAACACCTGTGCCTTGTGGAACTGCAGAAGCCTATAAAGGTCATACACAGTGACTCCCACACAGTCAGAATAATTTGAAAGTAAATGTTTGGCTCACAGGGAATCAGAATGGAAATAGGAAGATAGTGGTAGGGAACAGATATTTTCATCCTATTTATCATGATTGCCCCTTCTAGAAATCTTAGTTATCTTCTTAAGCAGGATTTGTAAATCAATGTGAACAACATGCAAGATTTCTGTTTCTTGGGGTTCTTTTTGTTTCAATTTTGGTTTTTTGGCAAAGATCCATGTTTTCCAACATTTCTTAATAAAGAAAATATTGCATAATGTGTTTGTGAAGTAGGCTTCTCGAGCACACCATGTCTTCTGAGCAGTGATGACAATCTTGTCAGCCTCATCAACACGATCATGGTCCTGACATGGAGAAGTGTCAGGGTTTCCAAAGGGCTTCTGGTTCCAGCTGCTTTTGCTGATCAGGGTGCTCTTAACTGTCACTCAGAGCTACAAGGTCCTTGGACTAACTGTATCCCCTGCCTGAAAACACCAACCAGAGCTCATTTATGTCATAGGATTATCCTTCAGCAGCAGCACATGGTCACTTGTCCCATGAGGCTCCAACTCTTACCTCCAAGCACAGAACCAATAAGGTATGTCATGGTGAACTGCCTCTCAGCCAGCAACCCTGGAAACAGTGGTTTCCAGCTCAAGCTAAACTTGACAGCAATGACTGGAAACAACTCTGGGATTTAGTTTAGGACTTCAGAGCTTAATTCCTCAGCCTGTGGCAAACTAGCTGGAAACTGTTGAGATACTTCCAGCTGAGTTCACCGAGCACTCTAACTCCCAGCTTTCCAAAAGCACAGAGATTCCAGAGATTGTGGCTGTTTATCTGCAAGAACGTTCTCAGGAGTGAGCCACGGTGCCATCAGCATCCTCAGCATGAAGAGTCCTCCCTTAGACTAAGCAGACATTCATGCGTAAGATTTTAATAAAATGTTTATTTTAGCAACTGGTATTTTTGACAGCAGTCTGATGTGTAGGAGCTATAGTAGTCACGAATGCAAGGAATTAAACTTTATATATGCCACTAGAAGAGAGTCCTTGAGAATGGAAAACTGTTGTCTTATATTATTGTTTGGGACTGCTTCTAAAGTATTTTTGTTGTTATGTTAGGTATGTTGTGTAGACCTCTATTTTTTGCAAAGCCTAGGTATTAATCTTTTAACTGTATGGTCAATGTATTGATTTCTATGATGAAATAACAAAATATTAGTCAGTGAGAGTCCAGGATTTTCAAATCCAGAGTAATTCCATTGTTTTTTGTTGGTTAACTAATGCTTGTATTGTTTGAATTGAGCTAACTGATGTGAAGATGTGAGGGAGTCGAAGTCCACTAGTGTTATTCCTGAGAAATGTAGAAAAAAATGCACAAAGTTGGGCACAATCACAAGCTCTTTGTTTAGCAGTAATACAAGCTCAGACCTCCAAACCTGCCTTGTAATTGGGCAGATAATGGGAAGCTACTGTGTGCTTTGTTGCATGATAGTGTGAGTGCTCGCTTTTTAGACTGTGCAAAAGGATGTAAGGGCTGTGATGAGGTTTATTTTCATTATGAATTGCTGATTGTTAGTTTTTATTTTGAAATGCTTTAAGGACCTTTAAATTTTTGTAAATATGTAATTTTAAAAATCTCTGGAATTCTTTATTATGCAGAAGCTAATTGCATATATTTTGAAGAAACAGAACTAAAAAATTCCAGTGTTAGATAAACATACTCTATACCTTCAAGGAAGCTGTGCACACAAATGCCAGCAACAGATAACCAGATAAAAGTATTAAATAAGAGGGTTGAGAACTTGCAGGTAATCTGCTTTTTAAAAAAAAGTCTGGTCTTAAGTCCATTAGTTACTTGCCATTACTTTTTCATGTAAGCACTTGATTTCATTGCTACCATGGTGTTATATCTCATAGATGATAAATCCAGAAGGGGCTGCTGTGATCATATAATCTGAAATGAGACATAAACTAAAGCATAGACTTTCACAAATTAATTGCTGTTTGAACTAGACCATATATTAAAAAAAAATATCCAGCCTAGGCTTAAGTATTTCTAGAAATGCGATATGCACTACACTCCTACTAAATAGTTCTGACTGTTAATTATTGTCACTGTTTAAAAACATTTGATTCATGGTAAGTGTAGCTTTCTGCAGGCTAATCTTGAAATATGATTTTATGCTAGAAAGAAGAGCTTCCTCCTATAAAGGATGTGCTGTTGTTGTAAATGCTTACCATGTAATCCATCACCCTTTCCTCACTTTTTCTCCGGTCTTACTGTCATTCTTGTGGCTTTCCTGTGAACCCTCTGGTATTTCAGTATCCTTTGGGAATTATGGATGCCAGAACTAGATATGCTTTTCCAAGCATGATTACATCTGTTTCAAATACAGTTAATGATGTGCTTGAGGGGGCAGAAAAGTGTGCTTTTCAGCAGCTCTCCCCCACGGGCCATGCTGTGCTGCTGAAGGAAGCAGAGCAACCTTAGCACCACCTTTCCTGCTCTTTCTTCTTGTGACTCCAGTCATCCTTCTCACAACATTCACGATTACCACAGCCCTCTCATCACAGCATTTTGAATGTAATGATTATCTACCATAATTCCATGCTTTTTCAGTGTCCATGAGTGCAGAATATTATCCCTGAGAATTCTTTTCATTCTTTGATTCCACATTTATACTAGCAAAGGCAGTTTTTATTACTTTTACCTTCTGCTTATCCTTCTGTGCAAATGGCTCAGTAAAACTGACCTATTATTTCCCTTTCTTCTCTCAGCATGCCAAAGAAAAATACATTAATAATGATACTGTTTTCTTGCCAATTATTGCAAAAAGCTTTAAATAACACTAGAAAACATGGATCCAAGAATCTCTCTGTGCCTCGCATTAGAAACACGTTTCTCCAAATGCAAATGTCCCTGCAGTTCCATTACACCTTAGATAAAGCTTAATGCATGCCATATTGAATTGGCATTACTCTAGGTTTTCAAAATGGTGCTTTTACCCAGAAGGATTAATGCGCTCTGTATGTGTAAATAGGGAAATATCCAGACAGAGTGGAAGTTGTATTGCTATTGGGAAGCTGAATGTTGTTGGGAATGGGTTAGGTGATGGTCTGTGTAGGCATGAATTGGAGAGTTGTGATCTACTGTGAAAACATGTCAGATCTGCTGGTTATAGAATACTTGTTTTGAACACATAGATACTTAAAGTTTACAAAATTTATTTTTAGACCAATATGCTCTACAAAGTTTATATTTCTATTCCTACATTATTATTAAACTCAAACTTTATTCATAGTTCTAATCTTTTATTCTGTTATCCCTTGATGAACACACATTACACAAAACCAGGGGAAAGTGAATCTTCTGCCTTTATTCCCTTTTTATTTCTTTTTTTGTGATGTCCTCATTTTACTTTCTTGTCTTTTCCTTTTATTGTTATTCTTTACTGTGACAAGAAAACTACGCAAGAATGACATTCTTACGGATTGAAGTCTTGTTAAAATTGCTATATTAACTAGCAGTCCAGGTAGTGAAAAACCATTCAAGCTGTCAGATATTCTCAAATGAGTGAAATAAAAGCTGTTTGTATGTATATAGAATCATCATTACTCCTTTGTCTCGTAATACCATCTTTGTGAAGGCTTTGAATTGTTTTCATTTAGAGGTAATTTTATTTTTGTTGTATTTCTAATGGTAATGTCTGACACATTCTCTGCTGTGTACGTGTGAATGTTTTATAGAAATTACTAATTTTCACTGATAATAAAGTTCTTCTATGAATTATCTCTAGCTGAAGTGTTTCATAGTTGGTTTCTTCATCAAATTAATACAGTTACAGCACAAAATTCACTTGCTGTGGATAGAGAAGTTCTGAGTCTGGGAAATATAGAATAGTTTATTTTGGAAGAACCTCTGGAGGTTTCCAGTCCAAACCCCTGCTAAGAGCAGGGCCAGCTTCAAAGTTAGATCTGACTGCTCAGATCCTTGTCCAGTCAACTTCTTTCCTTGCACCTCACGTTGCAGTTTGTGTCCACTGTATCTGATACTTTTTCTGTTCATCTCTGAGAGGTGTCTGACTCTATTTTCTCTGCAACTCACCCATCAGGTCATTAGAGACAGCAATAAGATCCCTTCTGTGCTCTCTCCTTAAGACATTCAAAGTTACTTACTTTGTAAAACGTGGTAAATTCTGAGCTTGATGAATTTATAGAAGACATTAAGATCATTCTCAGGAATTCAGTGCAATTTAGTGCATTCTTCTTGAAAATCCCACCAACCCCAAGGCCTGAGAGTGGTTAAAAATATTGAGATCACTATTTAAAAAAATAACTTGTATAATACAAACAATATAGCTTATTTTGGTATTTATCCAGCTGTTGGGCCTTTTGAGTTCCATATTTATTCTGCTTTCTTGAAGAAAAAAATTTACTTAAATGACATCTGGATATTCTCCTAAGACAGAACTTGGCTTTTGTAGGTACTAATTCTAATCATCATCATCTCTCCAAAAAGCACCTGAGAAACTTGTCACTCTTACTGTGGAGGGGATTCTTTACTACTTGAAGTTCCAAGCCAAATCCATTGGACAGAGTATAACATATGAAGTGCCTTTCCAGTTTAATCTTTCTTTTTAACCTTATTAAAGTCTGATAGTTTTGGGTTGTTTTATTTTGGTTCTTTGTTGTTGGATATTATTATTATTATCCTTTCTGGCATATGATTATTAAAAAATACATTCCTGTATTGAAAATGTAGCAGTGCCTCTGTGTGTGTACAGAGCAGAAAGAACAAGGATGAAGGGTATCTCTTCACTAACAGCATGGATATAAAAGGGAAATAGTGTAAAACAGCATTTAAGTGAAAATATAAGGATGGAAGCCTATGATGTTTTATTGCTACTCTTAATACTTTGCAGAGTTGGTGGTGACGTGTCATTGGAGAAAGTATTCATGCTGTGTATATTCACATTTCAAGAGGCGCTTGTGGGCTCTGCTTGCTCACTGAGGATGTATTCTTGCGACAATAATTAACGTGAGCATGGTGTAACTGTTTTGCTGCATCCATGCCAAAAGGAAGGCATGCGGTGGCGTTGTTTGAAGTGCTGGTGTCAGCTCTTCAGTGAGAATATAACAAAAGATGTGTGTTCTGCCCTAAGTTACAGGTGTATTAGCACTCTTGTGGTTAAGTCCCATGTGCATCTGTAAGAATGGATTTTTCCTTCGCTGTTGCTTTCTCTTTAGGCATCACGAAAGGTGAAAAGCTATTTAATTCATATCATACCTGTATTAACTACTGTAAGCTGATAATGCTGCTCTATAAAATGATTATACTGTTGATTTTTTTTTTTCTGAACTAATAAAACTTCATTTGTATTCTATGGGCATTAACCACAGAACTTCATTTGATTTGAAAATCCTTTTTAAAGCTGTATTCATCTGTGGTAAGGCTAGTGGTGGTAAAAAATCAATTGCAGCTGTATTATTTGCAAAGTAATCAATTCGCTTCTCCATTCTAACTAGAAGAGGCATCCAGGAGCTGGAAAAATTATACTAATCTGATTTGCTTGAGCTTGTCTTTGTTTCATTGTGAAGACTGATACTCATCTCTTTATGCCCACTTCCTTTGAGTTTTATTTAGAGTTCATATCAATGAGGGCTACTTGAAAGCATCTTGAACATGGATATAATCACCCTGTTCTTTTGACAATTCTTTCTCTTATTTGGTCTTATTTTGGTTTTTATGAACTGGGCATATTTAAAGGGTGTGTTGATCTTCTTATTGTGACCCAAACAGTGTCACAATTTATGCATTTGAAGTTTAGAAGAAAAACATACAGCAACTTTTCAGTCCTTGGTTTTCATGCATACTAAGCATTATTCTATCCAAGGTTTGATTCCAGTCTTAATCAAAATAATTTTTACTTATTTTTTACTAACTGCTGATACATATAGTAATTTACAAAAAGTGAAGGGTGAGAAAAGGTTTTATGTGCTGGGCTCCACGTCTTGCCACACATGGGATGTTACAGTGGTCTTCTGACATCTTAGTAACATATGCTTAGGGCCATCAGGACCATTTTCCATAGTCGAGATGATGTTACCGTGATGTTGCAAGCAAACATTCATACACATCCATCTGTTTCTTAAAAAACAGATTTTCTCACTATTTGAACTTGACTCATTTTCACAATTTTTTTGCACAAATGTAATAATTCAGTTTATACATATTTGTTATTATGCGGCCATCTTCTTTTATGTCAGTGGCTCTTCATTCTCATGGTGCTTGTCCCATTTCATATTTTTATACATAGGAATCACATTCCCTATCAGCCTTTCATTTACTATTGAGCTAAGAAAACTCTGTTCTTTGCCTTTGATAAGATTCGTTTTCTGTTCCCTTCCTGGCCACCCTAATTGTTCTTCACCTTCAGTTTGAATCTGTCTTTGAACAGAGTGACAGTGCAGTGTACAGTTATTAGTCTGTCAAGACATCATTTTGCAGTTAGAAGATTAAATTGCACAGTGCCGTTGTTACCGTTATGATTTTGGTTACTCCATTAAGGTGCCTCACATTCCATTTGTGGTTTTCTTTATGCTTGGTTGGTCTACTTTGAGGAAGTCGCTTGAGTGGTGATTATTCTGTACCTATTGTAGTAGCCAAATGTAAAAGAGCCAGGACCTCTGGTTTTCCCCACCAAACAGACAAAAAGGGCACAATAATTGAACGTAGAATGATGAACTGATCTCATTTGAGGAGTCATTTTCCAACGATATTTTAGTATGACAGAATTTAATCTTTTAAAGCAATCAGTGAAAACCTGTGTGCATAATTGCAATGTATCGTATAGTACTGATGTGAATTTATGCTCCTGAATTTGCAGAATGCTCAGCAGATCATTAAATGGAGTTTTGCCTGTGGGATGCTTTCATGTGGTTTATCGTTCGGTGATAAACTGCTCGGTACTATGATGTTAAACCATCAGTTTCTATTCAGGTCCACTTATATGCTCTCTCTATTAACGTGAATACTGAATTGCCAGGGTTACACTCACTGTGGGTGAATTTTTATTTTTATGAAATGTTCTACTGCTTAAATTCTTGATAATTTTTTTTAACTCTTTTTTCATTATATTTAAACGTTACCTTTGTTTAACAATGCCTTTGTTTAACCTCATTCAATATGGTGAAATCAAGCAAATTATTATTTTTATTAGGTATTTTCAGTTTAAATTGACAAATACACAAGATACAGTCGTGACAATTTCCTAACAATATGGTAGTAGTTGTGCTGAGATTAATTATGTTTTCTATCAGAAGGAACTGAATGGTAAATGGTACATCATTGCCACAACATTTCTAGAGTTTGTAGAGGCAAAGAAATACAATTTTTATTAATGGCTTACAATGTTATTGAGGTTTTTAAAGGCTTTTTAATCTTACAGTGGAGCAAAAGCCAATTGTTATTTAAAGGATCATGCAAAGTAATATTATACTTTAAAAATTCTATTGCTAAGCTGGCACTTCTCTTAATATTGTTGAAACATTAATTCAGGATAAAAAGTGAACAACAGGAAAGTGAATACAAAGACATAAACCAGGATTTAGTTACCTTGAAGAATGGTGTTTTAGCTGGAACTTGTATAACAGTCCTTTTGCACTGCTCAGCGTCTTTTGGTTTCAACTTGAGAGTTCAGAGAACAGTTAAAATTGCAAAGAAGAAATGACTTGAGGAAATGCTGAAATGATTCCACTTGTTAATCTCATGAAGGGAAGATTTAAACGGTGATACAGCAGTCAGGCAGCTAAAAATCTCTGACTGGTGATGGGGGAAGGAAATTGAAAAAGAGGGCAGAGGAAGAAAAGGCCTAAATATCAGTAAGAGATACTTGATTTAAACATGCCAACAGGAAAGGTGGCACAGGTAGTTTCTGAAATCTCTAAAGTTAGAGGTTTTAAAAAGAAATTATATAACCATCCATCCAGGTAGGTTTGGTTCTCCTTTGGGGAAGCAACTGTGTCCCACCTGCTCTTTCTGATGTGCTTTTACTGTTTTCTGGGATATAATTTTCATTTTTCAATATTTCATTTTTCTCCTTTTTCATGTGAATCATTTGTAACAAAAAAAGTGAGGTGACTCCATTGGTGTCATCTTAGAGGAATGAAATCATCCTTCTTGTGATATGGCAGGCAGGTGCCCTACTGGTTAGTCATTCTTAGCAACTGCAGAGGGAAAACAGTAGTGGGGATGAAGAGTATTTACCATTGTCCCTGTCTTGAGAAGAACCAATAATTCATGATTTTAAAATAAATCTTTAATAGAACTAAGCAGTGATTACTAGAAGGCACTTAACAGGCTTCAGAAAAGGAGGATTAAATATTTTTCAGCTTTGTAAATTTGTTTTATGTTTTAAAAACAAATTAAATTGGTCTTTTACCAATTGACTCTTCTTTCACTGCCAGTTTGTTGACACTTAGAGCCCTTTGCTCCACAAGGAATGATAATACAATTGGTCTAGTACATACTCCTTAATTGAATTGACTATTTTGCCCTGCTGCTCAGGGAATTGATAAATTGCTACAACCTTCTGCTCTGAAAGTTGTTGGTTTTTGGGTTTTTTTTTTGTATTTTGTTTTAGGAATAGAAAGAAAGCATGAAAAAAAATTAGCATTCAGAACTGATTAAAGACATAATCGAATTTGTTTTGACTAATGATATTATTGCAGTCTTAGTTCTGCGAAATATTTTAGGAACTAATCAGTGTTTACTGTCATTTTTGTTTCTGGTTTAATCATGTAGATGAAATAAACTTCCATATTCAGTATGCTACTACTGGTAGAATAAAACTGAATGTTATGAACTTTCAACAGCAAAGTTATTTATTTGAACAGCAAATATTTTTAAGGATTATTTTTTCCTTGACATCATAAGGTGAATATTAATACTATTTTTGTAAAAGATGGCTAACCTGCAGACACAATTTGAAAGGCATTTTATTTTTAAGCAAGTTAACTGAAGTTCCCAAATTAATGATTTAATCAGGAAAATATGAGAGGAAGCATGTTTTTCCCCAGTTTTTCTCAGTTTTTCCTGGTGGGATTTTTGTTTTGGTGATGTGTCTGTTTTTTTCTAATGATGATGTAAGTATATATTGCTCTATATGAAATAAACAGGCTTTCAGCAAACGTTGAAATGGATATTTCATCTGAGGAAAAGATTTAACTTTTTTTATAAGGGTTAGTGCTTGTTTTCACAGATACAGGAAGAAAAGCTCATTGTTAGGCCGCAGCTAGGAAGTTTGTAGGAGTTTTTGGCATGCTTTTTCTCTTGATTCACATTTGATGTTATCCATGATTATAATTAATTTAGGAAATGCACTAAAGATATGTTTTTATACCTTTCCTTTGAAGCTGAGTAAAACACGTGACCTTTAGCAGATGGAATGTACTATTTCCTGGAAGTGTGTCTGTTTGGGGTTTTTTTAACCAGTTGTACTGCCCTTGTGGTTTTACAAGGCAACAGACTTTTGGGGGCACTAGCTGCTAAATATCCTACTCTTGCAGGAGGCAGTATTTGGTTAACCACTGACCAAAGACAACTGTGTCCATCTGGATATACAGTAGAATAGTTACACTATTCATTTTTGGGAGACTCCCAGGAGTCTGAGAAGATGCTCAGCAAATGGTTATTAATCAGATAAGCATAACTTTTTTTTTATACTTCTATCAGTGAAAAAAAATAAATCACAGTTCAATGGTTAATCAAAATTGTTACTGGGATTTTAAGGAATGTCTCCATTAACTTAATGTAGTTTGCATTACTCATGCAAGGTAGGAGTTTGCCGTTTACTTTTATAAGCTACATTACTTCCTCAGAGGTTTTTCTCTTTTCTTCAAGTAATACTGAAGCTCAGCTTGTGGCCATCGTGGCGAAGTCACGTATGTGTTCCATATGGGTTTATTTCAGTTCTGTGTATTTTACTAGTTAAGGGCACACTTTGGTCTAAACAGAGTATAAAAGGTTCTGAAGGATGCCAGGTTTTTGTAAATAATAATACATAGCATCTCTAGCTGTGATTGTGGAGCTACTAGTTAAAGGGTTATTTTCTGTGAGCCAAAGCGTGCCTTAGATATACTTGTGTGTATGCTGAAATACGCTGTTCCAGTAGATGAAGAAGTATTTCCTTTGTGTTTCTCATGAAGGTGACCATCCATCTCTCATTAAAAGAGGTTGGCCTTAATTTCATTCATGATGTGAGTAAAGGAGACGATGAAATCAATCTATTGAATGTTACTCAAGCAATATATGGTATATTCTTAATTATCTCCCTGGTTTTATAAAGTTTAATCACAAAGCTTTTATATTTTGTCCTGTTACTACATTGAATTCTATGCCTGAAACAAATAGTTTGAATGTTGGTTTTGATGCTGTTTGGATTTTTTATTCTTGTACCCCAAATACTAAGTTGCATGCAAGAAATCTTGCTCTCCTTTGAAATATGGCTTGGATATTTTCAGGTAGAAGAGTCATTAAAAACTCTGTAGCAGATCTCTGTTTTCACAGCATGGTAGTCAGTAAGTACTGGAGGACATTGTGATTTGAAAAGCTTTGCTGCACTGACTATTACTTTACTCTGAGAAGATAAGAACCTTGAAGGAGATTCAGAACTGTATGGTGGAACTCAAACAAGCTACAAAAGCTTGTTCAAGAGAAGAATGGGAGTGGAGGCTCATTCAGGTCATACACTGAGATTACTAATTACTAATGGAAGTAAAGGAAAGGCATAGAAATATAAAAAAGAAGTATTATGATGAATGCTATGAAGCATTATGATTTATTTGCAATTGTTATTGAAATTGGATAGAAATATAATTATTTTTAACTATTACATTATGTAATGATGGAATTAAGTTTTTGAGGTTAGTAAAACTGCAACTTTGAAGAAAGCATTTGATAAGTTAATGAGCGTGGTGTTTCTACTCAATATGACTTTCAAACAAAACATTCTTCTTACATACTTGTCTGCTTTGGTTTTCATGGGTTTTTTCATGTGTGTTTTGCTGCCTGACAGTGTGAACTGTTTCTCTGTTTCATCCTTCTTCTGATGTAGCTAATAGGAAATGCATATAAAATACTTTGTTAAGAGAGCTCATCTGGACAAAATGGTTTTTTAGATCAAGAACATAAATAATGTTATTTTTTATGTAATTGAGAGTGGTAATTAAAAACCCAAATGATTTAGGGTTTTAAGTCTAGTTAGACCTATGCTTGTGTTTGTGTTTTGTATGTTCCAAGTGTAAAGACATTTGTACCAATGAGTGCCCTTTTACAAAATAGTCAGGATGATGTATTGGCACACCATAGTCTCCAAGGAAATTTTCAAAACAAAGTTTAAACAATTTAAATTCTATGTCCTAATTCTGGATTTCTGTAGTAATATAGTCCCATATTTCTATGCACATTAATTCCCTCAATTAAGTGTTCTATTATTCAGAAGCAGAAAGAACAGAAGAATTTTCTGTCTTCATCAATCATTTAGTCTTCCAAAATGAAGGTCTCTTTTATCTTCCATGTAGACTGTAATAGACATCTAATGAAAAAAAAGATACAATTTTTGATTTTTTTTTTTCCTTTGGTTGTGCCTTGTTTCTTCAAACACAATATAGTCTAGTCACCATACTGCTTTTAGTTACATAAAAACTTTTTTCAATCTGATAGTTGTCGTATGCTAAACTCTTCTGAAGGAATCAAGTAGTGTTTATGTGCATACTAAGAGAGTAGTTTTCTTCCTGTTTCACAGTGTCTGTTGTCTAAACCTACTTTTTTTTTTTTATTTGTCTTCATTGTTTCTTTTTCTGTCCCCACTCAACAGTCTCACCTTTTTTGTCTTTTCCTTAAAAATTTATTTTTTTCAACAAGCAATGGGTGATAAATATGGACATTTATTAGTATCATTCCATTAAGAAGATTAATTGTGTACCAGTCCTTAATCAAAACCTCATTGTGGAGGGTTACAAAAACAGAGAATGAAAGGAAATTATTTCCTAATTCTTAGATGTCTTCTATGTCAGGAATCCAAAATGTTTTTCACTGTCTGCTGTCCAGGGTGGTGGCTGTCACATCAGCAGCATCACTCTTCATGGTGGTAGCAGGTTACATTATTGACAGTAGCTGTTTTGACAGGCTCCCTTGTTTTGGCTTCTGTTAAAATGTCATTGCATCTTTGGGTTTTCAGTTTCTTCTTTTGAAGAACTATTTTAAACACCCCTTTTAAGTTTCTGTAGAAACTCCTTAAGAAATGTGTAATCCAAGCCTTCTAATGCAGCTTTAAAAAACATCACGTATTAAGCTCTACAGTAAATTTAACTTTAGAATTAGTCAGAGGTCTTCTTTTGTTAGCTTAGGGTAATTTTTTCATGTCTCTTCAGTACCATCTTTTCAAACACCTATCATTATTTCAGCAGTCATATCTCAATGAAAAGAAATTCCTCCTGTGGTTGGGGGCTGTAATGAATAGCCTAAGAATTTCATGTTGATTACTCAAAAAATTGCTTTGTATATGAACTCCGTTATTTTTGCTTTATGATCAGCTAAACAAGATATATTATCTTTTATAAAGGAATGAGTGTAGTTAATAGAAAAAGTGGAATAAGGAATTACTGGTCCTTTTATTCTCTCAGGAAAAAAAAAGATAGGTAGTGTTCTGATAGGAAAAGCTAAACTGCATGGATTATGGAGTTCACAGGACATTTTGAGGAAATTTCAGAAGATGCTTTTTTTTCTGACCTTGCATGAGATACGACTGCCAGAAAAATTGGGTTCACGTGACATTAAAACTTAGTTTCAGTTGTAAAGGTATTTTCCTAATCACACTCAGAACCATAGCAGTCTGCTGCAAAGCAGCATGAGTTTTCTGCAGTAGTAATCTGGAAATTCTTTTTTGACCAGAAACAAAGCCATTCTCCAATCCATTGCCCACCCAGCCTGAACTTGTCCTTGGGATTCCCCTGACCCATGGGCAGGACCTTCACTTTGCCTTGTTGGTCACACAGTTAACATGGGCACACCTCCCAAGACTGTCAAGGTCCCTCTGGATGGCATCCTTCCCCTCCAGGTGTCAGTCACACCACTTACTGGGGGGTGGACTTAATCCCACCGTCTGTGTCGACAACAAAGATGTTAAACAGTGCAGGTTGAACGAAATGGTAAGAGGGGAAAAAAGAATCACCTCATTATAACCTCCTTAACTGCCCCTTACACCTCTGCTTCTTTTCTAATAAAATACTTCACTCTTTTTTTAGAATAAATTTCAACAAGTAAAGCATTTATTTTCAAAGTTCTACAAATATATTGCAGAGAAATGTATCGTTGCTTGAGGGCAAAACATTTTTTTTCAAACAGTGAACAAAACAACAAAAGCAGCATATCCCTAGGCTTCAAATGTTTCATACACTTGGTGTAGAAACTGAAAAAAACCCCTGTAAATTGTGCGATGTGTGTTGGTGTAGATACATTTTGTGATTCTTTTTTATGCCAGAGGCAGAACTTCTTATCATGTATCTTGAGTATTATCATGGGAGTTTTTAATTTTTAGTGAATATTGAAAAATGAAACTCTAATAAATTGCCAGATTAAGATTTTTCATTGCTCTTTGTAGTTTTAGCGTCAGAACAGCTATGGAAATAGCAACCAGCAATTACTGACGGGATTATCCTGATTTTTAATGAATTTTTATTTGTTAAAATGGGTTGGATGCAGCTTGTCATAGCTTAGTTTTTACAGGTATTCATCTGTCTTGAAGTCAAGACCAGTAAGTGCAATATTGTTGAGGGGAAAAAAAGCTATCAATTTGGAGTATGTCTGATTTTTTTTCTTTTGTTTTGGGTTTTTTTTTGTTTTGTTTAAAGTGTTTTTTCATTGTGATTTCACATAGTGAAACAGAAGATAAGAAAATCCTGTAAGGTCACTGTAACTCCCCAAAATTCAAGCATATTCTTGTTGTCCAAAGGGAGGGCTGGTGTCATGGATCTGTGAGGAACAAGAGGTTCTTTCATTGTCTCAGGATAATGAGACGGCCCTCTGTCAGGCAGCATGTTTGTGGAGAGTTCCCAAGGGGCTGGTTTCAGTGGCAAGCCTTAGAGCAGATCTCCCTAAAAAACCCTTTGTTTGTTTCTGAATAGTCACATCTAAGCTGTTCCTGCCATTTCCTTCAAAATATTTTGAGAAAAAACACTGGTTAGCAACAAGAGCCAGTCAGAAATTAAAGCATCCAGTCTGGATTAACTAGAAGCTACACCTGATAAATAGTTGTCATCAGTGCAAATTAGCAAAATGGGTATGTACCACAATGTTAACATATGCTATTATGATTAGGTGATAATACAATTGCTGTGGCTGGCATCCAAGATGCACATTGTTTTGGACTGTGCATTTTTATACTTGTAGATTTATAAAAAACTCTGTCAGTGAGAGGTCATTGGGTCACTCTTCTAAAGTCTGTGCAGAAGTATAATGTACCATTCACTATACCTTGATATCATTACACTTGAGGAATGCACTCTGTTTTTTTCAGAGACAGTTGAATAGAACAGCTCCGGGCTGAAACAGTAGTTTGTGTTCCTTTCTGTTGTTATTGTTGTTGTTGAGTGAAGAGTAGACAATGAAGGTATTTGCTTGTATTGCAACCCTGCACATGCAAAGGTGATGGGATTCAACAAAGACTTCTATTGATTTCCTGATGTGTAAAGGTCTTAGAAGTCTTTGGTTACCATTGTCTTTGCTTCTCAAGATAGCACATAGGTGTGAGATCCATGCTTTTCTTAATTTTTTTTTGAATTTTAGGCAGCAGAGAAGAACAGACGTTATTCAGGCCTTTTAAGAAAAGGCCTCCAGAATATAAAGACCACAAACATCATTGCAATAGCCCAATATTTATAGAGTGCTAAAGGATATTACCATTGTGGAAAGAAAAGAATTTTTGCTGTTGATTTCCTTCAGATATGATGCTTGGCTACAGATGAATTGCATTTTCCTCTTCATCTCATTCTTTTTTAACTAAAGTAGATCATTATTGTTTAAAATAACTTAATTCCTTAACCTTTTTCAACCAAAGGTCAGCTTCCAAAACCTTGCCCAAGGAAGATGAATCTGAATATTTGCTGATCTAAAAGACACATGTAGAGCTGAGAGTATTTTTATTTATTCATAATTGTATGTAAAAAGTTTTTGAACAAGCTTTTGCAAGTTTATCTTCCCAGGAGGTAGACTACAAGAACTATGTTGTGACTTTGGACCACCAGTCCATTTTATTTCAAAAATCTCTATTTTTTAATACTTAGAAAGATTCTTTTATTAATTTTTTTCTGATTAAAAAAGAAGTGAAATGCATTAAATATTTTGTTTTAATTTAGTTTGAAACTATCTGAATTTTGAAGATTAGTATACTGTATTGTTGAAGGGCAGTGGTTGTAGCTATATCTTTTACAAGGATAAGCACGTCAGTGACACCTGTACAAATCGCAGCGCGTGTTTGTAGCTCAGTTTGTTTGCAGTGGAAGATGCTTTTTCTGCACACTAGAAAATTAGCTTGTAGAGTTAATTGGCATGGATTCCAGATAAAATTTTAATAACATTTGATTTTTATGGTTTCTAATGCTTCTTGGTTCTTGTTTTAAAAGAAAGAAAGAAAAGGCATGCTGTAGCTTAAAGAACAGTAACTTAAGAAATTTAAGTACTTTATATTCTTATGCAATACTCTACTAATCAACATTTATATATAACAGCTAAAATTGAATTAAATTAGATTGCAACTAAATTACAAGGTCCTGAATAAATTGGATTTGGTAATTTACTATTGAGTCAATCTGCAACTGATGTCATAATTTAGATTTGCTTCTTATGTGACAATGATGCCAAGAATTATTCCTCCCTTTGCAGTTTCAATTTGTGAGCGTGAAGAGGAATGTACTTTTGCAAATGATCATGCTTGAAGTACAAAACTAGTAACTGACCAGATCTTAAGCATGAATGTGCTAAGATGCCATTACAGGTCTTTCAGCTCAGCTTTTCTTGAACATGAGAGATAAAGTTAGGACTCAGTGACTCTCAAGAATGCTCAGAGCCAGAGGTGTATTATGGTTTGTGTACGTAAGTCAGGCAAGATTCAAGATGTAGGAGAATTGTTCCAGGTGTCCTACTTAGCTGTATTTGTAATCACTTTTTTTATATGCCTTAAAGTCTGTCTTGTGAGCATTAAGGAATTTTTACGTTATGACTACTGACCTGTTTATGGTTTATCACCTTAAATTTTGACAGCTGGTTACTTGTGGAATGTGTGGGCAATTTAGTTTTATAACAGATATTTGAGGATGAGGTTCATACCAACTATTTTTCCATTTTAGTTAGCCTTCAAAATACGCATTTCATTTTTTGGAATCTTAGGAAGGGATGGTTTGAGTAGATTTCCTATTCTTAGATATAAATCAGGAGATTGTTCTATTACGTAATAGCATGTCTTATTTAAGTGCACTACATTTATGCAACCTCTTACTTATTTAGGGAAAATTCATAATATGCCATATTACTGTGAGCTGTTCTGCCCAGCTGGAACAATGGCCTTGGGCATGAAGCCACACGGTTGGGCCAAATAATGGCATCATTTTATAGCTTGATAATAGCACCATTAGCAGAAGATATTATCATATCATCTTTTTATGGATACTTATATTTTAAATCAAGCTCTGTTATATGGCATATAAGTGCAGCATTGGAACAGACTTCAAAAAATAAAAATATAATTTCTCTTTCAATAAGTTAAATATTGTAACATTTATGTTGCTATTATCTTTATTCTTTATAAAACAGTGAGTTTCTCTTTCAGTCATTTAATAAATGGAGCAGTTTTGCATCTGAAATAGGTACTGATGTATAAGGTGATTCTTGACCCCATCGAGTGTGAGTTTTACTCCCAACCAGATGGATGGAAGGTCTGTTGCTTGGCCGGTCTGATACAATTTCTGATGTTACCAGTCTGGTAGAGCTGCTGGTACTTTAGAGATTATGCAAGCCACAGGTTCAATAAGTCAATTTCTGACTGTTCTAGAACTCAAGGTCTGTGGATAAACACTCACGCCATAGACTCTAACCACCTGGCTTCCTCCACACTCTAGCTATTTTGTTTTTAAGTCCATTTAGCATCATAGCTTGTCCTTTTTAGTACCCATTAACGTCTTAAGATTCTCATCTTCTGAAGTTGCCAGTGAATGTTCTTACCATAGCATTTTAGTCTCATTCCCTTCAAGTCATCATGACTCCCTAAGTATTTTTCAGTCTCTGATCAGGTGATTCAGAGTGTACTAGTTTATCTACAACACTCAGACAACAAATTGGAGTATGGAGGCCCATATAAAGACATGTGCAGATTAACAGTTATTGCTCACAAGCTGCAGTAGAATTCCTGGCAGGGTTCAAGACCAGGCTGGATCGGACTTTGGACTGTCCGGGCTCATGGAGGGTGACCCTGCCTGTGGCTGGGTTGGAACTGGATGGGCTTTGAGCTCCCTTTGAACCCAAATTATTCTAGGATTATGTGAAATATGTCATCTTTAATTTTTTTGGCAGTATGAAGTTTAAAATAAAAAACACAGTTGTGATAAATTGTGTTGAAAGAATTATAGAAAATTATGAAGGTTTTGGGTCGATTTGGAAGCTGTAACTTGCCCTTCACTTTACCCAGAATTCTTACATTCCAAAACCACCATCTATAAGAGATGTGTCAGGTGGAATATTGGTATAATGATTTTGCCGAGGAAACAGATCAAAACCTATCAACGTTCAATAAAGAAATTGACCTGAAATTGCACTTGACTTCTGGTATCTTTGATTCCTGTCAGGCTTTTAAATTACAGCACAATGAGTATTTGGAGACCTTGAAGAGTCACAAATTTATAGGTAGAATTGTAGATAAGATGCAAAGGAATATAAGGATAAATTCTTCCTTTAATAAGAAGGCTGCATCAGAAATTTTTATGGTAGAGATGTGGTTCATTATTGAGATGTGTTCATCCTTAGCATTAAGATCTTTTTCATGTTAAAGAAGTTGTTAATAAATAATTAAGTAAAGCATAGAATATAAAGATTACAACAGAGCAACAGTTTGTACTTTTTATAGTTTTGACTGAAAAGATATGAAAAGATTTATTTGCAATACATCCATTAATCTTTAATTTCAGAACACTTCAAGTCCCTCATTTGAGTGGGTTAATTTTGGAATATTAAGACGTTGATTAATTATATTTTTCTGGGATTTTTCAGATGAAGATTGGAAATGTATCAGTTAAGAATAAGCTGCTTCTTTTTTTCTTTGAAGATAATATTTAAGAGTTTTAAAGCTTTAATGCCTATGGATTATTATTGTATGTTGGCATGGTTAGAAATTGAAAGGCAATATGTATTTAAAATATCAAAGAACCAGAATAGTTCTAGATGTATTGCCTTCTAGACATTCAGTGTTTGAGCCATGTGAGACTTTCTTGCCATAAAAATGAAAGTATAGGTCTGGCCTGAAAAGAATTGTTTGTGATATACCAATACAGATTTCCCTTGAATATTAATTTGACTCTAACTTATAAAGATTATTTCTTTGAAAGGAGAATGTGGAGATGTGTGTGTGTGTATGAAGATTCAATAGAAAGCAGACCTAGTATGTTGTCTGTTTCTTCTTTTTTCTGTAGTCATCTGTATTTTCATCAGTACGTTCTCGATCCTACTTGTTAATTCAGTCTTTGAATTGGCAGGAGACACTTTCAAATACAGATTATGGTGAAATTAAGGCTCCTGGTTTTACTGGTACAGTAAAAATGCAATCATGTGAATGGATTTCTTTTCCTGTGTTTTCTTAAACTTCTGAACTTGATTGGATGTAAGAATTATAAATGACCAGAGATTACTTGTACAAATCAGATGGCTTAAATTTTTGTGGTTGTGACTTACATGAGACTGTGCTGGTAAGTGCCATTGTGTTTTATCTTTGACTCCTTTTTTTGGATTCTGATGGAGTAGCTTTAGGAAAGTTTATGCTGGCCACAGCCTTATTTAATATATTTTCTGGTAGATCCAGTTGTAGAGGTATTGATAACTGGAGCATTTCAAGTAACCCGTGTGTATATGTGCATAGCATATATCAATCTATATTATTTTTCATTACCATTCTGTATTGAATTTAGAAGCTATTGAGTTTCTAAATTAAGTGCAAAGAATTTTAATACCGTAGTTAAGATTTTATGCATACTAAGTATCAGGATGGGGAAAGACAGATTTACTTACAGCAATTTCAGCTCCTGTCTCTTAATTTTATTGATATCTGAACCACACAGTGGTTGTGGTTGGTCGGGACCTCTGGAGGATATCTTGTCAAACCCCTCTGCTCAAGCAGTGTCAACTAATACAGGTTGCCTAAGCCCATCTCCACATGGATTTTCATATCTCCAAGGGTATGTCAGGTGTCTCCTTCCCTCTCTCCCTCTCTCCTTCCCTTAATTGATGGTGGTTTTTTATTCCCATGTAAGATTTTATTTTGAATCAACAAATACAGCTTTTGTCTCAGTTACACCATGTGTAGTGAGTATTTTAGACCTTGGTAAACTAGCAGTCATGATGGAATGCCTTTTACTGTGGGGAACAAGTTATGATCACCCTGTTCTGCTCTCCACATTCCTATTTCTCTATATCTCATAAATTAGAATGTTCTAATTGTTCTCTATGTAAAATTCAACCTGCCTTCACATTCACCTAATTCATGTAGAGTACATGTTTAACATTCAATTACTGCACACAGTTGTTACAAATGTTCTAAATTACAACAGTTTATTAATAAGCAGTTTAATAAGTCCCTAATCAAGGAACAGCAGAAGGGGCCAAAAGGGTGCTGTCAGGTTTGTGGGCTCAATTAGTTATCATTAGATGTGATTGGTTTTCCAGCTTCTCTGTTGGGAAAAACGATTATAACTCTTCAGGTAGGTGAAATTTGAATGAATGGTGTTGTACAAACACTGAGTCATTGAATAGGTGTAACTTCACAATACAATTCTTCAGACCAGTAGTGAAAAAGCATTGAAGTGTAATTTACCAACCTCAAGCATTATATTGGTGCTTCTGCAATCACACGGTGCAGTAAATATATACTAGAATACATCATTGTGTTAAGCATCCAATATTACCAGAATCAGGGCACTTAAGGAACCTCTAATATAAAAGACTTCAAGTGATTATTCTGTTTCTATCCTAATATGAGGTGATACTTTTTTCTTCTTTTTTCTCCTATATAAATAGACATTTCCAAGATATCCCTTATTATATGAAACTGCCTGGAAATTAATAAAAAGCATAGATGTCTTTGGTAAAATACATGGAAAAGGTTAAGTTTGGTTTGGATTAAATAGTATTTGATATTTTAAATTAACACCTTCAATGTGGATGTCTGCTCTTGTCAGCTTTGGGAGAGTGGAGAGAAAATTAAGTCTCTCAGAAATCCTTTTTCTGTCTTGTCTCTTCTTACTGACACAGGAGCCCATGAAACCCATACTAACAACCTGTGGGAAGGGAAATAATAATACCTAATCATAGAATCACAGAATGATTGTGGTTTGATAGGACCATCTGGAGATTGTCTGACCCTTCAAAGCCGGGTCACCTAAAGCTGGGGCTTTTTCTAGTCAGGTTTTGAATATCTCCAAGGATGGAGAATCAATACCCAACCCAAGCAGCCTGTTCCAGTGTTCACTCATCCTTACAGTAAATAAAATTCTTATGTTTAAGTAGAGTTTCCTGGATTTAACTTCAGGTTTAAAAATACAATTGGTATATAAAAGACTGTAACTTAACCATTTTTATTTAAAAAGTTATAATTGAGAATGTGTTCATACAGAAAGAATGTCGCTGGATAGAGCATCTCATTTGTGAAAAACTCCTGTAAATTTTGAATATGGTCACATGGTTTATTTTCGTTGAACTGTTTCCCAACAGGCTAAGTCAAGATTTCAGTAAACAACATAAATCAGCATTAAGCCATCTATAGATGCATAAAATAATTACAAAAAACCCTCACTTGCAGCTAGAAAGCAATTAAGCATTAGTTTTCAGCAATAATAAATATACAAAATCTTCTTTGTTGTTTTGTAAGTATGTTCCTGTCTCAGTGAAAACTGTAAATTCTTATTTGGACAAAAGGATATAGGGTACAATGGAACAATCTTGGGAATTTCTGTAACTATTGAGGGGGAAAAAAGCAACCCTTCTTTTTGAGTGTAGTCAATGCATTTAGTTGAAGATATCATTCTGCAGTATTCTTGTCCCGGAAAGCATACTGAAAATCTTTCCTGGAATACTCTGAGGATATCTGTTACATATGGCTGTTGGCAAGAAAGATAGCTTTAAAATCTGTACGTGTTCCCTGCAGGGAGTAAACAGTATCATTTTAATTCCTTAACTTTATATTTTCACCACCTTCATGCGCTTCAAGCCAGATAGTCTGGATTGTCTTTTAAAGTATTCATCTCTTCGGGGATGGCATTGGTAATATTTTTCCTCTGTGCCCTGCTCAATACCCCTCTTACAAAAGTCTGTTCAGGCTTATAGATTGTGATAATTGAAGTTGGGTAATATGGTGATTTTGTAGGAAATTTCTGGGCAAAAGTGCTTTTTTTTATTTCTCAAAACTTTCCAGGAAAATGTTTCAGGGTTAAACTGACTCTTCAACTTTTTTTAAGTAAAAACTTTCAATTTTCATATTTTGGAAAAGTGAATTTTCCCTAAAAAGGCTGTTCAAAAGTTTTTTACGTTTTTTTGGGTCCATCTCAGATGATAACATCCTTGTTGAAACTTGTAGCTACGGGAGCAAGCACAAACTGTAGAAAGCCCAATACTTTATACTGACTGTTGAAAATGAATGTGTATAATTGAAACTTTTATAAATATTTTCTTCCACTTGGTTCAGTGATGTCTGATAATGTGTGCACTGGTGTAGGTGTCTGTTGTGGTTTAACCCATGCAGCACCTAAATCAACCACAGCTGTTTGCTCAGTCTTTCCTTCCCCTCCCTGCAGTGGGATAGGGGAGAGAATTGGGGAAAGAAAGGTGAAACTCATGGGTTGAGATAAAGAGGACATCAAAAGATGATGATGATAGTAGTAGTAATAATATTAATAACAATAAAAATAATTATAAATATACTAAACAAGTGATGCACAGCACAATAGTTGCCCCCTGCCCAGCTGGTTCCCAAGCAATGGTCACACACCTAGCCACCTTCTCCAAGTTATGTACTGAAGCATAATGTCATATGGCATGAAATATTCCTTTGGCCAGTTTGGGTGATCTGTCCTGGACGTGTCCCCTCCCAGCTTCTTGTGCACCACCCACCTCCTCACTGGCAGTGGTGTGAGAAGCTGAAAAGTCCATGACTTAGCCTCGAAAAGTCCATTGACCAAACCATCAGTGCGTTTTCTGCATTATTCATATCCTAAACCCAAACCTCAGCACTATACCAGCTCCTAGGAAAAGAATTAACTGTCTCTGCCAGGACCGGGACGATGTCTTTCCCTCAGCTGGTATATTTAAGACCAACTGTATTGCTTGTACTCTTCTAAGGAGTCTTGTAGGGACTGAGTTTTTAGGACCCCGATCTTGTCTGCACTGTGTTTAAAATTGGTCTTTTGAGTCCAAAGCTGTTTGTGGGGAGCAGGCAGAGCTACGTTCTGTAGCTTTGATTCTTAGGAAACAAAGTTTTGTTAAAACATTTCATAGAAATTACCATATTGTACTTCAGAAACATGTCCCTAGTTAAATGTATAAATTATTTTACTGAGACTTAGAGGAAGGCTGGAATATACCCAATCTTTGCTTGGCTTACTCTTCCAAATAGCTTTCTTACTCATTGCCTAACTCCCCTGCCATATAGATGTGGTACAGCAAATGAGATGTTTCAGAATTCCAAATACACATCTGTGTAACAGAAACTGAATTCATTATCATTTTGAATGTTTTTTTCGTGCAGGATCTTTGCCCTGACTCACATACTTATTTGTCAGAAGATGTTATTCGTTATTTTGGGATCCAGTTCTACTCTGCAGACACCCTCTCTGCTCCCACTCAAATGAAACGAGTCTAGATAGCAGAACAAGTACTCCCAAAAGCAGATCTTAACATTTCTGCCTTAAGTTGGTAAGAGGCATTCAACATGAGAAAGGAAGAGGCACTACGTATGTCTCAACCGAGTTCAAGCCAGCATTAGAATTATGTAGGGCTCTTGCAAAGTATTTTCCTTTGCTCTCTGATGGCATGAAGTGCTGAGGCTGAAAAAGTGTGTTCATTTTCTTTGGATTTGTATTTTCTTAAGGCTGTTCAACACCCAAATGGGTATTGTTAATTTGCACGTGCTTAATTAAATACTTGGAGCTTCTGGAAAATATACTTGGAAATACAGTTTTTAAGAAGTGAGACTAATATTACTCTCAGTGCTGCCTACTATAAATGTTACAGTTTTTTCTTCAAATCAACTAAAGCCTTCATGAATTTTAGTGGATGTGAATGAACTGCTTTGTCATTTGCCCATGAGGGGGGAACAGCCCATTCTGAACTTTAGAGCTAGCCTTTGAAATCACAGTTCTAGGTGATATGGCCCATATATTGCAGTGTCATTTCTGTGTTTCAGTTACAGAGCTTTTGTTATTAACGTTGTCTTGCAGAAGTTGCAGTACCTATCAGTGGAGTTCATTGTGTCATGTCCAAAACCCTAGCATAGCTAGCCTAGTTTCTTGGAAATCCATTTCAGTTGAGCAGTTCCTGCTCTTTCTATGGTTTACATCATTCTGAATCTGTCTGAAATCCTCTTACTCATCCACCTTTCCCCATCTAATTACTGCAAGTTATTAAAAAATACAACGTCAGAGATTCCTGCTCAGTAGCATTACTCATTTCTCTGTAACTTTTACAAATACTTTCTTGGATCTGACAGTGTATCAGTCAGTGGTATGACACATGATATATCTATGATGTATCACTCTGACTACAAAATGTATTATGAGCTTCAGTAAAATCTAGAGCTGTCAGTAGTCCCTGCTTTTTTCAAATTTATTACGGCTTGTGGTATAATATGAGTTTCAAATGAAGGATAGAAGTTAAATGAGAGTAAAATTAACATAACAAAATTGGATCACAATGTGTTCTGTTAATCCTCATCACTCTATTTTCATTTTATCTTGTAAAAGTCTCAGTTGTCACTTCCTGGATTTTGATCACCTCTTCAAGGAAGAACATTAAACTAATTTTCTTCCTTAAATGTTATATATATTTTCCTTCCTTCTTGGTATGCTGAGGATTATTTAGGTCAGCTAACCACTTCCACTTCATTTAAAGCAATTGGTATTTTTACATTAGTGTGATCTGTTCTTTCAGCAGCAGATCTGTTAGACTAGTCTTGTCCCTTGTAGAGGTAAATGGACAACATCCCTTACAAGGCAAAACTGCACACTTCTTTCAGTGGAATATGCAAACAATACAGAACTTCATTTTTCCCCACACATACCTTTTTAGGTTGGGTATTCTAAATTATGTAAATTATTACATGTCCTCATATCTTTGCTCTCATGCCCACACATGTACCTGACTCATACCCTGTTGTTGGTAACCTCAGTTTCTCTAAGTTGTGGATGTCCAGTAAAAAAGTACAATAATGATAAAGCTGATGGACATTTCCTCTGTACAAATATTGGGGTTTCTGGGTCTTCATTCATCATCATTCCGCAGTGATTATAAAAAAGTTTCACTTGGGTACCCATATACTTGAAGAAGCCATTCTGCACAAGGTGTCTTCCTCACTTCTTTTTGACTAGTTACAGCCTTTCACAAGAAGCAGGATTAAACAATTCAATATCTTGCCTTAGCTTTCTGCTCTGAAATACTAGTCTCTCTGAAGCCAAAAGGAAGTCAGTACGTAGTGTGTAGTCAGCACTGACCTCTGGAGAAAAAGGGAGACCTCTTTTAATTCTAGATTTCTTCTCTGATAGTGCTGATTATTGGATCAACAAAGTTCAAGTATTTGTTCTCTCAACAGCTGCTTGAATAGAGATTCTTTCCTCTTTTAAGAAATTTAATTACATCAAATATTCTCATAATGCCTTCTACCCTTAATATAGTGGTGGTGTTTATATCGAGGAACTAAAGCCTGTATCTTTCTTCACCTTATCAGTAGGTGAGGAGGGGAACAAGAAGGTGCATCAATGAATTTCTCTGCTGAATGGGAATGCTGCTTTTTGGTTGTTCTGCACATTAGAGAGGGGAATCACCAAGCACCATGCAAAAGATCAGAAAATGTAATTTCTACAAAGTGGAATTATATACATAAATCTTCTGAAAGACAGATACCTTTGGGATATCGTAGGCCATAGACTTCTGTGTAATCCATTACCCATGCTGATATAAACCTTTGATTTGTGGGTTTAAACCTGAGGCTCAGTAACCTCATAAATATGCTAATCCACAGTAATCAAGAAAAGTGTTATTGCAAATACAAAATTTTTATTCCAGAGTTCCAGCAGCTTTATAGCATGCTCTACATTTATAACAATAAACTTTGGGAAATTACTGTCTTCGTGTTTAAGAAAATGCTTTGCCCTTTTCTTGGCATCTCACCAATGAGTTTTACATATATTATTTTGAATGGCATGATCTTTATGCAAAATTCAGTACATGTTTTGCCTTTCCTAACCAAGTATTTGGTTTCTAAAATGAACAAAACATTGCATAAATTTTAAAAATTCAACTTTTGTAGCCCTATAAAACTTTTATTATAATTTTTATTAGGCTGAAGACCAACCAGTGGGTTAACTAGTAGATTGTCTGGCAAAAACATCTCTACTGTATATTTATGAAGATAAAGGCTTCATAGCTTTTGAAAAAACCTTATCCCCTTTGTCACTACTTTTTCCATGCCTGTTATATGTATTTCTATGCATACACATAGGCATGAAGTCTAAATGCCGTAGATATCATATTAAATTCTACAGTCATTCAAATAGATCAGTAGAGATTTTTTTATTTTTTCTGAAAGGTGAGAAATATCTCCCATGCAGGAAAAAGAAGTAGGATATTTTTCATGTTTATAACTTCAGAATATGGGAATTGTACTTTCCTTTAGGGGTATAGTTTCTGTGTACTAAGAAAAACTCACTGAATGCTGTATAAAAAACCAGTTGCATTTAAAAATCATTCTTTTCACAAAATAAACAAGTTTTCTTCAGTTGATATTTCAGTTCCCAGGTACTGCAATATTAGTACTTGGCGTGTTTTGAGTAATCCCATTTCTAATCCATGTCTAAAGAATATCATGTTACTTTAAAAATGGAGGAAAAAATCAGTTCTGAAATAATTGATTCCTGAGTTCATACAATATATCTGTCAGAAACTATTATTTTCTAGTTTCTGTAATCAGTAATTATGATTTTGTATTAGGTACCCAAAGGATTGAAGGATCTAACCACTGGCAATTTGAGCAGTATAGTGTTTTCCAGGGTATTTGGTTTCTGCATGCTAGATTAACTGTATAATGTGGTTGTATTTCCTTGCACATTTATGTAATATATTTTTCCATTAATATAAAATCAGAGTCCACTTTTTGGTGAGCTGACACTTGCATAAGCAACTTATTCGCTTTTCAGTGAATATAGTAACGCTGTTTAGTTTAGATTTCTATATGGAGAAACACAGCAAAACTGAAATGCAGTCATTAAAGATGAAAATCCAGAATCAGTTTCTCTGTGACCACTCTTAAGGGAGCTCCCTGTGCCTATAAAGCTCTTCTTGTTTTCTAATTTGATCGGATTACTGTTGATTTTTTGTGCATGTAATAGTCAACAACAGTAAACAAATTAGATATTGATAAATAATAAAATACAATTATGCAAAGTGGTCTGGACAGCTTTGTAAATTAAACTAATTTGAATGTTATACATTTAACAGAACCAAGCACTGGTTAGTAACTGCCAGTAAGTTTAGGTATAATATTCTGACACTTGTATATCCCTCTACAACACGCAGTACCCCTTGTTTGTATCCGAAGTACGCATGATGCTGCAGAAGGATTCCCTGAGTCAAGGATCAGCAAATAATTGGGTTTGGGTTGTCACATTAAGGGTAGGTGAAGTGGCTTAGTGCAAGTTGGGCATTACAGATCTTTTCTTTAGATACCTTAACAGAAACTTTTTACCCATCTTGGGAAGATACAACACAACTAGCTGTGCTACATCTGAGGCTCCCTAGAGAGAGCTGAGATCTTGCAGTGCTGGCTAGTGTGTACTGCAACTTTGTGTTTCCTGATTTTCTGAGAATTTTATTTTTTTTTTAAAGTCTCAAATTTGGAAACAGTTGTGAGACACCCTCTGCACTTTATGTTTACTGCTGTGAAGTGACACTTTCACCTCAGGAAGATGTTCTCAGTTAAATATACCTTGATACAGCTGCATTGACTCTGTGATTTTTTTACTTTATCCTCCAGGAAATTCTTCCTTTAACAATCTGTGAGGATTCTATAAAACACCTACATCAAATAGCCATCCCATTGTGACAGTAATTATGGAAACATGACTTACAAATTAGCTGTTTAGTGGTAGCGGCTAGGCATTTTTCTGGATGCGAGAACCCTGGAAGAAATCCAAATCGCTTCATCAGCTTAGCCACAATTTGACAGAGCAATATGATAGTAGTGTGCCAGCACCAGCAGATTTAAACTTACACCACTAATTCCATTGTGACACTGATGAAAACATCATATGTTCTTTTGCATTTGAGTAGGTATTTTTTTTAGACTCTCTTTTGAGAAGAGATAGCATTTTGGTTTTGCTGTGTTAAAATGCAGTAATTTTTATTGAATGATTTTTCTTCAGAACTGTACAGCACCTTTAGGAATAAAATTAATCTGTGTGGGCAACTGGTTTGTGTAGAATCATAAACAATGTATAAAGTTGGAAATTTCCTATGTTTATTTTTTGAATTAATCTAATTTACAGGTTTGACTTATTGTAGTATCCTAGAGCCAAAGTAGTCTGCCAGTTGTTTGATTAGGATTCTCTATTATGGATACAAATTCCTGATGCTTTTCAAGCCCATTGATCATGTTACATTGGATGAGAATGAAGATACCATTCTCATGCAGCATACGGGTAGTTTCCCACACTCTTTAGATGCAAAATCACCAGTCTGTGCTTGAGCTAATTTAGGTTTGAGGAGAAAATAAATTATGCTGTCAGAATGGAGATTGTTTTTTGAATCAGAAAAGGGACTTGAACACGTGATTATTTGAACATGAATTGTAAAGGTAGCACTGTAGTTCAGGGGAACATGGAATATATTTAAGAGGGTTGAAGATGAGCATGCAATTGTCATAGTTTTTTCCTTAGTGTGACTGTTGTTGGTACCAGCTCCTATAGATCTAAAAAAATAAAATAAAATAATTGCATCAAGGATCTGAATAGGATCGAGAATCTCTTCTTTCTTTGAAACATGTCAACGGTAAATGTGTTTTGTTTATCACAAAACTAAGATGACTTGATCTTGAGAAGGGAGAGGGTTTGATATGTCAGACAGGGCTTGAGGATTGGGACAACAGTTATCTTACGAAATCTGACAAGAAGTGCAAAGCCCTGACGACAATGGGATTACTGAATCTCAATTTAAATATTAACCAACAGTATGCTCTCAGTCCAGTTCAGGCAATACCCAAGTATGAGACCTCATTAAGAGAAAGTTATGCCCTATTACTCAGCTCTGGTGAGGCTGCGTGTGAAATGAGAGTCCAATTTTTGGTGTCCCAGTTCAGAAGGGATATTGAGAACTTGAGAAGTTCCCGGAGAAGCACCATGAGATTTTACAGGTCTAACGCACACAAGCTAGATGAAAGCTGTGGAGCTTGATCTTGTTTTATGTAATAGTAGGCTGCAAATACTTGCAGAGGAGTTACAGAGATGATGAGGCTAAATTGTTCTCTGTAGTAGCAGGTGGTAAAACAAAGATGATGGTCAAAAGCTGCACCTCTGGGGATTCAAACTGAACTTTAGAAAAATTTTCATGAAGTGAGCCAGTACTGCATTGAAACAAGTTTCTCAGAGTGTCTGGAATATGCATCCTTGGAGCTTTTAAAAACTTACCTGGAGAAAGATTGTTGAGCTGATCTGATGTTGATAGTACCTTGTTTTTTGAGTGGGAAGTTGAACAACATGTGCTTGTGATGTTTTATGTAGTCCACATTTGTATGACTCTGTGATGCTAATGTATAAGAGCACACTCCGTAAGAGGTATGTGGAACACTTTTTATCAAGTCATAATAAGAGGTCATAAGAAGGCATCTGATTCTAGCAAGTGAGAGAAATGGCTTTTCCTTAATGTAGTTTGATGAAAGTAATTGTATGATCATGTAATCATAGCATCATAGAATGGCATGGGCTGGAAGGGACCCCAAGGATCATAGCGTTCCAACCCCCTGCCGCAGTCCAGCTCCTTCAGCCTCTCTTCGTATGGGAGGTGCTCCATTCTTTGTAGTAGAATTTAGTCATTCAACTCTGACAAATTCACTGACTCCATTCCCTTCACTTCTATATTTCATTTTCCTGCCTATCCATTTTATCTAGCCAGGCTTTCAAACAACAGTTTCGGAAGATGTAGTTCAGAAATCTTCTGTTTCATTGAACTCAATCCTGCAAAGATTTATGTCAAAAATAACTTTCCAGTATTATAGGTCTTTGCATCAATTACTTTTCTCTTCTTTTTTTTTTTTTAATAATTAATTTTGAGGCCTGTAATTTATCCTTTGTGCCTTTTAATTTTCTTTCATTCTCTCATTGACTTTAATACTCAATGTTTCAATTTCTTAATAATTTCTGTATTAATCATTATGCAGATATTTTGCATACTGAATTAAACTGTTAGATAACGGTTACCCTCTCCTAAATTTTCGCTACTTCTTGGAGGTTATTAAATTAGGGTTTCTCTGTGTGGTATGTATTTGTTTCTATGTGTCCACAAGCACAAATTAAATAATGGAGTGAAATAGCAGTGTATGCACACTGAATTTAATAAGAAAAGTGCAAGGTAGGAAAAAAATCAGCTTTAAAAACCTTCTTTAAGAATGTCATTTATCTCAGTTGAATACAAACCTAGATTGTCTTTCAGCCTCTCATGACTCTGAATAGTGGAAATGATATCCTGTAATTATTAAATTGTTTGAGAAAGAAAGGGGGGTGTATTTGGATAATCTAGTGTATGCCATCATGAGAGACAGGACTTCAGCATGCAGAGATAATCTCTGTAAGCTGTTTATCAAAGCTTGATGTGAAGGCTGCAATTCCAAGTCTGAAGTATAAAAGTTATGCTATCACTAATTTTCATCATCTGAGAGGACTGCTTGTCAACATTACACTAAAGTCTTGGCTGGCATCAATGGAGTAGAAAGCAGTAGGACTCCATGAGCAAGCACTTAGCTCCATATTTCTACTCCGATCATTTCATCTCAGCAAGAAGAAATATTTCTTTTTCCTATTTTAGCATTATGTTATTTTGCAGAAATACCCAATCAGTACTTAGAAACTATCGGAGAAATTTATCTCACCTAACATTATTTATATTTTAAGTTTGACATTAGATCTATAGTCTAAACTAATCATAGACTCCCTGTGTTGTTTAGCAGAGAGAAATGGCAGCTCCACAGGGGATTCATTCCCCGTTATGAGAGTCCCACATCTATTTTAGAGTCACTCACCTATGAAGTTCCTTCCCATCTCTGCTGATTGTTATAAACTAGCTGACTAGATTCACACATTTGACTAGATTTGACGTGTTCCACGTGGCAAAATTCAGATAAATTTTCTTGAAAATTTCTTTTTCAAGTTCTAGGAAAGCCAATATATAGAATAAAAGTGTGGCATTTATAGCCCTTGTGTGAAAAAAAATTAATGCTTCTTCTATTTAGACAGAAGTAATTTAGACTCATTGTTTGTAACTTTGTCCTTTTATTACCTGGAGCTCTTGGAATTTTTGTTTTGAAGAGTAAATATATTTTGTGCTTTACATGTTAAATGTTTCTGTGGGAAAAACGTCAGTTTCCTACCATCTGCTTTTCAATGGGGCAGGTAACTTCATGTTTCAAGTCCAACACTCTTACCATTTCTTACCCTCTCTAAAACAACCCTTACATAATTATAGTATATTTAAGCAAAAAACCCCAGAGAGAGTAATACAGAACGTCATAATTTATTTTAAATAGTTTGTAGTTGGCCTTCTGCAGTTGTGTTTCCTCTCAGATTATATCTAAACTTCATACAACAAATAGTAAATATGAATATTTATTATGTATCTAAATTTTCCAACGTCCTGTTTCCAGATTATCACAGCCTTTGATCTTTCCTCTTTTCCTGATAAAAATATGATACACAAAAATGTGCCTAAAATATTTTCCTTTGCTTTTTTTTTTTAGCCTGAATTTGCCTGTCAAAATGTGTTCCTCCAGAAAGTATAAAAGAGAATAGACAATACAATGAGTTAGTCTTCATGTCCCATCAATATCCATGTCTCATGCTTCAGAACATAGTTATCAGTGTGGGAGTGTATGATAGTTTTATCCAAGAAGAAATTCAATTACAGTTTTAATGGTTCTGAAGGAAGTAATAATTCTGTGGTGTTTAAGTATGCATAATCAATACACACTTTGGTTTGGGTTCTGTCTACCATGGTTTTACCATTTATCTATTTTAGTTTCTCGTCTTTGCTCATTCTTAATTTATTAACAGTGGAAGATGAAAGAATTGTATTAACAGAAGTATTTGTCCATTGTCTGAGAACCTGATCAGATGGAAGTTTACATTAGTGGATAATGTCATGAAATGGAATATTGATTAAAGTTGCTTTTTCTGTACTTTATTTGACTATATGTAAATTATTTGAATATATGAACTATTACACAGATTAGCTTTGTGTTTACTGCAAATGTGGATTTTGATTTACTTCACTCCTGTTGTGCCTAATTTTCTCTTGCATTTTCCTTCTGCTAGATTGGCTTTGTTAGAATTGCAGGCAAAGTTTTGCCAACACCTGTATTTTTCAAATTAAACCAGAAAATTCTGAGGCCAGACTATTTCCATATGAAAGTTGTCCCTAAGTTAGCCTTTCAAGACTGTCTCATTTTTGTGTTGGAACAGATCTTGACCTTTTGTTCTGTAGGACTGTTTTATTGCTACATGTGATAGTCAAGGTGAACATGAAATGAAGTATCTAGAGCAGTGGAAAAAAAAAATAAATCTGTTCCTGCAGGCATTAACTTTAGAATGTTGGAAAAATCCTGGTATTCAAAAGTTGTTCCTATTTCAACAGACCTATCTCATCCATTGTTATTCAGTGTAAAGTGTATTTCTGCATCAAAGCATTGAAATAAGAAATACCAATCCCCGAACTGTTGGTTGAAGTACACCCGTGTATACAGTGCTCTCTGGCATATCTTGCTGGATATTTGGCTCAATTGCTGTAAAAGGGTTGCCAGCAGTCACAATGGGTTCTGTTCTAATTAGGTCATGTGATATAATGATCTTAAGTGCTTACTTAGGGTTTTATGGGTGGGTTTTGTTTTCTTGCATTGTTGGAGTTTTAAAATATATTTTTAAAGGTCTGGACATGGTAGAGAAAAAATATAGAGATGGCAGTCATGCTTGCTGGAGCACTCACAATGGTTCATTTATTGCTCATGAGATTTTTCATCATGTAGCTATCTTTTAAGACTACAAGCAGCAACATACATATATATAAACAAACATATATATATACACATACATATGTATAAAATGTGTTTTGCTTTGGAATCTTTTCATTCCACCTTTGAGTTTTTATGACTGGATTTCACAGTCTATCCTGTATATTGGTATTACTTTGATCTAATAGAATACAAATGTAGTGCACTCTAAGATTGCATGTGAAAATAATTTTTTTAATATTTTACTTCATCCAGATAACAATACAGGCAGAAATATTGGTAGAAAAAGCACCTCTGATAAAACTATTCCTAAAGTTAAAAGGGCAAGATGGGTTTTGTAGGTAGAAGTTCATATCAGAGTTTAATTGTGGAGCATTTTTCATAAAATAGTCACTGCAGTTCTTACCTCTTCCTCACAACTCCTTCATCAGGTGAACCTGAAACTAGGATGCACAACGCTTTGGCTTTAGTAGAACTATCAGCTGTATGGCACGTTACAGTTTCCTTCCACATGCTTCTCTTCATGTTTCACAGGTTATAACTATCAATCTCTCTTTTTCATTGCAACTTCCTTACCTTGTCAACACTTCTTCCTCCCTCACATATTCCCTCTGGTCCACACAAGAAAGATACCTGGTCTAATCTAATAAAATAAGCAATATTCCAATTTTTTTAGTTGTTTGTTTACAGTTCTCTATTCTGGGTATCAAAAGGAGCTTGTATGCTCAAGATCTTGACACATTTTTATCTTGTGGGAATAAAAAATATTGATGAATGCGACTCTTTCTTGTTCCAAACTACACCACAAAAATTCATCTTTTGTCACATTGCTCAAGGTAGAAATCCTCTAATCATAGGACAGCATTCTTGGTGGAGTGTCTCTCCCCTTTTTTCTTTTTTTATTCTTTTTTTTTTTAATGCACACAAAGATCAAAAAACTTAAGGATTAGATTTTGCCGTACTAGAGTACATGCTTGGGATTTCTACATCCTGTAATGTTTTTGTTTCAAAAACTTCATTATAGCTTGATAATCTAATAATCATCTGCCAGTACTTTTTCTAGCAGTAAATGACAGAACTTTAGGTCAGCTACATATCAAATGGCATTGGTTGCATTCAAGGGATATTCCAATAATGTAACCAATTTCTAAGGAAAATAAAATGGAGGAGTGTTAGGAAAGCAGACTAAATATTTTGTTGCATGCCTCAAAGCTCTCAGAATATGCTTCCTTTTTGTTTGGGGTACAGGTTTGGGTGAGTTTAACAGGTTGACAGGTTTATCAGAGTGTTTAAGAAATACAAGCATCCGTTTTGTAGTTTTATTCAGAACCTGCCATTATTCATGTTGGAAAGCAATAGTTTTTCACTAACAGTATTGGATCGTAAACCCACTGAAACCTTTTAATGCTAGCCAAATAGGGAAAAGAACTGTTGCAGCTGATGAGGAGTTTCTGTGAAGGTGAGAAAACTGATAGCATTCATGACAGATAGCTGTCTATAAGCTTGCCTTTGAAGAGACGCCTACATCATGGGTGGTTACTGAAATGTATCACCATCTATAGCCATAGCTGTAGCTGCAGATATTGATGGCAGTCCCAACTTGACTTTTAGAAGTCTATTGCTGGTGAATGAAACAATTAACATCTCCACCTGAAATTGTATTTCAAGTAATGCTTTATAGTACTAGGAGCAATCCCACTTCCATTTTTCAATGTTAAGCTGTGTAAAGCAGAGGTCTTCATGTTCCTCTTCAAAGGAAAGCTTAATGCCGAAATTCTGTGTTCACTTTGGAAGCTACACTTTACCACAGAAACTTATTTTCCACGTCGCACTTGGTGATCCTGTTCCATAGGAAATCACAGAGATTATAGTTATCTTGATCTTCATTTGTAAGAGAAGATACAGTATTTGTGGAATCCATAGGCTTATTAGACATTTTGGTTAAACTGAAGGTTACTTAGGCACAATACAGATGAATAAAGATACTAATGTCCACTAAATCCAAAATAAAAACTTAGGATTGAAAGAATTTTCCTCGTCCCGTACCTTGGCTATATAAATACAATAAAAAACCACAATAAAATCATATCTAGATGAAAATCCCAGGAAAATAGATCTTTGTTGCTGAATTATGGTTATTTTTGTCAGGCTTAGATTCACAGCATTTACTTGTTCCTTCATTCTATGTTAATATAAGTCTAAGATGCGTGGTACTGTTTCTTCAGAAAATACTGTAATTCATCTTTTAAACATGAACTCTAATGCAATCATTAGAAGATAATGCTTGATTAAAATCTGAATTATTTCTGGGATGGAACTTTATATCTCTCTGTCGTTTTGGTCTAAAGTATGGGTACCTTCAAGAGTATCCCATACAATCAAACAAGTTTTACAGTCAGAAGTTGTTTCATAGGTTTGCCAACATGAACTCCAGCAAAAGGACATCACAGCTATCTTAAGTAGATGATTTAATTAATAGAGCGTGGAAAATGTAAACACATTCTTTTATGTCTACTTTTGTGCAAAAGCAATCTATCCCATCTTGATATACAAATCTTATTTAATCACCAGTAGGCATATAAAATCATTAAACTGTTATAAATCTGCCTATTTTGTATTTGTTGTGTGTTCAAGAGGAGAAATAAAGGCACTACAGTTTCTTTGAAAAACTTGTTATAAAACCTTCCTGATATGATTGCAGTCAGATCACAGCTTTTGATTGCAGGACTTTCCCTTGACTGTAGTTGTTTCTAGACTAACAGATGCTGTTATTGAATGCTGAGAACTTGGATGAAAATAGCTGAAGTAATGCAAAATATAAATGCTCCTTCAACAAATAGCTCTTAGCAGGTCAAAAAAGGTGAATTCTACTGAAACGGGAGTGTTTTTTTCTCTTTGCATTGGTTCATCTCCTGAAATATGGTACTAAATATACCCCCCTAAAAATTGAAGGTAATCCAGCCTGCATTTAAAATAAAGATTTAATATAGAAAACTTTAGTTTTTAGACAACGTATTCTGAAACCTTTGTGTATGCTTGGGATGCATTTTATTCTGGACCAAAAGAAATCTTCAGGTGTTTTCTCAGGCTTTGTCTTTTCTATGTTGCCCAGAGGAGCTGTGGATGCCCCCTCCGTTCAGTGCCAGGTTGGATGGGGCTTTGGGCAACCTGGACTAGTAAAGGGTGTCCCTGCCCATGGCAGGGGTCTGGGACTGAGTGGGCTCAATGGTTGACCCAAACCATTTTATGAGTCTGTTTCTAAATGAAGGTTAACTTGGCATTAACAGATACTTTGGCTATTTTATCTGCTATGTAATTTCTCTTCAATTTCTTCATAGTTTTACTCCCTAATCTCTCTTCATTTTGATAGAATATTCATCATGACAGTAGTCTAAGAATTTAAGAATCTAAGAGTTTCTGAGAATTTAAAACTTCTGCTTATTTTGGAAAAATGCAGAGTTCTTTCTCTCTCCTACTTCCCCTGTGGCCTTCAGCTTCTTGTCTATCCACAGGCTCCCAGGCCAGAATGGATGTTTTGCCCTGATTCAAGCACAAAAAAATCTACTTTAGGCTAGGCACATTTAGATTTTCTCTCTAGAGAGGAGAGCAGTGATAGCACTCAAGGAGTTTAGTTTACTAAGTCACATTTTGATTAATTTATGTGGTATCTTTCCTGATAATTTAGGCTGAGAAATTCGAAGTATCTGCTTTCTGTACAGAATTCCAGAGCTCCTAGTCTTGTTTGCATTGCTTGCAGTTGTGCATTACTAGTGATGAGAAGGGAGAAATTATATTTTAGAGAAGTGTTTGCATGATGGTGGCCCTGATTCCTGGAATTTTACATGCTGTTCCTTAGACTTGGAAATTATCTGGGCTGTGGTTAGCTGTGTTTAGCTAGCAGAAGGCACAATAACACCATTATAATACTGATGTTTATGTTATACCTTTGCCCTACAATTAAAAATTAAAAAAAAAAAATAATTATTGACTACCATGAGTTATCATTTCAAAAGTTCACAAGTCAGCTGTGAAAGGGAATAGAGTAATTTGGCATAATTACTAGTCAAGATCAGATCTTAAATGTACAAAGATCTCTAAAAACAGCAATTATTTGAACAAGCTGGGAATATAGTTAGATAAACACTTTGTTCAATTCAGAGTAGAAGATTCTGTTTATGTTCATTTCTGTAATTATACACTGTGAAAAACTGAACAAGACAGAGACTTCGGGATATTTGTAGATACAGCTTAAATGCTAAGTACTGTTCTTAACATTAGCAAAAAGTAATTATAACAATAATTTTAGGCTCTGTTGCGTGCAAGTGTGAATGTCCGTCTGTGTGTATGTGCTGTCTGAGAGATAAGTCTTTGTGAAAAAATTACAGTCAGGAATTGAACTAATGCATGTTCTGGTGAGGCTGTAAAAATGTAATCTAAAAGAGTATTTGTTACTTTGTCTTTAAAGGAATTTGCTTTGAAGCAGTTTGTTTCATTATTCACCAGATTTATATGTTGTGGTTTGGTTTTTTTTTCTAAATTAAGATATGCATTAGTTTTAATATGATGCAATTAAAATATTTCAAGTGTATTAAAATTAAGCACAAGATGGTTTGTGTCATTTTTAAAGCCTTGTTTCAGTGTTGTTATTAAAATGGAAAATGGTAATAGTTAAAACAGTTGATATAAAGGAGACCGTTTGTATCAATATGATTTCTTAGTATTTTGCATGTTGTCTTGATTGTTTATATCAAGCAAGCTTTGCATGGATAGCTCTACTAACTTTACTCCAGTAGAATGACTATATTCCATTGTTTGTGCTTTGACACAGGCAAAGACATGAGCAAATTAGTTGCCCATGTCACTTTATGGTAAACACGCGTGTGTGCACACCAGACTAGAAAATTATCATCCATGGTGCCGTAAAGCCCTAGCCTAAAAAGCTGTTGACTCTGAAAATGTTGTAATTTACTTCTATTTTACTTGCAGATTGCCTTCTCACAGCACAATACTATCATGGATCTGGTGCAGTTCTTTGTCACCTTCTTCAGGTAAATTGCTTTTTCTGTCTTCTAAATGAAATCTGCTGATTCTTTTCCATCAAATCAGTATCTTAACCAGCTTCCTAGTCTTAAAAATGCCTGCAAGGAAGCCTTTAAACTATGTTATTCAATTTGTACCAGTGGAGTACCCAAACTATTGCCCTGTAACTACAGGCATCTTCATATACTTCATATTCACTGGTAGAGTCTTCACACTTCATGAAGATTAGCTAGATATCTACTCTAAATTACAGTGATCAAGAGCAGCTAGTTATACTCACTTAAACTAATAATTTCCCTGTCTGAATTTTTTTTGTAAACTCTTTGCAAAAACTATTAAAAATGACGATTCTGTTCAGTACCTGGTTATTTTTAATAAAGCACCCCAAATCACTACTAATGCTTTCATGTGTTAGAGATTAATTGTGAAAAGCAGTAGGTGATGTGTGAAATTTGATTGTGACAGCAATGCAGGAATTCCAAATGGACAACTATTCTGGGATCTGAACAAAACTCCCCTGAAAGATGACTTAAAAGTTCAGCTGTCTTATAAAATGTCACAAACTTGAATATACACGGATTAGTTACAGTGCTTAGAAATCTTGCTGTGAGGATATTCCCCAATAACCATGAAGTGTATGCAAAATCTGAATTGTGATAGACAAGTACATTCACCGGACTTTCTGTATTTCTAGAACTTCTATGCTTTAATTTCACAAGTTCACAGTACAGCTTTTCTCTTCACTTTAATCACTGTGCTCTGAGGATCTGTACCTAAAGAATTGTAAATGCTGTGAACAGACCAAATTCTGTTTAATTGCTGTCACCAAAAGGGGGGCAGGAATGAGCTGACCCTGAATTCTTCTATACCAAATACATTGGCTAATGGAGGGTGGGCTCATAGCTGGTGCAAAGCATCCCATTTCTACCCACAAACAGTGATGAAATGCTGTTTGTCTAAAGGCCAGTCTAGCAGTGTTTTTGGGGGGGAGGGTGTGTGTGTGTTGTTGGATGTTTTGTTTGTTTGTTTGTTTTTTTCCTGAGAAGCCAACAAGATGTAAAAAATTTTGGTGCTCATGAAAACTGTAAGATGACGACTTCCTATAGAAGGAAACAAAGTCTGTCTATGATAGAACAGAGGGATCCTTTGACAAATAGTAAAGGTAGACAAAAAGCAATTTGTTTCTGCTCTGTGACATAATGCGAGCTTACAGAAGGTGAACTAAAGGCTTTTTGATGGTGAAACCATCTCTTTAGTTATATTGCATTAGCTCTCCTGGTGTGATGGTCTATCTGATGCAGTTTTTTCTGGGTAAATGCAAACTCACTGTCATCCTGATGAAAGAAGAAATCTCTCTGCCTGAACAGTAAGTTAACTGTAAGCCAAGGCAAATTTAATTGCCCTTATGGAAAGGTTATAGGATAACTGGCAGCTATCCTACCACTGCCTTTGACTCAGCCCCAGTTTAATCGCGCAACTAAGGCTGTCAGCTGGCATTCAGTTCAGTGGGGGCTTGCAGCTCTCCTGCTGCGTAATGTTAATGGTCAACCTTAGGACCTAGTTGCAGAAATATGTAAAGGAATCAGGAAATGCTGTCAGTACATGCCAATAGGCATACACAAATCAGGCTAAATTTGATGGTTATGATAAGAAATATAACATTAATCAAAATGTATTTTAAAACGTTGATGTGAGGTTGTGTGATACTCTTCTACAACTGCATTGGTACTAGGGCATCTGTACATAAGATGTCTGGGAGTTAGAGGTCTCATGGTGCTTCCAAGAAAATAAATAGGAACAGAATGAATACCACACAGGAGATTCACACTTTGCAAAGCAGAACCTGACAGGAGAAAGGAAGGGAAGGGAGAAGAGAAGTGAAGTTTGAGTTGGTTCTGAATGAAATGACTGCATGAAAAAGTTACCCAATTGCATTGTCTTCCAACTCTCTGCTAGGAAGGTTAACACAGTCCTATTGCTTGGCTAGCCAGCTCTTTCCAAGACAAAAATAGGTACCTTCTATGTGGGGTTTTTGTAGTGTTACACCCAGAGACATGGGGTGTTAGAAGTCCACTTAATGTTCTTGTCACAGAACCAATGCAATCGCTCATAATGCCACAGTGACACTCCTGACTCATAGCATTCCCCTGACATCAGAGCTTGCAAATGGTCAGCCCATGTAAATGTTGCAGAGAAGAGCTTGTTTGTCACTGGACTAGTGTGTTGCAAATAAACATTGGAAAAATACTTAGGGGGTCCTTTACAGAAAACCTGACTGAAATTTAGAATAAAAAGTTTCCAGTCTAGACACCATTAAAATGATTGGTAGTTATTAAGTTGGATGTTGTTTCCTCAGGATCGCTAGTCTAAATGAGCAATATGTCCTCTCAAAAGTGGTTGATTGTGTTCAAGCCTTTACCTAAAATTTGGTTTCAACAGTTACTTTAATAAGTATTGGTATGTTTGGGTTTTGTTTTGTTGTTTGTTTTAATTTTTTTTTCTGGATGTGAACAGAACATTGGCAAATTAAGTTGATAACAGTAATAACCCAGGTCATATTTGTTAGGATTAATGACAGGGAAAATAATTGTGTTTAAAGGCAATTTGAATGTGTTTGATAACAAAACATGTTTCAACCTGCTTTGATGAGCATGCTTTTGTATTTCTCCCATCTAGTATTACACTTCATATATTTCTGAGAATATGGTATAACCCCATTCACTCGGGCTGCCTTGCCAAACCAGCTTCAATCAGAAACATCAAACATGTATTTTTAGAATTTTCCCAATGTATCATGATCAACTATTTTAAAAATATTGTTCTGTAAGGAATTTCTTTAAAACTATACACACCAGAGTGCAAAAGTTATAATTAGATCTGCCCATTAATGCTTGATCTACCAAGATACTGTTGTACATCCCAGAACAGAAAAAATATAGATATAAAAGTTCCTTTGAAGAAGTAAGCACAGTATTACAGAAACTGGCTCCAGGCCATTTTATTCTATGTAAAAAAAAACCCCAACCCAAAAAACACCAAACAAAACTTGCAAAAGAACAACAACAAAACCCAACAAAAGAACCAAAACTCATCCTATTTAATGTCATTCTTTTTATATTGGAAAGTTACCTTTTATCTGCACCAGTACAGGTTAGGGCTTGACTTCCTGGGTAGCAGCACTGTGGAGCATGATCTGGGAGTTCTGGTAGACAAGCAGCTCTGCCTGACCAGCAGTGTGTCCTCGTGGCCAAGAAGGCTGCTGGTATCTGGGGTGTATTAAGAAGAGCATGGCCAGCAGGTCTAAGGAGGTTCTCCTCCCCCTCTGCTCTGCCCAGGTGAGACCACATCTGGAGTTCTGTGTCCAGTTCTGGGCTCCCGAGTTCAGGAGAGAGAAGGAGCTACTGGAGAGAGTCCTGCAGAGGTCTATGAGGATGATGAGGGGACTAGAGCAACTCTAGTATAAGGAATGGCTGAGAGAGCTGGGTCTGTTTAGGCTGGAGAAGACTGCAAGGGGGTCTGATCAACACTTATAAAGAGTGGATGTCTAGGGGATGGGCCCAGACTCTATTCACGGGTTCCCAGTGACAGGACAAGGGTCAGTGGGTACAAACTGGAAGACAGGAAGTTCAGTCTCAACATGAGGAAAAACGTCTTCACTATGAGGGTGAAGGTTGTGGAATCTCCTTCTCTGGAGAGATTCAAAACACGCCTGGATGTGATCCCGTACAAACTGATGTAAGTGATCCTACTTTAACAGGGGGGTTGAACGAGATGATCTCCAGAGGTCTTTTCTAATCCCTACAGTTCTGGGATTCTGTGACCCACTGGTTCAATGACCTTTTCTCTAAGAGGAGAAATTCAATCAGATATGTAAGAGTAGTAACAGATTCCTAACAGTCTTCTAGAAACTGTGGCATCTGTGTTACCTTAGGAAATGCTATTTAGCTCATGCCTTGAAGTCTTTTAGCTGTCACACAAAACTGAGTAGTGTGTGACTTTTTCTTTCCACCAGCTTTGAAGCAGTCCAGATCTCATTAGAAAATTTCACAGGCAGCAAATGTGAATGATCTTTCTTCTTACACTGAAGAAATTCAGTCCCTACAGTTACAGAGATTCTATTTCTATAATAGCCCAACCAGTAAAACACTCAGTAAGTGAAAGCCTTGGATTATTAAATTTTTTTTGTAAACTGTAAATGATAAAGAAGTTTTCAGTGTTTTCAAGTATTCTATGAATCTTTTGTTTTAGCTGAGTGTGGTGGCCAGGGCATTTTAGGCATTTCATAATGGCATACGAAGTATCTTAATTGCTGAAAACATATTTACTTTTTCTTTAGATCATATTTTATCTTGCGTAAAACTGATAAAGTTCAATATTTGTTAGTTTTTATTGTATATTGTTTCAGTAAATCCATAACTGACAGGAAATTTCTAAACTTGCTTCTGAATAAAATTAAAGTTGAGAAATTCTAACAGTACTCACACATTTTCTTGTATCTGAAGCAGGAGTTCTGGTGAGAAATGATGTTTTGTCCCACAGGCAAACAAGAAATCAGTACAGGTGACAAGGGTTACCTGTTAGTATTTTTGTGATAGTAATGATATGCAGCTGCTACTGTTGTAACTGTTTTTTTAAAGCCTGTTTCAAATATATAACACCAACCACAAACTAACCAGGCCCTTTTTCTGAGTGCACATCTTTGTGCTCTCAGCACGATTCCTTCTGTTGCCTCTGGCTCAGCCGTTGGGGTGGAACTGCTGGCTGGTGGATTTTATGAGTGGCTGGAATGGTGACTTTAGTGACTTCTACAACAGCTCTCCTCATTATTGTAGATGTTAGAATTTTAAATTTGTAGTAAGAAGATTGATATTAAGAAATATGGATACTTTACATTTTTGAAAATCCTTCTATTGGGTGTGCTTAAAAAAATTGTATGAAAAGTTGTGGTCGTTGAGGATCAGGGGTCTGCTCTTTCTGACAAGTGAGAGAAAAGGATATTTGAAATATATCCAGTGTTTATTAGAGGAGGAGTTGGGGAGCACTTAGGTTATGATGAAGACTAGTAGCACTGGGGCAATTACTGTAGAACAAGATTTCTCACTCCTGTATTTATGGCTGTGTGCAAAAACCTCAGGTGACTTCAGTTGTGTTTCACATAGTGGGAGTAGATGGCTGCATTTCAGTGAGTTTGTTCAGAGCTCCTGAGAGCCTCCATACCTCAGTCTGCCATTTTGGGTGTAAATTTCCAATGGGTTAATTCCTTCTCTTTACCAGCATCCTTTGGTGTGTCGACTGGGCTCTGGGTTTTGTTTTGGTTAAAATAAAGGATGATAAATGAGTGATAGATTTTTGGCATGTTTAGCTTTATGGGGTGCTGTATTGATCTCTGTAAGAAAGACAAAACACAGTGTGTCAGGATCAGATCACGTCTATCATGGCTGAGTTCTCAGAAAAGGCAGAAGTCTTATAAATTTAAATTAGAATATTTTCTGGTAACACGAAAATCAAGTTATCTTAGCAAAATGGATTTTACATTTGGGGCTAGAATAAAATTGATTTTTACTTAGTGATGCATTAAACAGTTTTCACCTCACTTAGAAGCAAATAGTTGTCTGACGCTGTGACAAGCATGTCTGTACTGTGGTGGGCAATCTTGAGTTGAGCAGTTGGTTGCGTTTTGGGTTGTTTTGGTGGTGTTTCTTTTTTAAAAACATTTGTTTTGAATTGTGGAATGTAGTTTTATGTTGTCTGCTCTCTGAATCACCAGGAAACTTTGTCATCACTGTAGCGTTATTTTATACATTCATATTTCCTGAAAAGGCAGCCATGTGCCATTGGCTTGCAGGCAAGGCAATCATAGAATTCCAGACTGTTTTGGGTTGAAAGGGACCTCAAAGCCCACCTAGTATCACCCCCCTGCCATGGATAGAAACACCCTCTACTAGCCCAGGTTGCCCGAAGCCCCATCCAACCTGGCCTTCTTCCACTTCCAGAAAGGAGATTCCCCAGTACCGCTGGAACAGTTGTTCTTCAAAACAATGGATAAGTCGTTTGGTGAACAAGAGTGGTTTGCCATTATTTCACTCTTGTTTTCTTTCTCTGTACTTTGAGCCCTTTGAAGCACATGTGAGTACATTAGCGCTTCCTCTATTTTGATTTCAACATACACCATTCCTCAAACAAAATAGTTGTCACCTTGATACCTGAAGGTGCCTATGTACTTGCTCGATATACAGTAAATACAGGGCTTTTCTTCCTTCATGTAAGTGCATTTAAAATTTTGATCTTCTTGGTTCCTGTGTGTACCAAATGCAGTAAAGTGAGAGCTGTTTATGGTGCCTCTTGAAGTGCTGAACCCCAATTTCTGCTCAGGTCTTAATAACTAGAAATAAGTGTTGGAGTTGCTCAAGTGCAGATGGGAGTTGTAGGGTGACGTTTTGGGTGACAGTACCAGGGTTTGAAAGATGTATTTTCTTTTATTTCCTAGTCTTTTTTTAGAGAAAAAAAAATCTTAAATTGCACTCTTCATTGTGTATGGTGCTGTAGCCTAGCACTCAAAAAACATTTTGTCACTATTTCTGCTTTTATAAAATCGCACTGGGATCAAAGCTGCCATTTACGTAGTAGTGTTCACTGCAAAGGTCTCAGAAGATGGCACCTGAAATATACTTCCCCAGGCTTCTGAAGAAGCTGTGTCTTTTTTTTTAAAGACTCTACTTTGCAGGCTCCCTTACTCTAAGACGGTTCTGTAATGCTCTCTTTTCAGGGATGCAGCTTTTTACAGCTGTATTGAATTCTGTTTCCTCAGAAGCATCATAGCTAATTCATATTGTGTTTACGTTTTGATTCCCCACACTTAATATAATATTTTTGTCAAATCCGATTAGTCAGGTTTTTTTTTCCTCACAGCTGTTTGTCTTCTAGAGTGCTTAATCCTGGTCACTTTTTTATGAAACTCCAGTCCACTGTACACTTAAGAAAAGGACTAGAATAGGTTCTCATCTGTGATAAAGGGACTTCAAATTTTGCTTTTTCATTTTAATTCAAGAGAAACAGTTTTGGGGTTTTTTTAAGACAGGGTATACGTAGAAGTTGCAAAGTTAACTTCGTAAGTTCGTTTCCAGATCAAAGTATATGGTGAAGTGGGACAAAAGCTGATGAAGAAAAATAATAATAAAAAATAAGAGATGTAAAAAAAAAATTAGGGTTTTCCTTTAGGCAATAACGTTATTGTCCATTATAGCAAGTGACAAGCAGCTTTCTCAAGCACCCTGCCAGTCTGTCTCTGCAGATGCAGTTGGTATGGCATGCTGTGAAGTGAGCGACACTGAAGAAATGAGCAATCTGTTTATGGCAGTAGAGAAATATCGAGGTCTGTGTGTTCAGGTGTAATAAATCACAGAAAGAGAGTGCTAGACTCTGTGCTATTAAATCTAATTATTCCTCTTGAGACATCTGAATTCAAAGGAATTCTCCTAATGAGCATTTTTACTGGAATATTAATAAAAATATTCCAGTAAAATTTCCTGGTACCAAATGAAGCATTTTTTGGGGGGTTTATTTATTTATTTGGATTTGGAGGGGGGAGGGACGGGACTATATTTTGTCAGTAACAATCAAAAGTATGGAAAATCTGCTGTAGACTCCAAAAGCCACACTAAAAATTCCACATTTAAAAGCAGCTACAGCATCTATTAAAATGTTTTAATCTGTATTTAATCTGCATATGGGCCCAATTGTGTTCTATATCATAATTGTTTTTCTAGGTTTTCAGTATTTTGTGTGATATTTTAGGAAAAAACTATGGTTTCAAAACTATATTTCTTTCCTTACAAGTCTTGAGACTTTTCAGTCAGAATTCTAAATATCAGGTTGAGGGGCATAAGGGTTTTGTATCATTTATACTGTACAATTATAGAAAAATAACGATGCTTCTTTGGCCCAGAAATCTAAAAATCTCTATCTTCAGGAATATTTCATGTTGATAGGGCTTTTAATAAGGAGAGGTATGACTATTTTATGCCTACATTTCAAATATATTCACCGCTTTGGAAATGGTTTTGAAAGTATTATATAATGAAAAGTCCTTTAGCAAGGATTTGTATTAAATTCCTTGATTATATTTTGAGTCTTATATGCCAAAGAATGCTGGCATGGCTTGGTAGTTTCTAAAAGTATTTTATTTTTCTCTGATTTATTGCCAAAGGGTAACATCTGCACTAGAGGAACCTTGCAGTGAAAGAAAAGAATGAGGGGAAACATTTTAAAAAATATATTTAAACAATATGAGTCTTTTGGCTTGGAAAGCTGCTGAAATCTGGAATGGTTTGGCAGTCCTTCTTTCCCAAATTCACTAACTGACTGTGATTTGAATGAGTTTCACCCCTCTTAATTTTAAATTTTGAATTTGTATACATCACCAAAATAGTTCACAAAAAAGCTGAGGTGAAAGCACAACTTTTTTTGAAATATATAATATATTCAGTTTCAAATTCTTCTTGAAAGTTACTGCAGAAAATACTAAATTCTATATTTTTGTGTTTCATAATTTGGAACTTTAATGGCCATAGATTTATTTATTATTTTTTTTTAGATCTGAGGCTTCTATATAAAACATCACTTGTTGAAAGAAATACAGAGTATTTCACCCGTGAAGGGCAAAACCATAAAATTATATAAAATATGGAAATATTTTCCATGAGTAAAAGAAACATGATCACACTTTATGGATGTGATGTTCTATTTATTCTATGGATATTAATTTCAGTTTATCTTAGATTAGGCCCGTTTGATTGTAAATCATCTTTATTTGCTGCTTCACAGAGGTGAAAGGAAGAACTGCTGAGAGTTAAAGTTCACATCTAGAGCTTTATTGTGTAATATATTTCAGAATCCTTTTAAATGGTTCCCTTTTGTTTGATATTGTATTGGCAGAATGAAATGTGAACGTTCATCTTCCAAATAGAATCCTGATGTACGCTATATCCATTTTCCCTTTTTAGTTGTATATAAAGGCTGTTCACATAATTGATCATTCATTCATGCTTTAGTATAGTAGCTTCTGGTATGGCTTGTGGTATATTTAATATGAAAAGACAGTTTTATGTGTATATACATGAATTATGTCTGTAGGAAAATATAAAACATATATATGTGAATTTATGCATTATATAGTTAGTTTTAAATATATTTTTATTTGATAAATTTTAGAAACCTCCTACATTACCCTTAACATTTTGGCACATACAAGTAATGTAAAATGTGAGTGGGGTTTATAATTATTTCCCCACAAATAACAAATTCTCTGCTCAAACACATTTCTTTTTTCCTTAACTTCAAGAAGTATTTTGATGTTTCATTGCACAGCAAAGACCAATAAACCCAGGCAGTTGTCAGAGATGATTTTAAACTATTATAGGAGTTTATGCCTCAGGAGATGAAGGATTAAGTTACTTTTCTACATTCAATATATGTATTAATAAATGATTTTACACAGATGTGGTATTTGTTGCAACTAATGAACTAATATGTATTATATTGATATTTCGTTTTTGCTGCTTACTTTAAAATATAATTTATACAAAAAGATCGGAGATAATTCTATAGAATAATCTGTTATGCTGCTCTGGAAAAATTCTCCTTTCATAAAAACATCTAATCTCTCTAATTTTAATGAACAGAAAACAAGGAATTTTTAGTGTGGGAGTAGATTTCCCCCCTTGCCCATTGTCTCTGAAAATATTTCATTTATAAAGCTTGGGATCAGCAACGATCAATGTCTTATCTGCCAGGAAAAGAGAACATGTTGACTTTCTGAACTGAATTTTTACCCAACAGCCCAATTAGTCTGTCTGTGGCTCCATCTCAGACTGCCTTCTTTTTTTTATTTTATTCAAAGGGAGATAAGTGCCAGTTACATGTTTTCAGGCAGAAGTATTCAGTTTGTGTGTGATTCTAAGACACAGATGTTATGAAAGTAAAAAATTATAATATTTTCCTACACCAGGAGTAGGAAATTCTTTAGATGTGGTCTCCTGTTCTCCTAAATTAAAAGGAATGCTCTGCTACTAGGTGGAAATCTTTGCAAAGGTTTGATGTTTCTTTGAGATATAACTTGAGTCTGCACTGATGATACTTGATAGGTGTTAGGCTGGCATTGAAGAACACTATGCTTATATGCTAGAATCTGATATATGAAACCAGTTTTTTATTTTTTCTTTATTCCTTTAAAATGCATGTTAAATACTCAAAATAGAAAAGCTTCTACCATTTAACAGTTGAGTTTATTCTGTGTTCTGATCCCTATTGTATACACTGTCAGCCTTTTCTCACCTTAAAATGACTATGTGTGAGTGTTTTCTATACCTGCAGAGCTGTTCATGGCAATTACTTTGCTGTGTGAACTGCAGAAAAGGGTACACAGATTTTCTATTCCCATCTTTAAGAAGTTTTGCATACATTAACTGGAAGTACTTTCAGTTGGCTGTCCATATTTGAACACATTTTTTAATCCGTGAACTAAGGTATTTCCATTATGACCTATTAATGTTTATAAATCTTCATTTAAACCCTTGGTTGGTAATTTTATGAAATGCATCTCTGAGTACATGCCATTCCTGTTGATTGGCCATGACATAGTAAAACAGATCTAATTTGGATAACCTTTACTTGGCATTCTTACCAGGCATAGAGTTCTTCCTTGGAGTATCAGATTAGTAGATGAACAAATATGTTTCTTTTTAACTGTTACAGGGGTTTTTTTTGGTTTGGTTGGGGGCTTTTTTGTGTGTGTCCCTTAATATAAGGCTTGTTGTTGTGACATGTGAGAAATAAACTTGAGGGTCAATTATGTGACTTTCATGAGTCACTTCATGCAACCATGAATATATGGTTTTTCAAGACTGCATCCAAATACAGCATTTTAATCACTAACGTCTGAATATGAAGAATTATCCATGTAATTAGTTTTAAATGAACTTGAAAGGTGTTGTTTAACTTGTGTAAATTCCATCAGATAGACAAATAAGTAAATACAAATTTGCATTTAAATGATTTTTAGAAATACTTGACATCTTAAATGCCATTGTAGATAATTAACTTTATATTCCAACTTTCAGTTTCCATTTTGGAAAGTACAAACTGAGGACTTGAACCCTTTATATGGTTTTAAGACTAGAAGGTTCACAGTTGAGTTAATTTTCCCTTGGGTTCATGGAGAAACTGTGGGCAAAAAATTGGAGCTCAGGAGCTATTGCTTTATGAAAACCACAGTAGTGGGATAAATCTGACTCAGAATGGGACGTAGGTGTAGGCTGATGGAGAAAAAGCCCTGCTATACTTATGTATGTACAACAACAAAATACATGTAGCCAAAGAGGGGAATGCTGCCTGACTATTAGCTGTTCAGTTCAAAATGTCGAGTGTGGGGTGCAGCCAGTGCATGGAACTGCTGGGACTGGTAGTATTTCTCATGACTAGGAAGAGAAGGGAGGGACATTTGAATCACTTAAATGGTAATGCTGGCTTGGGAGGCAGTGTCTGTCACTGGCTGTGGCAGCCAGAGCTCCCATAGACCAGGAGACAAGCACTGATATTTCTTGGCCCCACAGGCTCAGCCATGATTTATTTCTCTCCAAATCATCACATTCTTTAGTTTGAAATTGGAAGACTTCATTCCCAGAGTCATTCAGAGTTGCTAAGCATCACTGAAATATTCCTACCTGTAACAGTGTTTGTAAATCTGTGTGATCCAGAGCAATTTAATTAATCATTAAAACATAAAAAACTCCTACTGCTCTCATACCTATCAGACTCCTAATACTATGTTTACTGTGTTTTGTACTTCAGATAATCCTGCTGAAATCTTTGAAGCTGCTTGTCATGTGTATATTAGTTAACACAAGCAAGGATGGCTGAACCTAGCACATCATAATCATAAACACAATGTTCTTGTCATGTACAATGAGAGAAATCAATTGCTGTAACAATAATTGCTATTTGAAATCATGGTTTTAAAAAATAATTGTTCATTTATTTTTATTATAGAATTGTGCTTGCTTTATAACATATCAATTAAAATGTGCTCTATTTGCCAATAAAAAGATAGTAAATAATATACCAGAAAAACAGTTCTGAGAAAAAACATTTACATGATCTCTTAGGAAACTTGTTCAATATTCATTTAAAACATTAAGTTAAATATGGGGGTTTTGCATGTCACTATGTTAAAAAGGTTTTTGTCATCAGCCTTTTTTACTGAATACCCTTGTTTTTGTTCATGTTTAAAACCACCACAGTTAGTATGAAAGATGAAACATGAATATGGTGTAGGGTCCCTGTTAAGATTGGCTTTTAGAGATGTGTACATGTTTGCGCTCGAGGCAGACAGTGAGATCAAGGGGCATAGGGTCTGTGGATCTAGAGGGGTGTTTAACTCTTGTCTCAGCACAGCTGGGTTCCAGTAATAAAACAATAGTTGCCTTGATGGTAATTCCTGTTTTCAAGAGAATCCTTGGGAGGAACTTCTAAAATATGTGTCAGTGTCCATATGTGGGCAGTCAGTGAGACTGCTGGACAGCTAATAACTTTATAAAAGTAGTCTTTGCTTATCTCTGTTAGCAAGCAGCATGGACACATTAGAGATTATCTGTTGAGTGAGATGGTGCTGAGGACCTGATATCTACACTATAGGCATCTTACAATTTTTTCGCTGTGCAGTAGCTCTAGTTCAGTTCCATGGACTGAAAGCCTGTTCGTGTCTGGAAGGTACATTGCACTTCTTCCAGTTCAGTTACTTCATCATGAACTCCAAGATTGTTCCAGATATGAACCAAAGCACAACAGTGGTGACAATCAAGGGGTTCATTCCAATGCCCACACCTGATCCAGATGACCAGAGTAGTGCAGGTATACCCCAGGGAATCTAAGGACTTGTCTACCACATCTGTTTGAACATGGTGACAGTAAACCAGTGCTGCAGTCGCACTAACAGTTTTCTTGAGAGTCGTTAGTCATGACAATCTGCTGGTCCAGATACTCTGCTCCAAAGGTGGGTTTAACTGGGGATGGTTTAGGGACTCTGCACCATGCTCAGCCATGTGGAGCTGCTGAACTTTGTTCCACATCATAAACTGAGTAAACGTGACCAGTGATCAAAGTAGAACCCCACACAATTTTTAGTTTTAATAGAATTAGCAGTAAACTAGATTTTAAGGTAAAGTTTGAAAAAGTGTTTGCTTTCATCCTATATGGAAATTTATACTGAATTATTATGCAAATAACTGGCTTAAGTACAATTATAGGAACAACAGTTATTCATGCCTGAATGTTTACGTGCATTTTTAGACATTTTAATTTCTCTTTGCATGTTAAGTAATAAGAGGATGAAAAAAGAAATAGCAAAGGATGGAACATTTTGTTTTGTTCTGTTTACCTTCCCTTTACAGTATCAGCCCTTAAAATATTTATATTTAATTAATGAAGTAGTTCCTTTTACATCACTGCAAAAATAAGTAAATTACTTCATTTTAACACAAGTACTCTTTTGATAGAATATAGGCATTAATATATAATGGGGAAAAATTATGTAGTGTCTATAATGCCTTCATAGAGCTTAAGGCACAAGTGTGTCATTAATTCAGCTAGTCCATCCACACTGACCATTGCATTTCAGATTTTCCCCTGTATTTTCCATGTAATTTGACATTGTTTAACGATGATCTACGGGTTTGATTTTAATTTACAGATACCAAGCAGCAACACATGCACTTGTTCCCTTTGTGGGTTTTGATAGTGTTTAATCTTAGTTTTTAGCCTGCCTCCTAATCACATACAGCAAAAATTGTGTCTCAGTTATGGAAAACACTACCCTCACTGCTCAGCCAGGTCTGGGAACCACACTAAATGTGGCTAAATATGACCTCTGCAAATTAAAAATTTACTTTGTACATTGAAAGAATAGTTATGCAGGCAGCAGTTATTCCTTGCAGTTTTCCTTTTGTGTGCTTTGCTAAATCAATATTTCTCTTTTCATACCACCAAGAGCCCTTCAGGGAAGATCAACTGTCTAGCCTGGACCTTACTGCTAGACCCTGGTTTTCTATTGCAGCCCTTCCATGGCTCCTTCCTCTGCTGCATTGGACATAAAGTACTTGTTATATTCAGGGTTTCATCTTCAGTTCATCTGTTCTCTAATGCTTTATTGTCTCCTACTTAATACTAAGACAATAACTTTCAGTCAGCTTGTAATAGACACCAGGTGATGAATTGCTCATTTCCCAGCATGCTTTTTTAGTGTTCTCCCCTAGTTTGTTCCACATGGTTTGAAGGGGCAACTGTGCAAAGCTATGTCATTATCTTCTGGCGGATCATTTGTTCTAGAGACTACAAAATCCTGGTAATACTTGGACTTACGTGGTGTTAAGTGTGTCTTAGCATGATAATTGTTTTATTTGGAAGATTTACATTCAGAAGTGCAGAAAGTCATTCACTCCACCGTACTCTGGGTCAGTGTTTCATAAGCCGTCTGCATTGCAAAGGCATCTATCTGTTCATTCTAGTGTCACTCAGACTCTCAGCTAGAATCAGACATGATGGACCAAATCTGTGACTGTGTAGATGAGTCTGTGTCAGCACATTAATTTTTTTTGCTCCTTGTTAATCGTCTATATTCTGTATCTTAGATTATGTGATCATTGATGCATGGTCAAATCTTGTTTATCCATTATATGTAACATTATTTTATGGTAGAGAAAATACATCATCTGAGTTTAATTCAAATGCTTCCAGCCATTGTTTCTTACCATGCATTTCTGTGCTAGATAAATGAGAGTCCTGGTATTTTCTCCCCATGGAAACACACACACTGTAGGCAAGTCACCATTTGATCTTTTTGAAAAGTGAAACGATTGAACTTGTTAAATCACGGCCAGTAAAAGGCTTTCTCCAACCTTTTAATATATTTTGTGATTCTTCTCTCTATTTTTTCTGTGTTTCCAACCTCCTTCAGCAAAATGCAAATACCAGAATTTCAAGAACAAGTCTAATAGCATCTATTTTGACAATAGCTTGTAGATTGATAAATTCATCTCCCAGGTACTGTCTACTTCTGCACACCTGGGTATTTAAGGTTGTTTAGACTCTTTTGGTTTCAGCTTCCCACCAGTAATTCATAGTGAGCTGGTCATTCAGACTGATCTCTAGATTGCTTTGGAAATTATTTCATTCTTAGGGGAATTCCTATCTTTTACTCTGTAATTGAGGCCTGGATTCCTTGTCCTTGGGTAAAAATAATTAAATAAATGGCTGAAATCCCTTCAGTTGACCAGTTGTCACACTATATGATTTCTTTGTCCTCTTTAACATTAACCTTTTTTTTTTTTCTAGTCTTTGTATCATGCATAGATCTCTTAACTATTATCAGTCTTATCAAAACTGACTGGTTCTGATACTCTGGGAGCCTTTCAAAGCCATCTTGAAGTTTCCTTTCTTCATGTTGGTCTCCTGACAATTACTTTTTGATCTTCCAGCTGACTAATTTTTTATTACTTTGCACAGTGCTGATCTATATTTTGCCAAAGTATTTGTGATTCTGTTTTCTCCTCTTGTATCTATTCTGTCCTAAGGAACCTGCTTTGGCAGGAGGGTTGATCTCTTGAGGTCTTTTCTAACCCCTACAATTCTGTGATTCTGTGATCTCTGTCTTAAGGAGCTAGAAGTATACTGGAGGATTGGAGAATGTCAATCTATACCTGTCCTGCTGTTACACTGTTTCCTTATGAAATTAATGTCTTAAACACATCTCTTTTCAACTTCCTGTTACTTGAAAACCAAAGTTGGCTGTACTCCTTTATACCTTTTAAATTCAACTTTGTGTTCTGAGATTAGGAGATGGGTGCTTCAAGTTATGGACATACCATAGATTTATGCACTGCCATCCCAGCCCTTCCTGTTTCGTTCTTTATTCCTTTTCTAATCTCTGCGAACATCCTATTTGCTGTTTTGACTGCCACTAAACATTCATTTGATATGTTCAAAGAACTATCTGCAATGACTTCAAGACCATTTTCTCGAGTGGTAATTGCTAATTTAGAACCTATCATTGTGTATTTGTAGCTAGAGTGGTGTCTTTTCTTGTCACATTGCCTTCAGTTCATTGGCACTGAATTTCATTCTCTTATTTTATTGCCAAGTCACTCAATATTGTGAGATCCTTTGCAGTCAGCTTTAATTTTTATTGCCCTAAATAAACCAAGGCTATTATCTCACCACAGCCTAGAAACAGGTTAGTTTGAGAAAATCTATTTTCTATGTCTGTCTTCCCTTTGCTAACATGAGTTTTGATATTTTTCCTTCTGATTATTTATGTATCTATATAAGTAATAAAAAAACTCAGAGACGCAAAATATTTCATATTTACTTGTGAAGAACAGATTGTAGAAAAGTGTTAAGTAAACTTTTTACACTGTCAACACTGTGATTTCCCATTATTTATATTACTTTAATGTAATATTAATTTATATAAATCAGAAATACTTGTTGATTTTTGACTTTTCACATAGGCTAAATGGTGTTTTGACTGACAGGAAAGTTCAGTGTGTGACCCAGCTCCACTGACATACAAAGTGCAGAAGCAATTTGGCTGAAGTCTTTCAGCCAGACCTCCCAAAGTTTTTTCTTTAACTAGCTTAAGAGAATTATTCAAGAAATTCATAAATGTGAAGGACATGGCTTTCTAAGGAAAGAGATTCAGTTCCAGGTCATAATGAAGCAGTCACACAGTGCAGGGCTCTCTTAATTTCTTGTGTCCAGATCTGTTGAAACATATTCATCTTTTCAAATTCCAGGAGCTTTGAGTTCATAATTTTAGGCAGAGTTGCTGAAGTTTTCCTAATATGTTTTCTTTGGAAGAACTATAGAGGAGGAGAAGAACAAGTGGGTTTACTTACCCTTCCTTCGTGCACAGCATGCTAATTCATAGCACTCTGACGTTGCCTCTAAGCCTCTGCTGCAGTTACTAGCTAGACAGTACAGTGTATGATAGGGAAAACCCACCACATGCTATAGTATGGTACTCCTGGGAAGGAATTTGTAACCACCAATTGGTTGAAAAATCTTGAAAGATCTTGCTGCAAAACTGGATTTATTCTGGTGGTCAGCAGGAGGTTTTTGTTCTGCTTTTCCCTAGACACCGAATATAAATTCAGTCAGCTTGAGCTTGCTTTCAAAGGAGACTGGAGAAAGGGAAACAGCCATAAATTTTAAAAAGTGAAATCGGTGCATCAACTGGAGTGATGCATTAAACAAAACAGTGATCGTTCTCTGATGATCAGTTTCTGTCATAACATTCTTTGTGCTACTTTGATATTTTGTCATACAAAACTCTTAAGGGGAATACTTGTAGGAAGAAATACTGTGTGAGTAAAATGGCGTATCAATTAAAATGCTCTTACTGTGTTGGTTCCTTTCAGCAAAAACCCAGGTAGAAAGATGATTTACACTAAGATTCATTAAAATGTAGAATTTAGATTTCTCTTCTGAATTCCCTAAGGTTCTTCAACCAGCACTTGCCCTCTCAGATTCTTTTATTGCAGATCACTGACTCTTCCAACAGTTTTCTATTGGCAGTGTTTCTTAGTTATGCTGAAGTGTTCTGATCCATCGATCAGAAACAATCAAAATTTCAAGTACTTTTGTTTCTTGAAGGATCTGTGCCAAAAACCAATAAGAGCTCAACACAGTATTTAAAATGTTTGACATTGTCTGTTAGGAGGAAAGTCAAAGTTTTCATCTAGAAACAGATCCTTTAACCATATTTTTCTTTAAGGTTCAGAACAATCAACCTGCTTGGAGCTAAATAGACAGAATTAAGTCTCTTAAGTAAAATAACAAGCTGTTAATGTTAACTGAGCATTCTATGCCCAAACCACTTTATTTATTTGGTTCTTTTCTTTTTCAAACTTGGCATCACTCTGGCAGGCTTTCTCAAGGGTGTTCAAAGAAGAAATTGATAAAAAAGAATTTCGAAAGCCCATAGTGAAAACAGTTTTAAATGAGTAAGATGCTGATGGAATGTCAGATTGATTTCTATTACTTTAACCATCAAGGAAAACTTGTGTTATGGAGACTGACTTTGAACATCCCCGGAGCAGTGGTACTTTTTGTTGACAAATATTTAGTTGTACAGATGATTCCTTTGCTTGCAGACCATGGGATGATTGGGTGTTTACATTCCATTATCTTAATTAAACAGGTTTCTAATAGTTTTCATATTATGGATAGATACTGAATGCCATAAACTGTTACTTTTGGAGGTGTATCTTCTAGACCGTAGTTACACTTCTTTTTGCAGCATGATATGGGGAAACATTGGTGTTAGGTATTTGTGTTTATGCACACAGTAGTTCTCTGAACTGTACTAATTCGGGGACTTTTGGATATTTCTCATATTGTTTAAAGAATCAATTTTTGAGATTTTTTTGGGGAAAAAAACCCCAAATAAACATAAAAAGTAAACAAAAAATTGATGACTTGTGTAATTCAATAGTTACACCATTGTATTAATTGCAAACACTGCACAGCGTGAAAATTCTTCCCAGAGCTAGTGAATCCAGATACTTTTATAAAAAACTGTCCAAGAAACCTGCTTACATTAGGTGTCAACTTCAGAAACCTTTGTCAGTAACCAGAAATGCACTAAAAGAGATAGAGAGTTCAATGATTTATCTACCAAATTCCTTTCTGGACTAAACATTACAAATAGAAAATATTGGAGCAAGGGAGAAGGCATGTGCTCTGATTGTGAACTGCAGAAGTTTAATCATTTTGATTTTATTTTTTTTTTCCTTCTGTCTTTGGGACTATAACATGATGCTATTCTTTGGGATAGTGTCCCTGTACAATTCACTATAGAAATAATTTGATAATACAGACCTATTGTCATGTGCAAACCTGATTATTCAAATTAGCTATAGTCACTGCATAGTTTTAATTCCTGCATCCCAAGAAAATATTCAGAATTCAAAAACTGAGAGAAGTATAAAATAGTATAAGTTTTTTGCTATAGTTCATCCACTTTTTCCATCTGCTATGTGTGGAACGATCAGTGCCTATTCGTTGAGAGTGTTGTGGGTGTGTGGGTGGTTGTACTGGAGGTAATAATCCCATGGTAATGGAGACAGTGATAACATTTTAGGAGAAAACCACAGCATCAGAGATGTGCATCCTCTTTTAACTTTGAACTTGGATGGTTGACTGTTGTTTTTCATCCTAGTAGAGTTTAGCTTTCCTTTATGTTTTGCAATTTTTTTTCAACGCTTAAATGTATTTTCATTACCTTTGCTCCCCTTAAAAAATAAGCTTTTTCAGACCATTTTGTTACAATTACTTTTTTTTTTGTTTGTAATTGCAGTTGTTTCTTATCCTTACTGCTGGTAGCCGCTGTCGTTTGGAAAATCAAACAAACCTGTTGGGCTTCTCGACGGAGAGAGGTATCAAAAACTTTAAGATTATTGTGGTAGCTTTATCTTTCAGAATAAGTTGAGAGCTTTGATGAACAATCACACTGCATTTTCTCCTACATATGCAATTTAAATATCCCTCTAAACATTTTTTTTTTTTTTTTTACCATGGACCATTTATGGTGAAGAAAACTTTATTCCTTCCTCCTTCGTCAAAAATTGAAGGAATCACACCACTAGGTTGGAGAAAGCTAACTTTGCTTTATGGTGGAATATGTAGAACAGGTATAGGCTAGAATTTCCATGGAAGGGACATACAAGGACTGTCGAACCTGATCACTTCAGGGCTGATCAAGTTAAAGCATGTGTTTAAGAGCATTGTCCAATTTCCTCTGAAACACTGACAGGATTGGGTTACTGACCAACTCTTGGGAAAGCTGTTCCAGGGTTTGAACACTCTCTTGGTAAATAAATGTTTCCTGGTGTCAGGTCTGAATGTCTCCTGGAACAGTTTTGAACCGTTCCCATGTAGTCATATTGCTGGATCCCAGAGAGAAGAGCTCAGCACCTCCCTCTCCACTTCTCTTGAGGAAGTTGTAGAGAGCAACAAGGCCACTCATCAGCCTACTTTTTCCAAACTAGACAACCCCAGAGTCCCTAGCTGCTCCTCACAAGAAATTCCTTTAGTCCAGCTTTGTTCCACTCCTCTAGACACGTTCAGGTACCTGAACATACTACTTAAATTGTGGGGCACAGAGCTGCCCACAGTGTTCAAGGTGAGGCTACACCAACACTAAATGCAGTGGGATAATCCCCTGCTTTTGACAGGCTCGTTATACCATGTTTAATGCATCTCAGTATTATCAATAGTCTCAAAATAATTGTGCAAAAACATTGCTCAGTTGTGTGAACACAGAAGATATGATCATATTGTAGTATCTCAAACCTTCTTGGACACTGTTTGATGTTATGACTTAGGTTGTTGCTATCAGCAGGCATTGGAACATACAGTAATTTTTACATTATTTTTTGTGTAATTTTTTGTTTAATTCTAAGCAAAATTCTTTCTCTATTGATATCAGTAGCTCAGTCATTAAAACCATGGCACAGCTGAAACTCTTCAATAAAATCTCATACATAAAGTCACCTTATTCTTTTGTTGGCTAAATCTTTATGCCTGTGCTGAGAAATTTCGCACAAATATTTGCTCTTAACTGTTCAAAAAGTTACTACATTTGGAAGTTTGGACGAAACTAAATTTAGGTTATGTATACTGTTACATGTGTGTACCATGATTCGGATTATGTATCCTGATTATTGTCATCTTTGTTCTTGTAAATAAGCTTCATGTTTTTAGAGAGAGGTTTTTTCCCCTCGAAACTTCTAATCTTTGCAGCTTTTGGAAACCAGAAGTGCTTAATGGTACTGTAATCTAGATGTAATAAAAAAAAAATAAATTAAAAATTAGTTCTATAAATAACATGTTTTCTGTAGGTCTACTGTGAACTTATGTATGCTTTAAAAGTGCCTTTTAACTAGCACTTACAGTTTTCCTTCACTGAAATTATAATCTACTAATGCCTAGGTTTAGTGTTGAACTGGTGCTACAAAGAAAAAAAAATATATTATCATGGGTATTTCATGTAGGTATTTTTTTATTCAGATGAATATTATTAAGCATATTCTCCCTCTAAGGGCAAATGCTCATATATTTGTTATTACTTGCAAACTAGAGATGAATGTTACTTTAAACTACAGTATTCTCTTAATCTTATTAATATTTTACTTGAATTTGTCTCAATACTTGGCTTGCTCATAGTTCTGTGCAACATTTTACTGTGATGTAATATAGCACATTAAAATGGTTGGTATATTGACACGTTTAGGAAAAAGACAGGAACACATGAGTTTACAGATATACAGAGTCTAGTCTATTTTCCAAGGTTACTCTCTTGGAATCTTGAAATATAGTATTTTTCATGGTATCTGTAGGCATCATCTCATAAAGAGCACATTCTTATATAATTTTTTTTTAGGTTTTCCAAGTTCTGTTTTCCTGTTCTCATCAAAAGCATGTTGATAAGACTGTATGAAAGCTCATGTAAGATGACTGATAAATACAACATAAAAATAAATCAGCTTATGTGGAAGAGCAAAATAGAAAGAAATACATGGCAACTGGATTAAAATTGAGTCCTGTGTTTTAGTCCTGATCCATGGTTTTCCTTGAACATAAATAGACAGGCATAGTTTTCCCTCATTCAGAATTCAAAATTACATGAGTATGTATTTTTTTCTTAATTTAAACAAGGTATGAAAGTACCTAGAATGTGGTGTCATTATGAATTGTAAATGTTTAAGCTGGTACCCTTTATTTTCAGTCTGCTGTTGCATATCAGCAGCAGTTCATGTCAAATACAAGTTTTCAGTAGCGTACCATATAATATTTTCCTTTAATCTGTATCAGAGAACTTGTGTTTTTAGGTAGCATATTTTTTAAGGTTTTGGAATGAAGTATTACAAATATATGGAGCAAATATCATACAAGTAGAAGGAAATCTATTGTTGAAAAGAATTCTGAAGTACCTACTTTTAAAGCCCACCAATTTAGCAGATGAGCTTTCCATCTCTTTCATCATTCTTGAAAGACTGGAATATTTAACTCTTTAGATGTTGCCTTCAATACGGACACAGGCTACGGTCAGAAGGGAAATATAATAAGAACACAATCAGCTATGAAAAAGCATGTTGTTAATAGCTATTCTTCCATTTATTGTTCATCACAGTCTGTTTCCCCTAGAGGAGGAGACACTTTACTATCCAGTTCTTGTGATCTTTTAGTAATGAATTTTGTCAGGCTGTTGAGGTAAGCAAATACATTTTTTAAGTTTTTGTAGACTTGTGTGTGCAGTGAAAACTCAGAACTTTAGAATTTTTGCCTTCTGACTTTAATGCTTGGCTAAATTGAATGTAACATGGACTCAATCCAGTACAAAGCATGAGCAAGTTACTTGCATTGCCGTGTATGTACCAATTTTACAATGAATTTCGAAACTTTCTCACCAGTTTCTTTTCTAATTCATTTCTCATTGAACAGATACTTGCTTTCCACTTCCAAGAGCACTGCCCAAATCTTACTGTCCGAAAGCAATTAATTTTAAGTTCTATGTCCATGTAAGAAACTATTATAAGGATATGATAATTATCTTGTTATATCTTCAACTGGTGTTTGTCCACACTGAATTTAATTTCGTTTTTCCCATACCTGTCGGTCCTTTGATTTAACTGGTTGAAATAATTTTTTCCTAAGCCCAGTCCTTGAGTTTTGGTAATTTTTTTTTTGCTCATAACAAAATTTTGTTTCTCATCTTTTTTCTACTTACATGGCTGCCTCTTAAGATATACTTTATCTAAGGCTTTTTTTAACATCTATATTTAACTCCTGGCTGAGCTCTTTTTCTTTCCTGCCTTCTAAAAGTGCAAGAAACTGCAGATAGACTTTCTCTCACCTTATACCATCAAAGTTATTCACCTTCTGCATTGAAAGAAAATAGGAAGTATCATTCTTTTATTTCATAGTTCCAAAAAGATCAATGAAACTTTGAGCAGGAGAACATGAACAACCTCCTGCCTGGCATTCCTTGACACCTTCCCCCACCCATCCCTCCCACGGATCTGTGACACTTAAAAAAGGTTTTAAAGAAAGGCTGAATTAAATAGAAAAATATTGCTCAGCTGAGAGAGATTCATCTTTGTAAGAAATAATACAGAATATTATGATTTCCAAAGCATTATTTTTATGGAACTTTCTGTTTTTGAGAAACAGACCTGAAGTCATATTCTCATGGGTACCAAATCACAGAATCACAGAATCACAGAATCACAGAATCTTAGGGGTTGGAAGGGACCTCAAGAGATCTTCGGGTCCAACCCCCCTGCCAAAGCAGGCTCCCTATCTCATATTACATAGATAGGCATCCAGACGAGACTTGAATATCTCCAGAGAAGGAGACTCCACCACCTCCCTGGGCAGCCTATTCCACTGCTCTGTCACCCTCACTGTGAAAAAGTTCTTCCGCATGTTGGTGCGGAACTTCCTGTGCTCCAGCTTACAGCCATTGCCCCTAGTCCTGTCCCCACTGACCACTGAAAAGGGGCTGGCCAATTCCCCCTGCCACCCATGTCTAAGATACTTGTAAACACTAATTAGGTCCCCCCTAAGTCTTCTTTTTTCCAGGCTGAACAGACCCAGCTCACTCAACCTTTCCTCATAGGGGAGATGTTCCAGACCCCTAATCATCTTTGTCGCCCTTCTCTGGACTCTCTCCAGAAGGTCCCTGTCTTTTCTATACCAGGGAGCCCAGAACTGGACACAGTATTCCAGGTGGGGCCTGACCAATGCAGAGTAGAGGGGGAGGAAATCTCAAATTCCTGCTTACAGAGCAGGATAACATTTGCAGGCAAGCATGGAAATTCATGTAGGAGTAGACAGGGCAAGACACATTTGTTTGTCAAATAAGTTAAAAGGTGTTTCTAACTATTGCAAAGTTTAGGAGTAGCAAAGCATTTTTAGAAGAATTTTATACTATATAGAAACATTGGATATGTACTCTAGGTTTTAATCTCTCATCCTTCTTTTCCTCCACAGAGAAACAAATCTTTCTACTAGTAGCTTTCATGGAGAAATTTCTCTTGTTAGTTCACTGGATGAAAAACTGAGAGCTGTCATTTCCTCCCAAAAGATTTGTTAGACCTCTTGTATTTTATATCCAGAGTTCCCTAAAAGCCCATCCACGAAGTTTCAGTCTTACTCTATTTTCCTTCTTTATACAAAATAAGATATATCACCCAGATTTGCTAAATAAGAAAATTGAAGAGAATATTATTTATTGTCTCTGCATGTTTCATATCCAAAATATTCATTCAGTCTTCTGTTGAGAATGGGTAGAAGAGAGCATGCTCACAGATCATTTTACTGAAAAGCTTGATAGGTTGCCTGACAGTTTTGTAGTGGCTCAGAGGTTTTGTCTCAGGGACTTCTGATTGAAAGGAACCACGCTGCAGATAAAATTTGCATCCAAATGATTTCTTATTAACAGTGTGTTGGACTTTTTATTGACAAAATTGCAGCGAGGTCATTAACAAAGCTCATACAGATAAGATTATGAACCACACAGCTTCTAGTTGAGATATTTTAGCAAAGTATTTGTCCTTCATAAGGCAAAGCAGTTGCTGCTCAGATGCCCTTTATACTATTTATTCATCTAGTATCTTAAAGAATTGCTCATTTAATCCAGAAATAAGTGATCACTGACATGCATACAGATGTATTCTTCCTTCCCCTACACAGGCACACACAAAATACATTTATGTGCCAACACGGTGTGTCTCATTACATACATTTGTGCATATTGGATCAGTCAATTAGTTAAATGCAGTTTTACATCTTTTCTTAGGAAAATCTCTTTTTTTTACATATTATTATAATTACAAACTAGAAAGAGCTTGCAAATCTTAAAAAGATCACTTAGAATCTTATTTCCTCATGTAATACACTGTAAGTCTCTTGAGAAATGAGGAAATAATGCATGATTGCACATTTGTGTAAAACATTTGAAAGCATAAGCATAGTGTTGTATGTATAAAGTGCTTGCCTAACTTTAAAGGTTAATATCATTCCCTTATTGGAATTTTCTTATTTTTGTATATATAGCAGTTCATTATACAGTCAGCTGTGCACCATTTGCCTGTCTGAAAGAACAGTATATACAACCATAAAAACATGGAATTATAGAGACTGTTTGCTTTATACAGTGTGTGGGGGCCACACAGCTTATTGCTTCATTTTATTAAATAAGCTTATGTTTGTTTACACCACTCCCCCCACCTTTCTAGACTTAATTTTAATATCAAGGTAGTTTTATTCTCTTGAATATTCAAGGAGTCTTAAAACTGCACAAATGAAACTGAAATAGACCGGTTCTTAATAACAGCAACAATTCATGTAATAGCTCTAGGCTCATTTCTATGGTAACCCTAGTAAGAACAAGAAAGTTCAGTTATGTCGACAGAACTAACGAATGTACACAATATGTGAATTTCAGCTACAGCTTTTTTACTTTATATTGTAATGACACATTTTTTAAGTATTCCTTCTAGAAAAGGGAGTAATGACTTCTGGTGCATGTAGTATTGTTTAGGGAATGCAACATTGTTTAGTTGAAAAATATTAATACACCTACAATACATTGAGTTCTTGAACAAATTAAAGGGCCAAAGGAATACTTTGGTTCATCTCTGTTTTAATGTGGGCCAGGGACCACCAATAGTAGAAGGAAACCAAGAAATATCAATACATATTATTAAAGTACCCAAATGTGTAATATTATTCATGTGAGGGGTGACTATGAGGGTTATGCTTTATGTTTAAAAGTTAACCTCACAGATCACTTTTCTTTTTTGCTGGCTTCTTGTCTGTTGCTTAGCAAATATCTTACATTTCTATATGTACTTACTCACAGGCTGTGTGAGTAATCCTACTGAAGTCAAAAGAGCTATTCATAGGACTAGAATCTCAACTTGTTATATTGCTCAACCTCTTCTGAAATCAATAGAGCTATGACTGCTCGTTTCAAAAGTGGATCTAGTTTTATTGAGGATAACTGGGGCATTTATTTCAGGCTGACGTTTTCTGCATTCTCTCCAACCTAAAATTTAAGTTCCTCTCTGAATGAACCTGTCAAGTGATATGCCTAGCTAGTTAACACTACGTCTTGCCTCAGGACTCCCTCTGTGGTTAGTATAAGAGACACCTCATGACAACTCATCTCACCCAACATTTTCAGTGTTCACTTTTATAATCTGATACTTGGAGGGTGGCTGACATTTTGTTAATGATATAAATAACCCAATGAGTCACATTTCCTATACTGAGAGTTAATCTTTGCTTTAATTTTGTAAAATTGTGCTTATATTTATAATAACAATTTCATAAAAATAAGCATCTGCTTGATTCCTTTATTAGCACTGCTCACATTATGCTTATTCTCTGTAAAGAATTATTAAATGGTATGAGGGACAGATTCAATATTATATTGGAAAGATTTATTTTGGAAGTTGAGTTGAACAAAGTTGGTCTTATGTAGATATCTCAAATCATACAGTGTAAAGAGGCATCCAAGAATAATTTTCATAGGAGTAGGGGCAGGGGATTGAACACCCCATTTTAGATATTGATGGCTATGTATCTCCTGCCAGAGGCATTTATTCTAAGAAGTGACCCTAGCTGTCTTGTCAATTCTAATTACGAATTACCATCTTTACTAGGAATTCATCATGACTTGAGTGCATAGAGTTGACCCAGGATTTGTTTGAGCCCCATACAGTTCTAAAGTTTGCTGTCCTTTAGGAGGATGATATAACCCATGAAGGAAAAGATCTGTTGGAATGATGTTGCAGTATGTAGGCTGGAGAAAATTAACTATCCTCAGAAAATCACTGGGGAGGTAGAGATAAAACCAGAGTTATGCGTCAAGTGAAAACATTCCTTTTAAAATGCTATGGGTAGGCACTGTAAAACTTGAAGCATGGGATTAATATGTTGTAAGGCAAAAGGTAGGGATCTGGTTTCCTTTGCAGACTTTCCCTTCCAAAATTTATCAGTTTTACCTTAAAATCATCTTGTCCAAAGGAGAATTGAAGAACGTTACATAATAGTGTACTTTATCTTGTTTCTTGAAGTTGTCTTTCTCTATAACTCAAATAGGAATGTAATTTTCTTATATATTATACTAGCGTATTCTTTGGCAGGATAATCAGGAGGAGAATATTTTTTTCTTTTTTTAATTAATAAAAAAAATGTATCTTTAAATTGAAAATAGAGAGTTGGCTTTAACCTTTTCTGATGACCAAGTTTGGAAGAGAAAGAAATAAAGCCAAATCAGGTATTCCAGCATGTATACCTGAGTTATGAAAATTCATTCCTACCTCTAGTACTGCTAGTCCATTTTTTCTAAAGGTAAAGTACATGGAAACATGTTGTTTGGGGTTTTTTTTAAATTATGTGTAAAAGACACTGGAAATCTGTGTGCGTGCAGATAAAACACTCGCTTTTAGCTAACACAAGGCATTTATGAAATATTGCTAAAAGATCAGTCTGTTTCTTCCGACTGCAAAAACTCAGAAGGTAAAGAAGGTAACAGATGAGAATAGATTTTGCAATGAAAATTCTGGCTTGCTTCTCTTTGTAAAATAAATAAATACATGAGGGAAAAATATAAACTAAGTAGGTGTTTTAATTATATATCTACATACAGCCAAGAGAAGAAAATTGTTCGTTTTTCTTTAATGTAATAATCCAGGTTCTTTCTTATGTTTGCATAGTGTACTTAGCCTGAAGAATCCCAAAAGGCAATAATCAAACTGAATTAATTTCATTGTATATGATTCCTGGATGTATGCATAGAGGAAGCTTGAATGTAGTTCTTAGTTACAGTAACAGTACTTTAATGGTTGTGATATTCTCTTTGGTAGAATTTATTATCAAAGTAGAGATTTCTAAATATTTGTATAAAATACTGATGGAGATAATAATGTTATAATGGACTATAGTAATTCCTAGTATCTGTTACAGACCTGGTTAAATCTTCCAAGTGTACTAGGTTAGGTTTCCAAACTAACAGGAAGGTAAAATTAAAAGTTATTTTAGAAAAAGTGGGAACTGGCAAAAATGAAAAAAAAACCTGCCTGAGGCAACTAGCCACTTGGCAGAGTCTCAGGAGCCTTTGAGCTCTGTGGTCTGAGAGGTTTCCATGGGACTGGTTGTAAACATAAGAGCATTATAAGATTTGTTTTGCAAACTACCTGTCAGCAAAAAGCAGCAGACAGTGAGAAAGGCAGTCCTTAGTGAGGCCTTGGGAAGAAGCCAGATGACTTCTTTTGAATTTCCAAGAAGTCGCCGGAATTTGTTTCCACAGTGCTAAAGGGATCAGGATGGTGAATATGCTCTTTGTAAATAAAGAGGATTGCACCAAAATAGTTGATTCATTTTGGTCTCTTAACAAAAACAAAAGAGCAGGTGTTGAATACTGGCCCAAAGTGGTAAGGCTTTCCTTTACATTTCTATTTCCCCTGTGTTTGCAATATAGTGTCAATTTTTTGTCCCCTCTTACAACACAAACAAACCTCCCATTCCCCAAATCCCTGTAAGAAAGGAGTGGATTTAATGCCTAGAAATATGGAAGAACTCTTCTATGAAAAGGGAGTGAATAGGTTTGGGGGTTTACAGTAAGAGCTCTTTGAGGGAAATGCAGTTGCTCCTCTTCAGTTCATCCTTTGTTTTTCTCAGAGTTCGGAGCAATTTTAGTGGCACTGCATAGAAAGCTTTATCCCATGTATGTCACCTGCAGCAGGGGAAGCCTAAAGTAAGCTAAATCAGAATTGTCCTTCCTCCAAAGATCATGGAAGCAACTCAAAGCCCAAGCATAGAAGTCATATATAGTTCCTCTCTCACTCTGCTTCTCTTTTCTACCTAAAGTTCTTTCTTTACAGTTGGATGTTAATTATGACTTATAAAAATTATGTGAAATTCTGGTAAATTTCAGTTGCTCGTATATGGAAGAGTAATTTTTGGTCTGTAGAGAGCTGATGTCAGTATTGTTGGTGAACCTTTACTGCATTTGCTTCCACAATTTCTTCCACATCTGCTTCCAACTTCTTGCAAATATTTAGGTACATTTCAGTATATGTGCAATTTAGTACCAGTAAAGAGGGATTAATATCAAGCCTAAATCTATTCCAAAGTGTTTGCATTTCCCTTTGCCTAGCATGGATAGTACGTGCCTTCTAAAATAAACTAGACTGACCTTTTTCTCTTACAGTTAGTGTTGATAATATAGACTTTTTTTTCTTTCTTAAAAAAAATAATAATTTGAAGGCTCTGAAGTTTGTTGTCTGTGGACAGCTCCCTCCTAAGTTCAGAGCTTTAATAATATTCAGTGCAAAGAGAACGCAATGATCAATGCAACTGGTCATTACTAAACTTCAACTTCTTTTAGTGCCTGCTCTATTAATTAGTTTACTCTCTCAGCAGAACATGTTCGGTGCCGTGTGTCAGTATTGTTGCTATCAAAGCACTCTATGGGGAACTTTTCCCCTTTCTGAAGGTATTTGTACATTAAAACATGCATTGTGTCATCCCTCTGAGCAAACAGTGGCTGTGCAGTTCACCTGGGCACCTTCTAAACTCCCTTTTTTCTACGCAGAAGGAAATAGTAAGTAGAAACGTGGTGACAAAGTGCCATATGTATGCATCTTTCCTGATGAATCTCCATATAGAAACTAGCAGTGGAAACTTAGGCTGGAAAAACACAAACCCCGAAACCATTTAGAAGAAAACATGGGTGTACAACACAGTCTACAAAAAAGTAGAGTAGTTACTCTTTCCCAAGGATAGAATGATGCAATGTTTATCCTTCCTGGAGCTATGGGTTTTATTGCTCCAACGGTTCACAAACAATAGTTGAGTGTGACCTAATATAAACTAAGCTCATTACATTCATTTTCTACAGATAATTAATAATTAACATATAACCTTTGGCTTTCCTTTTATCTTCAAGTATTGACAGAAGTCACATAAAAACATACTATGCATGGGAAAAAATGCTTTGAAATGCAAAATATAATTAAAATGAATGTAATGTTATTTTAGGACAGCTGTATAGTAGCAAAAATACTACAGGGAATATGAATATTTGAACAGACCGTTATTTTTATCCATGCTGTTCAATTTATACCCAAATAATTTCTGGAAAACAGAATACCGTTGGATATTTTTGGGTGGAATTTATTGGATTGAGTGCACCATGGCAGTTAAATTGGAACATCAGTAAATTACTCTATACTGCTTTGGCAATCAATTGACCCACATCTAATTAACGCAAATGAAACTACAATGAACCCTGTAGCTTAAGCTTTTTTTGTTTTCTGTGCTCCACATACGATTTGAAAATCCCACTTAATTAGACTTATCCTGTCTAAATAGCTGAAGTTTCTCAGTCTTTCATATTTGTGCCACCACAGTCAGAAATACTACTGGAGGAGGCAAGCATGGAATAGCATGTCCCAGTCAGGAGATGCTTGGGTTTGGAAGATGGTCTTATAGGTGCCTTTGTGCAAATTGTTTCAATACTTGGGCCATCAGTTTCTCCATCTGTAGAACGGAATCAGTTGTACAGGTCTTCTTTAAATGCTTTTCATTAAAGATGCTATTGCTGTTATTTGGGGAGCCTATTCTTATGACTGTTTTGCTTTATTCCCCAGTATTGCTGTTCATCTCTAGGCAATTTACTTAGGCATCTGTCTATGAAAAAGCAAGTGTAATGAACAATATATTACTCTTTTAATTTTTGTCTGGGTACATTGCTGCTAATAAGAGATACAAACGTGAAGTAGTCTGGGTTTTTTATATTTCAGTATTTGATAAATACATTATGAAAGTATCGAATACCTCATTCGTATTTCATTTTCAGGTTAATTAAAATTAATCACCCATTTCTTAGGGTTTTATTCTTTCTGCGTATGTTAATGATGTACAGTACTGATTCTGCACTACGTTTTACTTACCATAATAATTTATGCCTTCACAAAGTTAAAAGAATAATATTTCCAGAACAGTGGGACCATGTTAGAAACAACCCCCCCCACCACCCCCCAATATCCATGTGTATGTGACCCACATGCAGCGATCAGACAAAATACGTTTTGACTGAATACCTTAACAATTTCCATTAGGAATATTCCTAAATTTATCCTCTTCCCCATTCACAGGGAAAGCAAGTCCACATTATTAATATTGTTAATGACTAAATCAACCATGCATGAAATGTCCAAGTTTCACCTCCGATTAGTGCATCCAGTATGCAGTAAGCTCATAGGAAACAATGAACATAAATCTTTTTTGGTAGGAAGAGAGAAGAGCCAGGGAATTGCAGTCAGCAAATTCTCAGAAACATCCTTCAGCAAAATCTAAGCAGTTTGTAGACACCTATGAAAAAAACCTAATTAAAAGCCTAGATGCTTCTCCTGAACCAAATCATGTGACATAAATATGCCTTTTGTCCAAGGTAGGAGGAAAGTCCTTTTGTATGGAGGAGAAAACATCTGGTGCTTATACAGTTTTGCCTTATAAAAGCTTTAAAAAGTCTGTCACATCACAGAAACACAGAGTTGTAGGGGTTGGAAGGGACCTCGAGAGATCATCAGGTCCAACCCCCCAATGTCACATGACACTTTAATAGGTAAGGTAAGGAGTCATTGATGATTACATAGCTGTGGAATAGGTGCAAAACTAGTCAGAAAAACACACTTAGATGTTCAGTATTAGTAAAGGAGTTATTACCTACATCTTGACTGTAGATAGCTGCATTAACTGCAGGTTAACTTCAAAGATTGGGCCTAACTCTAGAACTGGTGTTTTTATTAATCACCTAAGTTACACAATTTGAGAATACATCAATTAAATTTGCAGATGCTGGGTCTCAAACATGTTGCAGGCAGGATTAGGCTTCAAAATATTCTTTACAAATTGGTGAGACTATCTGTACTGCTGGTTGCAAGGTTTTTACCTGGGAGAAATAACCATCTTCACAGAAACAGCATGAGGAAAAAGCTGACTGTGCTACAATTCTTCAGAACTGATAGATGGCTTAGAAAGTTTCACAAGCTGAATGTAAGCCAAGAGCAACCTAGTTGCAATAAGGGATATATTACTGACTTGCATTGGTAGAAGTAGTAACTCTAAGGCATCTAATTCTTGTGCTTTACTGAGTATGGCCTTAACTGGAGCATCATGTCCAGTTTTGACACTACAGTTCAAAAAGTGTATGGAACATTTAGAAATGTTCAGGGATAGTGGAAACTGGAAAGTATGGCTGTCTATTCTTGTATAGTGTAAAAGAAGAACATATGATAACAGCCTTGCTCTATCTTTTATAGAAAGAAGTGAGGCTGCTGTGTTTCAGTAAAGAACATTCAGAGAACACCATGAAAAAGAATAAATTATAATCACTAGGCAGTGTAGTTCTGGAATAAATTGTCTTAGAGATTCCAGACACTCCATTGTTGAAAGTCTGTAAGAAAAAAATGAGCAAATAGAGAGCAGAAATTAGAAGACATAGATATGTCTTTGCAGGGGCATGGATGGTCTCTTGACCTAAGGTCTCCTTTAACCATATGGTCTTTCCACACAATACTTCATGTTGAAGTCAGGGATAGGTATTTTGTACATGCCAGCAGCATTTTTATTTATCATAGAATCCCAGATTGGTTTTGATTGGAAAGGACCTCAAAGCCCACCCAGTCCCAACCCCCCTGCCATGGACAGGGACAACCTTCACTAGTCCAGATTGCCCAGAGCCCCATCCAACCTGGCCTTGATCCCTGCGAGGGATCCAGGGGCAGCCACAGCTTCTCTTAGACTGCCTACTGCTAGATGATAGGAAGTTACATCAGTGATCTCTCTGTAATAGTGCTTTAATAGTACCTGCCCTTCCTCATTAATAACTGTTCTAAAATCTACATGAACTTGATATTTATACTTTCATTGCAAAACTGTGTCCCAAATGACATTAAAAGCAAGTAATTATCCAGAAGTTCAGTGAGTTTTCCATTGAAAAGGCTTTTAAGTGGCAGCTTTCTTTATAAGTCTTGTCTGTGTATAAATGCAGTCTTTGATGTTATTGATGCCATATACCATGGTTAAACTTGCAAAATCTCAGATACTAGAAAATTAGGATGAATAATAGCCCCTGACAGTTTATAACGTTTAGGTTTGCATCTGTGATGTCCATCCAACTGACTGATTTAGCCCCCCTGTGGGTTTCTTTGGTTTGTTTTTTATTCACTTTAACTGCTATTTGTAAATTTGATTCATGATTTGTGTTGGATTAATTGTTCTGGACCTGACATCCCTTTCATTGCACAGTTCTGCCGGCTTCTATCTAAGACTGGCAAGCAAGGCTAGATAGGTTATTTGAGATTAAAATTGAAAGCTATGCACAGATCAGAAATCGAGCAAGTTTTTATTGTTTGTAGATGCTTGGGAGTTTTTTCTGTAATAAATTTTTTTCACAATTATTCTCAATCTTCTTTAGCTGGATCAGTTTCAGCAGTATTTAAAATACACATGCACATTTTTTAAAACAGCACCGTTTAGCTCATGTACAGAGTTCTCATCAAAGGTAGAATACTGCATCCTTTTGAGTCATTCTTTTTGCTTTCCTATATGCTATGACAGATGACTTTTCTATCCTGGGAATGGACAACATGTTGTATAGCCACTACTTTCAGAATGCCTTGTTGTTTGCTAACATGAAGCCAGCATAATTTAAGCATACTTTTTTCCTTTATATAATTAATAATTTACATATAACCTTTGGCTCTCCTTTCATCTTGAGCCATTGATACAAATTACATAGAATCCTACAATCTGAGCAAAAATGCTTTGAAATGCAAATTCTAATTAAAACGAATATATTATTAACTCAGGACATGTGTGTGGTTGAAATGAAGTGTTTGGGACACCAGCAGTATTTGAATAGGCTGTTGGTTTTTTGATGATTGTGCCTAAAAAGTGATTTGGGGTTAAAAAAAAAAGGTTAGATCAAGCACAGTTTGACACAAGAGCTAAATTATCATTTTATTTAATTGCTTTAAATTGTTTTACCATTTATAAAGCTTGCAGATAGCAAATGAGTAGAACACCTACAATTTGCCTTTTTTTCTTTTTTTGTATGTCTGCTTACAAGCCTGTTATTAATTGGAACTAATACTATGGCATAAGAGCTATTACCAAACACCTTTTTTTTTCAGAAAGATTTTTATCCTGCAGGCTGAAAATCTCACTTTTAGTGGAAGGGAAGCAGCTCCATTTAGATTAAACTTTCTTTAGATGGAAGTAAGTATATATTTCTAACAAAGAAATAAGATGATTTAGCTGGATTGTTTAAAAAAATAGGATATTAAGAAATACAGTCCAGTATCCTAGCAGTAAATAGGTTTTTCTAGTAGTTGATACAGTCAAAAATTCACTGTCAAGCTGTATAAAACTCTCATTCATAGCTATGACTTACAAAGAAGCATTTGTATCCCTGTATTTTGCTAGCATCTCACTCAGGTCAGCCTGCTATCATAACTTTAAGAAGTTTCCACTATCTTTGAAAGATCTTTCTCTAATCCAAGTATTTTGCAGGATGCTATTTCTGCTACCAACTTGATCATTGCCTTCACTTTTCATCGCATCCCAATTCTTAAGCTCTGTAAGTGCCCATTTACTGCTCAATCCTGAAGCATCCTATGTCCAGTACAGATATTCATAGTTTATGGGACTTTTCACTCTTAAGAGCGAGGGATGTATTGTCTGTTTGTGTTTTCTTTAATTCCTTTCTTCTCTTGTTTGATTCTTTCCAACATGAGCTGCAGGATATATTTGTCTGAAATTACTAGCTTTGTTTTTCTCACCATAATGGAAGGAGGCCTTGGGCAACCAGGTGTCATGCAGCACTTTCGAATTATTCTGCTCAGTGTCTTCCAGGTGGGAAAATAGTGTAAGAGTTTACAGAATGTTTCTCTGATCACAGATTCAGCTTCCTGTAGGCTTAGTCCCTCAACGGGACTTGACCCTCTGTTAGCAGTTTGGGATACAATTAATTCTAGAAACATTATTTACTGGACAGCTACCCACCAGTTGAAGAACCACCAGCTGAAGTCTGTCAAAGACATGTTAGTTGTATTTGTAGAAAATCAATTGCATTTTTTACATTTCATGTGAAAAACATTGTCTTGGTTCACACATTTGTGTCTGTATGAAAACTCCTTCCTATTTTACGCAGGGTACTATTTTCCCCAGAGTTTGTTGAGAGCTACCTTTATCTATTCATCATATTACTGTCATAAAGAAATCAGATACAATAAATATTTTCAAACTATAGGTAAACAGTCTTCTGAATAAAGTATTATTACCTGTTAGTTCTGCTTTGTGGGATGAAGTAGCCTATAATATCACAAACAATATAATATGGCATAAATGGGTAATGACAAATAAGGATTAGGAATGCAAAACTCCACCTACATTTAATGCTTTTTCTAGATGTTCTAGGAGGCAGACTAAAGTTTTGAATAGATAAAATAGATAAAATTCCTTTTGAAACTACTGCCAGATTTCCTATCAATTTAGTAGGGTTGAAAGTTGGTCCTTTTAAATTATTTGCTTTGCTAGCAAATATCTATATTAGATAGTGTTATGATACTGTATATAAGCCTTCTAGCCTTTGAAAAGATGTTGAGTTATACAAGTGCTGCAACATGGTGAAGTATGTGTAGATGTACAATGAATTAAGTGTAGATGTGGCACTTTGGGACATGGTTTAGTGGATATGGTGATGTTGGGCTGTTGGTAGGATTTGATATTAGAGGTGTTTTCCAACTTTAAAGATTCTGTGATTCTATGAAATGTGAATGGAGACTTCATGTTGCAGCTGTTACGTGCCTGCCTCTGCTATGCTTTACATCAGGTGGGTGTAACTGCTTTGAAGAATCCAATACAGTTTGTTGTTCACACCATTCCTGAACACTAATTTTGTTTTAAGCAGGAAAGAAACATACTCTGAAAATATTTTTTATTATTTTTGGAGATCAAAAAACTATGTATTTTTTATCATCTTTTATTTACGATTGCCTTTGATTTTCATACCTCAAAGTACCATAAAATCAGCTTTTGATCTTCGTCCATTCTTAAAACAATCCAGTAATTAGGTGAACAAAGGGAAAAGGTAAGAAAGTAAAATTGTTTATGAAAGATAGTGAATCAAATTATAAGTAGGAGGTTTTATTGTCTGATTTAATTAAAATAATATTTTGGCTCAGAATCATTACACTGTGACACTGCCCCCCCCCACACACTCACATAAAAGTTTGTCAAGTGGTGCTTATGTGCTTTTGATAATAATGAACAAAGTTCTGAAGTTCTGGAGAGTTTCATTCCCTTTTTAGCTATTGAGCATATTTAATATGTCTCATTAATGTACTCGTAGAGTTTCATCTTCAAGATAAATGTTTGTTGAATCCTAAGCGAAGGTGCCTTTGGTGTTGAATGGCTGGTGCTTGTGATAACAACGAAGTAGTAACTGGTGCAAATTCAAGTACAATCTGGTCTTTCAGCAGGTCATTGTTATACGTGTGTGAGACCAGCATACTTAGTGTGAGCCTCTGAAGAGACTCTGTAGCTATACGTTGGGACCCACTGATTAGATAAAAAAAAAAAAAAGGTATCTTCCTGGTGTCTTAAGGTGTTTATAATCATACTTTTATTCAAAATGGAAATGGCATCAGCGAAGTGAGATTCTGTTTGGATTTAATCTTTTAATAAACAGAAAATAATTCTAAAAAGCAGGGTTGTTTTTTAAAAAAATCACATTTATTTTCTTTCTGTGATATTGGTATTGAATCTCATTATCCCAGAATGTCACAGCCTGAATGTTCATGCTTAAATAAGTAATACACTGACAACTGCTGGGGAGCCACAAACACCTGATGGGAAAGGGAGCTGGGGTGACTCCAGCATGGACAGTTCCCTCAACCACCTGGCATAAGCCTGCATGAGCTAAGCCTGGTGAGGCACAGCTGGGAGGTGGAGATGGGGTCCATCAGTGGCCTCAGCAATGAGACAAATCCAGGAGCCATCCAGGGATTCTGGACAAGTCAAAAATGGCACAGGGCTGGAGACAAGGCTAAAAAATTCATCCATTGACTTTGTAGAGTCATGGGAACCCTTCATGTCCTCAGAGTCCTAGCACCCTGAAAGTTGTTGTTACGATTTTAGGTAACAGGAATAGTGTAAGTTTTCAACTATATAGTTTTGGGGGGTTGTGGGGGCGGGTTTTTTTTTGTTTTGTTTTGTTGGTTTCGTTTTGGTTTTGTTGGGGTTTTTTTGGGGTTTTTTGCAGGGGGTTGTTTTATTTTGGGTTTGGTTTTTTTTCTTTTTCAAAAATAATGTTAGCTTTCTCTAGAAATGTCACTTTATTTACATCATCAGGCTATAAGCACACTTCTCTCGTGTTTAGCTGTAATTCAGTTATACCTCAGATTTTGTTATACAAATGCACAGTCTATCTGCCCTGATTCAGAGTTTCCAGAAGAAAAAAAGAATCGTGGCAAAGCTTTTTCAGAAGTCTCCTCAAGTAAATAGCAAACTTGTTCAGTTATATTCTGGGCAACCTTGTGTAGATCCAGGCCTGAGGTTGGTGGCCCTGCCTGTGGCAGGGGGGTTGGAGCTTTATGATCCTCAGGGTCCCTTCCAACCCAGCCCATTCTATGATTCTATGATTCTATGATTCTATGATTCTATGATTCTATGATTCTATTAGTTTTCTTATATTAGTCTCTACCAGAAATCATGGGAAGAAGTTGTACTAAGCATATTAATGCATCTTATATCTTTCTTCCCTTGTCCTCCTGATTTTGATTGTATAGGCTGTTATCTTTGATTTCCCCCCGTTCTCATTCCCTCTCACATCACATACATCACTTTCTCCTTTCTGTTATTCATCGTTAGTTGTCTTCTCTGTTTTGCTAGTACTTGAATATGCTCTTATGAAACACGTCTCGGCTGTGTTTTGTTTTTGTTAAAATTGGCACTTCTAAAAGGTTAGGCCTCTGCCTTTTGGCTGTTGTACTTGTACTCAATTGTCAAAATGATTTCTCTAGATTGATGACTCTAGAGAAAGCCCCGCTTTTGCCTAAGTGTCTTGCTGGTACATAATAATCATTAAAGATTAAACTACCTCTTGACTGTCAAAATCACCATACAGAAGGTTTAAGAGGACAGAAGGGACAGTGCACCGTGGTGTAATGAAGAAGAGAGGATGCAGCAGTGCAATATTGTCTTGTGCCAGGAGAGCACTTGACTCACTAACCCAGGGCCAATGCAGGAAGGGAAATGAGAAACTGAGGACTCTTAATCTCTCTAAATTTGAACATGAACTTTTAGGGCTCTCCTCACCCACAGGAATGAAGCAAAGGGTTGAGTATGACCACGGGGAATGTTTGTTTTGAATTTCATTTATGCTAAGCAGTTGGGGAATGCATGGTTTAGTATCTGCTCAAAGCATGGGCATAAAAAGCAGTGCAAGCAAATTGCAAAAGGAAGAGATTTACATCAGGTGAGATTAATTCTCTTATTTCATAACGGGTATGAATGGCTTAAAAACATACACTGTCAAAAAAAAGGTATCAGATATCAATATAGTATCTGTCAGCACATTAGAAAAGGATTATACCTTTAATTCTCCAGAAGTTCATTTGCTGGAAGCTTCCTGAAATAAAAGGAATAACTGTTTGGATCCCCAGATGGTTATTTACATTTGACATTTTTTAATTTAAAAATATCTACAAGAAACTTTTTTATTAATGCTTTTAATTTAAAAAGTTGTCTTCACATTAGTGGTACATATACAGCAGAATATGAAGCAATGAAGAAATTGAAAAAGCAAACTACAATACATGGCTTATATAAGAAAAAACAAGTTGCAGTCTATTAACATGAATTTCAGACACAGCTAGCAAGTTAAGATCGTTCCTTTCAAGTCAGTGCAGTTTTTTGAGCAGTACAGGTGAAGGAGAAAATGCAGAAAGCTCACATCCCATCATTTTGTTTGATGTTAGGGATGAATTTATAGGTCGATACCTACATATTTTTCCCACAGTTATTTGCTTCAGCAGCTTAAGCCACTTGAATGTATAAGTGTATTGGCCATCGCGGTGCCTCAGTGGCTGTGCTCATAGAAAGAGTGGATTTGCAAAAGGAAAGGGATGCCTGGTGCTGGCAAGCTGCTTGCATTGCCCTCCAGAGTAGCATATTGCTTTCCACTGAGGCCTGAAACTTGATTTAGATTCCTAAAATTATAGCATAGGAATTCCCCTGTATCAAAAGAAGTAACATAGAGTAATATGTGATGCAAGTTTCTCATAATTTCTGCTTACCCTTCTATCTCTGTCTGTATATACATATATGGGTATTCTGTATGTTTAAAAGAAAAAAAAAATTCCCCAAAATAAGCCCTTCACCCCCCAACAAAGACACCACAAGAAGAGTGAACTGAAAGGCTGTAAAACTACCAGTAAATACTCATACCACTTTCAGCTTGTGCCTCTGTGATTGGAATGACTGAAAGAGTTTGGTTCTTGGGGATAGTACTTGGCTTTGTTAGAAGACACGGTAAATGGAGAACTGCAATATTCACTCTTTTGTACCCTTACTCCTAGAAATTTCTCTGTTCCATATTCTTGTTTTTCTTGGAAGAGAGTATTAATATCCAACACCAGGTTGTAATCTGAATTGTAACAAGGTTGATTCCGTTTCACTCTATATTATATCCAGTAAATGTTCAGTAGCTTGGTAGGGAGTCAGCTTCCCTTCATATTGGATTTTTAAGTTGCCATTTGCTACTTCATTAATTTTTTTCTCATCCTTTTTGTGTTTTCTTAACCTTTTTTTAATGAATTTTGGGAGTACGGGTCTGAAATGCAACTTTATGTCAGGAGAGTAAGTTCTGTGGCAAATTCTAGTACTGTCATTTTATTCACCCATATAACTAAAAAGGTCTGAAAAGTATTCATAGTTAAAATCTTTACTTTTACAACAGTAACCATACATACCCCATATATTTTATGTAATTGGCATGATTCCCAGTCTTTATATGTTGAATTTTATTGCAGATTACACAAAGAAAACAGGCAATGATGATTACTGGTTTTGCTATAATTAATTGGGGTTTCATGGTATCTTTGAGAACTTTTATCTGGTGGTGCAGAGCTTCAGAATCTTTCTACAATGCACTTTGGAGAGACCTGTGTGTTTTTTCATAGTATGGCATTTTTAAGAGAGCAAATGAAAGTTACCAGCAGCAGGCATTTTAATACCCCAAGCAATATTTTGTGCTGCTCTGTATTACTTTTGGCATGTGTTTCTTCTGTTTTTAATCCTTTAGAAGGAAATCTGTGCATATTTGTCACTTATTTCACAACTTTCATATATTTTGAGGTACTTAACATTTTGTGTTTAGTACTAATTGGCATAGTACAGAGAAATAGTCTTAATCACTGTCAGATTTTGGGTTTTGTCTCTTAAAAATAAATAGTTTTGGATTTATATTAAAACCTGATACCTAAAGAGTTGTTTACCCTTAAAATGGGATGCATCAAAAATTGCATAGGTATTTATCCACAGTTCCCATTGAATTTGCTTAGCAAAGCCCCTTTCTTCATTCAATTTCTCACATCAAGTGCCCACAACTGTGCCAGATTTTTGAATTTTGTTTGAGTTTTTTGTAGCCCAGAGAACTCTGAATAATATTTTTGGTCCAAAATTAATTAAAATCAATTTATGAGGTCCTGGTGACTGCAGCAAGAGTTGAATTCTGCCCCATTATCTGGACTGATGTCCTCATCACCTTTCACATCAATACCAGACATACTTTAGATAACGACACTGTAATAACGGAACACTGACATCATTGGAAATGATGGCATTATTCATTGTTAGGCAGGACAATAACTGCTTCAGTACTGTTCGTACCTTTATTGTAGCAGAATGAAATGGCATCATCTAAGTTTCATAAAATGAACCATAATAAGAGGTGTGTGAATAACAACAATTCTACCCAGCAGACGAATACGGATATACAAATAGCTCATAGATTTTGGGTTTGTGGAGGAGGGTTGTTTTTTTCAGGTGATTAGAAAGGCAAAAACGTTTTGTGCCCTTGCTAGAAAGTTAACAAAGCGTTATATTGCCACCTGGCCATCTGTTAGGATAAAATGCTTGCTATTTTCAATTATGTTGCTTTGATTTTTTTTTTCCCCCCAAACCTTGTGATTCACATTTCATGTATTATACAAAGGGACATTTTTTTCCCCATGTATTTTAGTTGAGAACTCACCAATAAATTGTGTGTGCTCGTAGCTAAATACCCGCTTTCACTCTTAGTCCATGGAGGGTGATGGTTATATATTACATGTTTGAATTCTCATAGAGGCAACTGCTGACTCTTTGCTCAATGTTAGGTAAAGAAAACCTGTGCAGTTACATATTTCAGGAATCAGATTTTGTTTGCTCACAGCCAAAGTGCCTTGCCAATTCTGTCATGCTCACAGAGGTGCACTCTCACCTTTCCTGTGTCCCGCCCCACCTGGCATATGCTAATGTGGCTGTCTCTAATGTTTCTGCTGTTCTTTTAATGGCCAAAGCTTATACCCAGGTAGCCTTAGTTGCACCAGAATGTTTCTGCAATTTAGTTATTTTTAATTAGTAATGTCATAAACATGAATTATTTCCTTTCATTTATATATAGCATATGTATCTATGGTGTATATATGTATTTCATGTGTTCAGAGACAGAAAAACTTGTACTGTCTCTTGTTTTTAGAGACAGATGAACAGCATAGAGATTTAGATACACAGTATGTCAACATATCCTTAAATATAATTCTATTGTCTCAGGTAGAGAAAAAACTGAAGATTAATCTATCACTGTAATTCTGTGCATCTTGTGCTGGGAATATTGCTTTTGCTATTCTCTGTGGTTGTGATGATGAAAAAATTGCTTTTGATATACAAAACCCATAAGAATATGGTTAAGATTTTACTGGAGTTTATCAAAATTCAGTAAGCAAAGTCAGTGTTTCCTCCTACTACCCAGAAAGAGGAAATGCTGCAAATGGTCTATGCAAGAATTACATTCACTTCGTTTGCGGATCTGAGCTCCTTTGGTTTTTTTTGAGGATTATACAAAGTGAACATATGTGGAATATTGCTACCAGCTTGCATTCTTTGATAAATCCAGACAGGCAGAAGAATGCTGGTGGCAGAAAGTCTAGGATACTGGTGCTTCTTACGGTTAAAACAAAATCTGGAAATTCTAGCCCTTTTGAGCAACAAATGCCAATGAGATTAGTACACAAATTGTTGGATGAAAGTGTTTCATGTGTGAAATATCAAATGTACTTGGCAATGAATTAAAGGTTTCCATTCTGTGGTTTCTGTAGATTTTCTCTAGTAGGTGCATGTAGTGGAGATACAAGCAAAGAGATTTCCATTCATAATCAGAGCCAAAAAGTGGTCTTTTTGCACAAAGCATCTGATTTGTACTGAGAGGCTTTTCTATGCCGGTAGACTGTTCCAGCTGTCTTGTAGCTTCCTGCAGCACAGGGTCAGGGTCTGTCAGTTCAGGCCTTTTCTGTTCAGCTGACATGAGCTGGTATCATTACGCAGGCTGTCGGTGCCAGTCTCCAGCTTCATGGGGCTTTCTGTCACTCTGAATGACCGGCTCTGGGATATCACTGCTGAACTGAGAGAGGAACTATGAGTACTTCAAGGAATATTGCCTAAAGTATGACTCTGGAGAACTTTCTCACAAATTTTTGCTTAAGGAAAACAGATGATGTGATCTTTTTCTGACTTCTGTATTCACCCAAAATTTGTAATCCATTGATCAATGTCACATTTACTGGATAAAAAATGAGAAATCACAAAGATAAATTAACTTCAACAAACGTCAGGAAGGTAAGTGGATGGTTAGATCACAAAGACCCATCCTATTTCCCTCACTGAGGGATCAGCACACCTACATGTGTTGTGGTTGTCAGCAACCAACAAACCACTCAGCGCATAGATGCAGTAACTGGTCCCTAAGCACAGGAGGATTAACAAAGAGAACCCTTGGGAATCTGATACCCTTGTGAGTGAAGGAAAGTGAAGAGTCAGAGAACAAACCCCACAAATTAAAAGGAATCAAAGCTTTATTGGTTCTACCTCAATGTAATTTATGTGTAACAGCTTTTAGTCTGTCCAAGTAGCAGGACCATAATCATCCAGGTTATTGTGGGTTTTGATAGAAAACCACTGCAAGTGGAAAACCAGACCTTGTTTGGAGATTTTTAAAGTCATTCTCATAACATGCATGGCAATGACTTAAGTTTTTGTAGGGTCTTCGCTTGCAGTAAGTAGAGAGGACTTGGAATGGGAATTGAATCTTTTGATTTTTAACTAAGGTACTTTGCATTAGTATAAACAAAAATCTTTGTCTGTTTTTAATGGAAGTGCATGCTAAAAATGTCATCTTTTCATAACAGAGACATAATAATCTGGTTTTCTTTGGGGCTTCAGATGCTCTGAATTGGGCTTAGCCTGCATTTCCTTGGTCTCAGTAGTCCTTTGCTGAAAGGCATTGTCAGCATCAAAGCCATCACAGATAGTTTAACTTGCTCCTGTGATTTCCTTGAATACATCAAGGTTCTAGGACATCCTCTTGCTTAATCATCTGGGACATCCCTTATTTCTCTGAAAGATCAGAAAGAATCTGGAATTAAATCAAACTGCTGAGTAAACTGACATATTTTAGAAAGTATAGGTTATATAAATTCATCAGTCTCTATTACCAAAATATTGTACAGTGTTTGCCATTAATTTTGCCTATTCTAACAGTCAGCTGATGTAACAGTTTTGTCCTTTCTAAGAAACTTTTTTTCACAGTATGTTCCATTAAATTTGGCTTCTATAAAACATTGTAATGGTGATTCTATAGATCCATTTTCTTTTCTACGTAAAACACATTATAAGCGATACAAGAAAAATTATGAAAGAAATATCCAAAATTAAATGCAAGCCTCATAAATAATATTTACTCTTATAATATGAAGTATAGGCCACATTCAGATATTCAAGTATTATGTCACATTCAACTCAATTTTACCCCTACGAATAAATATTTGTGAAGAAACATCCAATTTTAACTTAGCTAGCTTTTTGTGTCACAAGCAAAACACCATAGGAAAACCCACAGTATTCAAAATTGTATTAGCAAATATTATTTGCTAAAAAGAGAATAGTAACAACCTTCAGCCCAAAGTAGAGCTGAACATCAAAGTGTTAGTGTACTCTTGCATTTGTTATCTGGTGTCTGAGGCTTAGTGTTGCTGACATCTGGAATATTTCTCACTGCGTCTGTGTAATGTGTTTCTCTGTTTCTCTCTGTTATTGATCATGCATCCATTTGCCATGCAGTCAGATTTCCCTAAATGTTTAGAGCCTCACTTTTATTCCCTATTCCTCTCTCTCTGCAGTGATTCTACATTTTTCCTCAATGGTGAAAAAGAGTCAAAAGTTCAAGAGCAGACCAAAGACAACAGCCAAATGGAAGTGTGACACGGGGAAAATACAGATGTAGTGGTTCATTTGGGATTAAGGGAGATTGTTACTGCTCTCTGAGTAGGTCTTCAAGATAGTTGAGTGGTATTATAGGCATAAGTTGGCAACGATGCTTCATATTTGCCTATACAAGTGAGGTAGAGAATAAAAAAGCATGGTTCATTGCAGTAGGTGGGTGAAGGAAGTGTAGATATTCATTGACCCTGTCTGTCAGATATGTTAGTATATCGACATCTTCCACTGAGATACCCTTTCATCTACCTCCATGGATGTAGATTGTCCTGGGTTTCCACTGGGATCAGTGTTATGAGAGACATCCAGTCTGGTGCTCTGTTTGTGTTTTAAGAGACAGTATAGCAGTTTAGGAAATTTTACCCCTTTGAAACATTAATGAGAATTGCATGAACTCACTCCTTTAAATTACTAACAACATTAACCTGCATATCCTAATTATCTTTATCTTAGTATCCACAGTGAATATACAGAAGAGAATTTAAAGCACCTAGACTAATACAGATTTCTATTTATAATTTGTTTCATTCCTGCTAGAAAATATTCCCAATTCTAATGGTGAGTATAATTTACTTCGTATCTTGCAAGTGTGCAAAGTAACTTAGCTTAATAAAAGTTTGCAAGGTTTTAGTTTCTTTCACTACGGTTATTTTTTAAGTTTCTCGGAGAGCTTAAAGTAGATTTTGCTTACTCAGCTACTTACTTTTTTTCCCATCCCATTGCTGAAATCTCATGGGCCAGATAATCTACAAAAGCCCAGCAGCATAGCTACTGTGATAATAAACACTTGGATTCCCCAGTCAGATTTTATATTAAGTTACTGTGACACACTCTGCTCTTGAATAAATGTTTTTATTTAAAATGTGTAATTTGCACTGAAGTCTTTTATAACTGAATCATTGAATAATCATAAGACGAGGCCCTGAACTAGCAATAGAAAGGTCAAGAGAACGTGGTCAATAATTATGTGATCGTGTTGCAACTTCAGGCAGCAGGCTTTCTATGTTGCCACAGTTTATCAGGCTTTTTTTTGCAAAGAACAGAATTGTAGCTGACGCAGCGTGTGTGTTAGATCTCTGTCAGGAAGCTTTAACAGAGATATGTGTTCCAATAATGGGAAACATAGCACATAGGGAGTCAAAACAAATGAGTTCAGTTTGACCAGTGTTGGGTTGGAAGTGTGGACCACAGCAGCCTTAAGAACAGATCTGAATTGCAAGGACTCCGATTGTTAAATGATTACAATCGTTTACTGCCATAGGCTATAAAAATTAAAAAGGTCTAAGTGCTTCTTTCAGACAGAGATGCAGAGACTAATTTTACATGAATGCATATCCTAACAAGATTAGCTGGCTTATTCAGGCGTATGAATTGCACTTCTGTTCTTCGTGTTAAACAAGCTTGTATCATCAGAGCCACTCGGTGCTTATCATGGTCTCAATCAGGCCTGTACTTTCACTCCATGCTTTTCCTTTCTCTCTGTATTCTAACGCTAGATCTCAGAGGTTTGGCCTATTTTCTTGCCAACATTTGCTATTTGTTCCCATTTTGAAATCTTCATTATCTGTGCTTATGTTTCTTTAATTTTTAACATATTTTTCTCCTCACAACTCTCTGTACAATGCAGAGTGATGTCATAGTTTGACACTGTGGTAACGAAAGAATGGAAGAGATCCAATTTTAACAGCATTTTCTTTGTTTCAGTGTATGCTATATTCCTACAACTTCAGTGGTGCTATTAGGATAGCTGCTGTTTCTACAGCAATTATGCAAGCAACAAAGAATTCTTTTCCTGTCATGAAATTAAAGATTGATTTTATATGCTGGCTAATCTATTGATGGCGAAACATTAAAAATTACTAGATTACTGCAAATGTGAAAAAAATCAATTCTTGTGAAAATTCTTCTGCTTCTGAGATCAAACAAGATGTGCTGCTGCTTTATGCTTTATGAAGCAATGTGGCTGAAAAAAAAAACCAACATTAAAATCATTAGTATTTTTGTCATTTTAGGTGAATTAAAAATTCTGTTATGTAATATGCATTAGTATATATTTAGGTGAGCCAAACACAATTTTGTTTTGGACAAATTTGGTTTTCTTTTTTCCTTATTTTCAACTTTTGCAATTTATAGTTCACCTTTAAATTGAGACCTACTATCACACGTCATCTCATAGGAGTTGGAGAGTTCATATTTTTAACGTATCTTGAAAAACAGCAATTCATTTAATAACTTGATTTTTTTTTAATAGTCCCAAATCAGTAAGTATACGGATAACTAGTATTTTTAACACCCCTTTTTTGTCACTGTTCTTACCAGCTTGAATATACTTATGTTAGTAGTATAATTTAAATACTTAGGAATAGCAGTCATGAATGTGAACTATATTGTGTAGAACTTAAGCAAGGCTTCACTGAGATAGTTGCTTTACATATTTGTGAAAATGAGCATGCTATTTTCTAAGACATTTCTGTGAACCTGTGTGATTCTGTGCCCAGTTGTGCATTTTTCTAGTGTTATAAAATTGTCTGGGTTCCTAACTGTACTGATTTCTTATTTCCTTTCCACTTTTTCCTAGCAAAACGACAAATAATTCACTTACATTTTTTAAAATGTCATGGACTCTAGGTACAAATGAAAGAAAAATCCAGCTTACTAACCCAAATTTTTATTAGAAAGTTGATATGCATTCATCTTACAATAGAACATGATAAATTTTATTAATATTTATACTGCATAACAGTATTAATTTTGCATTAGTTTAATCTGATTGCATTTAATTGTATTATTTTTAATACAATTTTAAATCTTGAATACCTTAGAAACCTTCGGTTCTTTTGCATCTTGTGCCTTAAGAGGAACAGAAAGGAAGAAACAAGCTAATTAGGCAATACAAGACAAATATAGAGGCAAACAAGTAAGGTCAAAAAATGTTACATGAATATTGAAAACCACATAAAAATAATAAGAGCACAAAACCATCTAGCAGTCAAGGTTAGACCTGCGTCAGAATTGTCTCTGATTTTTTACTCTAGAAAGGACAGATTAATGAAGGGTTTGACATACATTCCTGTTTTATGCAATGTGGTTTAATATGACCTTGGACATCTTTTCTGGACCTAGACAGAAAACATTTTATCAATCAATCTAATCAACTTTCTTGAAAAGTTAGTTCTTAGCTAGTAACCTCTGGAGTGTAACCCTCCCTATCAGTCTGATCTTCGATAGGCAAGAAGTAGACTGGTTTATCAGTTGTATGGTGAGGCCTTCTGCGATAGCGGCATGTTCCACTACTCATGAACCGTGGAAAGAAGTAAATTGCAAGTACAGGCTTTTGAGATCACAGCTGCCTAGCTTTCTAAAGCCATCTGAGAATGGCTTTAGAAACTGATGAATGCAGCATCCCATCTCATCACAGCTACTCTGACAAGTTTAAGATAGGCCAAATACTTACATATATTGACTGTACATAATATGAGTATTGATATCAAAACCTACGCCAGCATCCTAGAGTATGGTTCAGTATTGCCCTCGTTATTCTCAAGTGAACTTTATGTATTAGGAGAAAGTTTCTCCATTCTGCATGTGTATGAGACTTCCAAAGTTTCCTCAGAAGCAGCCAAATCCAAATACGCCAGATTTTGAAATGAGGTGCTGTCTGAATAAAGGATGTCAGGTGAGATCAAGTTTACTTTATGATCAGTTTTGTTTATCCATGATTGGCAAAACACAGGTTTTATTTACTCTATCATTGAGGTTTTTATACACAAGTATCAGCGTATCCAAGCAATAAAACTTGTTTCCTATGAAGACATCTGCTTAAACAAACGTGATTCTGTTAGCCATAGCAGAACTTCAGTTGCTGAAGTTCTTCAGGTATTCAGTATTTGGATGAAACTTGGTCCCTTTTAGTACTCTTGCCTGTGGAAACGGAAGTCTTTGCCTGTGCAGGTGACTGGGTTTTCAAGTGTGGTATCAGGGACAAAGCAGTTGTAGAAATCTGTTCCTGTCTTGACTAGAATGACGATGATCTTTGTCCTGCAGCTATGGGAGGGACATCGGGTAACTTGGAGAAGAATAGGAGATACCATAAGCCAATGCTATGCACAAGATTAAAAAGTTTTAAAAACTTATACTTTCTTCAAGTTCCTCTATGTTACTCTGATTGAGATCCCACATATTGTTTGTCTTGTTGAAAAATGTATGGGCACATAAGTGACTGAAGGTGAGACCTCCAAGGGGTTCAAAGCCAACCTGGGATAGGCCTCAGGTATAGCACAGCTCTTTCATGTACCTGGGAGTCAAAGACAGGGTCAGTTACAATGACAGAAGAGCATCCAGAATGGAGATATCATGACAGTAGGCCTTAGGATTGCTTTTCTTTCCCTCATAGTGTGTGCCTGCTTGCTCCCAGGCAGCATCCTTACCTACCTGGGATTTTCCAAGAGGGAAAAAATAATAATTAAAAAATATGTTCGGCATTACTCAGAGCTGGCAGTTAACAAGTTATCATGCTGACATGGGTCTACTGATTTGAGACTGTTTTCTTTTCATGATGCAGCACCGTACCCATAAGCATGTCTTGCAGAATAAAACATGTCTCGGAATCTTTTGCCAGGCTTGAGCAAATGCCTTATTACAGCATTTGAAAGAAAATAAGCATTTTGTTGCCTTATGTCGCCCATCATGACACATTTAGATAGCCATTTGAAAGCCAGATTTTAAAAAAAAAATGTGTTGGAAGGGTACAGAAATATGTAGATTTTTTTAAAAAGAAGTATCATGAAGAGGGTCTATTAAGGGGAGTGGTATCCAACTATGTGGAAATAATTTTTGTTTAGCAGGACAATGGCATTTGCTAATTAACTGCTGTAAATTCCCTTTACGTTCAGTTGTCTATCTACTTGCTTGGCAACATAAAAGCAACCACATTCAAAGTTCTGAATAACCAGCTGGCTGCTTTTCAAATGTACAGCCTTTGAAATTGATTTGAAACTCCTTTGTGCAGTAAAACAAATGTAAATTGTTGACGTATTGATGACACTGCACATACTGCCTTTCTGTGAAAGAGCAGAATCAATTATTTTTCCTTCCACAAAATGAATCACCAAGATGTAAACCTAAGCAGGATCTTTTCTGGCTTGAGTAGAAACATTACATTTGTCAGTATTTTTCTAGAGGTGACATTTATGATTCACATTCTTTGTGAGCTGATTCATCTTGTTTCTCGTACATTAAATTATTTCAACAATTTAGTGATAGATTTCTAATTCACATAATTAATGTAGAACACAGTTATCTTGAAATGTATTGCTTTTATTGAGATGCTTGAGTGGTCGAAGAACTGTGTTGGTTTTGGAGGCTTGAATGCATATGTGTGCATTCTCAGGTGACTCAAGACAAGGAAGTGAAATGGTATGATGAAGCTCTGTCCTCTGGGGCCAGCTAAGACCACATTTTCTTAGCCTTACCTGTAGAAAAGTATCTGTCAGCATGAGTTCGTCAGTAGTTAATTAAACTGTTGGACTTTTTTATTATTAATAATCCTTTCCTGAGGTTATATGCTTAGATATAACCTACCATTTTTCTAGTTCTGACACTCCAAGTTATTAATAAGTTAGAAAATGGGAATGAAATCTTCCTTTGTGCAGATTATTGTTATAGTCTCATCTGTGTCTTTTTCCTTCTCCAATCCTGTGCAAGATAACTTTGGCATGGTAAGTTGGATGCGTCTTCAAACTGTAGAGCTGCTGCCTTATGTTCATTTAGGACAGCTACTAAAATATTTAATGAAATACCACCTAGCTATTTCAGCGCACTTAATTTCCATACTGCTGAACTATACTGTTGTGAAAAACTTGGTTATTAACTTGCAAGCTACCTCAGGTATGTGTATCTCAATTACTTGGATGAGCTGTACCCTCAATTGTTCTTTCAAGCAATTCAACGATTGCATAGGTGATTTACCCATCTGCATTTCTAAAGGATGAGTATTGAAAGCATGTGTGATCAGATGTATTACTCATTTTTATTTGGGGAGTGGTTGTGTGTTGGGTTTTAGTTTGGTTTTTCTTCTATATGTTTCCCTTTAGGCTTCTAGGAAAGGATGAACACTGAGAAGAGCAAAAATCTTTCTTTAAAAAAAATCTAATGGGCTAGTGAACATGTATTAATAGGACTATTTGGTACAGACATTGTGTATTCTCGATGAGAAAAGCTCATTTTAAATGGTGGTCTCCAGAGTTGAATATTTGGCTTTAAATATTGTTAACATAAATACCTACATCTACAGTAGCAGTCAACTGCATGGCACAGTTTCTGCTGCTTATTGTACTTGTTCAGAGTCTTGGGAAACCTGAGGGTACTTGTTGGCAAATAAAGGGTGAGGGTATGTGAGGCAACCATCAGGAGATTTGGTACCAGCCTCAGCCCCAGTGGCAATAAGCATGACTCTCTGTGGACACTTCCAGCTCTCCATCCCAGCTTCTCCTGTCCTTAAGGGACAGGGTAGTGAAAGGCTAATTTGACACTGATTTTCTCATCCTTAGAGTGACAGAATGCAGTTGTTTTTACCCTCCTCAGACTGGCATTGAGATAACACAGAAGATGATTTATTAAAACTCCAACTTGTAAAGCCTTTGAACACGCAGCAATACTGTGTATGAAATGTGAGGCATCACTTCTAAGGTACCTCCAGCTGACATATATTACAACCACCATACTACCTAACGTAAATGGTAATATAACAAATTCCCTCAAAGGTACAGTATAGTAGGAAGTCAAATGCAGTTCTCAGCTCTCTTTGAATCATTGAACTCTCAGCCATACCACTGCTGAGTTTGCTTCAGCACCAATGAATGGCATATGGCATATGAAGGGCAGCAATATGCTTTGTCAGTATCTCCAGTCCACGCATAGGCTTTATTAGAACTTAAGCATGCAAATAAAGATAGAATATATTTTGCTGAACTGGGATCACTTGTGGTCTTTGTGCAGTGAAGGATGATCACAGAAGAGAAGGTGAAACCCTGTTTTAGCTCTTTATTTGAACAGACTTTTGACTGAAAAGAGGTAAGAGCGCCTCACAGTCCTGTACAGTTCTCTGACTGTCACTCAGGTGCGTAGATGAGAAAGAATCCACTAAGGCTAAATGTCTCCCTGACTGCTAGCAATCAGGAGGACACAGTGAAGAAAGGGCCCTCTGAGGGATCTTGCCATCCTGCAGCGCCGTATGCCTTCTTTTGTCTCTCCTCACTTAATTAAACACATTTCTGTCATCTACATCCTAGGAAAAGATATATAGAGCTGAGGAGGCTGAAAATATTATTTATGTTAACTGTCACTCATAAAGGCAACGGAGAACTTGACCTCACTGGGCTAGACCTTATTGTTTCTTGTCATGTATGAGCATGTAGTTGGGAAACAGTTTTTCCTTCCAAGTATGTTTAAGGTCAACTTGGAAAGAAAGAAAGAAAGGTTAGAAGACAGAAAGTAGAAGTTTGTTTAGCATAAGCCTCCTGCTATTTATTTACATACCATATGCTTCCTCATGCACATTCGCACCGGATGATTTTATTTGGATAGACAACTGAAACATCAAAAAAGTAACAACAGTTTTTGCACAGTGTGAGGCTTCTATTACAGCAGCTTGCCATCCGCTGCTAAGTTCACTTCTCAGCTGAGCAGTTTTGAATGCAATACAAAGAGAGAAAGCTGGCACTTAGTTTCATTGTCACAATATTGAAAACCACCACAATTCATAACCATGCTCATTTTCCTTCCTTTAAAACAGTTCCACAGCTTCCAATATCACATTTTAGCTTAGTGGCCTGAAAAATACACTTGTGCAAATACTCTGTCTGCTGACTGTCAGTAATAATTTTTGAACCCAGTTGCTGATTGCAACTGGATTGCTTAGATGCAGTGTCCAAAAGTGCTCAGTTTCTCATAAGTCTTGTGAAAACTGATAACAATTTAGAGGAAGAAAGCACAGATTTCTGAGCACAAAGCCAGGAGAGCTGAGCATTTAGCTGTTCTTTACCCTCACTAGTCCTCCAGTTAGGGGACACCTGTTACCCAAACCACCAGTATAACCCCAAAACCAGTCACACAACACAACTAAACATGGGCTGTAGTATGTGCTGTTTGCCCAGCTGAAGTGGTAGGGAACATGGAGAGGAGGAGGAGGAGTTATCCTGAAAGGTATGAGGGGTATACAGTGGAGTCAAGGATTATGTGAGGGACCTTATAGGGTGGGTATGTAGAGATTTTAGACCACCTGTGAATTTGAGGAAGGTTTCAGAGCGATGAAGCTATGGTGGTTATGGGAGAACTGAGAAAAGTATTAATTAGAGTGTCTTTCCTCTCTCCTGCTTCCACTTCTTTTTCTTTGGGGACTATGAGCAAGAGATGGGTTTGTATCTGTGCCTGAGCATGGTAGGGCTTTATGATACAGGGGTAAAGACATCTTGATACAAAAGTTTTATGTTGTACCCAGAAGTATTCAGATTTATATTGTATCTATAGAAATGGATGATTTCATAGTTTCAAAATGGGCTTTCTACTTCTTCGAAAATACTTGAAAGCAATGTTCGGTTGAATGTAGCAAGCAATGAGTTTATTAACAAGGAAGCATTTAAAAATCTTTGTGAGGGGAAGAAAAGTTGGGAGGTTTTTGTGTGAAGACAAGCTAGATGGATGGAGTGAAGTGAAAGGGAAAGAAGGGAAGTGTTATATAGTAGCATAATTAACCTATTAACAGCTTATGCTGAGGTCTAAATGGATACATGATTAATTTCATTTTCCTGAAGTGAGGCTTAGGTCTCCAAAAGATGTCAAAGCAAAGCTGTAGATACCCATTAAACCTACACAAAGAAATACTGCTTTGCAAGTTTTTGCCACTCCCAAGTTTCCATGCTACTTGTCAGCTGAAAATTAACAACATGGGCAAAAATTATTGCAAGATCAGCATCTCTGGGACTTGCTAAACATATTTAACTGAAAAAACAATTTTTTTTCCCATAGAATGGTTAGGGTTGGAAGGGACCATATGTTACATACATTTATATGTTTTTCCTTGCATCATGTAGGAAGACTGACTAGTACAAAACTGAGGTCTCTTGTACTGTAGTCCAAGTGCCGTAAGTACGTTTTCGTAAATGATGACTGTTCGTTCCGAGTGGCTAAGTGGATAAAATTTGGACTTGCTGTACTGGAAATTGAGATTGTAATCCCAGCATTGCCAGAAGTGTACGCTGTGCAACCAAAACTTTCTGTTTTGTAAGTGAAGAAATTAGATCTCTTCAATATGAAGGGCTCTAAGTGGACAGAGTAATCGATAGCAGTCAGTGGCAGAGCTGAGAGCAGAACTTCTGTCCTCCCACTGGAGGACTCCCATCTACCGAGCCACAGGGATGACAGTAATAGCTGCTGTTATTGTTTCCAGAGATGATGTTCTGTGTCTCTGATGAAAAAATGTTTAGTAGAGGCTTGGAGTAGTGTCAGGCTTCAGTTCAACAAAATATCGACAGATATATTTTAGGCTCATTATTCTGCAACAAAGCAAAAAAAGAAAACCATGTGTCCCGTTGAAACTTATGTTCAGAAGACCAGCCTGTACCCACTCTATCACCTGAGGGAGAACAAAGTTCTATCCAATTAAAATAAACACTCTTTGAAATAATGATGGTAATTATAGGTGCATCAACTAGTTGATTATGTCATAAATGTGCACACTTGCATTATGTGACTCAGAAGATCAGTATGATTCATAAATATTTCTTATTTCAGACACATTAGAAAAAAAAAAAGAAAGAGACATTTTCCAGCATGACACAGAGGTTTCCAAGCATTTGTGTCAAACAACCTATTATCTGACAATGCATTGTTGCATTTTGCAGGAAGTTCGAGTGCTTTTGAGACATTTGCATCTTTATGGTAAAATCAGCATACTGAGAAATGCTTCATATATCAATTCAGTGGTAGTGATCAAATGAAGGAGTTGATAGTATTACTTTGGGAAGATAAACTTTTTTTTCCCCTTGAGCAAAATCTAGCAATACTACATAACGTAACAGTATACATTCTACCAGCGTAAATAGAAATGCAGTTTTATAGAAAATTTTTTCAGTTTTTCCTAAGAATTTATTTCTCAGTCATGCAAACACTTGCAAATGTGTAACATTACCAACATGGGCCAATTTCACTATTTTCAGTAGATCTAGTTAGGTATTTGCTTTCATGTTTTTGAATTGCTGGCTCAGTGAGAAAACTTCATCAAAATCTGAGTAGTATGGTTAAATTAGTTTTATACCCAAGTTGAACTGTCTTTTCATCCTGAACTAGTAAATCTTTTGAGGTACCAGGGAACAGCTGCAGGAGTGGCTGCCCTGTAGGGAAGGATGAGCTGGGAGCAGAGGATGATGTACATGGTACTTGTACTGGCACAAGAGGAACAGTGTAGGGCTGGCAATGGGCATCAGGCTTGGCCACCACACTCTGAGTACATGACAAGCCTGCAGTGACAGAGGTCAAGCCATGATGTTGAGTCAGCAGTGCATCGTCAGGCTCGCCAAGGTACAAGGTCAGGCACAGTCATACCTACAGGCTAGCTCTGGAAGGACCTGATCCTGGCCTTATATGCCCAGGGCACCAGGACACCAGGTCAGAACTGACCTTGAGTATGATCAGCTGAACTGCTTAGAACAGAGCAGAAGACACAAGGCTTAACACTATGGTTGGCGCAGCAACTAAATTAATGCAACAGCTGGTCATTATCAAAGCACACAAATAATATACCTAGGTTAGGGCACGCAAATGTTGTCTGTTAAAGAAGGTTTTTTCTTAAGGCTGAGTATTGCGAGCCAGGTCTGTGTTAGAAAGGAATTCAGCACTCGGAGTATACCAGTAGAAGGAGCTGAGACTCCTATGTATCCTTTGTATGGAGTTCAGATTTCCAACCAGATGTAGCCCGCTTTGCTGAGCTGCACACTCCCACCCTGTGTGTGGTTCAGATTTCCGAAGGATCACTCATACACAGCCCAGGATACTCGCAGACCCATTTGGGGTTGTGGCATTTGTGGTGCACATATGAAATAGAGTTTCTTGTTTGCTTTCCTCCAGAAAGAGTTTAGTTCACCAAAGCTTCTCTGTGAACCTAGCCAAAGACAGAAGCGGGGGATGATGGGGGATCAGCTTCAAACCACACTACTGTATTTCCTTTATATGTTCCCCTCTCTTTTTGTCTTGCCATCTCCTTTCTGCTCATATCCTGTGCTCAGTTCTGCAACATTTCCATCCAAGATATTTTTTCACAATTGGACCTAACTGCTAAAAATCTTGAACATGATATCTGTGCCTCTTTTGAGTTAGAAATTATTTGGGACATAAACTGTATTTCTGCTTTGTAGTTTTCACCACAGCTGTAACATTTAATTAAATGGTAATAATAAAGATCAATACATACCGAGTTCTTTGTAGCAAAAATGGTATGTTTCTTTTTTATTCTGCAGTGTCATTTTTTTATAATAAAAATCATTTTACTGTGAAAAAATTGTTATAGATAGGTGACAAAAAAATCTTTTTAATCTTAGCTAAGAGCGCAAAAAGTTTTTATTTAAAATCTGTTTTATAGAAGGTTTGAGTATGTGCCTAATAAAATTCTTACTGGACTGCTATCCTGTATGCTTAGTTTCAGATTGCAAAAAATTTTGTCCTGAAGTTATAAACCCTCTGAAATAGGGACATAAAAGAATATCTAACAGACCATTAACTACAGGGGTAGTATCAAGCGTAGCTTTAATGTCATACAGATCTCACCTTTTAGAAAGTTTCAGTATACAGTGATGTGAATTTTAAGTGTGGTACTCAAATATTTCTAACACATGTATCGTAGACTTAAACAAAAGAAAAATCTTCTTGTTCTTCCCCCAACTTTGAGTGAAATAAAACCCCAAAATGCAAGAAATAGACCTTGAAAATTAGCATTACATCTTTATTGGATGTAAATAGTGAAAACTGAAATAAGGAAGGAACTACTGTTAAGGCAATACTATTAAATATTACTAGTTCTGAACAATTTTAATTAAGATGGATGCTTTGAAACCTCTAAAGAAAATAAAGGCATCTTATTTTTGCCTTTGCCGTAATCGAATGCTAAACTCATTTAAGACCCAGAGTCTTCTCCCTCTCTGAAGACATCTTGTCTGGAGGAAGCACTCAGAAGTGAACACCAAGAACACACAATGCTAACTGCAGCTTTCAAATGAACCTGAGATCACCTGTCATCTCTGTCAAACTCCATTTTCCACTGCACTAAGTGAAGGAAAAAAGTGGTCACTGTAAAAATGCCTTTAATATGGCAGTTTCAAGTATCATTAAGCTCTGTTCCATCTGCTTAAATAGAATGTGGCCATCTAATTGTTAAGATCATTGCTACAGACCAAGCAGCCAAGCACATAGATATATCATATGGAGTCTGCAAAAAAAAAAAAAGCATGTCTGTTGATGTTCTACTGCTGTTTGTTGAATTATTATGGATTTTCTAAACAGACTTGTAACTTCCTCATGTAGTGTTTAATCCATACAAAGAAGATAAAAAAGCAATTGGAAATACGGTGAGCAAGTTTAGGTAAAGATCTGAGTGCTGTCTATTGAACTTTGTGTGGTCTCTGTACTATGCATTTTTACCTCCTCCTATCCTCCCCTCTTTTACTGTTCTTCATTTCTCTCACTTTAAGCTACCTCTGCTCAAGTTGATGGATCCTGAACACTTTTGAAAACCTTGTGTTAGGAATTTTAAGTTTAGTGCTACCAACTTAAATAAAATGAAAGGTCTCGGAAAAGATTCAGTATTGACTTTTTTAGCTACCTCTACTGTACATTTAATTTATTTGTCTCTCTGTTCCTTTATTATTACTTTTCTCCACACTTAATTTGGCAAGGAGTAAGGAAGGCTTAGTGGGAAAGGGGAAAAGGAGGGAAAAACCAAATGAAATTACATGGACATTCATGAAACTTGAGATGAAGCACTCGTAATAAATATCCCTTTAGACACCGTTTTTGCCAAAAGAAATCAAATGAACCATCCCATTTTTTTTTCTTTTCTGGCATCCAGACCTGCATTTTAAATAGATTTAAGTAAAATCACCACACACCCCAAATAGTATGAAATGTAATGTCAACATATCCTGGTGTGCTGGCTGGAAATGTGTGTAAGTTAATGAACTCGAACTGATTTTCTTCAAAGGTGAGCTTTTTGCCATTCTTGGCAAGGTCAGTAAGTCAGATTTGAGTTTGAAGTGTTTAGCTTCAGCTTCTCTGAGTAAAGAGAAAAAGAATAAGCTTAATGAAACATTTCAGGAAATGTATGTCCTTTTATATACATAAAAGGAAATATTGTTTTCTTTTCAAAACAGGACATAAAATATAAGGAAAAGTATCCCAAAATGGGGTTTTTTTGAGAAAGTTGTAAGAAAATAGGCTCCAACAAGGTATCAAATGTGACATTTAGGCAAAATGTTTAGTGTAATATAATTGTAAATTCCAGGAAAAAATTTTAGGTGAGATGGAACAGAAATGTTTGTATTCACATACACACTCCTTCAGATTAAACTTATTTATCAGAATAGTTGAAAGCAATAAGCCTAATAATATCATAGAATTACTTGATATTTTTAGACAACTAAGCTGTTTCTGATATGGCAAAGATTGGTTAAAACAGCAACATAATGAGAATTACTATAACTTCTGAATAATGTGTTTCTTAGTGTATCAATGTGCATGCATAAGCATATTTAATTTATTAAATTTATATATATATAAAAAGACAAAGCCTGAATAGAAGCCTTTTGAGTGCTCATTTCTCACTTAGTAATCATTAAGAATTTGCTTTGTTCCAGAGTGTTAGTTTCTTCCTGGGAGTATTTCATATCATATCACATAGCTGCATTAAAACTAGTTACCTGCATAAAATTGTGGGTTTATAATCCTTTTTAGAAGTAAGCTTTCTTCTTCATGAAGGAATTTCTCTATATTTTGATATGCAAGAAAAAGAAGCATCTTTTAAGAGTATGTTGAGTTCACCACGTGTGTGTGACATGTGCCTGATTGGCTGTAAGGATAGCTGTAATGCACATGTTATTTTGGCAACAGTATTTCTTTGTGTACCAAGGCAGAACTATCTTTCTCCTAACTTGCTGAAGAACAGGTAACTATACATGTCAAAGCATATATATTTGAACAGAGTGCTTGACTTCGCAATTACATTCTTTGAATTAAATGCACACTTGTCACAGTAATGAAAGAGGAATTGTAAGCTTAAGTTGGTGGAAAAGATGTAGTCCTTATCATCTGTCTAAGATGTAACCCTTGAATGTAATTTTCTGATTTTAAAATGAATAATTATTTTAGAAATACTTAAATAGAAAACTCAATTTGTAGAAAATGCACTCTTTAATACTTTTCTGATGTTCCAAACTTGATTCCTCAAATGCAATTATTATGCAAATATTACTGCTTTGGCAGATGACCTTTGCCATAGGCTATGTTATGATTGAGTAAGGTTATTGAATGCTGTAGATTTTTAGATTTTTGGTTGACTTTTTAGCAGTGGATTTTGTGACAAGATTATACATAAGACCCAAAGACTAATTGCTGACAGTAAAAGCCTCTGCAATTGTAACTGGTGCTTTTCTGCATTTTAAAATGTCAGGAAATGAGACATTTTAAAATATTTAAAATTTATTAGTTAGTATTTCCTGAAATACGGTTGCTATGGATGGCAGCTCATCTTTTCCAGTAAATGTGAGAACTGTGATTGTGTCCAGCTTTTCTTTTCCAGCTGTCACTAGCAGAGTGTCATAATATTTAGAGATACGCTCTCTACCTGTCAGAGTTTGTTACAGTTCAGTGATGCATGATGAAGTGTGAGGGACATAGTCTTCCTACTCTACTAACGGTTTAAATGCAGTGATGATACTTCACAATGACTCCTTGTTCAAGGTCAGTACAAAGAAACTCATCTGTAGTATTCAACAACTCATTAGTTGTTGAATTGTAGAATGCGAGGCCAAGTTAACGTGTTCATAATTTCATGGAAATATTCCTGGGTATTTATGAAAAATGCAACAAAGTTCTATCACAAGTGCAATTTTCCCCTACAATTCTCTTTCAAAATGAACTGATTTAATAATGTGAAATGATATCTTTGTTCAAATCCTTTGAAATGCAGTATGACAGCATTAAGCTTTTGCTACTGTACCTGAAGATTAGTCCTGCTGGTATTTGAAGACACAACTGAAGGGGGACCCCTAACAAATACCTGTGATAATTTTTATAGCACTGAAAAAAAATTAGAGCTTGCTAGCTAAAGGATTGTTTTAAGAATAGAAGAATAATATACTCATTAGCTTTAATCTTCTGTTTTGCTAAAATAGGCAATTTTAGGACTTTAACACCTCAGGTGCTCTTGGCTTATTTTGTGGAAGCCATTTAAATACATGCTTGTGCATGTGCTACTTTTCCAATTATCTAATTATCTAATAAAAATACTTGTTAATTTAAAGATGTACTGTTACCACACCATTGTCCTGAAACCTTTTTTTCTCCTACACTGGTCCCTTGAAATCATCGGGCCATAAAGGAGGCATGACTAATTGCACTATTAATGTCATATGGAAGGTTTTAGATCTCCTTGGAAAGGCTTCTTTTTACTTATTTTATGTAATTATTTATACATATAAATATTTCAGTTTTCTGTTAAAGACCTACAGCTCTGAGAACTTGAGTGCTCTTTTATTTTTGAAAAGAAAAGCTGTTTAAATCATACAAGAGGAAAAAACACTTTACACAAAACCATTTCAGGTAGAAAGCAGTTTTGAAAATCTGAGAGAAAATTTTTATGAAAAACATCTTTAAATCACAATAAGGATGAAAAAGCTTTGTGTATTTTCTATAGAGTATATGTCTCTGAGAAGATCTGATTAAATCATCTTGGTGGGTTGTGGCTCATAACAGAGCGGCAGTTGCAGAATTCACCAAGCTCCTGGGTGGCATCTCTCCAAACCTGCAAATGAACCAGTACATCACAGACACTCTGGTGCCTCTGGGGCTGAGGTGGATGAGATCCTCTGTGTGGGCTGTCCACTACTATGCATCCTTCTCACCTCCAAGTGTTAAACTCCATAGCATTTAATGGGGCAGTGAGAGGTTGTGACCCTCCTGATGACTTTATTATTCATATGTCTTTTGTCTTGCATTGCAGGAATTGAGGGGAAGACATCATATTTTCTTGCTCTGTTTTGGACTGGAGGGGTTGCGTTTGTCATTGGGGTTTTTTTATAAGCTGTACTGTGTATAAAAGGGGAGGAGAAGTGGGACAAGGCTGAAACATGATGTACAGTCTTATACTATTTCCTAGCTTAAAAAGAGTCTGCCTGGGACTCACAAAGTCAGCAACTTGCTTGGTCAGTTTGTTTTCTGGGCACTCACATGGGACAAGAACAAGGAAATGTGCCCTTAATTTCTACAGGTTTTGGCTTCTCTTATATCACTTTAAGCTCCAGGGCAGTGATGTATAGGAGATCAGGACTTCAGCTTCAAACAAAGGGTCCCTTCACAGATTTGAAGGGAAAAAAACAGCATATATTTCTTGCTTATGTCACAGAAGGAAGCAGGGATGCCTACTGAGACCTGGCAAGGTAGTAAGATTGGTTTTGGTGTATTTTTGCTTTTGGTTGTAATGTAACTTAGTACACCTACACATCAACTGATGTTGACATCAGAAGTTTCTGAATAACTTAGAAGTATGCTATGGAGATTACAAAGATTAGTTTAAGGTATAAATTTTGCTGAAGAACTAAAATGCTTTAAACCCTGAAAACTCTACCCTTATCCTCAACATTTGTCGTGCTTAGTGAAAAGAAACCCAGTGTCCATGATGTATTTTGCTATTTGACATGAAAACAGAAAACCCTAAAGAGCTGTATAGGTAGGAGCTGAAAGTATGAAATATTAGGCCCAAACCCTGAAGTCCTACGGTAAAACTTACAATCATTTAGAGAATATACCAGTAGCATACAGGAGCTTAGAAATTACTTTTATTATAATCCATTAATCTATTTACTGTGTTTGTTCCTTTCTTAAATATTTATCTAAAATACCTCTGGCTGGGTAATTGCAAAGGGATCAACAGAAGAGAGACAAGAATTTGTCTGAGGTCTGAAAAAATGCTTATGTAGACAGATTGGAGATCTCAATAAAGTTAGCAGAATGAAGGTTAAGAGGTGATCTGATTAGAGTCTATCTCCTCTTTAGGGAGAAAATTACCAGCTTTAAGGTGAAGTCTTTAATGTAGCAGGAAATGGTGTAGTAAGATCCTATAAAGAGAAATATAAATTCTTGAAGGTTTCAGGGGCTCTCTATCACTAAATAAATGTTGTGCAGTTGATGCATAAACTACTGGGGGCAATTCTTTAAAGTATGTTACGGATCACGTCAGACTGGGTCGTCATAACAGCCCCTTGGTGGGCCATTGGTTTGGCTCTTATGTAGGCATTAGAATTTCACCTTCTCCAAAAGTATGCATCATTCTTCTTTTATGCACATACTGATCTCTGCTTGCGTTTTCTTCATTTATGGGACCTGATGTGTCTCATCATGAGGTAGGACATCTGCTGACAGGTCTGTATTACACTTGTCATAGCTTACTTGAAAGTAATTGCGAGTGCCAAATAACTACAATTAGTTTGTGTGTCTTCTATTATGTTTGTAGACAATACAGGTAAATATTTTTCTGTTTTTATGCCTTACTGTGCCACATTATAACCTATTTTGCTTTAAACATTGCAAACTTCTGACATCATATAGCTAAGGAAAATACGGGAATATATTAACAGTAGTTTGTCATTAGTTTGAGTTGATCTCCTTCTGTGAATGAACTATGTATCATCTGCCAGGTTATGTGTGGAACAATTTCATTTTCACTAGTGTGACATAAAATCCTGCCATGCAATGACAATTACTGAGACCTATATCCTGTAAAATGTACTTTAATTTCTTCTCCTTCTGCAGTGTTTAGGAGCAACTTAGACCTCTTGAGCACTTGGAGATTTACACTGAAATTATTGCTACCAAATTGTTTTTTTAAGCATAGACTGCAAATCTTTTAACGCATTTATTAAAATCTGTGTCATATGCTGCAATTAACTTGCCATTACTTGCAGCTGCCCTTTCCAGTGAAAAGACTAGAAGATGGGAATTTATAATCAGGAAACCTCGACGCAGCTGTCAAAAAAGACTTGGGATCAGTACAAGTAGTCTCAAGGGACAACTTGAAAGGCAGATTTGAACTGTGAACTTCTGTGTCAGAATTTTGATTGCCAAGGACCCTCCTAGGTCACACAACAAGGATAATGAGTGCCACAGACTTAAATGCTCTTGGACAAAAGTTTATTATAACCGCATAGAGAAATAGCCCAAATATGTCACAGTAGATTCATGGTTATTACTGAAACAATGCATTAATGTTGGCAGTCACTTGAAATATGGTATGTATATAATAGTTTCATTTAGTATCACTTAAAGGTCTCTGCTGCAAAGAGGCATGACCTGTCACTGATGTATGCTGCTAGAACAAAATTTGAGTTATCCCTTTCCTTTGAAAAAATTTCAGATCACTCATCTGCTGTACAAAATGAAAGCAATGTAGGAGAAATTATAAATAATTTAATTCACCACTTTGCGGAGTGGTTCTCACTCTAGAAATTCAGGTAACTGCCCTCAAAATAAGGAACAGCAGAAAATTGGGTGTAGCTTTTATTTTAAATTAAACAAGTGAACCTTCACTCAAAATGAAAAGAGAAAGTATCTTTAAAGTTTCTTGATTTATAATTTTTTCTATGATGGCCAAAGATACTTAATTTGAAATAACATTCTCAGATATAGATGTAGTTTATTCTTAGGCTCTTAATTCAGAAATGTAGTACGCCAAAACAAATATATAATAAGAAAGTGCCTGCATCTGCCATAGAACTGACACAAGCTAAAAGAAATGATTGCTTTCCTGAAGGGAAGCAGAAGTTGCCTTCTCTAAGTCTCTGCTGTTACCTTTGGGAGGAATCAATGTTTATGTTACTGTTGAGCTATTATGACAGTTTTCAAACTGACTTGCGTGTCATGCCATGGTGGTTGGGAAGATAGTGAATGTCACCAGTTTTCAGTAGGAATATGGAAAACAAGATTATTGCCTCCATAAAGCACAGTAAATAACTGTCATTGTAGCCGATGCTGGGAAGACTGTGAGTTTGTATCTATCTTATGATAGCATCAGAGGTGACAGGAAGGATTTCAAGATCTCTAGTGCTGCAATTTTGAAATCACTGCAGAAATGAAATAAGGAAAGGCTGTGGAATTTCTTGGAAAAATGGCAAATTTTGGTTTTTGTTTCACACTTAAAAGAGTAAATGTAGTTAGTCTGATAATGAAATCTATCAAGTTGGAGATTTTATTTCTAAAATGTATTCAGAAGTGTAGCCCTATTGAGGAGACTGTATTGATTGTGTAATTCAGGATGCAACCAAACAATGAAAGTAGAGTTTAATAAGGTGGAACTGATTGGGTTGGACATTTGTATACCTCTGTGAGTATTGTTTAATTGTCCATGAGATTGAGTTGTTAAATAAGCAGACTAATATAAACTGAGTAACACAAGAAAGAGAGCTAATAAGAGATCACAAAAATCATTTTGTTTCTAATACATAGTTCTTAATTATAGTGTTCTACCCTCAATGCTGTATGCTTGAAAGCTTACATTTCGGGTCTTTGTAGAAGGAAGCAAAATAAATGTTGTTTACCAAGAGCAGAATTTCTCTAAGGTACATACATTATGTGCTTGACTTTTAAGACATGCAGGAATTCCTGGATTAATTGAAGTGCTGCTTGACACTGTAAGCTACACCTGGAAGGTGTAACTGAGAAAAGTTTGGGATGCATTTGTGATGTTATTTCACAAATACACCAAATGAGTGGCTGACTGATAAATGTCCAGATCAGGAATGCACACAGTATTGATTTTTCTTTCAGGTTCGATGCTCTCTTTCAGATGTAAATACATCCGTTCTTTCTCAAACAGCTGTGCCAGTGGAAGAGTCCTGTTTCTAACCCCAGCTGCTTCTTATTGTCATCTGCTGAAGGTTATCGTGCTCTCAGCTGCTCTCAGTGAATTGCCAGGGCTTGCTTAGTCCATTTCAATCAAAATGATCTGGGCTAGCAAAGATGTACTGTTTAAATCATTTGAGCTATCCTGAGGCTAATTATCTTTGCCAAAGATGGTGACAACTGACTGTGTTGGCTGTCGCCACATTTGGAAAAAGATACATGTCTACAGCCTTTGATTTCTCATTATTTTGGTTACTCCATCCAGCCCAGTAACTCCTCAAGATGATCCTGGACTGCAGCTGGCTGTTGTCCTCGGGGGAGACTTTAAATATGTTGGCACTGGCCAAGCTCGCATATACCAATGAGAAGTTTGGCAGTGGGGTGGAGGTACAAAGGGGTTCCACAAAATATTTTTGCAATGGTGTATGTGCAGTCGGTATGTTGAAGGGAGTAGTGGTGGTTGTTGTTCATCTAAAAAGACTGTATAGTAGCTGAAAAAAAATCCATGATTTTTGCTTTGCCTTCATTTGTTTACATGTAAATTAGATGATTTGGGGTGATAGAAATGAAGAGGGAATGTTTAGATGAGATATTAGGGGGAAATAGGCTGCCCAGGGAGGTGGTGGAGTCTCCTTCTCTGGAGATACTCAAGTCTCGTCTGGACGCCTATCTATGTAATATGAGATAGGGAGCCTGCTTTGGCAGGGGGGTTGGACCCGAAGATCTCTTGAGGTCCCTTCCAACCCCTAAGATTCTGTGATTCTGTGATTCTGTGAAATTCTTTACAGAGAGAGTGGTGAGGTGCTGGAACCGGCTGCCCAGAGAGGTGGTGGTGCCCCATTCCTGGAGGTGTTCAACGTCAGGTTGGACAGGGCCCTGGGCAACCTTGTCTAGATCATGCCTGGAGGGTTGGTGACCTTGCATGTGGCAAGGGCTTGGAAGTCTGTGGTCCATGGGGTCCCTTCCATGAATACTTCCATGAATACTTCATTTATCTTGTTTCCAAGGCAGCTTCTGTAGTCTCTGAAGTCACCACAGAATTTGAGGTAAAAAGCAGGCTAAACATAACAAGAGTAGATAATTTTACACATTAAGACTTCATGATATCTGTAGTAGTCCAGTGACAGGAGAATCTGAATGAATTGTATTTTGCTTATTGCACTTTAATTGGTCAGAGGCCCTGCCTTGTAATTAAAGAAAAATAGTACCAGGTGTATTTCTTGGGCTGTGGCAGTCTATTTTTAAACTTCAGATATGTTTCTCACATAGCACTGTGCTATCACAAGAAATAACATCCCTAAAGCACCACTGAAAATGGATATGGCAGGTGAAGGTGGCAGTTGGCATCACTGACGTGCTTATAACAAACTTTGTCAATGAAAGATTTTATTCTTCATTGTCCATGATCAGGCATGTATGGAGTACTCAGAGTGATGCTGATTGAAGCCCAAGGTGATTTCTCTTTAGTGTGTACACATACTGAAGAACAGGGACCATATACAAATCTTTACGTGTCTCATATTGTATGCTTTACTCATAGAAGGTGAAGCTGTCTTTCTCCAAGCTCTATGCTTCTCTGAAGCCATTGTACTTGACAATAATTAAGGGATCCTTCCTAAAAGGTGAAGTGGGCTTCAGCACTCTTTGTATGCTTTTTTTTTTATTTTTTCAGAAACACTACTCAGGATCACATGATCATTTTGCCCTCTCTGAAAGTAATCTTATACCAGAATGAAGATTTTTCTTGATATGCTTAGGGTACTGAAGCGAAGATTTATGTAACTGAATATATAGTAGCTAATTTAAAGAATGGTGTGCTTGAAAAGCAGCGCTTCTCATTTAGAGTGCTAAGCATGACTTGGGCTACACGTGACTTGAAGTGTAGCTTCACTCAGGGCTGGCTAGAGAAGGCCTTGGTGAAACAGTTGGTAGGTAGGACATGATCTCTGGGCAGTGGAACTTCTAAGTTTTAGATTCATTGTATTTTTTTTAACTACTTATTACATCATTTTATCATCATTTCATCACTTCTAGCTAACTAACTGAGTTAGATATGCAGATTGTTTCCAAGTACACATCCTGAGACTTAAAATTCGTCATACTGTAGTGTGATGTTTGTCTGTCATGACATCTGGTATTTTACCTCATGCCGCATTTGCAAACTCCCTTCCCATTTTTCTGTTCAAATTCTCAACGCGCTTTTGGAGCAGTCACAGGCTTATCTCATTTCTTAAAATGTTTTCCTCCTTTTAAAAAGTTTTTTCTGTGAGTTGTGAACTCTTCATTCATTTATCCTTGCCTTATTGGTTTACTAGAAAAAAAGAAGTCATCAGCACACTCCTTCTATAGTTACTTCCAATAGGTCTTCAGTTGATATTACCCTCTATAAACATTTGGACCCAACCATTCAAGTTAAACCAAATAAAGAAAGCTGGAGGAAAAGAAAAACAGTACCAACCAACCAACCAACTTTTTTGTCAAATGTTTATTTTTCTGGGGGGTTAGGGTTTGTTTTCATTGTGGTTGAGGTTTTTGGTGGTTTTTTTCCTTTTGTTTTTTGGTGGGATTTTTTTTAATTAAAAAAGCAATATAAAAAAGCTAGCTCATTTAAGTGGTAATGAAATGGTATTTTCCTAAAGACTTGTTCCCAGAGAAAATGTAGGCAATGTGAATTTCTTTTTGTAATTTAGGCTGTATTAGGAACAAATTATTAGATGCTTGTGAGAAAAAAATGGCTGCAAAATTATTCAGCGTGAAGTATTTATGTAGTGGTTAGTCTTTCATTGAGTACTGAAGGGAAGCAAGCATAAAAGATAATGAACTTCAGCTGAAGTATCACTCGAGCATTAAAAAAGTATTCTCCTGGGACCAATGTTGACTAAATTTTAGAAACACAGATTTCTAAATAGCTGATCTGATGAAATGCACTGTTTCATGGAGAACTGGATAAGATGCTCTGAGATGCTCCACAGTATGTTGGATTTACGGTAATTGACGTTGAATATTTGCAATGAGTGAGTGACTTTGTGTGAATTAACACGAATTTCTTCACAAGAGTCCCTTTGTAGATAAAGATACAATATATGTAATTTGATTTCTGCTAATCATGAAAACAGCTGTTTCATCGAATCACCATCTTTTGAAATCTGCCAGCATTAACAAGCATGCAGGGATGAAAATGCTCTCCAGGTAGAAACACTGCAGGATTCTAGGTTAACAGAAACACATCTGTGGGTTACAACAAGGAGGATCTGACTCATTATCATTAGTACTTTATCAGTGCACCCTAAAAGACTAAATTGGTTCTTCTTATGGCTAACCATGGATACAAGATGATTTAATGTGTTGGCATTGATGTTTGTCAGAATGGGAGGGATTTAAATGTCTGTGGTGTGCTAGACAGACAAATGTTATGAGTCTAACGCAGTATGAGATATCAGGGAAGCATCCTATTATGAGCAGTTAGGTCTGTCTGTAGCTACTCTTTAGGATCGTTGGATATGATGGCTTGTACTGGAGCTCGCTCTGAAACCTCGAGATATCTTTCAGTTGAAGTCTGTGCAAAGCTATAAAATAAAATTCTTGCATTAAAAATAATTATTTAAAATAGTTTTTCAAAGAAGAAGCGAACAGCAAAGACCAGGTTTTACTGTTCACTTTTATATGCCTTTGTAGTAGGCAAACACAAATAGCCAAAAAATCAGAGCTGATTCCTCATTACAATAGAATTCAAGCAATGTCACTAGGTTTCAGTAAAAAATTAAATGACAACAGCACTTCAGCTATTAGAATGAGTTCATTAACTTATCAAAATCAAGCATATGTATCAGATAAAATTGCGACTTAAAAATATTCATATGAATATCTGTGACAGAAAAGTATTGTTTGAATATAAATAATAACATTCATAATACAATGTAGTGTTCAGGAAAGCCTGTTAAGGGATAGATATTTTTTTCCCCCACTTTCCAGTTTAGATGCTGTCACACGTTCTCCCTGCTGCCTTTTTTGTGCATGTTGATTCTGGCTCTGGCTGAGGGAGGGCAAAATATTCTGCATACACCAGGAGAGCAAGTTGTGTGCTGCACTGAATTTACTCTGCAGGAGAACGCTCTCTTTGTATTTTTCTTGGCAACCATTAATAGACACACTTTAAAATGCTGCCAGGGCTCCGGAGGATCCTTGCTATCAATCTTATCTGAGGGAAATGTTGTCTGCTACCCTGGTCTTGATTTTCTCCAAGTGTAGTGTGTTCCAAAAGTGCAAATTTCACTCTGCCTGGTGACATGTAGTATCAATAAAAGTCAAAGAAAATAAAAATTTCTTAGAAAGAGAATTTTACAGCAATATAGTAACAAAGTCAACTGGGATATGCGCATTAAGATTTCTGTCAGATGATGCCTTATCCCCAGTATACAGTCATTTGACACACCTTTCTTCCCAGAAAGTTTTGTGAAAGTGGAAGGAAAGTACTATTTGTAATAGACAATTGAACTAGTCACTATTTTATTCAGTGGAATTATATCCAATTCGAGAAAATTGTCATGACTTGAAAGTGATGACTCTCTGCCACTGTTTTATTGCTAAGCACAGATGCCAAAGAGTTTCCTATAGACCCATTTATTGGAATAGTCTGTTATTATCTGATTGCAGATTTTGATTTTTTTCTCATAAAAAAGCAAATAATATTAGTATCCCACTTGCCAATTTTATCTCCAAATTATCTTCAAAATTATCCCAATGTGTTAGAGTACAAGATCCTCTTTGACTATACAAACCAGATTGCTCTTAATGTGAGGGGAATTGTGTATTTTTAATTCTTAGAAAAGATACATGAAATGTATGCATTCTTGAAATGCATACGTTGCATTTGCACTCACTTCAACTGAAGTGTTAAAGATGGAGAATTTTACCTTCACAGTAAAAAATTTAATGAAATTATGAGGAGTGTAAAACTATTTCATTGTCATAAGAAGATTCAAGTGTTCATAGACAGGAGATACAAAGTTCAGGAAAAGTAGCTAGAGACTGTAAGTTATACATGACAATGGCTGAGTGTTTACATTTTAATATATTTTGGTTTAACTTCTACTTGTGAAACTAAATAATTAAAAATACTAGAATTGACTAAATTGTAGATTTGCAGATTTACAGAGTTACTTACCTGTAGATTACATTTTAATGACTACGCATATTAGCCTCTTTGGTAGTTTTTCTACAAAAAAATTGCTGATTGTATGCTAACAGAAGAGACAGTATCAAATTCTGATGCAGACAAATAACATAAAACACCTGAATCAAAGTTGTGGATGGTCTGATGTGGTTACTCTGTTCTAAGACATGCAGACTCAGACCCTTTTAAGAGAGGTGAACCCACTTTGGGCAGATACTTGAATATAATTAAAGTGATTGAATCCCAAGAGAAAAAGAGATGGGATAGACAAGAATATGGCAGTTGCTCCACTCTGAAAAGCTTCACAAAGGGGGTAGCATGAAGACTGAAGAGGTGGTTTATTGACCTGCAGATTTCTGTCAGTACAGAAGGGTTTGAAAGCTACCACACCATCCTTGTACCTTTGTTAATGTGAGAGTCCATCAACTCTTCCAGACAGGAGGAGTAACCTTGCCAAATCACACATTTGCAAATCCTGCAGTGGGCTTCCTGGTAATGTGCCCATCATTCATTTTTCTTGCTGAATAGTAATTTTCTCTCCTTTTTTTTCCCAGCTCCATATAGAATACTGTTATTAAAAATACTTCTAAAGGGCTTGTAAAGCATTTTTAAGAATTTAGTTTGATCATGAGTGTGCTGCTTGGACTGGAAAATAAAAGAGGGCAAAACCCAAGATCTCATGAAATTGTAACTTCTTCAAGAATGGACTCTATTCAAGATACTGGACTGACAGATGACATTCCAGAGTGAGATCATGGTATCTTCACATGCTTGATCTGAAAGTGGTTTCTTTCTCTGTCCCTCTTGCTGCTGTTGAAATCTGTGGTTATCTTCAGTCGGGTCTGAATGGAAAAAGCCACAGTTAGTGACCATTTGTAAGACATCATATGTTTAGTTCTTATGCCAGCTCTGCTGTTGTGACCCGTATTTACCATATTGCATATTCATTTGTAAGTGACGTCTGTAATGACTGCCTGCCTGTGGCAGAAGAATACATTTCCCTGATGTCCAGAGTTTATGATTTGAGTTACTTCCCAGTGTGTTTGTAAGGATGTCCTTGTTGATTGTCTAAGCAGCTAAATTAATACAGTGCCTGCTAATGAGACACCCAATCCTGAAATGGAGAATATTTCTGACCAGGAGGAAAAATCCTGGACCTCCTGTAAAAACACGAGGCACTAAGTGGGAGCAGACTGCACTCTGTGATCAAAACCAGTTGTGCTGGACTGTAAGCCATACTACCTACCTGTTGAAAGTAATGTAGCTGTTGTGGTTCCTTGTTATGTTAACTATTTGGCCAGAAAATTCAGACCTATTAAAAAAAAAGAAGTGGTGAAATATAGAGGAGAATCACCTTGATTTTTCATCCAAAACTGGAGAGAATACTCCAGGTATCACAAGGTGTATGCTATGGATTTTGCAATAAGAATAGTTTAGATTACTCAGTACATTACTTCTGGTAGAATTTTCCTCAGTGTTCACTGTTTGTTGTAAATGCAAAAAGGCATAATGAAATTATGCAACATTTAGGAGTTGTATCCCAGCCAAAGTGGCTTACATTCATTTGAAACATCATCTGTCTCAGTAATTAGAATACTTACAGTTAACAGGGACCTGGCCCAAGCTATTTGTTTTTGGACTGTATTCTGTATAAGCATCTGCCCTTGAGTTACTTTTTAAAAATTTCTCAGTATGTTCTAGCTGTGTTCTGCATATTTAATTCCTCTTGAATATTTTTCTACCATAGGTGGATACATGACCCTGTCAAACTAAAAAATCGTGGTATTTCATGTGTGGATAAAATACAGAGCTATATTATTTAACATTTTGTGTAATTATTTCTTACAAATTTTGTTCCAGAATATTAACTTTAAAAATAAAAGTAAGGCTTTTGGGATGGGATTGAAAGAATCCCTATTTTCACCTCACTGTCTTCCCAGGGTAAAAAAAAAAAAAAAGATATATAGATATATATATATGTAGAGAGAGAGAGAGAGAAAGACTGGAAATTATGTGACAGAAGATCAAAAATCTACATTTGTTTATATTAATTAGTAAATAGTGAGAAAGTTCCCAGTCCCCCTTTGGTTCCATTTTGGATCTCCTTCCTTTCTGTAGGGATAACAAAGAAAGCAGAAAAATGTTTAAAGAATAGAGCATTTCTGATGTATGTTGAAGAACTCTGACAGAACCAGTAGAGCCAAAAAATGGGTCAAAAATTGACATTAAAAACTTCATTTTGTACCATATATAATTTATAATGACAATATAGTGTGTGCCTATATCTGCTTCTATGTATATAAATTTATAAGATCAGTAGAGATTAAGAAAATTTTTATGACAAACTTTTCACTTAAATATCCCTAATTAGAACACAAAAAATAAGGACTATTGTTCTGGTTTAACAACTGGAGAAAAAAAGGTCTGGGTTGTTAAATAACACACTGCAGTTCACAGGTTAAATCTGGGCAGAGCTGGGAGAACACTGCTGCTCTTCTTTCCAATCTACTGTCAGTCTGACAAATGCCAGTTTTAGTGTATTCCTGTCACTAGGTCATTGCTAATGACATTTGAAAAGTAGATGTTAAATGAAAGTGTGAAAAAGGCTTAATAGTTGTTTTGTCAGGAAAAAGTTATACATGAAACCACTTTGTACTTTTTATTGAAACAATTGAGCTATTAAAGCATATTTAACAAATGCAATTTTTTGATGCGTGGTATGCCATAATTACCATCAACTTTTATTATCTTTGGCAAATGATCATTGCTGTGCTCTGAATGACTTCACCTAGACAGATTTTTCCATTTCATGCAACACAAAAAGCAGTTCATTCGTTCCTCTAACAGTGCTTGTATTCAGTCAGCCACATTAAGCAGTGACCTATTAACAGGATGGTTCAGAAGCTTAGAGATACATGTGTTTGGATTTCGATTGACTTTCACTATCCTCCTAGAAGATAATCTCAGTCTTTTATAGCTCCTAGAAATCATCTTGAAACAATAGCTTTAATTGGCCACTGGTTAGTAAGCAAATAGGATGTAAAAAATCTATACAACTGAGTATCCTTAGGCCTAATGGAGTTACAGTCCCTATGCTAAGGAATCCTTTGCCATAGCATATTTTAGGTCCAGTCATCAAGCTTCAGTTTACTAGTTCATGTTCTTCTAACAGAGCTAAGTGAATATTGTGAAATGCTTATGTTAGCATTTCCATGTCATCATCTTTTGCATAAGAAATATTAATTTATGGGGTTTTTTTATTGGTATCATGTTAGACTACTCTATTCCCTTTGTCTTTCCTATGTGGCGATGACTGCAGAGAAAGGAATTTTAGAGTCAATGGGTATATTCCTAGGATGCTTAAAAATGTTTAAGTTCATCCCTGATTAAACTGAAGGTGAAAATTGGCTTTGTATTTATGCTTGATGCTTATTTTCCAGGGAATAATGCAGGAATTTGTATGCTTTTGATTTATATTACTTATTCACTACAATTATTTTGACAATGTGTTAAAGATTGTCTAGCTACATGTAGTGTTTCCTGCTGTGTGACTGGTTTAGAAGCCCAGTATTTCCTATTGGGTTTATTTAATTTCAATGGATGCATAATTGTATGGAGGATTTATCATTTATTGTAAAGCTAGATGTACAGCTTTTTTCCAGAGTGAGGAATGTGCTCCTTCTAGGAATGGTGTAGGATCACGAGTAATTGAAAGTTTTCCCCTAGTACCTTAGTCATGCTGATGTACTTTCTGTTCAGTGTGAAGTTAGGTCATAATTCTGGCCTCAGTGATTATCGTATCTCATCATAGTATTGCTTGATTTTGCTTGCAGAGAATTGTGGCTTTGTTTGGATGTGTTTTGTTTGTCTTTTTCAGATATAACCAAACGTTTCAGAAAAATGTCTGTTCCAAATATGTTGTGTGGCTCAGAATCATACCTTTAGATTTTGTTGAATCATAAAAATAGATTTTGTTTTAAACATAAAGAAATCACCAATAGAGTCATAGGGTTAGTAGGCTTTTTTTTTTTAATCAGTAAGATTCTTTTTTAAGTATCTGTTTTCTTAATTGTGTTCTAAAGGTATGAAGATAGACAGGCAACAGAGAACTTAGAACTGTCAATAATTTCTTTTTTGTTGCAGAAGAAAAAAGCTGTTTGATGGTGTAATTTTCCATGTAATTCATAATCGTAATGAAAACCAGAAGGTGTTGAACCTGAGTAGCAAGGAAGGGAAAGAGAAGCATAAACTGAACATGTAAAATCGTGGCTCTGGAGACAAGAAGATAGAAATCTTAAGGGCTGTCCTTCAGTGGAGACAACTCTTAGTGCTGTCTTGGTATGTGTGGCCAAAGGTGTTATCCTGACAATACCCTTTCTTCCTTGAGTCTGACAATATCAATTACTTATTAGTCAGAATTGGTTTTAATTGTTTGTCATACAGAAGTTCCCTAAGGGAATATTTTTTTCTATTGTATTTTCCTGAATTTTCTTAGCTTTAATTGGAGAGCATAGCTCTCCAAGTTTCAAGCTGGATCTCCTGCAGAGCTTTTATAAGTTGCTAATGATGGATACTCAAGCTGTTTGTTTTGTTTAGGCCAGAGAGATTTGAAAGGCAACCTTTCACTACATGAGTCCTTATTTCACATGGAAAAAAAAGGAAAGTACACTTTTGTTAAGTTATCACTTCTAAGAAAATAATATATGCTCTTTTTCTGCCCTTGACAAATCTCTCTGAAAAAGTCAGAGCTACAGGAGGAGTCTGCATTGCCCTTTACAGATTTCTTCCAAGAAAGAGATCTCTCTCACTAGAAGGGCCACAAAAGAACCAAAACACCTTCCAGAAAGACTCACTGGAAATCAGAAAAGGCTCTTTTCATCTTCTTACAAATAGATTTCATACAAATGGTACAATGTGTTTCATTAAGTCTAGTAAGATTTACAGTGGAGGTAATATCATCACCAGAAGCACGCCCTGTGTCTCTATGGTAGTGCCACACTACAATGTTACAGTATGTTTGAGGTTTTCTTCTTTCCTGGGAAGTGGCAGGTAGCAGCTAGAGACAGGCAGAATATCTGATGGATTTCCAGTCTCACTTAGATGTTATATTCTCCCCTCGGTTAAACGAGAGAGAGATTACTGGGGTACATTTTGCACTCCTGTCGTCTGAAATGAGAAAACTATTTGAATGTGGGCTTCTTGTGGAAATTCTTTGAGAGACCCATGAGTCTGCAGCATGGTCTTTAATTGCTTCAGGTGACATCATGCAGTGGGTCAGACTTCCTGATGCAGAGAACTCAGACTTTGTCAGGTCAGACCTTTGTTCAGTGTTTCTGTAGTCTCAAATTCCTCCATCCACCAAGGTAACTTCAGGAATGTATATGGAATATGCAAAAGAAAAGTAATGGTTACTTGTTACTGAAGCAATTTGGGATTTTTTGGGGATATGATTGGATTTTGGGATGTGACACAGCTACATCCATTCCATTCAAGGCATACATGTATCCCATGGACCTGAGTTGGAGGATTTGTTTGCTGTACCCTTGGGGACTGCCTAGCAGACATAAGCCTTGATTGTTAGTGCAGTCTCAGCTAGTAGCATTGGAGGATGTGACTGTCTCAATTCCTGTACAGTTCCTAAGAAATTAAGTATTGTGGAAGGCTTTTGGGGAGATAGAAGGACTAAAGGCAATGGGAATAATGACAAATTGTTTATGGTTATGTTGGCCCATCCCGTGTGCTTTTTTTTTTTAACTGTAACTTCAGCTTTATAATTGAAAAATAAGTATTTTTTCTTTCATAAGCGTGAATATCATACATCTACTCTCCTTCAACTCTCTCTTCAACTCTCTTATAGAAAGAAACTACAATGCAGCCACCTACGTAGAAAGGCAGGGCCAGGAGCTGAGGAGGACAGAGCACCAGTCTCTCTCCTGTTCACTATCCTTTGCTTGATCTTTTAACTTGGACTCATTCAGATCATTGCACAGTCAGACCATCTGCTTTCCCTTACCCATGTGCAGAATTATAGCATCTAAAGTGTCCTAACTAGCGACACACTTCTGCCCAGGGAGGCAATTGGAGGCATCTGTGGAGATCTCTGTTAACTTTGTAGGTTCTCCTACAGAGAAGTAGCTCCACTTCCCAGATCTATATTCCCTGTCTTATTACAAGTTGGTTCCCAGCTCACTAACCCACAACTGGTTTGTAGCTCATGCTGGTATTGAGTCCAGACTGCCTCCTTTTTATCTGCCCCACTGACTTTCACCATTCTTTTGTGCCCTAGTAATTTTTCCCCATAGTTAGTAATTCCTACCTCTGACCTTTGTACTTTTTAGATCCTTCTTTCTCCTCTTTTCCCAAATAGCCAATTTGCCTTCTTCCATTCAGTATCTTTCCCTATGGATGGATATTCTCCGGATTCCACTGTAAGCAGAGTTACTCATAAGCTGTTATTGGTTTGTCTCTCTCATGTCCCACTGACATGGTTTGGCCATAGGGACAGATATTTCTGTCCGCAGGGGTTTTTTTTTCATTCCTAATATGTGGGTCCACGTTTTGCAGTGATTTCACTATTTTAAAGACAGAACAACAGGAAGATCTGGTAGGAATTTACCCCTGAAACAGGCCAGTCCAGTGGTGATCTTGCATGATGGTTTATCTCAGTAATTTTTCAGTCTAAAAAGCAGCATCTTCTCATGCTGGATCCTAATAAGGCTTGTGGGATTAAACTACTGCCTTTGAGAAAAATAAAAGAGCAAACCTGAAATTCATTACATCAATATCACCATTCGAATGGTACTTTCACTGTTTGCACCATTTGGTGTTGTGAAAAACATGTGTTAGGCACAAGTCAATAGTGGAAACAGTAACACACTGGCCAAAAGGCATTGGGTACCCCTGTAGTTCTTAGTAATGGATCTTTGTAAGTGGAGCTGGTCTTCAGGTTCCCTAAGGAAGATTTTGTCCCCTGTGCCTGCTTATCCAGATGATGTCTGAGTCTTTCAGGAGCTTTGTCATTGTCTGGCTTGTAACTAAAGGACGTGCTCTTGGCTGTGGTCCAAGATAATTCATTCAGTTGCTTGACGTCCTGTAGCCTGGGGATAAGGAGAAGGTGACTCCACCATATAATGAAGACTCCAGTCTTATTGGCTGGATAGCAATTCTGTGCAATAATAAAATAAAATAATTAATGTATTTTAATTATAGTCCTCTTTAAAATCCTTTGCCTTAGCATATTTTTCCAATAATGCTCAACTGAAAGAACAAACCCAGAAAATATACAGATGTAACTTGTTAATAATTCATACCTACATTCTAAATGCAGTTTGGAAAAGCTGCAGAAACACAGGAAGGACTGAGCATCTTCCTTCCTACCCCTTTCAAACATCCCTGTTACGTTACATTTCAAGGAATTGCTTTGCCATTTGTATCGCTTTCAGAACACTGAAGGCATTTGAGATCACCATTGTTTATCTGAGGGTTATGCTGAGAACTGATTTCTTTTTAATGGCAACTAACTTAAGATCATTAGTAAACGTGGCAAAGGTTTTTAAAAATATCCATAGAGATCTTCCCTGAGTTTGTGATAACAATGTGTATTTCTGTACAGAAGAGATTTAAGAAAAGCTTTGTATTTGGCATTTCATTTCATAAATCAGAAAGCAAGTAATTCTGGACTTCCATTCTTTTCCTTCCAAAATTTAGAAAACAAATGTAAATGATTTAAAAGCAATTAGTTGCATGCATATTGTCCTGGCAAACCATTCTATTCTTTTCTAGTATGTAAATTTTGAGACAAGCTTGATTCATCTGAGTCATTGATGTGAAACAGGGGAAAATCAAGGCTGCCGTTCTAAACTGATGTAGGTTGTTTTCCATTCTAATTTTATTGTTATAGAAAAATAAGACAATTTCAAAATCAGTTTGAGTCAATTACAGTGTAATAGCATCCTAAAATGATATTATTATTTATTCATGCTTAGTTAAATATAACTGTAACATGAAATAAATGATTATCTATTTTCGATATAATTTCATAATAAGGCCTTTGAAGGTCGTTTGAACTACTGCACTAATTAATGTTTTATTTCCAGCCTTCCTTAATTATTCTTGCCAGATGGTCCTTTATTTATGTTATTGCTTGGAGTTTCCAGCTGAGGTTGTTTGATTGTTGAAGAAAAATATGTGATGGCACCATAAGATAACTGTAATTGAATTGTTAGGTATGTTAGAACATTCAAGCCTTCTGTCCCTGCTTTAGCCACATCTGGGAAATAAGTTTGTTAACAAAGTGCTTTGGCACCTCATCGAATACTTGATGTGATATATGAAAATGTTTAGAGCAAACTCAATTAACATAAAAGCCTTTAGAAAAGAGAACTCTGGTAGCTTCTCATTCATTTATGAATTACAAAATCTTCTGGGTAAAATGCACAAATGGGTAAATTACCAGGTGGTTGGGGTTTTGTTGGCTTTGTTGGGTGTTTGTTAGACTCTGAGTCACTTTTCTCACATCTGGACAGTACTGCTTTTGTGTTTGTGATCGGGTATCTTTACACTAGACAAAATAATGTGATAAAAGCATAGTAAGGCTCATATTATTTGGATATTTTGTGGGTAGCATTTGGTAAATAATATCTCTGGAGTGCTAGTTCCTAAGAGTTAAGTTCCACACTGGGAGATAGCAGATTTGAGAACAGGAATGTAAAGACAGCATTTACAGACAATCTGCTGGTTTGTTTTACTAATAGTTGATTATGTATCGTTAGTAATACTTATTATGCTAGTAAATAAGTATCTCGCTAGTTCTTTGAAAGTTCCATGGTATCATGTTCTATATAGCAAAATAGCAGTGTTCCCCAGGGCTCAGTGTTGGGTCCAGTCCTGTTCAATATCTTCATTGATGACCTTGATGAGGGAATAGCATCCACCCTCAGCAAGTACACCTATGATACAAAGATGGGAGGGGTGGCTGACACGCAGGACACACTGCTGCCATCCAGCAAGACCTGGACAGGCTGGAGAGCTGGTCAGGGAGAAACCAGATGAAATTCAACAAAAGCAAGAGTAAAGTCTTGCACCTGGGGAGGAACAACCACATCTATCAGTACAGGCTGGGGGTGACCTGCTGGAGAAGAGCTCTGTGGAGAAAGACCTGGGGGTCCTAATGGATGACAGATTGGCCATGAGCGAGCAGTGTGCCCTGGGGGCTGAGAGAGCCAATGGGATCCTGGGGTGCATCAGTAGGAGTGTGGCCAGCAGGTCTAAGGAGGAGATCCTACCCCTCTACTCTGCCCTGGTCAGGCCCCACCTGGAGTATTGTGTCCAGTTCTGGGCTCCCTGGTGTAAAAAGGACAGGGATCTCCTGGAGAGTCCACAGAAGGGCTACGAAGATGATTAAGGGCCTGGAGCATCTCCCCTGTGAGGAAAGGCTGAATAAGCTGGGACTGTTCATTCTAGAGAAAAGAAGATTAAGGGCAGACCTATTTACAATTATCTTAAGCATTGGATTCAGGGGGAAATAGCCAGCCCCTTTTCAGTGGTCTGTGGGGACAGGACAAGGGGCAACGGCTACAAGTTAGAACACAGGAAGTTCCGCACCAACATGCTGAAAAGCTTTTCCCCAGTGAGGGTGAGGGAGCCCTGGGACAGGCTGCTCAGGGAGGTAGTGGAGTCTCCTTCTCTGGAGATATTCAAGACCCATCTGGACGCCTGTCTGTGCAGTATGAGCTGGGGAGCTGCTTTAGCAGGGGGGTTGGACCCGATGATCTCTCCAGGTCCCTTCCAACCCCTACGATTCTGTGATTCTGTGAAAATATGATGAAATAAGGAGGGAAATGGTACACAATAGTACAAAAATACATAGTTTTGTGCCAACAGTTGGAGTGAAAGACATTACATCTCTTTCTCTAGTTGCAAACCATTGTTTTCATCATTTTTCTGTGATCGTTGCAAGAAACAGTTTTGGGAAATGGAGGTGATTTACCAGCCCTGAAACTGATATGGGCAAAGATGTTGAATATGTTTTACAGATATGTGTGCCATGGCTAGCTGGGGAGAAGGAACTGAGATGTTCAGGTAGTAAATTGGTTAATGGATGAACAAAAAGGGTATTGATACAAAGGCTCAAAATCAGGAAAAAAAAAAGTCTCATCTAGAAAATGGAAAGTGAGATGCATTTTTCTCTCTATTGCCTGCGTACCATACTATGCACTACATACTGCACTATGTACTACAAGAAAAGGGTAAATCAACTGCAAATTACAAGTTATAAGAAAAAGCTTACCATAACAATGGACAATAACAGCTAGTTGAATAACAGTAGTCTTACAGAAGATGGCTTTTCCCTGTTTTTCTTGTGTTTTGATTCTTGTGATTGAGAACAACCGAAATGCCCTGGAAGAAAATTATCATTCCAGTTGTGGAAATTGTTTCCCAGTGTTGAAAATCTGGATGTGCTTTACAAAGTTTCACTGATCTATCACAACATTTAGAAATAGCAATGCAATTTTGTGTTGTCTTTGTCTATTGGAGTACAGAACACATTTCCTTGGGAAATCCTCCTTTTTTTGCCATATGTAGTTGCTACATCTCCATCCAGAGCTGTGGATGGAGTCTGGGTACTCAATGAAATGCTCTCTCCCTCAGCCTGTATCAGAGATATGTGTTCTTGGCTTGTGAATACTCTGAATGTAAAACTCTCTTCAGATGCTACTGAAGATGGGAAGCAGCTGCTGTCTTTCAGAGCACAAATGTAGGGCTTTCAATGCACACTCTGTCTGCCATGGCGCAGGATGGAGCCCATACAATGGAGCCCATCACACAATACAGATGTATCAGATTAAGGCTCTATGCGATTGGTTTTTGCTACTTCCTGTGTAATTCAGGCTCTTTGTGATTTGTTAACTCGTTCAGCTGTAAAAACATTATAAATATGCATTATCTGAACTGCTGCTCTGAAAATGGGACCCCGGAGCTGGTGGCAACATCTCTGGAGCAGTGGTGAGCACTTCTGTCAGCTGCAGGAGATCTCCCCATTCATATTTAAATTTAGTCCTTGTGCCAAAACAGAAACACAGGCTGATCCTGTGCTCATATTCTACTCTGTTAAGCATGTATGTCTCTGAACCACAGATAAAAGAGAAAAGTGAATTTCTTTAACAACCAGCTAAACTGACCAGAAACTGCTTTTAGCAACTGGGTGCCCAAATGAGCAAAATAGGTAAAAGAAGCAAGAATAGCAGGGTAGTATTATGTATCCCCTTAGTAATTTTTAAACTCAATTCATCATTTGTCTGCCTTCTACTTCCCTCCCTCACTAGACAAACTAAATTTTCCCAACAATATCGCCTGATATTTTAAAATTAAAATTTAGGATTGTATATGAACTTCCCTCACTCCTCTTCCATCTTTCTATCTAGTGTTGCAAAATAATGAACCAAGTCCAGTGCCTCCCAAGTTCCAGAGCTGCCTTGTCATCAGTGTACTTAATTCTGCTGCTTTGTAGACAGCATCTTTTCCAACATCTCACAAGCAGTTCTGCATTTTGCTGTTTCCACTTGGTGCAGCAGGAAGGAGAGTGGCCAGCTGGGAAGAGGGATAAATCCTGACAGAAGTGAGCTGACCTCTGACTTCAGTATCTCTGTGAGTGGGAGGTTGGTCCTGGACAGTCTCTTATGGCAGCAGGATATCCCAGTGTGGAATGTCAGCATTACTGATTGTCATGCTTTTTAACCTCAGGATATGCTGCCAGCTTTCTTTTTCTGTGAAGTCACCATGGTGTTACAGGGGTGTGTGCAGAAAGAGATATTATCTTGCTGTGGTGACACTAAATTGTATCAGAGTAACTTTGCAGTCTTTTGTAACGCTTATTTTAACACTCCTGCCTTTTATAGGGATTTATACAATTCCCGTGCAGAAAAAAAAAATCTCCAAGCAAAAGGTTAAGTGGGTTTTTTAACCTTATTGTGTAAACCTCTAAATTCCTTGACATTACATATGGGTTTTCATGGTGTAAAAGATCAATATTAGTGTTTTTTCTTGCCCACAATGCAAGATGTATTACCCAAGATACATGACATACTACCCAACCAAAGCACCCGCTGAGATTTGTAGGTGGTGTTGGGTTACAACTGTTTTTTCCTGGAGGCTAAAATTGCCCAAATCTTGGCTCTCACTGTGCTGTTTTTTCCCTCATTATATATTTAAGAGGGTCAAATCATTCATCATTCTCAATTACTGGGATATAATTCACTGCATGCAATGTGAGCGGCAGACCAGATGCCTGGAAAATTCCTGCACTGACCAATAATCTTAGGTCCCAGTACACATTCTGTTTTTAATACAACAGTAACATGTTTGTTTCCTATTGAATTATTTGCAGAAGATGCATACCCAATCAAAGCTTCGCCAGACAGGTGGTTATCAGAATGGGACACAATCAGGGAGACTCAGAGCAATATAAACATTCGGAGCTCTGTTCCTTTTAACAGCCTATAAAATGCCAATAACATTTAAAAGGAATAACTTGATTTTATTATAGGGCAGGATCTGTCATGGGAACTTGCCGCTGTAAGGCGTTTAAATGAATGTCTCTTAGTGAACTGGAAGTCCTGCCCTCTAGTACAACTACAGGTACTAGAAAATAAGTGCTTTCATTTTATAAGTCTTTCAGCTTGTTTGTAGTCTCCTCTACTATGGTTGCATCAAGTAATTTTTTCTTCATGGTGTCACATGGTAAATTCATCTGAGACATCATGTACAGACATCATGCTAAAATAAAAACAATATTCAAATCAATCTTTGTGTGTGTCACCCATTCTAGTTTCTACTTTTTTTGTTTTAACTTACTGCAGCATCCCAACCTTCAGGCATTTCATGCCATCTCTTGAATTGGACTAGGTACTAAAGGAACTGAAAGACTGGAGGTTTCCTGAGTCAGTGAAGTCTCTGTGTCTGGGATTCCCAAGTGGTCAACATTGACAGCATTTGGTTCTTTAACATATGAATCTACAGCATTAACCTGGTTTGTGTCCAAGAGAGCTTTTAAACGTAATAGGTTTTTTTTTTCAGAAAGCTAAGAAGTCAAAAAAAGAACACGTTGAAAAAAACCCTGGAAGTTGGTCTGTTGGGTTAGAGTGTGGCAGCTCATACTGCTGATTCAGCTCAGTACACCAGCAGTCTAGTTTAGCCCTGTTTTCTGGAGATGTAGTGTCAGAGCTGAATTTTAAGGACTGATGGGAAGGCTGACAGTGGCTGTTGTTTTTGGGTAGTCTAAGGGAGAGTGTAGGGGAAGGTGCAAGTGGTCTTCTAAGTTCAGAAGGCAGCATTCATATAATTCAGAAGCTGTAATGACAGCATATGAGAAGTGCTAGATAGGAGAAAAGGATGTTGAAATTGAAGACAAGTCAAAGGTGTTTGATATGGGGAAACAGGGAAGCCGGGGAAGGAAGTTCAGCAAGGAACAATATTATCATAGTGATGACAAGATAATGATCTCTCTAGAAATGCTGTGAATAGACATAAGTGAGACAGAATTCTGTTTATCAAGGCTAGTGAGAGGGCTGCAGTGGTCGAGGTAAAAGCTGATGACCAGATGAATGAGAAGAAGAAGCGTGAGAGTTATTAAATAGCAAGAATTTACTCACACTGTTCCGTGGTTGCATTTTAAATCTGTGTTGTTAGTATTTGCAAAGTCAGAACTCCGATGAACTAAGTCTTCCAATCCAGTTTGACTACAGTTTTGTGAAATACTGAAGTTGACTTTTTTTTATTGCTGTTCTTTGGCAGGTCTAGAAATGGGGAAGACCTTTATTTGGGTCAACCCAAGTGGTTTTTTTTCTCTAGGAATGTCCCTTTCATAAAATATCAGGGGAAATTAAATGCCAAGTTTAACATGATATGTACTTTCAAAAACAACCTAAGAAAATTTGGATATGAGAAATTAGGATCTTAGGCTTCAAGGCTATTCACTGTCGAAAGGCAGAGGAGCTTTAATCTAATTGTTAAGGCTCTTAGACATATGTACGATAGGAAACCACAATTAGAATTACTCCTTTGTCTTGTCTGGACCAGAAAGCTGGACATAAAACTTTCTGTGTCTTAAAACAATACCCCAGTTGCTGAGTTGGAGCATTGAGGAGCATCACACCCTGTGAGCCTGTCTTCTTAACGTCTCTCGCTGGGTGATGACTGAGAGGCTCCCCTAGAAGCTCACATAGAACAAGAGTTGGATTCAGATGTTTTGCCTTGCCCTGTAGAGAAGCCTGACTTTTTCTGTAGAATATAAAGGAAGCCCAAACTTGGATGACCAAAGCTCTGTGGGTCAAGTGCCTCCTCTGAATCCCATTCTTACACTGCATCACCTATTCTTTATGGCCTGTTTTGGTCCTGGCTGCCTCTAGCATGCAATCAATATAAATTGTCTCAACCTCCCTCCCTCTGTGCGGAGACCACGTGGGAGAAATGAGCCTGGAATTTCCTGCAGAAAATCCTGTGTAAGCTCAGATGTGTCCTTGTTTCTGAGGCAGTAATATAGCATTGACATTTCTGTGCTCTTAACCACAGTGGTCAACTGGGCGCCTAAAAATGCTGTTTCAGGGTGTATGTTAGTATACTTAAAAGGAAATGTTTGGAACATTTGTAATACTTGAAATACATGTTTTTTAAAGAAGGTTCTCTGGTAAATTCATAAACATAACTAAGCCTGATGTAGTTAGCTGCCATCTGTGAGGAAAATTCAATTAAACAGAAATTGAAGAACTTGAGTTACTTTTGAACATGACAGTATGTCATGTGACATTTTGGCTCAATATCTAGTTTCCAGTTGTCAGATAAAAATGATTATTTGCAGACAGCCCTTGTTCCCTCTGGCCTGTATTACTTCTGTCATATGAGTGTGGTGCTTTCACTTTATTTAGTTTAAGCAAACTATGTATGGAACAGCACAGCCATTTCTCTGTCCTCTCACTGCAGACTCTCCACGTGTTTTTCTGCTATGCTAGAACTTAATGGATTTCCAAATGTCTGGAGGAAATACAATGATGTAAATGGCATCAGCACTGAATGGTGATGACTTAAGAAAAATGAAGTCATATTCAATGCAAATGGTGCAGTATGATACTAAAAAAACCCCAAGTTTCAATTTTTGCTTACTTAATCCACACCTTTCCTAATTGTCATTCTACCT